>JAZKJV010008172.1:0-1200000 GCA_037367405.1 Ottelia alismoides | reverse complement strand
TCGAGGTTTGAGAAGATGGTGGTCGGATCGTGGCGCGAAAAATCGGCGAAGTCGGGTCAGGAACCAGATCCAAGTGACATGTGGTCCAGGGGGGGAGTTGACCGGGGGTCAACAATCCCCCGTGGAACAATCAGAATTCAACATTCAAAAATTATTTATAATTTAAATTAAAAATAGCAAATGATTTTATTTAAAAAATTTTCGAAATGAAAAATATTTATTATTTTTCAAATTATTTTTTAGTGATATTTATTTATTTTTTTGAAAAATAAATTAATGTACATACATAATATAATATTATATATATGAATAAAATGCCTATGTATTTTATAATTTTATTTTATTTTCTTATTTTTGTATAATTACTCCAATTTTATATTTTATTTATAAAATGCCTATGTATTTTATAATTTTATTTTTATTTTCTTATTTTTGTTTAATTACTCTAATTTTATATTTTATTTATTTACAACATAAAATTTAGAGTATAAAATAATTTTAATTTGATTTTTATTAATTATTTACAAAGGTAAAATAAATAGACGTATTATTTTTATATACATGGTATATGTACAATAGAGAGAAATTATTTCTTTTTATCTTTATTTTATTTTTTCTAATTTTTATTTTATTTTTAGAAATATATACAAATTAAGAAAAACCCCATTTTTATTTTGTTTTATTTTTTAAAAAATAAAGTATATACATGAAGGAGTGATATATGGTAAATGGCCCTATCTCTCTCTACTTGTTTATTTGGCGATCAAGCCCATCTTGGGCCCTCTCTTGGGTTCAGGTCACTCAATATTTATTCTAAATATTTCCCTCTTTTTCTTTATTTCTTTATTCTTTTTTTTTTGCACAAAAACATGCTAATTATTGATATTTACACAAAGCATGCATTTTGATAATTTATTATATTTACAAGCATCTACATCCAGATTTGCCAAGATAAATAGCTAAAATAAAAGAATAAAGAGTGATGAATGAGTATTCATCACTCCCCCTTTACTTTACTTTTGCTAGTCCCTTAGGAAACACTTATTTGAAAAAGAAGTGGAAAGAAGAAAAAGAAAAAGAAGGGAAAAAATAATGAATCAATGCTGATTATTAAACTTGTCTTCATTAAATTGAAGTATGGAGCTTAGTCGGATCTGTGGATTATTAATGTGTCGGAACCTTATTTGGACTTAGGTTTAAAACTTAACAGCCTCTAAGTTCCACTAATCTATAGTCAAGACTCCTCAATAATCCAGATCAGAACAAGTCTACATACACAAACTCTGATGACCATGAGTCTTTCCTTGTACTGTGTAAGTGAGGTATAGCTCTCCACCTCAGAAGTAGCAAAGTGACAACCCTCCCCAACAAGGTAACTCTAATACCCTAGTCTGGCAACTCTTTCCTCGAGGAGCGGGGTATTCCCTTCTAAGTTCAAGTATAACCAGCTCAAGAAGAGGGGAAAGAAGAGAATGTACCACGGCCAGTGTAGCCATGTATCCTTGGGAGCTCAACCAGTGTAGCTAAGTCCCCCTGCTGCAAGCTTCATGAGATAGAACATGGATAACATAAGCTTTGCTTTATTGCACTATATACACTCGGTGGGAATATCATTTTTTCTCAGACCCACCACTTTTTTGGAGTTATTCTTTTCTTTTTTCATTTTTTTGATGTGCATATATACAACATATCTACAAAGTGCATCATATTTACATAAGGAGTTTTTCCTCTTGAGCCAGTAGACTATCCATCTTTTGAAGCTTTATTGCAACCCACAACTCGTATCGTTAGACCTCATGGCTACCAGACCAAGTTGAGATGCACTTCCTTCACTAGAAGAAGAAGAGAGGTTCCGCCTAGAAGTACTACCCTCATATGCTATCCCAAGTCAAAGAAGACTGCCTCCTTACCACCTCATCCGTAGAGAGCTCGATATAAAGTGCTGGTCCAAGTAAAGCCATTGTCTGTAAGAGTCATGTGTGTGTTGTTAAGTGCTCTACTTAGGCTCATCGAGATGACATATGATCATAGCCTAGTGGACTCAAAGAATTAAGTCACCATGGACCTAAAAAGTCTCAACCCTAAGCCATATAAGGTTCCTCTTAGAATTAGGTGGATTAAGATCTTAACCAAGCTCCATTTTTCAATTTAATTCTAGGATAGTTTAAATGTCAACTATGATTTAGGAAAAACTGGACAAGTATTTAAAAAGATGCAATTTTTACAAATTTTTTACAATTGTGCAAATTTTTTGAAAATTGTTTAAAAACATGGATGTATGCATGAATGCAAGTTTTGCAAAATGTTTACACAAATTTACAAAAGATTTTTGCAAACTTTTTGTTTTTGAAAACATTTTACAAAAATTTTGTACTATATACATAATTTTGATATCAAAATATTTACAAACTCTTTACACAAAAGATTTTTACAAATATTTTTACAAAAATAATTTTATACAACTAGTTATGTATATGCAAAAAAGAATTTTATTTACAGGGAAAATTTTTAATTTTTATGGGTTTCAAGGGTTTTTAGCCATTTTATTTATTAACACACTCACACAAAGTACAAGTTATAGCTAAAGTATATATGGAATATATACGACACCCCCCTATACTTTTCTCGAACGATGTCCTCAGAGTGAATCAAGAGCGATGAATAAGACATAACTCATGCTTAGTATAGGGAAGTGAAAAGAAATACTATATACAAAGACGAATGAAAGAATAGAAATAGAAAGAGAATCTTGGGGATTTCACCCTATACTTAGGATCAAGTAATCCTAAGTATAGCGGGCTGTACACAAAGGGAAATCCGAGTGAGAATGTACAGGGTCTACCTCCCCTATACTTAGGGTAAAATATCCCTAAGTATAGGCAGCAAAACAGAGGTAGAAAAGAATCAAGAGAAACTCAAAAGTCTCACACTCCCCTATACTTAGAGTAAAGTACACCCTAAGTATAGCATAATCAAAGATGCAAATGGGGTGTTAGACTGAAGAATAGTGTGATATAGACAACTGGATCTATAAAAGTCGGAAGAACAGTGATAATCAGGCGTGAGATGCAATAGATGTGAGTCAAGAGACCACATCTCACGCAAAGTGAATAGGGGAAACTTTAACGACCAACGGCTCATGATCTAGATATGGTTTGAGCCGATGCCCGTTAACACGAAAGGTACTCTCAGATGACAACTCAGATATGTTGACGCTTTCGTTGTCGTGTACCTTTCGGACCAGATAGGTTCCCTTCCATTTGCTCTGCAACTTCCTTGGAAATAATCTCAACCTGGCATCGAACAACCATACTCTCTGTCTTGGCTCAAACCGCTTGTGGCTGATATGAGAATCAAGCCACTCCTTCACTCTCTCCTTGTACTGAAGGCTGCTCAAAAAGGCTGCATCACGAAGCTCCTCCAGGGCTGCTAACTCTGTCCTCCTCTGATCTCCTACACTCACTGGATCCATAAGAATATCTGTGACTGCCCAAAGTGACCTATATCTCAGCTCAACAGGTAAATGGCAAGGCTTGCTATAAATGAGGCAAAAGGGAGATGTACCCAAAGGTGTCTTGAAGGACGTCCGATATGCCCACAAGACCGAGTCCAAAAGCTATGACCAATCCTTTCGGTCAGGGCGGACGACCTTCTACAGAATAGTCTTGATCTCCCTGTTCGACACTTCAGCAAGACTATTGGTCTGAGGATGATATGGTGTGGATACTCGATTGTCTATGCTGAACTCGCTAGCAACAGCCTTTACCTTGTCGTTGACGAAATGAGACCCCCCGTCAGATATCAAAACTCTAGGCACCCCGAACCGTGAAATGATATTCTTCCTCAAAAACCTGCAAACAGTCCTAGCATCTGCGGTTTGGGTGGGGATGGCCTCAACCCAACGACTCACATAATCCATGGCCAACAGAATGTACTCGAATCCCTGACTCTTAGGGAATGGACCCATGAAATCGATGCCCCATGCGTCAAAAATCTCACAGAAGTAAATGGGCTATATCGGCATCATATCACGATGTCCACAAGTGCCCATCCTCTGATAGTCAGTACACCTCTTCACGAACTCATCAGAGTCCTTGAAGAGAGTATGCCACCATAGGCCGGATTGGAGCACTTTCTGTGCCATTCTCCTCCCAGAGTGATGTCCTCCTGCCTCAAGCTTGTGGCAGTAAGTGAGGACGATGTGGTGCTCCTTCTGAGGAATGTACCTATGCCAGACACTATCCCCTCCTTCATGATAAAGGATGGGATCCTCCCAATGTTAGAACTTGGCCTTCACGAGGAAGGTCTCAAGTCGCTGCCTCGGCCAATCTTGTGGAACTTTCTTGGCAATAAGATAGTTCACAATATCGACGTACCACGGGAGAGAGGCGATAGCAAGGATCGTCTCATCTGGGAAGGTCTCACAAATAGGCTCAGTGTTTTCAGAATCCTCAAGAAACTCCAATCGGGAAAGATGATCCGCCACCACATTCTTGACTCCATGCTTATTCTTAATCTCTATGTCAAACTCCTGGAGTAGAAGGATCCTCTGGTCAATCTGGCTTTGCCATCCTTCTTTGCCATGAGGTACCTGATGGCGGTATGATCGGTAAAAATGGTCACCTTAGATCAAATGATGTACGATCTGAACTTATCTAGGGTGAAAACTACGGCTAGCATCTCCTTCTCAGTGACGGTGTAGTTCCGCTGAGCTGCATCCAAACTCCGGCTAGCGTAGTGAATAGCAAAGGGGACTCCATCCCTCCTCTGTCCCAGCACAGCCCCTATTGCAAAATCGGAGGCATTCGTCATGATCTCGAATGCGAGAGACCAATCAGGCGGCTGGAGGATAGGAGCTTCTACAACCAGACTCTTGAGAGTCTCAAATGACACTAGACAATTATCATCCACAATGAACTCGATGTCTTTCGTCAGTAGATTAGTCAACGGCCGGGCAATCCTGCTGAAATCATGTATGAATCGCCGGTAGAAACCGACGTTCCCCAGAAAAGACCGTAACTGCCGTAAGTTGGATGGTGGACTGAGTTTCCTAAAAATATCCACCTTGGCCGGATCAACCTCCATGCCCCTGTTGGAGATGATTTGGCCAAGCATCGTCCCTTGAGTCACCATGAAGTGACTCTTCTCCCATGAAAGCACAAGGTGAACCTCAATGCATCGCTGAAGGAAGCGGTCTAGGCAATCAAGACAAGCATCGAACCCGTCGCCGTAGACTGAAAAGTCATCCATATAGAACTATAAGCACTCCCCCACCATGTCCGAAAAGATGGACAACATGCACCTTTGGAATATCGTCGGGGCGTTACACAATCCAAAGGACATCCGTCTGAAAGCATATGTCCCAAAGGGACAGGTGAAGGTAGTCTTGTCCTGGTCTTCGGGCGCAACGACCACCTGATTGTATCTGGAGTACCCGTCCAAGAAACAGTAATGGCTCTTCCCATCTAGCCTCTCTATAATCTGATCAATAAAAGGCAGCGGGAAATGATCCTTTATGGTGGCCTGGTTCAATCGTCTGTAGTCCACACAGACCCGCCAAGAAGTTGGTACCCATGTAGCGATCTCCTCTCCAGACTCACTGATAACTATGGTAATGCCGTCTTCTTAGGCACCACATGCAATGGACTGACCCACTTGGAGTCGGAGATGGGGTAGATAAAATTGGTGCTCCACCATTTCGAGATCTCCTTCATGATAACATCTCGAAGATTCGGGTTCAGCCGTCGTTGGAACTCACGCGACGGCTTCACGTCCTCCTCGAGATAGATATGGTGGGAGCACAGGGCCGGACTTATCCCCTGGAGATCGTCTACGCTCCATCCAATCACCTTGTGATTCTTTTCAAGAACCCCCATCAGATGGGATTCTTGCTCTCCAGTCAAATCCGCCGAGATAATGACTGGATGCATCTCATGCTCACCTGCAAGGAACCTATACTTCAGCGATGATGGTAGTGGCTTCAGCTCTGGACAACTCGGTGCTGGCAGATATGGCCTCTGAAATGTTTGAGTGAATGCGACCAAGTCTGCATGGGAGAACGAGAACTCTCGCTGACAATCTGAATCTGGTGAAGACTGCTCTGTTGTGTATCTCTGCTCTGTGAGGGATCAGGCTCCAGCCTATATGTAGGCTATGTGGAAGTCAGACACGGTATCAAATCACCAAACTCTGCCCAGTCTCTATCTGACTCCGAGGGATCTGTATCAGAATCACAAGAAATATCGGCCTCATGATCAGAACAGGCTCAGCTGCCTGAGATGTATCTTGGACCAGGAATGCGCTCTCCAAGCTCTCCTCTGCTGGCGTCTGTGCATCAGCGAACTCTGAAGGTGAGAGGATGGCCTGTGCTACTGGATCTGCCCAAACTGCCTTGTCATCTGTAATCACAAAATCGCATTCCTGGTGGATGTCTCACCCTGCCTCTGTCATCTGCTCTGAATCTGAATGCGGCTCTAAGCAAGTGGAATCTCTGGTTCTAGTCTCCTCGATCGTCTCTATTTGTAAACTCTCGCCCTCGACGTGAAAGTATACCTTCCCGCTATCATGATCAGATACTGCCTTGGCTGTGGCCAAGAATGGGCGTCCTAAAATGATGGGGGTATCGGTCACGGACTCAGGGATCTCCATGTCCAACACAACAAAGTCCACGGGGAATTTCAAGCACTGAATCGTGACGACAACGTCCTTCAGCAACCCCTTTGGCATCTTGACAGATCGATCAGCAAACTGAAGGATCGTCTTGCTCTGTCGTAGAGGGCCTAACTCGAAGCGGTCGAGTAAGGCTGCTGGAAGTAGGTTGATCAAAAAACCGCTGTCTAATAGAGTACGATCGAACCTATGCTCCTGAATGTGGCATCTGACATACGGGGCTCCTGCATCTGGCCTTTTAGCTGGAAGACGGTTCTGGATCGCAAAGCATGTGGCGCGAGTGAGGACATGGATCTCTTCCTCCGAACTGTGGTCCTGTCTCCGAGGGATCTCTGGAAGAGAGGTATGTGCTCCAAGGCCTCCTGTAGAGTCAGTATTATGTGAAATTGATCCTTCATCTGCTGGCTGAACTCTAACTGGTGGGACTTTTCTGATTTTCTTTTTTAGGCCCCTTGGCCAAGCAGAGTGCTTGGAGAAAGGGGACGGCTGGGTCCTTCTCAGATGAAGGACTAGTATCAGGTCTGGGCTGCTCAAGCAAAGCAGAATCCACACATACATCATCAATCAACACAGGTGGATCCGAAAATAACAAACCCTTTCCTTTATTCACAGAAATGTCCTGAGGTACATGAATTGAAGGGAAAACAACGGGACTAGAAGAACTGGAAATGGTGGCCTCAGCACCACCCTCGGCATCTGGTGTCGCGGCGTCAATACCACGCTCTAGCTCAGCAATTGGTATTGTGGCATCAATACCAAATCCTCCATCTGGTGAAGCGACGGCCTCACTACCGTCAGCTGGATCAACATCCGCAGTGGCGTCAGCACCACCGTCATCATCATGTGTATGAGCGGCATCGGCACTGCTCTCCTCCTCATCTGGCACTCCTGAAGTGGTATGGGGTCGTCGCTCAGACGAGGCGCCGCCTGCTGGCATCCTACCGCTCCTAAGTGTAACAAAATCATCATCAAACATATATGCAGTAATATCTCCAAGGGAATCACTAGGAGTGGTGGTCTCTGTAAACTCTACCTGCTCAGACTTCCTCTTGAGGTTGTTTGGGTTCGGCTCTATCTGGGCAGGAATGGCGACCTTCCCCTTCACTATCTCTCTCATCTCCTGTCTGAACTCGTCCATCTCCCGTCGGAAGGTAGCCTGCTGATCGGAGATTAGGCGGGCTAAGTCATCCAAGGTGGGGTTCTCATAGGCGGGCCCATGAGAACCTGACGGGTGGCCTCGCTGGTAATGAGGCTGCTGTTGCTGGTGTGAGAGATAAGGTGGCTGATACTACTGAGAGTGATACTGCTGAGGCTGCTGAGGCTGCCTCCAACACTGTCCCAGGTGATAGGGACGAGAACCATGCTACTACTGTGATGGCTGCTGGTGTGACAGGAACTGGGGCCTCTGGTGAGTCTCTCGCTGCTGGTTGTACTGGCCACCCTTAACTGGAGGCTGCTGCTGGGAACTGGTGCCTTGATGAATACTCATTCATCACTCTTTATTCTTATATTTTAGCTACAAAAACCTTTGCAAATGCATGTATATAGTTGTAAATATAAATAATTACCAAAAGCATGCATTGTGTAAAAAGTAATAATTACCATGTTTTTGTGCAAAAATAAAAGAATAAAGATTAAAAAGAAAAAGAGGGAAATATTTAGAATAAATATTGAGCAACCTAACCCAAGGGAGGGCTCAGCATGGGCCTGACCGCATAAAAGCCAAAGTAGAGGGAGATAGGGGCTCATGTGTGTAAATATTTATGTAAATAAAATAAAAATATTTTCTTCCCAAAAATAGATTAAAAGAGGTTTGTAAATATTTGTATATATCTATAAATATAAAATCAAGATAAAAATAGAAAAATTAAAAAGAAAACAAAAACACCACTCATGTACATAGTCACCTTGTATATAGTTCACTCATCCCTATTTATTTAACCTTATAAAATTTAATTTCCAAAAATTTTGTAAATATTTTATCTTTTAGGATGTAAATAAATAAAATAAATTAAAACAAAAACAAAATAAAAATAACAAAATTAAAAATCCAAAAATACTTTGTAAATATACCATGTATATATATGTACATATCTATTTATTTCACCTATGTATAAAAAATATAAAAATAAAATAAAAATATCTTTTTATTCCTTATTTTATGATATAAATAAATAGAATATAAAATGGGAATAAAATTGTATAAAAATAACAAATTAAAAATCAAAATTAAAAAACCTATATTGTACATATAACTATGTATAGCTATATAATGTAAATACCTTATTTTTACTTTGAAAAATTAATTAAAAATCACAAAAAAATAGAAAATATTAAAACAAAAATATTTCATGTTTTGAGTTTTAATTAAATAAGCCATTTGCTATTTTTAATCGAATTCCAAATAATTTCCAGGTGGCAGCTTCCTATTGGTCCAGGGGATTGTTGACCGCCCGGTCAACTGCCCCCCCAGGACCACTTCCCACGGGTTTTGACACCCGACCTGATTTCTTGATTTTTTCGTGTCCAAACCCGATCATCATCCCCCTAAACCCCGGGTCCGTTTTGATCACGTCACATCCGACACCCTCACCGGGGTATCCGCCTCGAGATCCGCGCTCCAGAATGCCCTACCCGACCTCTTCTAGCCGGACCTGCACCCATACTTAAGCTCGAGCTCCGCCACCTTAATTCCCATCTTTGGCTCATTCGCTCCACCCCCAGTGACCTCCAGTGCTTGAGTGAGAGTGACAGCTCGCTCCAGGTGCTGTCGCAGCGAGGAGAGGGGTCGGGAACCACTGATCCGACGAGACACACCGCCGTGCTCCGCCCAGAGCAGGAGCTCGAGCCTCGAAGGTCGACGCTCCTCGAGGCAAGGACCAGGAGCTGCACAAGCTTCTTCCCAGTCGATTCATCCACCCAGGTAGAACCATTGCCCTTTCTTTTTCGCTAATTTTAGATTACCCCCAATTCGCTCCGCCGTCGTGTTTCGCTGATTCCCCGACCATCCCACTGTTCCGTTCGACCATCGGAATCTACCATCACCTCCGCCTTCCTCCCGCGCACCTTCTCCGCACTCCCATTCAACCCAGCTCGCACAGGAGCTGGGGTTCGAGCTCCTCCGTCCACACCCTCGCCGGAGCTCGCCCACACCGACCCCCCGACCACCATCACCACGCCTAACGGGGTCGAGGCAGTTTGCCCTCGACCCGTGAGTCTTCTGGACCCATTTTGCAGGTACCACGAGGACCATCTGAGGTCCTCCGACTCGAGCCAGGAGACGCTCCTCCGCCAGAGCTGACCGGGCTCCCTAGAGCTCCGTCGCTTCATCGGAGGAGCCCATTTGACGCGGAGGCCCCCGACGATTCTTCCCCGATCACCAGAGCGCCGCGAGGAGGTCAGGAGCGTGCGCCTTAGGCCGGCGAACTTCGTCGGCAGCCAGTTCTTCCACGACCTTTGTACACCGTTCGATCAGCCTCCCGCTCCAGTTTCGATCTGAGCCCTTCATTCACGGAGCAGCAGCCACCGCACGATCCTCAGAGGACTGTCCCAGTCGTCCGATGGCCGAGGTTTAGCAGCGATGCATCTCCACCGCCAGATCTAGCACGTGGCGAGATCTCGACCGTCAGATCCGTGCGAGGAGCCCAACTTTGGAGCACCAGCCGTCCCTCACCGTCTGATTCACCACGTGGCATCCATCCATCGGCTCCATTAATAAAGGGTAATTTACCCTTAGGCCCTCCTTTTTCTTTTATTTAGCATTTAGTCTTGTAAATACATAGTGTAGTTATTTAGTTTTGGTACAATTGCATTGTGGACCCTGCACTTTACTTTCTTTGCTTATATGCCCCTGTGTATGGTGTAGCACGTGCTTCGACATGTGGTTTTCTGGGCTATTTGCATTTTATACCTTGTAGTTCTGAGATGTTATGAATTGAATGGAAACTTTTGGAATATTACTTTTATACCCCTGTGCTTAGTGTAATTGTGCATATGCGTCTTTTATTGGGTATTTTACAGACAAGCCCTTGGGCTTTTGGTACCTGTTACCAAATAGCCCTCAGAACTTGTTTTCCTTACATTTAGGTCCCTAAGTGTCCCAGGCACGCGCGACGCGTGTGTTCTTCTGGGTGTTTTGCACCGGACCCCCCAGGACTCTTGGTATTTGCACTAAGGTCCCTGTGCACAGTACCAACTCTCTATTTTTGAATAAAATAGCAATCCAACTCCAAATCCAACGAAAATTGGACACATGGCTCCTGCCATAGTGTAAAATTTTCTGGGATTTTTGGAGACATTTTTATTTCGATTTGATATTTTTAAAAATTCAAAAACTTCACTTTTCATCACTGTCTGATTTGAAAAATCACAAAAAATATTAAAACCTATCTAAAAATTACAAAAAAATTACCTACTGTTTGTTTTGTTGTGCTTCATTTTCTAGCCAATTTTGGCTATTTTTCATTATATAAAACCCCTAATTTGTTTTGTTGTGCTTCATTTTCTAGCCAATTTTGGCTATTTTTCATTATATAAAACCCCTAAAAATTGAAAAACACCTAAAAACTCATAAAAATTCTAAAAAATAATTTAAAAACCCAAAAATCATAAATCCAGTGGCTAAATTTTCTTTGTGGTGTTTACTATACAAGAAAATTACATCTAGGCTTTTTGTGGGTTTTTAGATATTTTATCTAAACCCCTTAAGATTGGCTAGACATTGTTTTTATCTTTTTGCATTGTTTGATTTTTAGAAAATTAAATAAACATCAGAAAAATCCCAAAAATTCACTAAAAACAGTAAAAATTATAAAACACACAAAAATATTTTTATTTGAATTTTTGATTGATTTTAGTGCATTTAATAAATAATTGAATTGCTTGCTTTTCTTGTTTGCTTTAGTTTCTTAATTAATTAAAAATCCAAAAAAAAATATAAAAAGACTTAAAAACCACCAAAAATACCTTTTTATTTCCTTTTCTTTTCTTTTTGACTACTTCGTAGGCCGCGAGGCCGTTTCGTGCTCCTTGTGTTCGACCCTGGTCGCTATACCATGTTAAAATAATAGCAAGACCGCTATTAATTTTCGAGTTGATTTTTATATTGGTGGTCTATTTTTCTTGATTGACACGACCGAGTGATTGAGGTCGCGACGACCATTTAGTACCTTTACCTTAGTCGCTCGATTTTCGTGTCATCAGAATGGCGCCGTTGCTGGGGAGCACGGCTTAGTAGTTTTCGTTTTATTTTCGTTTTCTTTTTCGCAGTTTTTTGCAGCTCTTTCAGAGTTCACGGCTTTTCGCGGCTTTTTGTTTTTATTTTATTTTTGCTTTATTTTGTTTTATTTTATTTTCTTTTATTTTTGTTTTGTTTGATTTTTTTGTTTATTTTATTAGGCATTTTTGCATATATACCCTCATTTTATTTCCATTTCTTTTTCTTGCTATTATTTGCTCATTTTACTGGTCTGACAACTCTGTTTCTTTCTTGCGAGGGCCCGAGGACCAAGGCGGTCGATTTCGAGAAGCCGACGCAACCGCGAGACTTGGAGGCGGCTCCCTTCTGTACGGAGCCGCAGGAGAGCGTGAGAGAGTAGACGAGCGGGCGAGGAGTAGCATAGTTTTTTATTTTTATTTTATTTGATTATTATTGTAATTTTACAGGGACACTTAGACTCTTGGAATTGAACTCTTAGCGGGTCTGTTTCGCCGAGCACCGGTGTGCTTGGGGGACCCTTAGGTTTTTCGCGGTTTTTCTTGCGGCTTTTGTTTTCTTCGCTGCCTTTTCCGGTTTTCAGCGGTTTTTATCGAGCCCCTAGACTTAGGATTTTCTACTTGATTGTGCCGTAATTAGTAGGGTCCCCACACCTAATTGCTTGCCTATTCCTATAGTGCGATTAATTGGACCTACTAATAATTGATTAATAAAATTAACTGACTCATCCCCTTCGTAGCCTACGTGCCGTAGCCTGCCCTGCCAAGCGCTGCTCCTGAACCCGATGTGTCGGGAGGAGGAGGGGTAGACCGAGACCGGACCTTTGGCTTGAAGGATCGGTGACCAGTTAGACGGTTCTTCGAGTAGACTTGCCTGTTTAGGACTCGGTTTTCACCGCTGCACCATATAGGTAGTTTATTTTCTGTCTTTACATTTCTGCGCGGATCACTTGCATGTAGAGTGCTGGAGGAAAGGTACGCATTTCTATCTCTGCATGCATCATTGATTTCTTCGCGCATCGGCTTTTTCGACTTCTCCCCCTTGTTTTTGATTAAATAACCAGGAGAACCGAAAAATTCGTTAGGCCTTTGTTTTTATTGAAAAAGATTAAAAAGAAAAACCATAAAATTGGGACTGGCTAAAACTATTGACCCTAAAAGACACTCGACTTAAAAATTTGTCTTGGGGAGAGCAACCCCCTCATTATTTGGTTTACTTGCGCGAGAGAGTTACCCGTTCACTAGGTAGAGCCCTCCGGTGTTATTCCTGACTGACTACCGACTTTTCCGTGCGGGCCAGTCGGTTGGGGTAGCATCGGGTATCCCAACAGGTCACGTAAGTGCTCTGATAGATTGTTTGTTCACCTAATAAAATTGGACAAGATAATTTGACCGAGCCTTTACGGTCTTCAACTCGTGTTGTGTTGGTGAACAGAGGGTTTGGTTGCCGATCATAGTTTCTCCAGATCTCATCTGCCTTACTCGTCAGATCACCATGATGGGTAGACGCTCTCTTAGGCAGCCTCTGGATGCACCGCTTTCAGGAACGTCTACCCTATCATCTAGGTTGGCCCGTGAGAGCCGAGACCAGCTCTCCGAGTCCGAGTATGATTCCGCCCTGTTCCCC
Source organism: Ottelia alismoides (assembly GCA_037367405.1). Lineage (NCBI taxonomy): Eukaryota > Viridiplantae > Streptophyta > Magnoliopsida > Alismatales > Hydrocharitaceae > Ottelia > Ottelia alismoides. The sequence continues at coordinate 1,186,490 of JAZKJV010008172.1, read as the reverse complement.
CTTGACCCCCTTCATTTCGGTTCTGAGAGATATGAGCCAGAGGAGAGATTAGCAGACTTGACAGCACCTGAGTTTGGCTCATTTGATTTTGCAGACGTCATGGCCGGTAGTTCTGAGGATCGTTCCGAGGTCAGCCTGAGCACTTCATATTGGACCAGGGTGCGATCAACTCCTCCCTGATCGCCTCACTAGAGACCGTTCAGCAGCAGTTGAGAGATCAGGGAGCATTCATGCTCGACATGAGGAGAGAGATGGAGCAGATGCGAGCAGAGCGAGAGCAGAGGAGAGAGGGACCGAGGATCCCATAGGATGCAGATGCAGCAGCCGCAGCAGCAGCCGCCGCAGCGGCGGCAGCCGCCGTAGCAGCGGCAGGAGGACCACCGAGACCGATGCGGGGGTTACACAACCCCGGATCGACACTGACGCACCACTGAGTTGTACTTCCAGCCATCGTGGGGGACTTCAAGTTCCCCCCGAACACTTTGCAGTTACTCCCCCGCTTCCACAGACTCGCTACTGAGGAGCCCCATCTCCACCTCCAGGAGTTCCTCATGATCTGCACTACTGTCCACGACCGTCAGGTGGACCAGGATACGATTCGGATGATTGCCTTCCCCTTTTCCTTGGCCGACAGAGCAGCCACCTAGCTGAAACACTTGGGGAGGTTTGTTTACACCTGGGAGCAGCTCCGCACCGAGTACTTGAACAAGTACTATCCACTCGGGCGGACCAATGCAACGAGAGCCCTCATCAGCAACTTCTCCATGCTCCCCAACGAGCAATTCCATGAGGCATGGGAGAGGTTCCGTGAGCTTACGGATTGATGCCCGCACCACGATATTTCGAAGCCCAACCTTGTGCAGAGCTTCTTCAGCGGGCTGACACCAGAGCTCCAGGGCTTGGTGAATGCTTCTTGTGGCGGGTCTTACTTCGCCAAGGATCACGACCAGGTCTGGGCCATCTACGAGGAGATGGCCGAGAACTATATGGCGATGTCCCAGACCAGGTTGTATACTCAGGGCAGACCCCAACAGCAGCCAGGACCCGTGCAGTACCAGAGGATAGCACGGGTCGACGCCAGTCCATCCAGTTCATCCGCAGTAGCAGCAGCACAGGCAGAGTCATCCGCTGCGGATATGGGTATCATCACTGAGAAGTTGGATCGGATGGAGCTGATTGAGAAGAAGCAGTGTCAGGGCATCACTCAGATGGAGCAGATGGCACAGACTCTGAGCGACATGAAGACCCAGCTCATGTGTCTCCAGGAGGCACAGACGGCTTCACAACCCCGTCTTCAGTCGCGAGGCGATACCGACGGCAGCAGCAGCTCGTTCCAGCGCTCCAGCTCACACCAGCAGCCTAGACAAGTTCACCTTGTACAGGCAGAGCCGTACCAGCAGCAGCAGCCCACCTACCAGTCACCACCATCCCCAGACTTGCAGATGGTGGTATACCAGCCGGATCAACCTCTGGCAGTACTCCCGCCAGCCCAGTACGACGCAGAGCCGTTGATGGATGTCAACGGGATTTGGTATGACCGCCCTCAGCCTGGAATCCGACGGGACCATCCCGGATTCAGGTGGGGGAATGAAGGTACCCAGCCCCAGCAGCAGTCATCCGGTCAGGGAGGGCAGTTCAACCAGCAAAGAGATCACCAGCAGCAGCAGCCCCCAGCCTATCAGTCACAGCAGCAGTCATCCTTCGTTCCTCATCCCCATCAACAGGGACAGTCTTGGAGGCGAGAGCAGCCTCACCAGCCACAGCAGCAGCAGCACCCTTCCTCTTACCCCTCTCAGCAGCAGCAACACCAGTTCCAGCAGCCTCATTACTAGAGAGGCTACCCGTCGGGCTCCCATGGTCCACCATACGAGAGCCCCGCCTTGGACGACATAGCCCGCCTCCTCACGGACCAGCAGGCTACTTTCAGACGGGAGATGGACGAGTTCCGCCAGGAGATGCGGGACATTGTGAGAGGGAAGGCCGTCATTCCTGCCCAGATAGAGCCGAATCCCAACAGCCTGAAGCGAAAATCTGAGTAGGTAGCTTACACTGAGCATGCCACTCCTAGTGATCCATTTGATGATATGTCTTCGGATCTATTTGATGCTGATTTTGTCACACTTAGGAGCGGTAGGACACCAGCCGACGGCGGCACCTCGTCTGAGCGGCGGCACGAGGATACACCTAGAGCGCCAGATGATGAGGAGGAGAGCGGTACTGAGGCCTCTCATGATGATGACGGTGGTACTGATGCCACCAAGGATGCTGATCTTCCAGGCGGTGCTGAGGCCGCCACTCCACCAGTTCGAGGAGGTGGTACTGACGCCACCCGAGTTGCCGAGCCAGAGCACGGTACTGATGCCGCGAGACGTCCAGCAGAGCCAGCCCATGGTGGTACTGAGGCCACCAGTGTTCATGTAGAGAGAGCTGTTGTTTTTCCTTCCACTGATGTAGCTCGGAACCATGTTTTGAATAAAGGAAAAGGTTTAGTTTACTCTGGTCCCACTGTGGTGCTTGATGTATGTGCGGACCTGGCCGTCGAGACGTCTAGATCTATTCCTAGTCCTTCATCTGAGAAGGACCCTGTGATCCCCTTCCCTAGAGCCCTTCAAATGGGGAAGGGGAAGAAAAAAGAAAAGATCCAAAAAAGAGAGAGCAGGAGGAGTTCAGCCAGAGCATGATTGACCGATTCCATATACAGCTGACCCTTCAGGAGGCTTTGCAGCACATCCCCCTTCTTCAGCGTTCTTTGAGAGACAGGACTACAGTCAGGAGGAGGCGGAGGAACCACCATTCAGAGATACATGTGCTGACGAAAGCCATGTGTTTTGCGATCTAGAACCGTCTGCCGGCCAAGAGGCCAGATTCAGGAGGCCCATATGTCAGATGTCATATCAGAGAGCAGAGGTTCGACCGGACTCTATTGGATAGCGGATCGTCTATCAACCTCCTTCCGGCAGCCCTTCTCGACCGCTTCGAGTTGGGCACTCTTAGACAGAGCAGGACAGTCCTTCAGTTTGCTGATTGATCTGGCAAGAGGCCGAAGGGGTTGTTGCGAGACGTTGTCGTCACTATTCAGGGCATGGAATTCCCCGTGGACTTCGTAGTGTTGGACATGGAGATCCCTGATTCAGTGGCCGATACCCCCATCATCCTCGGTCGTCCGTTCTTGGCCACAGCCAAGGCAGTGACTGACCATGATAGCGGGAAGGTATACTTTCGCATCGAGGGCGAAAGTGTACAAATAGAGACGGTCGAAGACTACAGAGCCAGAGATAGAGCATGCTCAGAGACCAGTACAGATACAGAGCAGCTGACAGATGCCAGTCTAGACATCCACCAGGACTGCGCATACGATGAGGCAGCATGGGCAGACCCTGCAGCACAGGTCATCCTCTCATTTCCAGACACCGCTGATGCCGAGTTGATAGCAGAGGAGAGCTTGGAGAGCACAGCCCTGGTCCAGGATACTTCAGAGGCAGCAGAGCCGGTTCCCGACCGTGACACGATTTCTAGTGATGGTGGTACAGAGGCCACCTTGTGTGATGGTGGTACTGATGCCACCTTGTTTGATGCAGATCCCTCGGATTCAGAGTCTGATTGGGCAGATTGCGAGGATCAGATGCCAGACCTGAGTCCCACAGAGCCTACAGCTGAGGAGGAGGTAGATGCCGAGCAGATCAAAGACAGTTCAGATGAGCAGCCTTCTCCAGATCCAGTTTGCGAGAGTTCGTTTTCATTCTCCCAGGCAGACTTGGCAGCATACACTCACCTTCTTCCTAAGCCAGATTTGCCAGCACCCAGCTGTCCAGAGCTGAAGCCGCTCCCTACTTCGCCGAAGTATCGATTCCTTGCGGGCGAGCCTGAGATGTACCCGGTCATCATCTCCGCCGATCTGACCGGAGAGAAGGAATCCCGTTTGATGGGGGTTCTTGAAAAGAACTGCAAAGCAATCGGATGGAGCGTAGCAGATCTCCATGGGATTAGTCTAGCGTTGTGCTCCCACCATATCTATCTCGAGGAGGGGGCGAAGCCGTCGCGTGAGTTCCAGCGGCGGCTGAACCCCAACCTGAGAGAGGTCGTCATGAAGGAGATTTCAAAATGGTGGAGCGCAGATTTTATTTATCCCATTTCCGACTCCAAGTGGGTCAGCCCCTTGCATGTGGTGCCCAAGAAGACGGGCATCACGACTGTGATCAGTGAGTCGGGAGAGGAGATTGCTACACGAGTACCCACCTCTTGGCGGGTCTGTGTTGACTACAGGAGACTCAACCAGGCCACCAAGAAGGACCATTTCCCCCTGCCTTTTATTGACCAGATCATTGAGAGACTGGCAGGGAAGAGCCATTACTGTTTCCTTGATGGGTACTCGGGCTACAACCAGGTGGCCATCGCTCCTGAGGATCAGGAGAAGACCACCTTTACCTGTCCCTTCGGAACATACGCCTTCCGACGCATGCCATTTGGGCTATGCAATGCCCCTGCGACATTTCAGAGATGCATGCTGTCGATCTTTTCGGACATGGTAGAGGAGTGTTTGGAGGTCTTCATGGATGATTTCTCGATCTACGGTGACGGATTCGACTCCTGTCTTGACTGCCTAGACCGGGTACTCCAACGATGTATAGAGGTCCATTTGGTGCTTTCTTGGGAGAAGAGTCACTTCATGGTGACTCAAGGGATGGTGCTTGGCCATATCATCTCTAACAGGGGCATGGAGGTTGATCCGGCCAAGGTTGATGTCATTAGAAAACTCGCACCGCCGTCCAATTTGAGGCAGTTACGGTCATTCCTGGGGCACGTTGGTTTCTATCGGAGATTTATTCATGATTTCAGCAAGATTGCCCGGTCTTTGACTGACCTCTTGACGAAAGACACCGAGTTCCTTGTCGATGACAAGTGTCTTTCGTCCTTTGCGACTCTCCAGCAGTGTGTGATTGAGGCTCCTGTTCTCCAGCCGCCTGATTGGTCTCTCCCATTCGAGATCATGACGGATGCCTCCGATTTTGTCGTGGGGGCCGTGCTGGAACAGAGGAGGGATGGAGTCCCCTTTGCTATCTACTACGCTAGCCGCACATTGGATTCCGCCCAGCGGAATTATACGGTCACAGAGAAGGAGATGCTAGCCGTAGTGTTCGCCCTAGATAAATTTCGATCTTATATCATTGGATCTAGAGTGACCTTGTACACTGATCACACCGCCATCCGATACCTCATGGCAAAGAAGGATGCCAAGGCCAGACTTACTAGATGGATCCTTCTACTCCAGGAGTTCGACATTGAGATCAAGGATAAGCCTGGAGTCAAGAATGTGGTGGCGGATCACCTCTCCCGTATAGAGCAGCCTGAGGAGTCTGAGCAGATTGATCCCATTTGTGAGACCTTCCCAGATGAGGCGATCCTTGCTATCGCCTCACTCCCGTGGTATGCCGATATTGTGAACTTTCTCGTTGCTGGGAAAGTCCCACAAGATTGGCCCAGGCAGAGGCTTGAGACCTTCCTCGCGAAGGCCAAGTCCTACCACTGGGAGGATCCCATCCTTTACCACGAAGGAGGGGATAGCACCATAGCGTCCTCACTTACTGCCACAAGCTTGAGGCAGGAGGACATCATTCTGGGAGGAGAACGACACGGAAAGTGCTCCAATCCGGCTTGTGGTGGCCTACCCTCTTCAAGGACTCTGATGAGTTCGTGAAGAGGTGTACTGACTGTCAGAGGATGGGCACTTGTGGACAGCGTGATATGATGCCGATGCAGCCCATTCACTTATGTGAGGTTTTTGACGCATGGGGCATCGATTTCATGGGTCCATTCCCTAAGAGTCAGGGATTTGAGTACATTCTCTTGGTCGTTGACTATGTTAGTCGTTGGGTTGAGGCTATCCCCGCCCGAGCCGCTGATGCGAGGACAGTTTGCAGATTTTTGAGGAAGCACATCATCACGCGGTTCGGGGTCCCTAGAGTTCTGATTTCAGATGGGGGGTCTCATTTCATCAACGACCAGGTGAAGGCCCTTGCTAGCGAGTTCGGTATAGACCATCGTGTTGCTACACCTTACCATCCACAGACAAATGGTCTAGCCGAGGTGTCGAACAGGGAGATCAAGACTATATTGCAGAAAGTCGTCCGCCCTGACCGAAAGGATTGGTCACAGCTTTTGGACTCGATCTTGTGGGCATATAGGACGTCTTTCAAGACACCATTGGGCACATCTCCCTTTCACCTCGTATATGGCAAGCCGTGCCATTTACCTGTTGAGCTGAGGCACATGTCACTATGGGCAGTTACTGATATACTTATGGATCCAGATGGTGTAGGAGACCAGAGGAGGGCAGAGTTAGCAGCCCTGGAGGAGTTGAGAGATACCGCCTTCTCAAACAGCCTACATTATAAGGAGAGAGTGAAGGAGTGGCATGATTCTCATATCAGCCACAAGCATTTTGAGCCTGGTCAGAGAGTATGGCTGTTTGATGCGAGGCTTCGTTTATTTCCAGGAAAGCTACAGAGCAAGTGGAAGGGACCCTACTTGGTGAGAAAGGTACACGATAACGGTAGCATTGATATATCCGAGTTGTCTTCTGAGAGTACCTTTCGAGTGAACGGCCAGCGGCTCAAGCCATTTCTAGATCATGAGCCGCAGGTCGTTTATCTTGCCCCTATTCATTTTGCGTGAGATGCGGTCTTTGACTCACATCTAATGCATCTCACGCCTGAGTTTCACTGATCTTCCGCCTTATATAGATCTAGATGTCTATATCACTACATTCTTTAGTCCCACATCCCTTTCTTCATCTTTTGATTATGCTATACTTAGGGTGCACTTTACCCTAAGTATAGGGGGGATGTAGGACCTTTGGGTATTTCTTTTTTTTCTTTCTACCCCTATTTTTGCTGCCTATACTTAGGGATATTTCACCCTAAGTATAGGGGGGGTAGACCCTGTACATTCTCCACTCGGTTCTCCCTTAGTATACAGCCTGCTATACTTAGGATTACTTGATCCTAAGTATAGGGGGAAGACCCGAGACCTTCTTGACTTTCTATTCATCCATTCGTCTTTGTATATAGCCTTCCTTTTCACTTCTCTATACCTAGCACGAGTTATGTCTCCTTCATCGCTCTTGACTCTGAGGACATCGTTCGAGCTAAGTATAGGGGGGTGTGTATATATTTCATATATACTTTAGCCATAACTCGTACTTTGTGTGAGTGTGTTAATAAATAAAATGGCTAAAAACCCTAAAATCACAAAAATTAAAAATTTTTCATGTACATAAACATTCTTTTATTTGCACATAAATAGCTAGTGCACAAATTATTTTTGTAAAAATGATTTCAAAAATCTTTTGTGTAAAGCTTGTGTAAATATTTTCTTATCAAAATTATGTATATAGTACAAAATTTTTCCAAAATGTTTTGAAAATCAAAAGTTTGCAAAAATCTTGTGTAAATGTGTGTAAATACTTTTTGCAAAACTTGCACCTCTTGCATCATCCATTCATGATTTCAAAACATTTTTCAAAAATTTTGCATGTTTGTAAACTTTGTATAATTAGCATCTTTTGTACATATGTATATAGTTTTTCTGGATGATAGTTGACATTTAAACTAGCCTGGAATCAAATTGAGAAATGGAGCTTGATTAAGATCTTAATCCACCAAACTTCTAAGAGGAACCTTATAGGGCTTAGGTCTAAGGCTTTTCAGGTCCATGGTGACTTAATTCTTTGAGTCCACTAGGCTATGATCACATGTCATCTCAATGAGCCTAAGTAGAGCACTTAACAACAACACATGACTCATATAGACAATGGCTTTACTTGGACACTAGCACTATGCACCGAGCTCTCTACGGATGAGGTGGTGAGGAGGCAGTCTTCCTTGACTTGGGGTAGCATATGAGGGTAGTATATGTAGGCGGAACCTCTCTTCTTCTTTTAGTGAAGGAAGTGCGTCTCAACTTGGTCTGGTTGCCATGAGGTCTAACGACGGGAGTTGTGGGTTGCAATAAAGCTTCAAAAGAGGGATAATCTACTGGCTCAAGAGGAAAAACTCCTTGTATATATGCTGCACATGTATATGTTGTATAGATGCACTTGAAAAAAATGCAAAAAGAAAATAACTCCAAAAAAGTGGTGGGTCTGAGAGAAAATGATAATCCCACCGGAGTATGTATATAGAGTGCAATAAGCAAAGCTTGAGTTCATGATCCACCTTATGTAGCTTGCAGCAGGGAGACTTGGCTACACTGGTCAAGCACCCAAGGGTACATGGCTACACTGGCCTTGACCAATTCTCTTCTTCCTCCTCTTCTTGAGCCGATTGAACTTGAACTTAGAAGGGAATACCCCGCTCCTCGAGGAAAGAGTGGCCAGATTGAGATCATAGAGTTACCTTGTTGGGGAGGGTTGTCAAGTTGCCATTTCTGAGGTGGAGAGCTTAGACCTCACATTCACAGGACAAGAAAAGATTCATGGTCTTCAGGGTTTGTGATTGATGACTTGTTCTGACCTGGAGCATTGAGGAGTCTTGGTTATAGATTAGTGGAACTTAGAGGCTGTTGAGTTTTAGGCTTAAGTCCAAATAAGGTTCCGAGACATTAATAATCCAAAGATCTGATAGAGCTCCATACCTTAATTTAATGAAGGCAAGTTTAATAATCAACCTTGATCCATATACATTCTCTTTTTCTTTATTTCTTTTTCACTTCTTTTTCAAATAAGTGTTTGCTAAGGGACTAGCAAAGTTAAGTATAGGGGGGTGATGAATACTCATTCATCACTCTTTATTCTTATATTTTAGCTACAAAAACCTTTGCAAATGCATGTATATAGTTGTAAATATAAATAATTACCAAAAGCATGTATTGTGTAAAAAGTAATAATTAGCATGTTTTTGTGCAAAAATAAAAGAATAAAGATTAAAAAGAAAAAGAGTGAAATATTTAGAATAAATATTGAGCAACCTAACCCAAGGGAGAGCTCAGCATGGGCCTGACCGCATAAAAGCCAAAGTAGAGGGAGATAGGGGCTCATGTGTGTAAATATTTATGTAAATAAAATAAAAATATTTTCCTCCCAAAAATAGATTAAAAGAGGATTGTAATTATTTGTATATATCTATAAATATAAAATCAAGATAAAAATAGAAAAATAAAAAAGAAAACAAAAACACCACTCATGTACATAGTCACCTTGTATATAGTTCACTCATCCCTATTTATTTAACCTTATAAAATTTAATTTCCAAAAATTTTGTAAATATTTTATCTTTTAGGATGTAAATAAATAAAATAAATTAAAACAAAAACAAAATAAAAATAACAAAATTAAAAATCCAAAAATACTTTGTAAATATACCATGTATATATATGTACATATCTATTTATTTCACCTATGTATAAAAATAATAAAAATAAAATAAAAATATCTTTTTATTCCTTATTTTATGATATAAATAAATAAAATATAAAATGTGAATAAAATTGTATAAAAATAACAAATTAAAAATCAAAATTAAAAAGCCTATATTGTACATATACCTATGTATAGCTATAAAATGTAAATACCTTATTTTTACTTTGAAAATTTAATTAAAAATCACAAAAAATAGAAAATATTAAAACAAAAATATTTCATGTTTTGAGTTTTAATTAAATAAGCCATTTGCTATTTTTAATCGAATTTCCAAATAATTTCTAGGTGGCAGCTTCTTATTGGTCCAGGGGATTGTTAACCGCCCGGTCAACTGCCCCCCCGAGGACCACTTCCCACGGGTTTTGACACCCGACCCGATTTCTCGATTTTTTCGTGTCCAAACCCGATCATCATCCCCCTAAACCCTGGGTCCTTTTTGATCACGTCACATCCGACACCCTCGCCGGGGTATCCGCCTCGAGATCCGCGCTCCAGAATGCCCTACCCGATCTCTTATCCGGACCTGCACCCATACTTAAGCTCGAGCTCCGCCACCTTAATTCCCATCTTTGGCTCATTCGCTCCACCCCTAGTGACCTCCAGTGCTTGAGTGAGAGTGACAGCTCGCTCCAGGTGCTGTCGCAGCGAGGAGAGGGGCCGGGAACCACTGATCCGGCGAGACACACCGCCGTGCTCCGCCCAGAGCAGGAGCTCGAGCCTCGGAGGTCGACGCTCTTCGAGGCAAGGACTAGGAGCTGCGCAAGCTTCTTCCAGTCGATTCATCCACCCACGTAGAACCATTGCCCTTTCTTTTTCACTAATTTTAGATTACCCCCAATTCGCTCCGCCGTCGTGTTTCGCTGATTCCGACCATCCCACTGTTCCGTTCGACCATCGGAATCTACCATCACCTCCGCCTTCCTCCCGCGCACCTTCTCCGCACTCCCATTCAACCCAGCTTGCACAGGAGCTGGGGTTCGAGCTCCTCCATCCACACCCTCGCCGGAGCTCGCCCACACCGACCCCCCGACCACCATCACCACGCCTAACAGGGTCGAGGCAGTTTGCCCTCGACCCGCGAGTCTTATGGACCCATTTTGCAGGTACCACGAGGACCATCTGAGGTCCTCCGACTCGAGCCAGGAGACACTCCTCCGCCAGAGATGACCGGGCTCCCTAGAGCTCCGTCGCTTCATCGGAGGAGCCCATTTGACGCGGAGGCCCCCGACGATTCTTCCCCGATCACCAGAGCCCTGCAAGGAGGTCAGGAGCGTGCGCCTTGGGCCGGCGAACTTCGCCGGCATCCAGTTCTTCCACGACCTTCGTACACCGTTCGATCAACCTCCCGTTCTAGTTTCGATCTGAGCCCTTCATTCACGGAGCAGCAGCCACCGCACGATCCTCAGAGGACTGATCCCAGCCATCCGATGGCCGAGGTTTAGCAGCGATGCATCTACACCGCCAGATCTAGCACGTGGCGAGATCTCGACCGTCAGATCCGCGCGAGGAGCCCAGCTTTGGAGCGCCAACCGTCCCTCACCGTCTGATTCACCACGTGGCATCCATCCAGCGGCTCCATTAATAAAGGGTAATTTACCCTTAGGCCCTCTTTTTTCTTTTATTTAGCATTTAGTCTTGTAAATACATAGTGTAGTTATTTAGTTTTGGTACAATTGCATTGTGGACCTTGCACTTTACTTTCTTTGCTTATATGCCCCTGTGTATGGTGTAGCACGTGCTTCGACACGTGGTTTTCTGGGCTATTTGCATTTTATACCTTGTAGTTCTGAGATGTTATGAATTGAATGGAAACTTTTGGAATATTACTTTTATACCCCTGTGCGTAGTGTAATTGTGCACGTGCGTTTTTTATTGGGTATTTTGCAGACAAGCCCTTGGGCTTTTGGTACCTGTTACCAAATAGACCTCGGAACTTGTTTTCCTTACATTTAGGTCCCTGAGTGCCCCAGGCACGCGCGACGTGCGTGTTCTCCTGGGTATTTTGCACCGGACCCCCCGGACTCTTGGTATTTGCACTAAGGTCCATGTGCACAGTACCAACTCTCTATTTTTGAATAAAATAGCAATCCAACTCCAAATCCAACGAAAATTGGAAACATGGCTCCTGCTATAGTGTAAAATTTTCTGGGATTTTTGGAGACATTTTTATTTTGATTTGATATTTTTAAAAATTCAAAAACATCACTTTTCATCACTGTCTGATTTGAAAAATCACAAAAAAATATCAAAACCTATCTAAAAATTACAAAAAAATTACCATTGGTTTGTTTTGTTGTGCTTCATTTTCTAGCCAATTTTGGCTATTTTTCATTAGATAAAACTCCTAAAAAAACACCTAAAAACTCATTAAAATTCTAAAAAATAATTTAAAAACCCAAAAATCATAAATCCAGTGGCTAAATTATCTCTAGCCTTTTTGTGGGTTTTTAGATATTTTATCTAAACCCCTTAAGCTTGGCTGGACATTATTTTTATCTTTTTGCATTGTTAGATTTTTAGAAAATTAAATAAACATTAGAAAAATCCCAAAAATTCATTAAAAACAGTAAAAATTATAAAACACACAAAAATATTTTTATTTGAATTTTTGGTTGATTTTTAGTGCATTTAATAAATAATTGAATTGCTTGCTTTTCTTGTTTGCTTTAGTTTCTTAATTAATTAAAAATCCAAAAAATATAAAAAGACTTAAAAACCACCAAAAATACCTTTTTATTACCTTTTCTTTTCTTTTTGACTACTTCGTAGGCCGCGAGGCCATTTCGTGCTCCTTGTGTTCGACCCTGGTCACTATACCAGGTTAAAATAATAGCAAGACCGCTATTGATTTTCGAGTTGATTTTTATATTGGTGGTCTATTTTTCTTGATTGACACGACCGAGTGATTGAGGTCGCGACGACCATTTAGTACCTTTACCTTAGTCGCTCGATTTTCGTGTCATCATGCCTCCGGCCGACCAACGAAATCCGGGATGGTCTCGTCGGATACCAGGCTGGGGACGGTCGTACCATATCCCATTGACATCCATCAACGGCTCCTGCTCGTAGGTGGGTAGGGGGAGTACTGCCAGTGGCTGATCAGGCTGGTACACCACCATTTGGTTGTCCTAAGATGGTGGCGGCTGAAGGTACTGCTGCTGTGGCTGCTGCTGATACGGCTCCGCCTGAACATGATGGACCTGTCGGTACTGCGCAGAGGGCTGGGTACTACTGGTGCTGCTGCCTGGGTCTACCCATGACCTAAGACGGGGCTGAGAAGCCGTCTGTGCCTCATGGAGACACATGATCTGTGTCTTTAGATCACTCAGCGTCTGTGCCATCTGATCTATCTGTGTCATTCCCTGGCACTGCTTCTTCTCGATCAACTCGATCCGATCCAGCTTCTCGCTGATGATGCCCATGTCAACGGCTGTCGACTCTGCCTATGCTGTTGTTGCTGACGAAGTGGAGGGACCGGCATCGACCCGTGCTATCCTCTGATAGGACACGGCCTATGGCTGGTGCTTCCCCTATGTATAGAGGCGGGTTTGAGACATTATTATATAGTTCTTGGCCATTTCTTCGTAGATTCTCCAGACCTGGTCCTCATCTTTGGTGAAGTACGATCCTCCACAAGATGCATTCACCAACCCCTGCAACTCAGGTGTAAGTTCGCAAAAGAAGCTTTGAACTAGGTTCGGCTTCGTGATATCATGGTGCGATCATCGATCTGTAAGCTCCCTGAATCAGTCCCATGCCTTGTGGAACTGCTCATTGGGGAGCATGGAGAAGTTGCTGATCAGGGCCCTCGCTGCATTAGTCGGACCGAGTGGGTAATACTTGTTGAGGTACTCGGTCCGGAGCTGCTCCCATATCGTCACAAATCTCCCTAAGTGCTTCAGCCAGTTGGCTGCTTTATCAACGAGGGAGAAGGGAAATGCTATCATCTTGATGGTGACCTCGTCCACGTGGAGATCGTGGATAGTGCTGCAGATCATCTCAAATTCCTAGAGATGAAGGTGTGGCTCCTCGGTGGCGAGTCCGTGAAAGCGGGGAAGCAGCTGAATAGTCTGTGGCGGGAACTTGAAGTCTCCTGCTATGGCTGGCAACACGATCCATCTGTGGTTTAGAGTTGCACCAGGGTTGTGCAACTCTCTTATCGGGCGAGCTCTTGCTACTAACTGAGCTGGCTATACTGGCTGCTCTCCCTCAGGTATGTCTCCTCCACCGGGTCTATGCAGCTCTCGATCGGCTCTCATCCGCTCCATCTCCTGGCGCTTCTCGATCATGAAAGCTCCCTGATCTCTGATCTGCTGCTGCATCGTCTCGAGGGAAGCTATCAAGGTGTTGTTGATCGCACCCTGGTCCAACACGTATGTCTGCTCGGCTCTCGGGCCACCGGTGCAGTCCTCGCTGCTGGTCATGGTCTCTGCAAAGGCAAAAGACCCAAACTCAGGTGCCGAAATATCATCTGACTGCTTCTCTCTCTGACCGGGCACCTCAGGACTAATGGTATAAGGGTGGTCGAGGGGGGGGGGGGACAGGATGGAGGCGAACTCGGGTTCGGAGAGCGGGTCTCGGCTCTCGCGAACCAACCTAGATGAGCGGGCCGGAGTGCTCGAAAGCGGTGCAACCAGAAGCTGCCTAAGGGACCTCCGACCCATCATCTTGATCTGGCGAGTCAGGTGGATGAGATCTGGAAAGCAAACGTGATGGTCAAGAAATACCCCAAATTCACCAACGCAACGCGAGCTGATGACCGTAAGAGTTCGGTCTTTTATCTTGTCGTTTTTATTTTGGTTATAAGCTGTTAGGAATCCAACGCCCCCAGGAGACTATCCCCATCCCAAAAGAGATCTTTCCCAACCAGTACAAGTTGCGAACCGTTTACCAGCTACCCGATCAGCTACTCTGTTAAGGATATCGTGGCTCGCTTTACCGGAGACCGGAGCGATCCTCACTGGAGAACGACTAGCCCAGAAGCAATATTCTGAAGAGGGATCATATGTGTCTCTAGCCTAGTGTATGGGTCACTCTCTCACCCAATCAAACCATCCAATTAGGGGATTACTCTCCCAATGCATATTTTTTTGTGAGGTGATTTTTAGGTCCAGTTTGCTTTAGCAGTCCCAATTTTATGGTTTCTCTTTTTAGGTATTTTTCAGATAAAACAATCGCCTAACGAATTTTTCGGTTCTCCTAATTTTATTATGTCCAGAAAAAGAGGGGAGAAGATGAAAAAGCCGATGTGTGATGAAGTCAATGATGCATGCTGAGTAAGAATGCGTACCTTTCCTCTAGCTATCTACATGCAATATGATCCACGCATAATTGAAAGACATGAATAAAATATAACCTAAATGATGCAACGAGATAACAACCTTAACAAGAATTTCTACACAAAAAGAACGAGAGCTAACGGGTCAACGGGAGGGGTCGGAGTCCGGTCTCTGATACCGATCGGTGTCCGCCACAATGGATCCTACCAGCGCTGTATACGGCCTCTAGCGGCACGTGACACCTCGAGTGACCAGGTTAGATTTTTCTTATTAAATAATTAATTAGGTCCAATTAAACGGTCTATAGGAGCAAGCAGTATAATTAGGGTGGGGTCCTAACTAATTACATCACAGATCAATAATAATTCCTAAGCTAAGGTCAAATCCTCAAGAAACAAAATAAAATAAAAAGCCGTAAAACTCAAAATCGACGAAAAACTCAGTGGGGTCCCCCGAGCACATCGGTGCTCAGCGAAACAGACCCCGGCAATCCACAAGTATGAGAGTCTCTGGTTGTCCCTTTATTATTACAATAATATGGAACTGAAAATAAAAAATTCTACAGCTACATTAATCTCCCAAGAACTTCTGCTTGACTCCTCTCGTGCTCTCCTGCAGCTCCGTACAGAAGGGAGCCTCCTCCAATTCTCGCGGTTGCGTCAGCTTCCTGAAGAAAGCCGCCTCAGTCTTCGGGCCCTCGCAAGAAAAATGGATAGAAATGCGTCAGACCACGGTTATTATAATAATGAAAAAGAAAAGAAAATAAAATCTATGCATAAATGAAAATAAAAACAAATAAAATAAAAAACAAACAAAAAAAAATAAAAGGAAAAAAATAAAAAGAAAACAAAAAAAAAGACGAAAAAGCCGCGAAAAGCCGCGGAAGAAACAAAAAGCCGTAGAAAAAACCGCGAACGAAAACTGAAAACAAAAAGCGGCTATTAAGTTGTGCTCCCCGGCAACAACACCATTCTGATGACCGAGAAAACTCATGATCCGGGTAAAGGTAAAAACACGGGTCGTTGCGACCCAAGTCTCAAAGCTCAATCAGCAAGAAAATCGAAGACCATCAAATCAAAAATCAAAGAAATCAAACTCAAATAACGATCTCGTTATTTTATTAACCTACTATAACGACCAGGGTCGAACTCAAGGAGCACAGATTGGCTCGAGGCCTACGAAGTAGTCTAAAATCGAAAATAAAATAAAACAAATATTTTTGGAGGATTTTATGGGTTTTTATTTTTTTTGTGATTTTTAATTATGGAGAAAATATAAAACAAAGGTAAAAAGAACACACTCAAGGATTTATTCAATATATCAAAACAATTCAGAAAATTATAATAAAAATATTTTTTGGTTTTATAATTTTTCAAGTGTTTTTGGTAATTTTCTCAGATTTTTATTATTTTTGGTTGATTTTATAAAAATGAAATAGGCAGAAAATTGAAATCAATGTGCAACCAGATTTAAAAGGCTATTTAAAAATATAAAAATAGCCTTTAAAAATTCAGAGACAATTTAATTAAAAACTACATATAAAATCCTAACTGAAGAAGAAGAAATAGCATTTTTTAAAATTTTTAGAATTTTTAATGATTTTTATAATGTTTTTAGTGTTTTTAGATTTTTATGGGTTTTATATATCAAAAACCCACAAAAATTGCACAGAAATAAAAAGGCAACAAAACAAACACAAATTATTTTTTTTTAGATTTTTTGAGAGGTTTTTAATATTTTTAATGGATTTTTCAAACTAGAAAGAAAAGAAAACAGGGGTTTTTGAATTTTTAAAAATAGAAAATGGCAACAAAAATGTCCCAAAAAATTAGTGAAATTTTTACACAGTGGCAGGAGCTACGTGTCCAATTTCACGATTTTTGGATTTAATTTGCTATTTTATTCAATCAATAGAACATACGCAGCACACAGGGACCTAAGTGTAAAGAAACTAAATTCCAGGGGCCAACTGATAACACGTGTAACAAGTATAGGGCCAAATCCGCAAAAGCTGAAGGCGGCACATGGGCGGTACGTGAATCAGATACAGAGGGGTATAAATGTCATTCTTATTTATAAAAATCCAAACGGTAACAACAATAAAGTGTAGGGGAAAATACACAATTAACCCACAAGTTACATGTCGATGCATGTGCTTCACATACAGAGGGACTAAAATGCAAATTCTGGAAGTCTGAGGTCCAAAGTGCAAATTATCCAAATTAAAAACAACTACGTAAAATATTTACAGGACTCCAAAGGAAATGTAAAACTAAAAAGGGCCTAAGTGAAATTTACCCTTATTATTAAGATCCGACGGCTGAAGGGAGTCCACTCATGATCGGATGACTGTGATTCGTGGATACCCCTTCAATGATCAACGCCCCAGATCAGATCCTCAGATGGATCGGACGGCTACGAGTCCCTTGCGAATGGATGGTGGAGATAAGAACTGGCACGAGGGGTTAATCGGACGGCGGAGAAGCTCCTTGGAAGAACTGGTCATTGACAAAGTTCGTCCGGCCAATATGCGTGCTAGGGGACTCCTCCAAGGCTGCTGGGATAGGAAAAAGAAAGCCGGTGATGGTCCGCAACAGATGGGGTGCTCCGATGAGGCCGGGAGCAGCTGGAGCATTCCGGCGACGAGGTGGACCTGGAGCTCTGTGCTTCAGTCATCGGGCCTCCAGATGAGGCACCTTTGCCTTCAAACCTGCAAAGGAAGAACGCTGGGTGGAGGGCAAATTGCCTTGACCCGATTATGGGCGAAATGGGTGATCGGGTGAGGCGGAGCGTGGCTCTCCGGCGAGCGGCGGCGGAGGAGAACTTATTTCCCTATTCCTGGCCGAACTAGGGGGAATGGATGGGTGGAGAATGCGGAGAGAAGTCTCACGACAGTGAACGTGCTGTCGGGGGGGGGGGGGATAATTGATGAGAGCGTAGAGAAATGGCTGGCGAAGGGTGGTGGTCGGAAATGGAAAGATCGGAGATTAGGCGAAGCTAAGGGCTAACGAAGGTACCTGATGATCGAAGATGTCTGGGCTGGAGATGCTGGGTCTCCTGGGGTCTTTGCATCGATGGAGCGACGCCTTCAGAGGCTCGAGCTCGCCGGTGGCGGAGCACGGCGATATGGGTCGCCGGATCTGAGGCTAACGGCCTTGGTCCTCGCTGCAATCAATCCCTCACAGTTGTTGTCACTCAAGGAGAAGGAAAGGAGGTCCTGGGAGCCGAAGGCAATGGCCGGAGATGAGTGAAATGGCGACTCTAGGTCAGGTCTTATACGAGCAGGGGTCCGAAAAGATTGGAGTCGGGCGCGCAGATCGAGGCACATATACCTAACGAGAAGATCGGGCGTGAATCGCGGGTCTGCCCTCTACAATCGGAGCCTGGGGTTGAGAAGATGGTGGTCGGATCACGGCGTGAAAAATAGGTGAAGTCAGGTCAGGAACCAGATCCAAGCGACATGTGGTCCAGGGGGAAGTTGACCGGGGGTCAACAATCCCCCATGGACCACTCACAATTCAACATTCAAAAATTATTTATAAATTAATAGCAAATGATTTTATTTCAAAAAATTTACAAAATGAAAAATGTTTATTATTTTTCAAATTATTTTTTAGTGATTTTTATTTATTTTTTTGAAAAATAAATTAATGTATATACATAATATAATATTATATACAAGTATAAAATACCTATGTATTTTATATTTTTATTTTCATATTTTTGTGTAATTACTCTAATTTTATATTTTATTTATTTACAACATAAAATTTAGAGTATAAAATAATTTTTATTTGATTTTTATTAACTATTTACAAAGGTAAATAAATAGATGTATTATTTCTATATACATGGTATATGTACAATAGAGAGAGAAATTATTTCTTTTTGTCTTTATTTTATTTTTCTAATTTTTATTTTATTATTAGAAATATATACAAATTAATAAAAACCCATTTTTTATTTTATTTTTAATAAAATAAAGTATATACATGACGGAGGGATATATGGTGAATGGCTATATCTCTTTCTACTTGTTTATTTGACGATCAGGCCCATCATGGGCCCTCTCTTGGGTTCAAGTCACTCAATATTTATTCTAAATATTTCCCTCTTTTTCTTTATTTCTTTATTCTTTTATTTTTTGCAAAAAAACATGCTAATTATTGACATTTACACAAAGCATGCATTTTGATAATTTATTATATTTACAAGCATCTACATGCTGATTTGCCAAGATAAAATAGCTAAAATAAAATAATAAAGAGCGATGAATGAGTATTCATCAAGGAGCTAACTTAGGGGTACACATGGATCGGATAAAATCAGTAATCCGATCCAATCCGTTGTCATTGGATTGGATCGGTTTTGATTTATAAGTTTAATGGATCGGATCGGATTAGAATTTTACAAATCCGTTCACCTATGGATTGGAATTGATTATTGTCAAAATCCAATCTGATCCAATCTGTTAATCCGTTAATAAATAAATAATATGCACTAATTTATTTATTCTCATTAAAGTATGTTATATATTAAAATTTATAAAGCTATGTGTAAATATCCAAGCTACTCTCTTTATAACTTAAACCTATTCCAATTCAAGTTTTACCACACACAACTTGCCAGAAAAGCCCTTTATCTCACTCCACTATTTGGTTTAGAAAAAAGTAATACTACCAGCAGTGCCCTTCAGGCCCTTCCAATTTTTCAAACAAAACATCCTTCTAAAAACAATAATAAACAAACCTAAATCCACTCGGGATCCATTCCAACAACACACTCACCTGCATCACACACATCTCCGCCCTCAGATGCACACATCTTCGTCAGATGTCGTCCTTGTCCTAGTTGTGTGCATGCACAACCAAATCTTCCTTGCTCATGTGCATCTAGACCTCGTCCTCTGCTCTCCCATACCACCCTTGCACATGTGTAGCCAGATCTCGTCCCTGCCGACTGTTATCTCGTCATCATCTATGCCTTCCTTGTCTCCAACTATACATACGCGTAGCTAGACCTCTCTCGTGCATGCACATATAAACCTCGTCTTTGGCTCTCCCAGACCTCCCTCGCGTACGGGCAGTCAGGAACCTCAAATACATCCCTCCCCACTATGTAGTCGCCCACAGTTCTTGTCCCAAACCTCCCTCACACCACGTAGCCAACCAGGTTAGTTGCAAGTTAGTTGTAGTTCCTATTTGATATATACAAACTTGCAAAATTATTCAAAGTCGTCGTTATTCTTCTATGATTTCTACGAATCACAAGTATGCTATTTTTATATAGGTATACAATGACTGTTTGTAATAAATCTATAACAAGCATATATATTTTTGCTTTCCAAAAAATTAAGTCAAATTTCTTTTCAAAATTAACTATTCTTTTCTTTACATTTATGCATAATCTCAATTTTAGAACCATGATTCGAATGTCGAGGTTGACTATGCTACAAACTTAATCATAGATTAGGTGAGCATCAACATCCGAACCAATCTGATCCAATCCGTAATCTGGTGGATTGGATTGGACTGGATTTGCATGTTTAATGGATTGGATTGGATTGGAAAAATAAAAAATCTGTTATATATGGATTGGACACGGATTAAGCCAAAATCCGATCCAATCCGATCCATGTGCACCCCTAAGCTCACTTAGCTCCCCCCGCCTTATTTTTCACATTTTTTATTTTTTTTGAAAATAAAAATTAGGTAAATTCATTATTATATCCTTATTATGTCATTAAATTTTCATGTGAAACAAAGACTCCTACGACCTTCATCTAGACATGGTCGATTTAAAAAATCCTAGAACCATTAAAAATGACTGTCTGGATGGAGGCCGTGGCAGTCTCTGTTTCACACGAAATTTGAATGACATAATATAAGGATATGATGATGAATATTCACTGAAAAAATTTCAAAAAAAATAAAAAAAATAGAGAAAATAGGGCAGGGGGGACTAAGTTAGCTCCCCGTAGGGGGCAACCCCATTTATCTCTCTCCCTCTCGCTCTCTCTCTCTCTCTCTCTCTATATATATATATATATATTTGAGGGATTTTCTTCCAATAGGACGTAGTCCTACTTGAGTTCTAGAAGGTAGACCTTTTTTGTAAAAAAATAGGGGTATTTACACCCATAACCCTGAGTAGTTTCGTAGTTACCCCAAGAACCCTCGATAATCACGAATTACATATAAGACCTTGAGTAATGCTTAACTCTTACATCCAGAACCCTGTGTTAATTTCCATCCAATTATCCATCAACAATGACAATATTCGTCAAGAATTTAATATTTTATACCCTTTAAGTTTGAGTTATTTACAATAAGACCATTGTCCCCTTCCCCCTTCCCCCCTTCGTCCTCCAAGCAGCTCCCCCACCCAGGTCGAGGCCTCCCGCCGTCCGCCTCCCCCAGCAAGCCCCCTCCTCCACTGCCTGCAACCCAGGTCAAGGCCTCCTCTCCCTCCCCCTCCCCCTCCCCCAACCTCTCTCCTCCCCCTGCAACCTCAGGTCGTGCCTGCGGAGGCGCCTCCGCCTGCACCCCTCCCCTCCGCCTGCCATCGAGCCGCATCCCCCCCTCTCGGCGCCTCCTGGGATCGAGTCGCAGCCCCAGCCCCCCCTCCCCGCCGCACCTCCCAAGATGGAGCTCCAGGCAACCCCCTGCCCGCGCCTCATCCGCCTGCAGGTCCTCTCCCCCCGTGCGACTTCACCATCGAATCCCCCCCCTCCCCCCCCGCGAATCCGCCCCCTCACCCCCCATGTGCCTCTTGGGATCGAGCTCCAAGGTAACCCCCCCGCCTGCAGTCCTGGTCGTGCCTCGACGCATCCCCCCTCCCCCCCGTGTGTGCCTCCGCCTGCGAATACGACTGCAGGTCCAGGCCCTGCTCCCCCCTCCCCCCCAGGTCGGTCGCACCTCACTCCTCCCCCCCTTCTTGTGAACCTGCCTGCAGGCCCCCCTCCCCGCCTGCCCGCGCCTCCACCTACCCTCGCCGCACTCCGTGGAAGACCCCATCGGCTGCAAGCTCCAGGATCGAACCCGCCTCCTTCCTTTTTTTATTAATCTCAGCCGTTAGATCATGGATTGGGCTAGATTAACTCAGCCATGCGGTTGAGTTAATGAAGTAAAATAATGAAAGGTTATGGGTTTAAAATGGAGTGGTTATTCAGGGTCTTGTATGTAATTCATAACTATCGAGGGTTTCTGGGGTAATTACGAAACCAGTCAGGGTTATGGGTGTAAATATCCCTAAATATAATGTGTGATTTTAATGTTTGTATTATAATATGCAGTTTTGTATGCGGTTTTGTATTTATAATATGCATCTATGATTTAAACAATATATGTATTCTACTAAAGTGCGTATTTTTTTACAAAAAAGAGGCTGTCCTTTCCGAACTAAGGAAGGACTGCGTCCTATTGGAAGAGCCTCCTATATATATTGATGATTATATATTTAATTAGGATTACATAAGCAAGTATCTAAAAAAAGATCGAAAAGATTTATGAAGACATATTCGGTGGAATTGATTTTTTTCTTTGCTGGTTGGGGATGGGTTTGGTTCAATCTCAGTCATATGCTTTCATGGCATTAATTCCCTCCCACAGGATAGAATGTCTTAACTCGTTATGTCACATTGCATGTTGTAATGTGCTATGCAAAGCTCTCAAAGCCCAAACTAACAAATGGCCTCGCTCTTTATTACAAAAGATGCTGTAAAAATCTTGTTTCATATAAATTAAGTATGTCCTAAATCTCAAACCATAAACACTATGTAAGATTGTACTGCATACATAGTGGACCTCCATGATCCGCTGTGGTTTCGTGCGCTTTTGTTTTGTGATGTCACCGTACTCTCTTCTTGATGGAAAGAAACGTGATTTTTTTTTAAAAAAAATACAAAGTACGCCACATCTCCGATGAAGTGCGGGTTGCTCAACGTTACTTTTAAAGCAAAAGAAGGAGAAAACTGCGCATGGATGTCTAGGCGGACTTGAGAAACACATGACAATGTGGATGAATAAACTCTATTCTTGGCATGGAAACAATCTCCTTCTCTTATGTTTGGCTTTTTCTGGAAAAAAAAAAGAGATCGGTATACTCCATCGAAGTCTTGTCTAGATAAACATTTCAGTTTGTTCAACACAAATATCAAGGTAGGGTAATGATATAGTTGGGCTTTTTTTAATAATTATTAAAATAATCAATATTAATTAAATATGTATAATTAAAAATGTTTAAAAAATAGGCATAGATCGGCATCTGAGGTGCCGATTTGGGATGTCACATCCAAATCGGCACCTCAGGTGCCGATTTGAGAGGGACCCGTCAAGTGTAGATTTGGAGCGAGGTGCCAACGACTCTCTCCCAAACCGCACCTGAGGTGCCGATTTGGGAGAGGCTCGTTTCTAACGGTTCTCTCCCATTCCCCCTTATATATAACCCCCATCTCCCCCTTATTCCTCCCACGCCTCCCTCTTCTCTCATTCTACCCCTTCCTCTCTTACTTCTAATTATCTCATTTCTCTCAATCTACATTCTAAAGCGACATTTCAACTTCTCAGCATCTCTGTCAATCTTCTATTCTTATTCGAGTAAGAATAAGATTTTTTTCTTAGAATATTTTTCGTGGATTTTTTCAGGTTTTTATCAGCAAAGGCGACATATTATTGCGGATATTGGAATATATTTATTCTTTTCAGATAACATCTCTATTCGAAGACACGCGTCATTTAGGTAAATTTACATTTATTTATTTTATTTTGTGATTGTAGTCATTAATTAGATTTGCAAAATTAAATTTATTTAAAGAAATTTAGTTCATTTAAACGTACATTAAAATTAGGATCTTTTATATATTGCAATTGCAAGAATTTTTGTTATAGTTTTTTTAGGAGGATTTATCCTACATAAGTTGAAAAAAATTAAATGAAATTTAGAAAGTATTATTAATATCAAAATTAATATTAATGTCACGATTTTCTGCATGTTTTCATTTGTTTTTTCCTTTCTCATTTTTCTTTAATTTGTGTGAATGAGATCTAGTTTTAGAATTGTTAGTCAATAGATTAAGGCCAAAATCTTGTTATCATTGCATGCACCTATAGTTGCATTTGGACTCAAATTTAAATTACTTCTCATTTAGATTTCGAATCGAGCGCCGAGTGATTAACATCTTATTCTTCACGCTAATTGCACAATTAGACAATTAAAAATAGTTACATACTTTAATATTATTAAATTAATTTCATAAATTAAATTACATAATAAATTAAATTGATAAATAAAATATAAAATTAATTATTCTTCTAAATGTATTGATAATGTGCTTTTATTCATGAACCATATCTAACTACCAATCTTCGTAATATCTTTAGATATGGCATCCAACAATGTTCATAGTTTATTATATTAGGGTGGAGCGGTGAACGTGACTGACAGACACGTAGATTATATCAGAGGACAAAAACGTATGGTTATATTCCCGCGTCAGATAACCTATTTTGATATGCTGGGTCGAGTTTCCACAGCCATCGGTATTCCTCTTGATCGGTACATCCTTACATTAACTTGTAAGTGGTTGTATGAAGGATAGACATTTTTTCTAGTACCAATTCATGATGACAAATCCACTTTGGCGATGATGGATTCAATCGACAAAGTGAGATTC
Organism: Ottelia alismoides; assembly: GCA_037367405.1. Taxonomy (NCBI): domain Eukaryota; kingdom Viridiplantae; phylum Streptophyta; class Magnoliopsida; order Alismatales; family Hydrocharitaceae; genus Ottelia; species Ottelia alismoides. The sequence goes on along the minus strand of JAZKJV010008172.1, from coordinate 1,162,123 downwards.
CTTCATCTTTTTGTCGAAGCTGTCCCTCTTGATTAGAAAAACATGCCATCCTCGTCGAGGTAATTTTGTTATATTTAAATTAAGTAATACTCATGTTTTCACAATGTATAAACTAACAAATATATAAATTAATTAGGCCAACTAATACTTCAGTGGTTGACAATATTGAGGAAACTTCACAATTGAACCAAGATATTGATATTTTGACACAAGCATCCGAAGAAGATAGCGGGGAAATTGAAGTTGAGTCCGATTCATCTGATGAGGAAACTGTGAATACTTAGATTTGTCATGGTTTTGGATTTGGTTTGCTAGCATTACCTTATACAACGAAGAGAGGGGTAACTCTTATTATGTCAATAATGAGGATGCAGATGAAGTGCCGATGGAAGAGTTGTTTAATTTGTTTGACCATGAAACTGCAGAGGCAGAAGATGTTGCGTTCGTAGATAGACAAGGTGCTCTTACCAACAATGATTCTGGATTAGATTATTGGTTTGTTGCATTTGTTTGTGTTTCGCCATTTCTACAGATTTAATTAGATCTCTTTTTATCGACTCATTTTGATAAATATATGATGTAAATCCCTTTAGGTATGACTTACACAGAATATAGCGGGGATGGATCTCAACAACAACAATCAACATTTGCAACTTCAGGTGACAACAATTTCTTTCTCTAACTATCATAAAGGCTCATTTCAGTTTTTCCAATTTAAAGTATTAAATAAAACCTAAATCTTCAGATATGTATTATACGAGATTCACTGGACGAGGATCTAAAAAACAAGAATCAACATTTAACATTTTAGGTAACAACACTTTCTTTCTTTGATTATCATAAGGTTCATTTTAGTTTTCAAATTTAAAAGTATTAAATAAAATCTAAATCTTTAGGTATGTATTATACGGGATTCACCGGACAAGGATCTCAACGCCAACAGCCAATTTTTTATTCTTTGATTAATAGAATGCCATTATTTCATTCTTATAGTATATGTTGTACCTTTGAGCCAGTCACAGCTTGCGGGACTATTATATGTTGGTCCTTCAAGTCAACTCGGGACCCTCTTAGCTCACACAACCAAGTCAATACAATTTCGAAGCACTTCAAGCAGATATATTTGCGATAATTCATCAAACTGAGTCAACCGAAATGGAGAGATAATTACTTAGAGTTTCCATGTTATAATCGCATCAACCTGCAGATCCGCCTCGCAGACTATCAGTAGGAGTAATGATCAGAGAACCCATACAGACAGGTCAAGCTACGCAACCAGCTGAACCTCCGAGGAAGTCTTCAGCTACATCGCATCCTCCTGGTCATGTACAAACTCATTTAGAATGGAATATCAAGAAGAAGCCAAAAAGAAGTCATGAAGATGTTCATAAGAAGACAGGGGACAACTCCAAAGGAGGTGAAGGAAGAGGAGGATACCATAGAACAATGTACTTTATTTTACATTATTTTTCGAACAGTGTAATTGTTATATGATTTTAATAGAATATATGCATTTCTTTACAATGAGTATGAGTTATGATATTGAATGTTGAGATTATTAATCTATCATGGTGAATGTCTTCGTATTCAATGTTATACGATAATAAGTACTCATTTAAAAAAAACTATGTTACACGGCAATAAATACTCATTTTAGAAAAAAATAACTATGTTACACGACCGTAAAATAAGAGAAATCATACGTAAAACAAGATGATCATTTTTAAAATTATTTTTAAAAAAAATATTTCCCATAAAGTTTGATAATTTTTCAATATTGACATATATATTTCGAGTATTGCCTAAACTATATTATTTTTTATGATTTCTTTATCTTGTAAATGTTTTAGTTAATATTTAATTTAGATATATCATAATATATGTGAGATAAATATATTTTTGTATTTTAAAAAATATTAAATGAACTGAAAATACATAAAACTTGCTAAATATTTTAAATAAATTAAATAAAAATTTTGAGGGAAAATGGGAGGGAGGGTGAAAGGGATCTGGGCATAACCCAAATCGGCACCTCAGGTGCCGATAGATGGTGTTTTTTTCAAAAATACTAAACTATCATGCCTATTTAATTAATATTGATTATTTTAATCATTATTTAGAAAAAAGCCCGATATAGTTCACTACGAGACATAAGTAAAGATAACTCCCACATTGCAGGGGATTTACTCCCACAACCGATTTTAGTGGAGGCTTGGTAAGGATGAGTATGAATTTATTCGTATCCAATCTGTCATTATATTTATTTTTATACATATTTTGACATTCATATTCGTATTCGATTTAAAGTGGATGCATATGTAGGTATCACTTTGACATTCCTTAATATTTGCATTTGTATTCATATATCTATTTTAGTATATAAATATAGTCGTAGATTTTTTTATGATTATGTGTAACAGCATCTTACAATTACATTCATAAATGTTGATATAATTGTTATGAAATAATTATATTTGACATATCTATTTTATTTCTAACTATACTAAATGTATATTTTTTAGTTAATTTATTAAAGATTTCTGTTATTATTCATATTCTTTTTTTAAGGATATGAAAATATATTTTTGATATATGCATTCGTATTTTTATTTTAAAATAGATAACGATACGGTTATGCTTATATTTGTATCCTGTACTTGAGTGTTTTCCTTCCCTGCGGAGGATACATTTAATGGAAATCTTGAATGTCCAAATCCCACGCATCTCGAACCAGCGTTAAGCCCCAATATTTTCCTAGAAAATAACACATTAATTTTCCAGATTCATTTCCCGGACCTTGAACACCTTCATTTTCCATGAATGTTTAAGGTGCAACAAAATCTCTACACATAGAAACCACATATTGTTTAAAGATGAAATAGTGTGTGTTCCTTTGGAGAATAGTACGGTTATTCCTTTATGTGCATCTCTCTTGGCTTTTATTCTACATTATTCTACTCTTATTCTAATTTTTGTTCCATCTTACATAACTTTCTTCCGCCTTACCTATCCTTATTCTACTTTATTCCTATCCTTCCAGCTATCAAAAACATTACATTATTCTAGCTTATTCCTTACCATTATTCCTGCTTATTCTTGAACCGTACGCACCTTAAGAGGACTACATGAAGAAAGAAAATACCACCAGTGATGAAACTAAGATGTGACACTCAAGCCAAGATGTATGAATTTATTATCGGTTGACTCACCGACGGGCCGAAAATTCAGCCCTTTAATAGTGTAGGATTAACACTCAGTGGACATTGCAGTCGGGTTGAATTCGGTCCGTCAAAAACCATCTGATTTTTATATCAATAGAACCAAATGGTTGTATTTATATTTTGCTTGGGCAAGCCCAAGGTCGAACTCAGTGACACGAGCCTCTCTCGTCGTATTTAGACTCTTATCAATTTTATTAAGTATTGGATTAGAGAATAGTAGGTCGATGAATGCATGAGGACATGACAATATGCATCATGAAACATGCATTTTTTACTTGATTTGTTTAATCATACAAAGAGACGTGATGAAATGCAACACAAAAATATGCCTGAATTACAAGAATACTCGAGCCATTTAATCACAAGTCGAATCAAGGTCAAATAATTGAAACTATTTTCATTCACGTAAAAATCAAGCATGAGAAGCATTGAAATCAAGACATTTAGCCAATAAAATAATACATCAAAACTCGTAGTGTCAAATCTGAAAGACAAGCATGTCATAAAGAAGACAATGAAAAGAGCTTCAAAACGCCACTGAAATCGACTCAATCAGAGCTACGATGCTCAAGATATGAACGAGTGAAGCCAGGAGCATAAATGCAAGAAAACATGAAAGGTAAATAGCAAAAAGGTCCCTGGGAGGGACTAAAATGTAAATAAAAGAAAGTTCGGGACCTTCTCTGTAAATAACCCACATGCGCAGGGGTATTTTTGCAATTATTAAAACCCACGAGGGTATAAATGCAAAATACCCCTTCATGCAATTTACCCAGAGTACACGTGATTTGCATGTGCACTACAGGCTCGGAGGAGGTTCAGGCTCGGTGGAGGCTTGGGGGAGCTTCGGCTAGGCTCGGAAGGTACGAGCCTCCCGGCTTGGGGTCAAATGAGGCTCGGACAAGCGCGAAGCTCTGGGGAGGCTCGGCATAGGCTCGGGAAGTACGAGCCTACAGGTGTAGAGCTGAGGTTCGGAGGGCCTCTGGCGATGACATGTGGACCATAAAAAACCATCCCATCATCGAGATCGGACGATATCTGGAGGTTGCGCTAAATGTCGACGTGGCTTCGTCTGCACCGTTGGATGAGCTCTGAGGAGGAGCATCCAACGATGCCTGCTTCTTCATCCTTGGCTGCATCTGGTGGAGGAACCCGGACTCCAGCGAGGGAACCCAATCTCCGCCGCTCTTCTCTAGCGTCGATGAAGCTCGCCCGATGCTCTTGACTGGTTGTCGATGAAGCTCCAGGTCTGGGCGAGCTGCAGCTAAGCTTGGAGAAGGCCCTAGTTGCTTCAGTGATGGATGTGGAGCTCACCAAGAAAACTCCGGTGATCTCTCCGATCATTGAATATTTGTTGCATGAATTGTGAGTACCCATAGCCGAAGCGAAGTACTGCGTGTGTGAGTGAAATGGTGGGGCTTTGAGCGAAGAGAGATGAAGCCCTGACGGTGTTCATCTCCGGCGAGTAGTGATGAAGGTGGCGGAGGATGACGAGGTTCTAGAGAAAAGAGGGGTGCTATAGGAGGTGTGCGCGTGAATGGGGGTTATGTGGTGAAGCTAATGAAGTGATTAGTGGAGAGCGATGGTGTGTGTAGCGAGCTAATTAATTAAGAGAAGGGAGAAGAATAAACAATGGAGATTGAGGGATACTTACCTGGGTAATGGCGGAGCGGTGGCTTGGGCGTGGGGTTCGAGGTGAACCCCGGGTCTTCGCAGGACCCCCTCACCGATGTGGGGCAGCTCGAGCGGAAGCGAAGCTCCGTGACGCATCCATGGAAGGCGGTGGGTCAACACTGGAGGAGATAGCGGTCTTCGCGCTCCATGCCGCTCCCTCGCTGTCACCGAGGAGAGGAGTCATGCTGGGCGATCCCTCACGCAAAGGTGGACGACAGAGAAAGGGGGCGGAGACGGGGTATTTGAAGATCTAAGGAGGTGGTTTAGCTGGTGATGGACGTGGTTTGCGGGGAGGATATGGAGATAGTGGGACGGTTAGACGACATCCTACGAGATGCACGAGGATGAGGGCGGTTATGGCTTCATCGCTGGCTGTTTGGTTGACGGAGAAGATGGTGGGAGGTGTGGAGAAAAAAGGAAGGGGGAAGCGTTGTTGTGAAGTGGAGAACGTGGGTGAGAGGTCTTCTGGAGGTAGGAGAAGGGTCCTCGACCGTTGGATCTGACGATCCAACGACTGAGAATAAGGTGTTCACAGACGATTAGGATCATATTGATGGAGGAGGAATCGAAGGGATAGAAGCGCTCCACATGATGAGCTGTGAGGACGGCGAGAACCAACAGCTAGGATGAGATCTATGGGTTGATCGGGCGGTGGAAATAGCGGAGATGATGACCGGTGAGGATAAGCGGTGAAAGCAAGATCGAAAGGCGCAGAAGCTGCCACGTGTCATGCTGAGGACGAGGCACCCGCAGAGGGCTGTGATGGATTCAGGGACGTGATCGGATGGTAGAGGAAATGGGGGAAGAGAGCGGCTAAGATGGGAATGATTTGGAGGCGATCGAACGACAGGTAGGCAGTGTACGTGGCGCGAAAAGAGATGGGTCGCATGGAGCAACCAGAGGGCGCCACGTGGCCCAATCAGGTTATTTGAGGATAGAAAGTGAATTATGAGGGGGTAGATGGCCGAATTTGGAAAAACTCAAAACATGAAAGTTGTAGATCTCGATGAGATGTACAAGTTTCATGTTAAAAAATGGAGATGAGGTCATTTAAAGGCAGAAAGTGTTTTTGAGGGCGTTTTTAAGGGGAAAACACCACGAATTTTAGTTTTGTTATTTTTTTGTGTTTTCAATTTTTTCAATGACTCTGATATTTACAAGACTTTATATGGTTTTTATTGACACCTCATTTAAGATAGGGGTTAATTTCAGTTAATTAGAGACATGAAACATGGTTTCATCAACCCCCTATACTTCAACTATGCTCGTCCCCGAGCATCAAAGAAAATGAATGAGTTGGATTAGCCCCCTTGTGCATATGGTTGCAGGATTCGATCTGTTAAAGTCTTCTCAAATTTAAAGATCCAAAATCTTTTAGTGCTCAACTCAGCCTTACTCAAGAGGTATCCAATTCCTCTAGTTATCTAGACTCTCTCTGATATACATATAAACTAAGGATATGACATTTAATGTTGACTGCGTTCACGAGAGTCGAGTCAAAACATCACCCAAGGTTTTGGTCCAAGAAATTCTCCTAAGGACCCAATCCTCAACACTAGAGAATAAATCAAATCTTGATCTAGTCCATCGTCTAATTAGTTGTTAGACTTACAAGTGTAGATGGAAGGCTAGTAATGGAGGGCATGGATTGTGCCATTTCTTCTCTCCCTCTCATTGGAACAAGGATTCTATCTAGTGCCTTATTACGCAACACATATTTTTGGTGTTGACGAGTGCGTCCGTCAAGAGATGTTAGAGCCGTCTGCACTTGTTTTCCTGGGAATACACTGGGGTGTGTCTTTTTTGAGTACATATCATACCTTCTACACCCAGACTTGTAGCATTTCGATGCAGAGCCCTTTTTTAGTGCAAACCCGACTCTTGGTCCTAATAGCGGTGGTCCAAGTGGACACTTTGAAATGGTTGGGAGTGCTCGCCTTTGGTGGAAGCTCTTTGATATTTGATTTGTGGAATGAGAGCTTTTCTTTGAGATTTCATTGCTTTGTAATATTTTTGGCTAGCTCCACTGCTTTTACCAAGAGTTGGCGCACACTGATCAACATTATTTTATTTTATCACACCCTGGCACTTAGGTCAATGTCAATAGATTAGTATAAGAACCAAGTTCTCATACTGCTAACGATGATGACACTCATATTACATGAAGCCTTCAAAGAATTTATCCCATCCTCGAGCATCATTAGATCAAGTCCAGACTCAAATCCCCCAGCCCAGTCCCTTAAGTGAAGAGTCAACTCATCTCATCAAAACTGCAGTCGTGCATGTGATGTGCTCATCATATTCTTAAGGTCGGAGACTAAGTATGCAATATAGCACACAAATCTAGAAATCTAGGGGAATGTGGATGATTAAGTCTAAGACCCTGATGGCTAAGGCTGGTTAACCTAAAATCTCAAGAGCTCATAAATCAAGCTTTCTTGAACATTTCAGATCCTGGGTAGAAATGTGAATTTAGAGGATTTAATCCAACTCCTTCATTCAAAATTTTTTTTAAGACTGTGAAAGATAACATGACTGCCTAAACTCAAATGAGTAGATGCATCTGCGTTCAGCCAGTATAGGTGTAAGTACAGGCCGGAGCCCGTTGCTTACGGACGGAGCCTTACGTGATGTCCTCTAAACCACCTACTCTGCTAAGGGCGAACCCTCACTGAACGCGGCTACTTATTTGGGCTTAGTAGTCACTACTGACTCTTAAATGATTTTGAATTTTTCTCATTTTTATGGAATTTTAATAGTGGTTAGAACACACTTTAGACTCAACTTTCCTTGAAATCAAAAAGAACTTTCAATACCAAGTCACACAAATAAAGATTTTCAAAATATTTTCAAAAGATTTTTCAAAATAAGAGAAACTCATTTTTCAAATCATTTTCAAAAATATTTTTTTATAGAAATAGTGTAATATAATATAGAAAGCCTTGAAAATAATTTTTTTTCACTTAGTTCAAAGGATTTTACTTTAGCCAAAAAAGTTTTAAATTTTTCATTTTTTTCAGATTGTAGTTAAAGTGCAATACTATATATACGATATACCCCCTATACTTAAACTTTGTTATGTCCTCATAGCACTAAATGATACAAGTCTATAGGTCCATTTAAATATAGAAAAATATACGGGAACTAAGGAGGGCTCTCCCTATACTTAGGTTAGAAATAACCTAAGTATTGAGGCAAGGAAAGATGAGTAAAGAAAATCACAGGGACTCGGCCCCCCCCATACTTAGGATGAGAGTAGCCTAAGTATAAAGATCGAGAGTTGATGCTGGGAGAGACCCGAGGTGAATGAAGAAGATGGATGGATATACAAGTGAGTGGATGAATCTTCGGAGATCAATGGAGTATCTAAGGCTCTGGGGAGGGTGTCAGAAAATCCATGGCTCAAACAAGCATGCAACACCCCTTTGTTTCACCAACTCACAGATGAAACCAACAGATGTTGGTTAATTATCTTGTCAGTTTTATTAGTGATTAAAACATTCTAGTTTTACGCGGAAAAATGTTAAGTAAAACCAGCTGCGTAAACGAGGGTGTTGCTCTCCAAAACAAGATTTTACTCCATTCTTTATGTTGACTTGCAATTAACAGTCCCAATTTATTTTGCTTAAGGTTATCATTGAATTAAGGTGAGCACATAAACCAAGCAATCATCGTCTACTGCTCATTCCCATTTTCCATTACCCTAGGTGATCAAGCTAGGATGGGAAATCGAGAAAAAACCATGTAATCTATAAAAACCATGATCTAGGCTAAGCGAGAAAATATGCAGTGCCTTAGCAAAAATATGTGAAATCATGGACTGTTTTGAAAACCAAAATAATATATGCAAGTTGATCGAAAATCACACCTAACATGCTTCTATTAGCGGGGAAGAATATCTTTAAATTTGGCTAAGTGAAGCGATATTTATATGTGTCTATATTAGAAGTGTGTTCTACCTACGAGAAAGTACGTAAAATAATAATGTGAAAGAAGCTCGAAGAGCCGCGTGCCTAATCCTAGGTCGACACTCAAGTGGGGACGATCCCCACACAACCACACATAATTCGTTCATTTACAAGCGTGAGTCTTCGATCGAAGACCGCTGTAAAGATGATGATTACAATAGATGAAATGATATGCAAAATAACATTTTTTTTCTTTCTTTTCGACTTGCTCGAAGAATGATTTAGTGGCTCCTTGCAGCGGGGAAGCACCTGCTCCTCGCCTCCTTGAACATCAAGGGCCCGGTCACAAAAGCAAAGGTTAGATATCAATCGAAAAGAAACAAAATTATAATGCAAGACAAATGGACAACTTGACCTATGTAAAAGAAACACTTAATTAAAGACATAAAAATCCAAACAAAACAAAAGATGAGCCATGTCCCCGACAACGGAGCCATTTGACGGGCCGAAAATTCAGCCCTTTAATAGTGTAGGATTAACACTCAGTGGTCATTGCAGTCGGACTGAATTCGATCCGTCAAAAACCATATGATTGATATATCAATCAAATGGTTGTATTTATATTTTGCTTGGGTAAGCCCAAGGTCGAACTCAGGGACACGAGCCTCTCTCGTCGTATTTAGACTCTTATCAATTTTATTGAGTGTTATATTAGAGAATAGTAGGTCGATGAATGCATGAGGACATGACAATATGCATCATGAAACATGCATTTTTTACTTGATTTTTTTAATCATTCAAAGAGACGTGATGAAATGCAACACAAAAATATTCTTGAATTACAAGAATACTTGAGCCATTTAATCAGAAGTCGAATTAGGGTCAAATAATTGAAACTATTTTCATTCATGTAAAAATCAGGCATGAGAAGCATTGAAATCAAGACACTTAGCCAATAAAATAATACCTCAAAACTCGTAGTGTCAAATATGAAAGACAAGCATGCCATAAAGAAGACAATGAAAAGAGCTTCAAAACGCCACTAAAATCGACTCAATCGGAACTAGGATGCTCAAGATATGCACGAGTGAAGTCAGGGGCATAAATGCAAGAAAACATGAAAGGTAAATAGCAAACAGGTCCCTGAAAGGGACTAAAATGTAAATAAAAGAAAGTTCGGGACCTTCCCTATAAATAACCCACATGCATGGGTGTATTTTTGCAATTATTAAAACCCGCGAGGGTATAAATGCAAAATACCCCTAGGAGCATGTGATATGCACATGATCTGGACCTGTCTGCAAATTGAAGACTCTGGTGGGCCTCCATGCAATTTACTTAGAGTACACGTGTTTTGCACATGCACTCCAGGCTCGAAGGAGGTTCAGGCTCGATGGAGGCTTGGGGCAGCTTCGGCTAGGCTCGGAAGGTACGAGCCTCCCAACTTGGGGTCAGATGAGGCTCGGACAGGCCCGAAGCTCTGGGGAGGCTCGACATAGTCTCGTGAAGTACGGACCTGCAGGTGTGGAGCTGAGGTTCGGAGGGCCTCTGGCGATGACACATGGAACATCAAAGACCGTCCAATCAACGAGATCGGACGGTATCTGGAGGTTGCGCTAAATGTCGACGTGGCTTCGTCTGCACCGTTGGATGAGCTCCGGGGAGGAGCATCCAACGGTGCCTGCTTCTTAATCCTTGGCTGCATCTGGAGGCGGAACCCGGACTCCGACGAGGGAACCCAATCTCCGCCACTCTTCTCTGGCGTGGAAGAAGCTCACCCGATGCTCTTGACTGGTTGTTGATGAAGCTCCAGGTCTGGGCGAGCTGCAACTAAGATTGAAGAAGGCCCTAGTTGCTCCAGTGATGGATGTGGAGCTCGCTAAGATAACTCCAGCGAGCTCTCCGATCATTAAAGATTTAGTGCCTGCATTATGAGTACCCATAGCCAAAGCGAAGTACTGCGTGTGTGAGTGAAATGGTGGGGCTTGTGAGCGAAGGGAGATGGAGCCCCGACGGTGTTCATCTCCGGTGAGCAGTGATGAAGGTGGCAGAGGGTGACGAGGTTCTGGAGAAGAGAAGGGTGCTATAGGAGGTGTGCGCGTGAATGGGGGTTATGTGGTGAATCTAACGAAGTGATTAGTGGAGAGCGATGGTGTGTGTAGCGAGCTAATTAATTAAGAGAAGGGAGAAGAATAAACAATGGAGATTGAGGGATACTTACCTGGGTAATGGCGGAGTGGTGGCGTGGGCGTGGGGTTCGAGGTGAACCTCGGGTCTTTGCTGGACCCCCTCAGCCAGGTGGGGCAGCTCGAGCGGAAGCGAAGCTCCGCGACACAGCCATGGAAGGCGACGGCGGGTCAACACCGGAGGAGATAGCGGTCTTCGCGCTCCATGCCGCTCCCTCGCTATCATCGAGGAGCAGAGGCTTGCTGGGCGATCCCTCACGTAAAGGTGGACGACGAAGAAAGGGGGCGGAGATGGGGTATTTGAAGATCCAATGAGGTGGTTTCGCTGGTGATGGACATGGTTTGCGGGGAGGATATGGAGCTAGTAGGGCGGTTAGACGACATCATACGAGATGCGCGAGGATGAGGGTGGTTATGGCTTCATCGCTGGCTGTTTGGTTGACAGAGAAGATGGTGGGAGGTGTGGAGAAAAAAAGGAAGGGGAAAGCGTTGTTGTGAAGTGGAGAACGTGGGTGAGAGGTCGTCTGGAAGTAGGAGAAGGGTCCTCGGCCGTTGGATCTGACGATCCAACGGCTGAGAATAAGGTGTTCACAGACGATTAGGATCATATTGATGGAGGAGGAATCGAAGGTGCTCCACGTGGTGAGATGTGAGGATGGCGGGAACGAACGGCTAGGATGAGATCTATGGGTAGATCGGGTGGTGGAAATAACGGAGATGATGACCGGTGAGGATAAACAATGAAAGCAAGATCGAAAGGTGCAGAAGCTGCCACGTGTCATGCTGAGGGCGAGGTGCCAGCGGAGGGATGTGATGGATTCAGGAACGTGATCGGATGGTAGAGGAAATGGGGGAAGAGAGCGGCTGAGATGGGAATGATTTGGAGACGATCGAATGGCAGGTAGACAACGTACGTGGGGCGAAAAGAGATGGACCGCGTGGCACAACCAGAGGACGCCACGTGGCTCAATCAGGTTATTCGAGGATAGAAAGTGAATTATGAGGGGGTAGATTGCCGAATTTGGAAAAACTCAAAACATGAAAGTTGTAGATCTCGATGAGATCTACAAGTTTCATGTTGACTAAAAATAGAGATGAGGTCATTTAAAGGTAGAAAATAGTTTTGAGGATATTTTTAAGAGAAAAACACCACGAATTTTAGTTTTGTTATTTTTTGTGTTTTTAATTTATTCAATGACTCTGATATTTACAAGACTTTGTCTGATTTTTATTGACACCTTGTCTAAGATAGGGGGATAATTTCAGTGAATTAGAGACATGAAACATGGTTTCATCACTCACCCACAGACACCAATTTCTGTCATTGGTAATACGATCACAAGTTTGCAAGGCATCCGGGTGATGCCAACCTCCTCTAGATCTGTCAAGACGGTATGTTTATTATTCTACCTTCCGAAGGCAAAATAAAAAAAATCATAGATGGAATTACACCGACAAAAACCCTACTTGGAATCAATTAATAAGTGCTCCAATCATTCATTATCCTTCAACAAAAAACGGGATTTGAAGATTGTAGGTTCATTTTGCACATGAAATACGGTACATGAGAAGAAATAGTTTCGACCAAAAATTGAGCTTCAAAGATGCCATTTTACCGTTGTTTCAAAAAAAAAGGTGATAAATAATTTTAATCGAAAAAGTATATTGACTTCTATTTTTCCTATGGGGAAAATACGGCTGTGATTTATTCTATGATGACTAATTGGCTCGGACCTGAAGGGGGATTGTCGATTTCCTTGATCATCATCTTGCATGATGATTGGTTGAGAGATAATAAGGGGAGGGTGATTGCTGAGGTGGCTTTACTCCTCGTGTCTTTCTATTGACTGGGAGCTAAAGGCGAAGATTGGTGAGGTAATTGACGCTCCTCCTGCTTCCTTATTGGTTGAGAGTTGAGTTGATGGAGGGGATTGCTAAATACCTTGGTATTTTGCAGTATAAATAAGGTATTTAGACTACTACATGTTGTATTCTAAATTATTAAAGAAATAACAAAGAGGGTATGATGTAATTAAGTGGATTAGGTACATTGTTGAACTACTATAAATCCTTGTCTTGTACGATTGTTAGGATTTTTTCTCTAGTCTTTATTCTATTTGTGTTTTGCTTGATTGGATCGGTTCCTCCAACAACTGGTAGGATACATAGTTCGAACACAAACCTGTACACATGTGACGAAAGAAAGAAAAATGAAGATCGAGAAGTTCAGTTGATCGAACTTTGCGTTTTAAAAGATGGGGATCTAAGACATTCCGTACAGAATGATCTTATCTTTCTGGTTAAAGGGAAGAAGCCTGAAGCCATGAAGGATAAGGAGTGAGAGGTCCTAACTCAAAAGGTCCTATGAATGGTAAAGTTTAATCTTGCTCCATCATTTGCCTCAAATATCACAAAGGAGAAGACAATATAAAATCTTTTCAAAGTCATCAAAATGATGTATGAGAAGCCATCCACGTCAAATAATGAGTATTTAATGAAGAATCTTTTAATCTAAGATGAGTGAAAACCCTTTGGTGATTGCACATTAGAGTTATTTTTACAGCATCGTCTTATCAGGTTGAGTCCGTAAACATCATGTTTGACGATGAGTTAAAAACCCTTTATTTCTGTCTAGTTTGTCTAATAATTGAAATGCATCACTATAACCGTTAGCAATTCATATGGCTCTTCTATGTTTCAACTAGATGATGTTGCATGTCTTCTTATGAAAGAAATGGCACATTGAAAGAGACCATTCGTCCAATTTTCCCTTGGATACTGGAGTTAGATGCATGAAAAGCTACATTACCGAAAAACACTTCGTGGGAAAGTCAGAGAAAAGGAGATCCAAATTAAAGATTCAAAGTATACGATATTAGAAGGGGCAAAACAAGGTAATTTTAAAGGCCTTAATAAAGCAAAAAAACTAGAAAATGATAAAGGTAAGTACTATAAATCTTATCAAGGCTGAAGATAGCAATGCCCTAATATGGGTTGCAGATGCTCGAATTTAGTCTTATGTTGTGGATTCAGGTTCTTCATTTCATACCATCTCATAAAAGGGATATCCTCCAAATTATGTTAAATATGATTTTGGAAAGGTGTACCTCAAAGATAATGAATGTTGCAACACAAATGGAACGGGGGAAATTTATATCTCTCAACCCAATAGTGGTATATTGAGTTTGAAGAATGTTACACATGCACATTTGTACAACAAGAAATCTCATTTAGTAGAACAGATATCATTGGATGGTGTGGCACAATCCATATTCATTGAAGATGTCGACGAGTCATGAATTCTGGCTTGAGGTAAGAAGGAACCGTATATGTTGTGTTTTTCTCATATGATAAGATAAATGTTGTATAATGTACATGTGACATTAACACGTGGCATAGACGACTTGGTTACATGAGCGAAAGAGATTTAGATCATGCAAGATAGGAATTGCTTAGATAGAATGGCATCGTTGAATGCATGATCATTGCTCTTCTAGAGCATGTGAGAAGCATGAGGATGAATTTAACTCACCCGAGCAACACAGGTTGATGCCGTAAACACATCTACATATTTAATCAATTGGTGTCCATACGCTGCCTCAGATGGGAACTTCCAGAAGGAGCATGGATGAGAAAGGAGGTAATACTATCTCATTTACATATTTTGGATGCACAACATATATTCATATTGAATAGGAATGCAGAGGGAAATCTTGAGTCAAAAGCAAGGAATTGCATATTTATTGACTATTGCACAAATAACTACGGATATATACTGTGATATTTAAACAAAAATAGTTAGAATTATTAATGTTACATTCAATGAATCTTTGTTATATAAGGACAAACTAAGAAAAGAAAAGAGAACTAAAGAATCAAATGTGTGGAGTTTGATGAAACTCCTGAAGGCACATACCATCCAAATGATGAGAATGTGTGTCACATTCCATAGAATAATTTGCATAGACTAGTGTTAAGGAAGTATAATGGAATTAGCAAACCCACTATAGGCTATCAGCCTTCCTAGAATTACTTATTAACTGATGTGGCGAGCCTGAATGCCTCCATGAAGTACCGTAGAGTGAGAAACGCAAGTAGTGGGAGTTAGCTATGAAGGATGAGATGGATTCCCTTACAAGAAACAAGAAATGGGATTTAGTTTCATTATAAAGAACGTAAGGGCCATGCATAACAAGCAAGTGAATAGAGTGAAGGAGAATGCATTCAAACACAAGGCTTGACTAGTGACAAAGGGATCTCAACAGAAAGTTGAAATTGATTTCATGAAGATCTTTGCACCTAGTGTAATGGTCTTAATCATCAGAGCAGTAATGAGTATTATTGCAGCTGGTGGCCTACCTTCTAAGTAGTTAGATGTTAAGGCTTCATTTCTCCGTAAGGAACTTAAGGAAGATATCTACATGCAACATTCTTGGGGCTATATGGCTACTTGAAAAGAAAACATGGTATGCAAGTTTAGAAAAAGACTCTATGAGCTAAAGCAAGTGTCAAGGCAATGGTATAGAAAGTTTTATTATTTTGTGAGAAACATTGGTTTCCACAAGTGGCATAGTAGTCATAATTGATACTTCAAGAAGCCTGATACATGTTACATTTTTCTAGTATTATACATAAATGACATGGTTTTTACAAGATCTAGTAAGGAATAAATAGTAAATCTCAAGCCAATGGTGTCCAAAGAGATTAAGATGAAGGATCTTAAACCTGCAATGAAAATCCTATTAGTATAAATTAGTAGTGTTAGGAAGAATAAGAAGCTTAGATTGTCTCAAGCGGAGGACATTGAGAAGGTACTAGATCGGTTTAATATGAAAAATGGAAGATCATACTCAAATACCCATCGGAGTCACCTCATACTTTCAAAAGGAAAATAACTTGATATGAAGAAGGAGCATGATTATGTGTCTAAAGTACCCTACCATTCTAAAAATGGCAAAGCCTTCTCCCACTATAAGTAGGGTCAGTTACATGGATTCTTGCTCAAATTCATGTTGAAAGATTCAACTTTTTTTAAGCTAATTGTCGACTACCTAACGCAACCCCCACAAAGGGGGATTTGAACCCAGGTCTTTTAGTATATGCAATGGTATGCATAAGATGAAACATCTCTTATCAAACACGAGTTGTGAGCAGATTCGTGGTGAATCTTAGCAAGGGTAATTGGAAAATTGTGAAGTCATGATATCTAAGAGGTACTTCTAACATGGCATTATGTTACAGAATCACTTACATTTTTGTATGAGGTTTTGTAAACTCATATTTTGTAGAAGATTTTAATAGGGGAGCACAACTGGGTGTCTCTTTACCCTAGTGAGTGGAGATGTTAGTTGTATCTCTATATTAAAATAGATAATAACCATCTCGATCATGGAAGAAGAATATGTGAAATAGAAGCATGCAAAGAAATGTTATGATTAAAGGGTTCACTGAAAGAAGTGAATAAAAAAGTGAAGACTGTAAATTATTTGGTGACAGTAAAAGTGCAGTACATTTTCACTCAATGACCAAGCACATTGATGCGAAATATTACCTCATTCAGACGTAACTAGGAGATGGGCATTTGAGTTAAAATGATATATACATTGGAAAAATCATGCTGATATGTTCAGTAAGTTCATTACTAAAGACATGTCCGAGTACTATTTATCTTCATTCATAGAAGATAAGATAAATCTCAAACCAACACTATTGTTGATGATTCAAGCATGGAAGCTACAACATGTATTACAAATTAACCTTCAAGTGGGAGATTGTTGAGATTTATTCTTTAAAGATGGATTATTTTATAACTGATGCGGTGATTGTTAATGTGACCAATCCTCCTCCTACATCCCGATAGGCTAAGAGCATATGTGTGTGTGTGGGGGGGGGGGGATTTATGATGTGTTTATCCCCTTATTGCATCTTGATTGGCTACGAGATGAAGTGGGATTGTTACAGTGGTTGGTCCTCCTCCTATCTTATGATTGGTGGAGAGTTGATGAAGGGATTGCTAAATACCCTTAGTATTTTTTGTTGAAGTATAAATAGGGTGTTGGGGCTACCAGAGATTGTACTCCCAATCATGCAAGAAACAATAGAGAGCGTTTGGTGTAATCAAGTGGAGTAGGTACATTATTTAACCACTTTAAATCTTATGTTGTACAAGTGTGTGTAGTTTTCTTCTTTGATCACTGTTTTATTTATATGTTTCTTGATTGGATCGTTTCTCGAATAATAATACGGTCCACCCTCTCATTTTAAATATGATTAGCTAATGCCAAAACTTAATATTACATAGTTATTATTCTCACAAAGCATAATCACTACCCTCGAGAGCTTTGAGCCAGCTGTTTTGAGCACCGAACATTGATAGCCCCATTGTAGATATTGTGATCTCCAACTTATCTTTAGATACCTAAGTCTTTATCTACTAGGATAGTAATCTCTAGATCTCTAGGTGTTCTAATTTCGGATTTCCAATGCAACAAGGATAATAGAAACCTCATCCTAGTGATTTTCCCTACTGCATTATGGTGTTGTGAGCCAACCGTAACAAGAAGTAGGTCACTTTTGTTGTTTCGCCAAAGTCAAATATTGACTACATAAGATTCGACAACTATTGTTTTCACGAGGTATGCAAATTTATAATAGAACTGAGAATATTCTTCGACGACAAAGTGATTGATAAGCCAAACTAGTTATTTAACTAAGTCAAATTATTAGCCCGTGAATGTGGGTTTAAGAGTAATCCATTAATGGCTAGGAGGGCTAGTGAGAGACTATTTGACATATGAATGGGTGTGGAAATAGTTTCTACTTTAGAAACTCACACATCAAAGATATATTCCTATCCTCTTGTTGTTTGCAAAATGGTATGGCAATAGTTGTTGTTACCATGTGGTTTCATAATGCAATCAAATATTTTATCATACAATTGATGTCACTTATACGATGAGTATCCTTTATTTCTAATTTGATTCACATTTTTCATATTTCCGTAATTTACAATGTCAAATCTCCCTTTAAACATCATCATTGCGGCGATGGGAGGATTCATATTACATCCAGTTCCGAAGAATGAAAGGCCATCTTTTCTCTGCTTGCTAGTACATTATTTTTATGATATCCTTCATAGTTAGAATGGTTTGGTGATATATGATATTATTTCTCTTTCCCCCTAATTTGGACTATATTTTATGGATATAATGTGGTCTAGAAGATTTGAACTCATTTCAAAATACCTGTCAAAAGTTGGTGTCATCAAGATGAAGACTCCGATGCAGAAAGTTCCCATGGACTTCAATTTCGATCGAAATTGTAATGAGCCACTACGAAACTTTTTGCTACTGATTTTGAGTCATACAACATATCAGAACATATATTAGTAATTCATCAATTCTCAACACAATGTGACAATGTTTCATGCAATTCTGACTGTGTAGTCTCAAGAAATTGGATTTCTTCATATGCGGAGTTGGGAGTGGACTCGATGAAAACTAATGACTTATTTTTCATATTTTTGGACTCAAAATTGATGTGAATATATTTTATATGTTCATATAAGGAGTTGGACCTAATATTTTAGAAATATTTAATGTTGCAACCAATTTCAAACTCGTATTATATGGTGCCTTCCAATTTGAAGAGTGATTGGGAGCCCGTAAACATTTTATTTCTTATTTAGACATATGAAAATAAGAATGTTAATGTTTCTTTATTCCATATTTCTTGATTTAAATGTATTTATATGCACTATCACAAATTGGTGATACTCAAACTGATTTAAGATTAAACAATTAGTATTGGGCTAGTCCGCTAACATGAATTTAAAATAAGACTTGAAACAACAAGGTATGCCCATGTATACGATATGATGGATCCGATTATGTGCATATGTGAATGTCAATAAATCCGACTTATCTATCATTATGGCAAGTAATTATATGTTGTGGAGAGTAGGTGAGTAGATTGACTTGTAATTTTAAATGCAATTATGAGGTTTGGATATTACATGTTGAAATGTATATGTATATCTTGCATGTTCAAAGAGTTACAGGCATTGATATATCAAACATTCAAATAGAATAGGTCCTTTGGATTAATCTTAAATTTAATAGGATTAAATAAAAGATGATATAATGATATATTAACCATAACTTTAATTGTATTTCCCTTAATTAATTAATTATGAGAATTCGATTAAAAATAATCGACCATCAATTTAAACATGATATGGATAGTCTTACCTATGGTTTCTAATAATTGTGAAGGGTATCGTCATCATGGATTGTATTTTTGGAGATGCTTCTGTGAAGTTCGAACTCCAAAATACACGTGTAGATGGATCAAACTGCTTCGTTCCTTGAAAGAGATGGGTTGTATGCGTAATACCCCAAATACCTGACATACTTGAGGAGATATTGGATTGTGCATAACAAAAATTGGTTTTGATTAATAACATGTCAACATTGCCTTTGGGACATCGAACATGTGTATTAAATACCAAACCTTGGGAATACAAGTTGATCTTGCAAAGTGAGAAAAGTTCCCACTTCTTTCATAACTTGTAGCATTTTCTCATATTATTGCAATGTTGGGAATATGGAAAGGAGTTCCCAATCTCACTTGAGGTATATGGTGGGCATACCTCATGTTTTGAAAGTTGCAAATGGAGTCAACTTTCAAAATACAAAAATACGCGACAACATTGATTTAAAATATTTTCACCTTAATTAAAGATATACAAAAGTGCAAATATTTTATTTTCAGAGGAAGTCCTTTAACCTACTCAACAGATCACTCGAAGTCAATCAGTTAATAGGGGAAAATTACTCAGATTGGATCTGTAATATGGAAATCATTGTTATAGTAGAACACATAGGGTATGTGCTCTCGATGGTCAAGGATGATTATCCATAGATCTAGGATGCCTTGGATTTCAACAAGAAGTGGGACGAGGATGATTCGCTCACTCATTGATACATTCTAGGATCATTGTCTAATGTCCTTCAGAGGCAACATATAGACATCAATCCTACCAAAGGCTTCCTGTCGAATCTCAAGAAGATGTTTGAAGATGTGGACCGCACTCAATAATACAACTTAATGAAAGAAATTCTTCATTGTAAGATGCAGAAAGGCACCTCAATTAGTACTTATAATGGTTGGAGTACAATTCTAAACTAGAGACATTTGGGCTAAGATGGACATAGAAATGCAAAAAGACTTCATTATATTGTCTCTCCCAAGTCTTTAAATAACTTTATTGTGTCATACCACATGAACAAGTTGAATCTAACAAATTATGAGTTATTTTATACTCTTAAGTCCATTGAGGATGTGATGAAGAAAGAGAATCCCTCAAGCAATGTAATGGTTGCACATGTCAAAGGGAAGAATGACATGAAGCAATGATCTCGAAAGGGTTCAACCCAGAAGAAGGGGAATAAAGGTCAAGATCTTAGCATATCTTCTATAGCTCCAACACATCAAACATCCAAGAATATGGATCTCTGCCACCACTCCACCAATCAAGGATAATAAAAGCTAATGTCCAAAATATCTTAAGACCATAGAGAAGGGCAAAGGTATAACACCGGTAGGTAATACATCTATATTCATCATAGAAACCAACTTATTCATAGGATGAGAAGGAATTTAGTCTGTTGATTTTGATGTTTTTGTTCATGTATGCAATTTGTTGCATCTACTTCAAGAAATCAAAAATCTTGATGAAAAGGAGTAGTCGTCTAGAGAGTATCCAATGCAACTATTGCAACAATCACCATTGGAACCTACAAACTATCATTGTTTATTGGAAGATTCCGAGTTATCAAAGAGTGTTTCTATGTTCTAGATTTAGAAAGAATTTATTATCTGAATTTACTATATGTAACTAATTTAGTAAGATAAGGATATTCTTTTCTTTTTGGTGAAAAATTATCATAAATCATTATGGTAAATTTATAGTATATAGTTTTTTTAACACGTGATGGACTCTTTCAAAGATTAAGGGAGGATGGAGGTCATTCGACAATGATCTGGCATGAAAGACTTGAGATGTGTTTGTTGATAGGATCAATAAACTAAGTAAGATAAAGCCCTAGGTTTTCTAGAAGCCCAAGATTAACCAACCTTCGAGCATTTGTATTTAAGGTAAAATGTTCATATCACTCTTCTCAAAGAAAGATGTAATATGAGAAGGTATACTATGCCTAATACATGCCAGTGTATTTTATCCATTTAATACTGCAACTCAAAATGGACATAAATATTATGAGACCTTTTTCGATGATAATTTGTTGTATGATTTTATTCTTCTTGTACAACGTAGGTATTAAACCTTTGAAAAGTTCAAAGAATTCATGACTTTGGTTAAGAACCAAACACAATGGAAGATTGAACCAATTCAATCTAAGAGGGGTGGTGAATACCTCTCGCATGAATTCAAAGAATACCTTAAGAGAGGAATAGTTGTCAATGTTGCTTTTCCATGAACTCCTCAACTCAACAGAGTTGCATAGAGATGCAACAAAACCATGTTGTACCTGTCGAGATCAATGATGAGTAAATCACAATTACTTCTTAGTTACTATGGACATGTATTAGAAACAATGTCCTATGTCCTAAGCAGGACTCCAAGCAAATCAATGCATAAGACCTCTCATGAGCTTTGGTTTGAAACCAAGACAAGTGCAATACACTTAAGACTTTGAGGTTGTTTGGTCCATGCTAAAAACACAGATGTAAGAAAGCTTAAATCTCATACCCAAGGGCTACATTATTGGATATGGAAAGAACGATATTGGATAACTACTTTTATGATCAAGAGACTTGAAAAGTATCTTTCTTTAGAGACATTAAATTTCTAGAAGATGATTTCTTAAGAGTCAAGATACCAATTAAGTGAAGTAACTCATACAGTCTATTGAGACTGATAAAGCTCCTATACCATAAACCAAAGAGATAATAGATGATGAAGTACACATACCTCATAGAAAGAGTTCATAGGTGGTAAGACATAGGACATGTATGGATTCCACGTATAAGAAGATCCTAATGATGATCTGACTTCATATGCAACACTAGCAGATCATGACATGGACAGATGGATGCTAAAAATGAAGTTTGAAGTAGACTTCATGCACGCGAATGGTGTCTGGACCCTCAATGATCCACCTAAAGGGTAACCCCATAGGGTGTAAATTTATCTTCAAGATAAAGAGGGGACTCGATAAGAAGATAGAAACCTCCAAGTCATGGTTTGTACCCAAGGTTACAAAGAGATGGTATCGATTACGATGAGGCATTCTCTCATGTTGCTAGCTAAAGCTGCAAACTTGACCATGACATCTGGCAGATGGATGCCAAGAACACATTCCTCAATGGATACCTAGACAAGGATACCTATATGGAGCATTGCTAGGGTTTTATAGCCAAGGATGGCAAAGTGTTCGAGCTGAACAAGTCCATCTATGCCTTATATAAGCTTCTCATAGTTGGAACATCCGATTCAATTAAACCATAAAGATCTCGATTGTGTTCATCATACTATACGAAAATGGCATCCTAATCATTGGGAAAGATATAGGGATAATGACTAGTGTTGAGATCTAGTTGTCAATACCTTTGAGGTGAATGATCTTACTGGGAGTATCACAACAAGGATAGATCAAGAAGAAGTTGGAAAAAATCCATATGGATAATGCCAAAAAAGACTTCCTTCCGTTGAGACATGATATCATAGAAGTTAACATTCATATCCTTTGAGTTGCAGCTTGCTCTCTTTTTATCCGTGTTTGACATGAGTACACCTTTGATAGGTATAAGTCATGTCTACCGAGTTTCTACGATGTTACACACATCTATATCTATAGATTCAAGAAAGATTTGCATTATGATCATCCAACATTTGTACTTGGTCCTGTCAAAGCGAGGAGACCTAACAATGGACTACCTTTCATAACCAGTGCTTGATGATGCTACCATGTGTGCTTTCGAGTATTTATATCATAGCATGAAGCCCGCTCCTATACCATTTGTGAGTTCTTGAGGATCATGATAACACTAGAGAGGGGATGAATAGTGTATAGATGGAAATTTGAAACTTTTGTGGAGTTATACCAAGTACAATATAGATAATCAATCAACTAAGAAAGCACACTGCATATGATGTTTACGTGGAAATCCAACCAACTGAAAAACACAACCGGAGTCACTTGACTTGTGATTTTTTATTAGTCGAGCAAACCAACTACTTCACATAAAGCTTGAGGTATTTATGCGGACATTTCAATCATTTACAAAACATACAGCTTAAAAATTGTGGTTCGGACACCAAAGTCAACACTACAAATTCTGAGAAATAACATGCTCTGTTGTCTAAGAACTTCTCAAACTTAAGGAACAAACAATAAAAGTTCCTACAAAGAAAGCTTAAGGATGGAAATATATATTCCGTAATATTTTTTTCTTTCCAATATCACAAATAATTCTTAAAATAAGTGCATTAATACTTTGAATAAGCAACACCAAATATAATTGCAAATATATTCTCGAATATAAGTACAAATAATTAAACCATAAACTCCCCCCACCCGCTCTCTCTATATATATATACACTTATTTGTATATATTTATAAATTTATATATAGAGGAAAGGGATCTCACTTCGTGAAGTAGGTAACTTATCTACTCCATGCTCATTTTTATCACTTTTTTTATTTTTTTTTCAAAAATGCTTTTGTGGATTTTCATAACTATATCCCTCTAATATGTCGATCTAATTTGGTGAGAAATAGAGACTCATATGCCCTCCAACCAGAACAGGATGATTACGGTAGTTCTAAGACCGTTAAAATTATCTGTTCTCGATAGAGGACATATGAGTCTATGTTTCTGATGAAAATGAAACAACATATTATAGGGATATAGTGATGAAAATATACAAAAGTATTTAAAAAATAAAATAGAAGTAGCAAAAAATGAGCATGGAGTAGGTAAGTCACCTAATTCATGAAGTAGGATCCCTTTCCTCTTATATATATAATTTATTCAACAATCACAACTAACATTCAGAAACAGGTTGCAACTAAAAATACTCAAAAAGAAGTTTTTAATTCTTTTCCATTCACAAAATAAAGCTTACATGATACATTGTCCCACTATAACCACTTACATGTACATCAGTTGGAAGGAAATACACCAAAAAGATTACCAACTACCTTATAGAGTAAAGCTGCTATGGATGGCTGGATGGCTATTGTGTTAACTGGCTGGATTACTAAAGTCCTTGCGATGGTTCACCGACACCATAAATCATAGAATGAAGATTAGTGAGTGCTAAGTAATGAAGAAGAGAAAAGTAAACAAGTAGTGTAGTTTAGCAAAACTTAATATACCAGAAAACTTCTTTTTTTCTCATTAGTTTAAGTCCTATTCCTTCTATTCCACGTCAGGGATTAGTCCAGTGGAACCCCACCATTCATGAACTCCGAAGCTATGGACACTTCGGGATTGAAGATTGCGTTGATATGGTGAGCTTATGTTACCGCACGTCGCCTCAACCAATCCTCCAATGCCACCCTTACAATATCATTTTCTTTTATTATCCAAGATTTCAAACCCTAAACCTCATAAACAAAGAAGTCCATCGTCCTCGAGAACCTGGTCACTTAAAATCATTGGATAACTTTTAATCTCATAAACTAGCGGTTTTGTATACATGTTATCGTGACACAATCGTTATCCAACCACTCGTGCCTCTACATGGAATGATCACATCTTCAGTCAGTCAATCCACCTATTGGCAGTCAAGTATCACGTATCGTAAATAATTTATTTTGCACGCTCAACATACCCAGGCAACCGTGTACCACCTAAGTTTGGCATGCTAATGTAGATGTTCTTCTGACAAACCTACAATATGCATGTCCAACCTGTAGTATCTACTCGAAGTCATTCTTAACATAATACACGATCCTTTTCATGATCCTTTTCAATATACATCAATTCCTATGATGTAATTATCTCATTAAGCCTTCGATTTTCATATCCATCAACACTGAGTATCGACTTACATAAATATTAATTCATATGTATATATACTCATATTTATGCATATTTTAACTCCCAACCCTAATTTTCCAAGCCACTGCATCTATTCGATGCTTAGACATTATTTTAATGGAAATTACAAAGTAACTTTCCCTATTTTCTCAAAAAATAGACAAATTAGGGTTCTTCGAAGCAAAGAACATAAAATCAGGAATTTCAATGATGTCGTATGAAAACCTAACATCAAAAGGAATGATTTCGTTACCTAATAAAGCTATCTCTAGTGTGTGTTGTACTTTATCGTGATTCGTTTTTACAAAGTATGATTTACGGCTCTTAAAACGATCCAATTCCATTTTCATATCAAGAACACTAAGAACCTACCAAGAACGCGAAGAATGAACGAAGAATGTGAAGAACGCGAAGAACACACGAAGAACGAATTTTTGCTTATAATTTCAGTAGAGCCTCCCCTTATACGGAGTGATATTTATAGGAAAATTTTGGTAGGGTTTTCCCTTATATCGGGACATATTTATATGAAAATTTTGGCAGAGTTTCCCCTTATATCGGGACATTTTTCAAAAGAAAAATGGAAAGAGTTTCCTCTATAAAATCACCGAGAGGAAAAAAACAGAGAAACTTAAAGAATATAATCGAACTGCAAGTGTTGGAGAATCGGTACACACCATGCATCTTATGTGAGTGAAGGTGTGACAAATCGCAGGGTTCACTGACGTGCATAGCCGCCCACACCTAAGTAGGATGTTACACAAATTTCTCCCTCAAAACAAGTATAAAAGCAAACTAAAAACAATATACATGAACTATAAACGATGGAGAATCGGTAGACACCATGCGTCTTAGGTGAGTGAAGGTGTGATGAATCATAGGGTTCACTAACGTGCATAGCCGCCCGCACCTAAGTAGGGTGTTACACAGATTTCTCCTCGAACCACAACACAAAATGAATCGAAAAAGGAAGATAAATCAATCAACCAGGATAAAAGAAGATGAATCGAAGACTTAGCTCAAGTTAGAGCTTACATATAAAATCAATTAGAAGAGGATCATACCGTCCTCCTCTTCCTCGTTCTTCCGGCACCGCTTCGCTAGCACTCCTTCCCCGCCTC
The DNA here is from genome assembly GCA_037367405.1 of Ottelia alismoides. Lineage (NCBI taxonomy): Eukaryota > Viridiplantae > Streptophyta > Magnoliopsida > Alismatales > Hydrocharitaceae > Ottelia > Ottelia alismoides. Next base: position 1,135,943 of record JAZKJV010008172.1, on the reverse strand, counting down.
CCTCTCCTCCTCCCGAGCTCTTCACCCTAGTCCTTAAGGTAGTGGTGGTAACAGAAATCGTAGAGAATGAATGGGAGAGGGGGCTATTTATAGCTTCAGAAAACCGCTAACCATGGTTAGTAAACCGTGGTTTAGCCCTTAACTACGGTTAACAGCCTATGGTTTTGGCTCATGGTTTTGGCAAAAGCTTATACAAAACTTAAGACTTAAGTTAGAATTTTCCAGAAGTTTCTAAATTCGCTATTGATACTTAATTAGCACTAATCGTGATTAACTTTCTAATCGTGATTTAACTTTCTCGACTTGTGTTTAACTTTCACTATCCTCTGATAGTGTTTGTTAATGGTCACTAGCGGTCCTCAATCCGTCATTATTTTCTTTAATCGTATTTTATTAGTTTTAATGATGGTCAATACAGGTTAATGACATCTTAAGTCTCCTTACTTATCTTTCTTTCAAAATCAGAATATTCTAGATTCGCTAATGACACTTAATTAGCGCTAATCAGGATTAACTTTCCAATCACGACTTGCATTTAGCTTTCACTATCCTCTGATTAGTATTCGTTAATGGTCATTAACGATCCTCGATCCGTCATTATTTTCTTTAATCATATTTTAATAGTCTTAATGATGGTCATTACGTGTTAATGACATCTTAAGGCTCCTTACTTATCTTTCTTTCAAAAATCATAACAATTCCAAAAGAAGTTCGACTCATACGAAACAAATTCTGTTGGTTTCCTCTTGACGAGCCGGATCCTATGATATAGGATCCGAGAGCAGCCTAATTCAAGGCTTTACAATTATAACAACCTTAAAGGAAGTCTCATCCTCGAGACTTGAAATGCACGCATAACAACCTTAAAGAGGATTGAAAACATAACAACCTTAAAGAGAATGAACATCATTTCATTTATAATGAAGATATACACAATACATAGTATTATCATTCAAACAAGTAGGGGTATTTTTCTCTCATAATAACCTCAGGCTCTCATGTAGCTTCTTCAATTTCTAGGTTCCGTCACAATATTTGAACTAGAGGTAACTCTTTATTCCTCAACTTTTTGATATCCATGTCTAGTATTTGCACATGTATTTCAAGGTATGTCAAGTATAGCTCAACATGTAGATCATCATAGCTTATCTTATGCTCAAGATCCTTAATATATTTCTTCGGATTTGATACATTGAAAACATCATGTATTGCCTAAAGGTGTGGAGGAAGTGCAAGTCTATATGCAAGTTTTCCAATTCGCCGAATAATTTCAAAGGGACCCACGAACCTAAGTGTCAGCTACCCACGCTAGTCAAACCACTGAACTCCCTTCATAGGCGATACTTTGAGAAATACAAACTCATCTACTTCAAACTCAAGATCTTTTCGCCTGGCATCACTATAGATTTTCTGTCGACTCTGAGCAGTTACTAGTCTTTTTTGAGAAAGCTCTACAGCTTCACATGTCTTCTGGAGACTATCTAAATCATAAAGGTTCTTTATCCCATCCTCTTGCCAACATAGAGAAGCAATACACCTACGTCCATACAGTGCTTTCAATGGTGCCATGCCAATACTTGCATGGTAACTATTTTTGTAGGTGAATTCTACAAGAGGTTAATGTTTAATCCATGTTCCCTTCCATTCTAAAACACATGCTTGTAGCATATCCTCTATCATCTGAATCGTACGTTCACGATTCAGACAATTGTTATAACTGAAATGACATTCATTCTCTTTAAAGTTGTTATAGTTTCAATACTCTTTAAGGTTGTTATGCTTGCATTTCAAGTCTCGAGGATGAGACTTCCTTTAAGGTTGTTATAATTGTAAAGACTTGAGCTTCGCGCCTCTCGGATCCTATATCATAAGATCCGACTCATCAAGAGGAAACCAACAGAATTTGTTTCGTATGAAATGAATTTCATTTGGAAATGTTATGATTTTCAGAAAATAGGTAAGTAAGGAGGCTTAAGATGTCATTAATCCATAATGATTATTATTAAGACCAATGTTTTTAAAACCGAACCGGACACCGAACCAGAAGCCTTACCAAAATGGTCGGATCGGGTTGAACCATGTAATCAAACCGGTTCAACCGGATGATGACGTCATCATTATTTAAAATTAGATTAATTCGGACCGGTGAAAAAAAGTGGTTGAACCGGCTAATCAAATTGAAATGAAATAAAATATATATAATATACACTTAAATATACTTGAAATATAAATAAAATACATAGATAATCTATATATTTCACACTATATATAAAATATCTTTCGTATACACCATCAAATATCATATATATATTATATTCGGACTAGTTAATCTATAACATGACAGTGGTTTAATTATATTTAAAATCTAATACATGCAAAAAGTTGTATTAGTGCAGTTGGTTAGAAGTTTGAAATATGTAATCAAATGTCATGGATTCAACTCCCATTTCTAGTAATATTTTTAAGTAATTTAAAATTAAATACGGTTCAACTTCGGTTGAACCTGTTTAAACCGGGTGAAAAAATAGGTTGAGCTGCACGGGTTATTTAAAATTTGAATAATCGAACCAAACCGGTATAAACCGGATAACCAGACCAGTCCAAACCTGGTTCACCGGTCAGACCGGTCGAATCGGTCGGTTCGATCTGGTTTTCAAAACATTGATTAAGACTAATTAAATATGATTTAAAAAAATAATGATGGATTGAGAATTGCTAATGACCATTAGCGAGTAATAATAAAAGGTCAGTGAAAGTTAAGCACAAGTCGTGAAAGTTAAAACGTGATTAGTGAAAAATAATTATAATTAATGCTAATTAAGTATCATTAGCGATTTTAGAACCTTCTGGAAAATTTTAACTTAAGCCTTAAGTTTCAGATAAGCTTTGGTCAAAATCATAGGCCAAAACCATGGGCCGCTAACCACGGCATGGTTTACTAACCATGGTTAGTAGTTTTATGAAGCCTATAAATAGCCCTCCTACCCATTCATTCTCTACGATGTCCACTACCACCACTACCCCAAGGGCTAGGATCGAGAGGTCGGGAGGAGGAGAGGGAGGCAAGGAAGAAGCGCTAGCGAAGCGCTGCCGGAAAGACAAGGATGAGGAGGACGATACGATCCTCTCCTACTTGGTTTCGTAAGTATGCTCTAACTTGAGTTAGGTTTTTTATTTACCTTTCTTTTCGATTCGTTTTGTGTTGTGGTTCGAGGAGAAAACGTTGTAATATTCTACTTAGGTGCGGGTGAATATGCACGTCAGTGAACCCTATGATTCGTCACACTTTCACTCACGTAAGACATGTTGTGTCTACCGATTCTCCATCTCTTTTAACTCTATGATATTCTTTCGATTTCGCTTTTATACTTGTTTTGAGGGAGAAATTTGTGTAACACCCTACATAAGTGCGGACCGCTATGCATCAGTGAACCCTGTGATTTATCACACGTTAACTCACCTAAGATGCATGGTGTCTACCGATACTCATTAGCTTGTAGTTTGATTATGTTATTTCGGTTTTGATGTTGTTTTCCTCTCGATGATTTTATAGAGGAAATTATTTCTATTTTCTTTTGATATGTCCCGATATAAGGGGAAACTCTGTCGAATTTTTTTGAGAAATATGTCCCGATATAAGGGAAAACTCTGCCGAATTTTGAAAGAAATTATGTTCTTCACGTTCTTCGTGTTCTTTGTGTTCTTCATTCGTCCTTCGCATTCTTTGCACATTCTTGGTATTCTTGATACGAAAAATGAAATTCGATTGTTTTAGGAGCTGTAAATCATCCTTTCTGAAAATGAATCCAAATATAGCACTACATACGCGAGAGAGAGTTCGATTAGATAATGAAATCCTTCCTTTTGTTGTTGGGTTTTCTTACAATATCATTGAAATTCCTGATTTTATGCCCTTCCTATAAAGAACCCTAATTTGACTATTTTTGAGAAATATGAAAAGTTGCTTTGTAATTCCCATTAAAATAATGTCTAAGAATCGAAAAGATGCAGTGGCTTGGAAAGTTAGGGTTCGAGAATTAAAATATACATAAATATGAGTATATATACATATAAATTAATATATATATGAGGTGATACTCAATGTTGATGAATATGAAAATCGATGGCTTAATAGAAGAATTACATCATGGGAATTGATATGTATTGAAATGGATCCTGAAAATACTGTATGTTACGCTAAGAATGACTTGGAGTAGATACTACAGGTTGGACATGCAACCTGTAGGTTTATCAAAAGAACATCCTTTTTGGCATGCCAAACCTATGTGGTACACAGTTGTTTGGATATGTTGAGCGTGCGAAATAAATTATTTGCAATGCGTGGTACTCGACTACCAATAGGCGGATTGACTGACTGAAGATGTGATCGTGTCATGTGGAGGCATGGGTGGTTGGATAGTGACTGGGTCACGATAATATGTATTCAAAGCCGCTAGTTTGTGTGATTAATGGTTAACCTGTGGTTTTAAGCTACCAGGTCCTCGAGGACGGGCTGCTTCTTTGTTTGTCAGGCTGAGGGTTTGAAACCCTTAGGTAATAAAAGAAAAGGAAATTGTCAATGTAGTATTGGAGGATTGGTTTAGTCGACTTGCGGTGGCATAAGCTCACCAGATCAACGCAATCCCCGATCCCGGAGTGTCCACAGCTTCAGAGTCCATATAGTGGTGAGGTAATTCCCTGGACTAATCCATGACGTAGAATAGAAAGGAATATGACTTAAACTAATGAGAAGGAATGAAACTTTTTGTGATAATAAGTTTTGCAAAATTACACCATTTGTTTACTTTTCTCTTCTTCATTACTTAGCATTTGTTAATTGTTATGCTATGATTTATGTAAAACCAACAAGTGTCGGTGAGCCATTACAAAGACTTTAGTAGTCCAGCCAACTAACATAATAGACATCCATCTATGCACATTAGCTTTACTCTATAAGGTAGTTGGTAATCTTTTTGTGTATTTCCTTCCAACCAATGTAAATATAAATGGTTATAGTGAGACAATGTATCATAACTGTCACGACCCTAATTCCGGGACATCGGATCCTCCCATATCTGGATCTGATTACTCGGCAATAATTTATTCAATAATGACAACTAACATTCAGAAACAGACTGCAATAAAAAATACTCAGAAAGAAGTATTTAATTCTTTTCCATTCATAAAATAAAGCTTACATGATACATTGTCCCACTATAACCATTTACATATACATAAACTGAAAGGAAATATACAAAAAGATTACCAACTACATTATAGTTTAAAGCTAATGTGGCTTGCTAGATAGCTATTATGTTAGTTGTCTAGATTACTAAAATCCTTGTGAAGGCTCAACGACACCTGTTGGGTTTTCCATAAATCATAGGATAACAATTTGTGAATGCTAAGCAACGAAGAAGAGAAAAGTAAACAAATACTGTAATTTTTCAAAACTTGTTATCACAAACAATTTCATTCCTTCCAATTAGTTTAAGTCATATTCCTTCTATTCCACGTCAGGAATTAGTCCAGGAGAACCCTGCCATTCATCAACTTCGAAGCTACGGACTCTTCAGGATTGGAGATTGCATTGATCTAGTGACCTTATACCGTCGCACTTTGCCCCAACCAATCCTCTAATACTACCCAGACAATTTTCCTTTTCTTTTATTGCCCACGGATTCAAACCCTCAACATGATAAACAAAGGAGCACACCATCCTCAGGACCCAGTTGCTTAAAACCTCAGGCTAACCTTTAATCACGTATACTAGCGATTTTAAATACATCTTATTGCGACCAAACCGATATCCAACCACCCGTGCCTCCACATGCACGACAACATCTTCAGTCAGTCAATCCGCCAAATGTCAATTGAGTATCGTACATTGCAAATAATTTATTTCGCACTCTCAACATATCCAGGCAACCATGTACCACCTAGGTTTGGCCTGCCAATACAAATGCTCTTTTGACAAACCTACAATTGCATGCTTGACATGTAGTATCTAATCCAGGTCATTCTCAATGCAGCACACAATCCTTTTCAGGATTCATTTCAATACACATCAATTCTCATGATGTAATTCTTCCGTTAGGCTATCGATTCTCATATTCATCAACATTGAGTATGACCTCACCTATATATTAATTCATATGTATTATACTCATATTTATGTATATTTTAACTCCCAAACCCAAACTTTCCAAGCCACTGCATCTATTCGATGCTTAGATATTTTTCTAATGGGAATTACAAAGCAACTTTCCATATTTTCTAAAAAATAACCAGATTAGGGTTCTTCGTAGCGAAAAACATCAAATCAGGAATTTCAGTGATATCGTACGAAAATCCAATAGCAAAAGGAAGGATTTCATTACCTAATCGAGATCTCTCTCACGTATGTAGTGCTTATCCTGATTCATTTTCAGAAGGATGATTTACGGCTCCTGAAACAACCGAGTTTCATTTTTGTATCAAGAACACTAAGAATGTATCAAGAATGTGAAGAATGGATGAAGAGAACGAAGAACGCGAAGAACGCATGAAGACACGAATAACTCGAAGAACATGTTTTCTATCGAAATTTCAGCAAAGCTTCCCCTTATACGGGTGATATTTTTAGGAAAATTTCGGCAGAGTTTCCCCTTATATTGGAACATATTTCTATGGAAATTTAAGCAGAGTTTTCCCTTATATCAAGATATTTTGAAAAAGAAAAACGGAAAAAAATCCTCAATAAAATCACCAAGAGGAAAATAATAACGAAATCAAAAGAATATAATCAAACTACAAGAAATGGAGTATAGGTGGACACCACGTGTCTTAGGTGAGGGAAGGTGTGATGAATAACAGAGTTCACTACGTGCATAGTTGTCCGTACCTAAGTAGGGTGTTATAGAGATTCTCCCTCAAAATAAGTATAAAAGCGAAATTGAAAGAATGTAATAGAACTATAAATGATGGAGAATAGGTAGACACCACATGTCTTAGGTGGGTTAAGGTGTGACAAATCACAGGGTTCACTGACGTGCATAGACGCCCGCACCTAAGTAGGATGTTACACAGATTTCTCCTCAAAGCATAATACAAAATGAATCTAAAAAGAAGATAAATCAAGAAGCTATTCTAGAAGAAGATGAATTGAAAACCTAGCTCAAGTTAACGCTTACACACAAAACCAACTAGAAGAGGACCATACCTCCTCCTCGTTCTCCCGGTAGCGCTTCGCTACCGCTCCTTCCCCACCTCCCTCTCCTCCTCCCGACCTCTTGACCCTAGACCTTGAGTTAGTAGTGGTAGTGGAAATCATAGAGAATGAATGGATGGGTGTCTATTTATAAGCTTCAGAAAACCGCTAACCATGATCAGTAAATCATGGTTTAACCCTTACTCGCAGTTAGCGACATATGGTTTTGACCAAAGCTTATCCGAAACTTAGGGATCAAGTTAGAACTATCTAGAAGATTCTAGATTCGCTAATGATGCTTAATTTGGTCTAATTGTGATTATATTTTACTAATCGTGATTTAACCTTCGCGATTTACGCTTAACTTTTGTAACCATTGATCAATGTTTGCTAATGGTTATTAATGATCCTCAGTTTATCATTAGTTTCTTTAATCATGTTAATTAGTCCCAATGATGGTCAGTAAGGGTTAATGACATCTTAAGTCTCCTTACTTATCTTTCTTCCAAAAATCATAACAATTCAAAATGAAGTCGGATTTACATGAAACAAATTTCGTTGGTTTCCTCTTGATGAGCCGGATCTTATGATATCAGATCCAAGACGATCAAGTTCAAGGCTTTACAATTATAACAACCTTAAAGGAAGTCTTACCCTCGAGAATTGAACTGTAGGCATAACAACCTTAAAGAGGATAGAAACCATAATATTTTAAAGAGAATGAACACCACTTCATTTATAATGAAGATATACACAATATACAGTGTTATCATTCAAACAAGTAGGGTATTTTTCTCTCATATCTATCTCAGGTTCCCATGTGGCTTCTTCAAATTCTTGATTCCACCACAATACTTTAACTAAAGGTACATATTTACTCCTCAACTTCATTATATCCTTGTCTAGTATTTGCACAGGTATTTCAAGGTATGTCAAGTCTGTCTCAACATGCAGATCATCATAGTTTATCTTATGCTCAGGATCCTTAATATATTTCCTCAAATTTGATACATGAAAAACATCAAGTATTGGTGAAAGATGGGGGAGGAAGTGCAAGTCCATATGCAACTTTTCCAATTCGCTAAAAAATTTCAAAGGGACCAACGAATTTGGACTCCAGCTTCGTACGCAAGTCAAACTTCTGAACTCCCTTCATAGGCGATACTTTGAGAAATATAAATTTGCCTACTTCAAACTCAAGATCTTTTCACCTGGCATCACTATAGCTTTTATGGCGACTCTGAGCAGTTATTAATCATTTTCGAGTAAGCTCTACAACTTCACATATCTCCTGCAGCCTATCTGAATCATAAAGGTTCTTTATCCCAACCTCTTGCCAACATAAAAGAGTAGATGGTGCCATGCCAATACTTGCATGGTAACTATTATTGTAGGTGAATTCTGCAAGAAGCAAATGTTTCACCCATGATCCTTTCCATTCTAAGGCACATGCTCGTAGCATATCCTCTAAAGTCTGAATCATAAATTCTGATTGACCATCTGTTTGCGGATGATATGTTGTGCTCAAGCATAATTGTGTGTCTAAGGCTTTCATGAAGTTCTCCTAGTAGTATGAGGTGAATCGTGAATCTCGGTCGGAAACTACTCTTTTGGGATAACATGAAGACATATCACAAGTATAATATATAACTCAGCAAGCTAGTCTAGAGTGGAGGATAAGCTTATTGGAATAAAGTGTGCTACCTTGGTCGGACGATCTATTATAACCCATATACTATCTTTACCACTAGATGTCAGAGGTAAGCTAGTAACGAAGTCTATGAAAATGCTTTCCCTTTTCCATTCAGCGATAGGGAGAGGTTGCAACAATCCTGATGGCTTTTGATATGAAGCTTTTACCTATTTGGCAAGTGAAATATGAATTCACAAACTCAGCAATATCTTTCTTCATTCCTGGCCACCAAAAGACTGAACGAAGATCCTTATACATCTTCGTAATTCTAGGATGAATAGATAATCTAGAGCAATGCGCTTCATGTAAGATGTCATTCCTCTGTTCGGGTGCGTTCGGTACACAAACTCTATGATGGTTATATAGTAGCCCATATTGTATATGGAATTCCTCTATCTCATTCTTCTCAAGTTGTTGTCTCAAGTGTTTAAGTATTGGATCATCTTCTTATCCTTTCTTTATTCTATCCCAAGTCTCTTGTTTGTATCGACGAGGAGTAGTTATAGTATCGACATTACTATCAAATTATTTCCATTCACTCAATGTTGATAGTAAACCCCATAATTGAATAGCACTCACCAACTCAAATGAATAAGTTCTTTTGCTAAGGGCATCTGCTACGACGTTCCCCTTACTGAGGTAATAGGAGATGGTGCAATTATAGTCCTTCAACACCACTAGCCATTGTCTCTTGTCTCATATTGAGATCCTTCTGATCAAAAAGATATTTCAAGCTTTTATGATCGGTGAATATTTCAAAAGTAATACCATAGAGGTAGTGTGTACGTATCTTTAAAGGAAGACTATGTCAACTAGTTCAAGGTCATGTGTCGAGTAGTTCCTCTCATGTGTCCTGAGTTGTCGTGATGCATATGCAACTACCTTGCCATGTTACATAAGAACTGCCCCAGGTTCTTTAGATGCATCAGTATACACTGTAAACCCTTCAATCACAGAGGGTAAAGTAAGGATAGGTGCAGATGTTAGACATTCCTTCAGTGTCTGAAAACTAGTTTCACATGCATCAGACCATATGAATAGGGCTTCCTTCTGAGTCAGTCTAGTCATTGGCAATGCTATTCGTGAAAAGTCCTTCACAAATCTTCTATAATACCAGCTAGACCCAGAAAGATTGTATTTCTGTGATAGTCTTCGGGCGTTCCCAACTCATCACCGTACTAACCTATGTAGGATCAACTGATATACCTTTCCCAAAAATAACATGGCCTAAGAAGGATACTTCAGACAACCAGAAGACACATTCTCTATATTTAGCATACAGTTTGTTCTTCCTTAGTGTTTCAAGTGCTTGCTGGAGATGGTGTTCTTGCCGGTACTTATCCTTGGAGTAAATAAGCAAGTCATCAATAAAGACCTTGGGCCAAGATATCAAGAAGATGAGGAATAAAGAGGTAACTCTAGTTAAAGTATTGTGGTAGAACCAAGAGTTTGAAGAAGCCACATGGGAACCTGAGGTAGATATGAGAGAAAAATACCCCTACTTGTTTGAATGATAACACTATGTTATTTGTATATCTTCATTATAAATGAAATGACGTTCATTCTATTAAAATTTGTTATGGTTTCAATCATTTAAGGTTGTTATGCATGCATTTCAAGTCGTGAGGATGAGACTTCCTTTAAGATTTTATAATTATAAAGCCTTGAACTTGGTCGTCTTGGATCCTATATCATAAGATCCGGCTCGTCAAGAGGAAACCAACAGAATATTTTGTATGAATCGGATTTTGTTTGGAATTGTTATGATTTTCAGAAGTAAGATAAGCAATGAGGCTTAAGATGTCATTACTCCTTAATGGTCATCATTAAGACTAATTGAACATGATTAAAGAAAATAATGATGAATTGAGTATCGCTAATGACCATTAGCAAACACTAATCAAAGGTCAATGAAAGTTAAGCACAAGTCATGGAATTTAAATCACGATTAGTGAAAGTTAATCACGAAGTGCTAATTAGGCATCATTAGCGAATCTAGAACCTTTTGAAAAATTATAACTTAATCCATAAGTTTCGGATAAGTTTTGGCGAAAACCATGAGCCAAAATCATGGACCGCTAACCACGGTTAAGGGTTAAACTATGGTTTACTAACCATGGTTAGCGGTTTTCTGAAGCCTATAAATAGCCCCCCTACCCATTCATGCTCTACGATTTCCACTACCACCATTACCTTGAGGGGTAGGGTCTAGAGATTGGGAGGAGGAGAGGGAGACGGGAAGGAGCGCTAGCGAAGCACCGTCAGAAGAACGAGGAGGAGGACGATCGTACGATCCTCTCCTAGTTGGCTTTGTAAGTTAGCTCTAACTTGATCTAGGTTTTCGATTCATTTCCTTTCCAATTCATTTTCTATTATGGTTCGAGGAGGAATCTATATAGTACCCAACTTAGGTGCGGGAGGCTATGCATGTTAGTGAAACACGTGATTCGTCACACCTTTACTCACCTATGATGCATGGTGTCTACCAATTCTCCATCGCTTATAAATCCAATATATTCTTTTGATTTCCTTTTGGTTTGAGGAAGAAATCTGTGTAACACCCTACATAGGTGTGGACGGCTATGTATGTCAGTTAACCATGTGATTTGTCAAATCTTCACTCATGTAAGGCGCGTGGTGTCTACAGATTCCCCATTGCTTGCAGTTTTATTATATTCTTTCTTTTTCGTTGTTGTTTTCCTCTCGATGATTTTATAATGGGAAACTTTTTCCGTTTTTTCTTTTAAAAATATCTCGATATAAGGGAAAACTCCTCCGAAATTTTTCTAAAAATGTCCTGATATAAGGGGAAACTCTGCCGAAATTTTCGTAGAAATGTATCGATAAAAGGGGAAGCTTTGCTGAAATTTTGAAAGAAATTATGTTCTTCGCGTTCTTGGCACATTCTTATATTCTTTGTACGAAAATGAAATTCAATCCTTTCAGGAGCTGTAAATCATCCTTTCTGAAAAAGAATCACGATAAAACACTACATACGTGAGAGAGTGCTCGATTAGATAATGAAATACTTCCTTTTGCCGTTGGATTTCATACGATATCATTGAACTTTATGTTCTTTGCTATTAAGAATCCTAATTTGGCTATTTTTTTAGAAAATATGGAAAGTTGCTTTGTCATTCCCACTAAAATATGTCTAAGCATCAAGAAGATGCAGTGGCTTGGAAAGCTAGGGTTTGAGAGTTAAAATTTACATAAATATGAGTATATATACATATGAATTAATATATATGTGTCTATACTCAGTACTGATGAATATGCAAATCGAAGGATAACCGGAAGAATTATATCATGGGAATTGATGTGTATTGAAATGGATCCTGAAAAGGATCGTGTATTACGTTAAGAATGACTTGGAGTAGATAGTATACGTCGGGCATGCAACCTGTAGGTTTGTCAGAAGAAATTCCATATTGGCATGCCAAACCTAGGTGGTACACATTTGCCTGCATATGTTGAGTGTGCGAAATAAATTAAGTTAGTATGAAGTTTTAAGCAACTGGATCCTCGAGGATGGTGTGCGGCTTTGTTTACCAGGCTGAGGGTTTGAAACCTAGAGGAATAAAAGAAAAGGAAAACTATCGGGGTAGTATTAGAGGATTGGTTGAGGCGACATGCGGCGGTATAAGCTCACTAGATCAACGCAATCTCCAAATCCCGAAGTGTCCATAGCTTCGGAGTCCATGAAAGGTGGGGTTCCCCCTAGACTGATTCCTGACATGGAATAGAATGAACAGGACTTAAGCTAATGAGAAGCAATTAGATTTTTTGTGATAGCAAGTTTTGAAAAATTATATCATTTATTTGCTTTTCTCATCTTTGTTACTTAACACTCGCTAATTTTTATCCTATGATTTTTGGAAAACCCAACATGTGTCGGTGAGCCATCGCAAGGACTTTAGTAATCCAGCCAGTTAACATAATAACCATCCAGCCAGCCACAGTAGCTTTACTTTATATAGAAGTTGGTAATCTTTCTGCGTATTTGCTTCCAACTGATGTACATGTAAATGGTTATAATGGGACAATGTATCATGTAATCATTATTTTATGAATGGAAGAAGTGTTAAAGTACTTGATGCTTATTATTTTTAATTACAGGCTGTTTCTGAAAGTTAGTTGTGATTGCTAAATGAATTGTTGTTGAGTTATCAAATCCGGATATGGGGATGATCAGACGACCCGAAATTGGGGTAATTGTCATGACCATAATTCCAGGTGATTGGATCCTCCCATATCCGGATCTGGTTACTCAGCAATAATTTATTCAATAATCACAACAACATTCAGAAACATATTGTAATTAAAAATACTCAAAAAAAGTATTTAATTATTTTTCATTCACAAAATAAAGCTTACATGATACATTGCCCACTATTAGCATTTACAAGTGCATCAGTTGGAAGGAAATATACAAAAAATTATCAACTACCATATAGAGTAAAGCTACTATGGCTGGCTGGATAGCTATTATGTTAGCTGGCTGGATTACTAAAGTTCTTGCGATAGCTCACCGACACCTGTTAGGTTTTTCATAAATCATAGGATAACAATTAGCGAGTATTATGTAACGAATAAGAGAAAAGCAAACAAATGGTGTAATTTTCCAAAACTTATTATCAGAAAAAGTTCCATTCCTTCTCACTAGTCTAAGTCGCATTCGTTCTATTTACACATCAGGAATTAATCCAAGGGAACCCCATCATTTATGGACTCCGAAGCTGTAGACACTTTATGATTAGAGAATGCGTTGATATAGTGAGCTTATACCGCCGCACGTCGTCTCAACCAATCATCCAATACTACCCTGATAATTTTCTATTTCTTTTATTACCAAGGGTATTAAACCCTCAGCCTGGCAAACAAAGGAGCACCGTCCTCGAGGATCCGGTTGCTTAAAACCTTGTTTGTCAGGCTGAGGGTTAGCCTTAGGTTTTAAACAACCGAGTCCTCAAGGATGGTGCACTCATTTGTTTGCCAGACTAAGGGTTTGAGATCCTGAATAATAAAAGAAAAAAAAAGAAATTGTCAAGGTAGTATTGAAGGATTGGTTGAAGCGACGTGCGACGGCATAAGCTCACCGAATCAGTGCAATCTCCAATCCTGAAGTGTCCACAGATTCAGAGTCCATATAATGGTGAGGTAATTCCCATGATTAATCCCTGACATTGAATAGAAAGGAATAAGACTTAAATTAGTGAGAAATAATGAAACTTTTTGTGATAACAAGTATTGCAAAATCACACCATATGACTGACTTTCTCTTCTTCGTTACTTAGCATTCGTTAATTATTATTCTATTATTTATGAAAAACCCAACAAGTTTCGGTGAACCATCACATAGACTTTAGTAATCCAACCAGCTAACATAATAGCCATCCAGTCATCCACAATATCTTTACTCTATAAGGTAGTGGGTAATCTTTTTGTGCATTTCCTTCTAGCTGATGTCCATGTAAATGGTTACAGTGGACAATGTATCATGTAAGGTTTACTTTATGAATGGAAAAAAGAATTAAATACTTCTTTCTGAGAATTTTTATTTGTAGTCTGTTTCTTTATGTAAATTGTGATTGCTGAATAAATTATTGCTGAGTAACCAGATCTGGATATGGGGAGGATTCGACGACCCAAAATAGGGGTCGCGATAGTTTGGTATATATATTAATGACTATATTTATATATTAAAATGAATATATGATTTTTGGATACAAAGTGATCAACGACTGTATCTGTTTTGAAACCGTTGCGTAACGGATTGGATATAAAAATATTTAAAACCTTATTAAATATGTTATTCCTTTAATTATTTTTTATTTTTATTTTTTTCTTTCCATTACTGTTATTATCAACGCTATATTTATTATAATGATAGCTTTAATCATATCTTATACTATAATTTTTTATATAATTGATAAACACGCGAGGCACAAGGTATGTACTAGTGATAATTCATTGTATGTGCAGGCATTACCTATTTTAGTTGTCAGCATCATCAAATGCGGGTGTGAATACGGGTGTCAACACCATCAGTAGTAGTAGGTGCCTCCACCTACAATTTGATATAACAAATGGCACTGTCGTGCAGGTGGAGGTACATTGAATAGTAGTCGGGATGGGAAGGGAGATTTTATGGAGATAGAAGAGAACCAATGTAAGGCCCTGTTTGGTTGGAGAATAAGCCCTGGAATAAGGGGCCAATTCTCCTCCCGACACGATTCCCAATGATACGACTATTCCCCATTATTCCATCTTATTTCACTCTTATTCCTATCTTTATCCCACCTTACCTACCTTTATTTCACCTTATTCTCCTTATTCCTATCTTCCAACCGAACAAAAAATAGACCCTTATTCTCCTTATTCCCCATCCTTATTCCCAAACCGAACAGCCCTAAAGGTGGGAAGGACCATATTGAACAGCTAGAGAGAACTGGCAGAGATGAGACAAGACTGAGAAAGTAGACATCGGTTCGATACAGTAGAAAGAAGGTGGTGGTATTTTCAACATAGGGGGTAGAGGAGGAGGTCGAGATGGATACCAGGAGGTAGAGGATCAAATAAATGCCCATCAAACTAGTACCTTTAACGAAAAGATCTCACTTGAACAGATCCATAAAATACGGTAATTTTCCTATTCTTATGGATGCTACGGAATTTTGTTGCTCCGTTTTACTAGCTACGATGCATTTTAGTCCACATTTTTATTTCAAATTGCGATAATTGATTTTGATGTCAGCTAACTTCTGCTCATATGTAAATATGCTACCATGTCCCAAAAGACTACTCATCGTATTGCCACAAAAGAATCACCGGATAAACAACGGATTGTACCTTATCCCTGAAGATTACTCATCCCAAACCACGGAAGCTAACTTTTGCACATATGTAAATTGCGATAATGACCGGATTTTTATCATGTGGACGACATTTGACACTAAAGAATCTTGCAGCAGCAGATCACGTGTGAAGCCACATGCTCCATATCGCAGGTCAGGATACACAATTTGAAATAAACAGAAAGCTTGTGGAACATTGATATTAAATTCGGCATCTTAACAGTATATTATCCACCGTGTTCGGTAGTACAGATCCATGCTAAAGTCGAAACTTGATTTTCAGACTATTCGCATTTAACATCTCCATTGAATCTGGAGCATGACGAAAGTTGCTTTTAAAGTGTATGGTTAATACGTCATCACTAATGCGAGAAACCTGGTAGGGAGAGCGCTCACACAGGCCATGTTTGTTTCGAGAATAAGAACTGGAATACAGGATCAATTCCTCACCTAGTGCAGTTCTCACGAATACGGTTATTCCCATCCACATCCAATTATTCCACCCTTATTCCTGTCTTTATTCCACTTTACTTACCCATATTCCACCTTATTCTCTGTATTCACATCTTTCCAACCAAACAAAGAATAGACCCTTATTCTCTTTATTCCTCATCATTATTCCTGATTATTCCCGAACCGAATGCCCCCTAAATATATTTTTCTAATTGCATCGCAAGTATAGAAGACAGCTCAATTTATCCACTAGAAGTAACGTTTCTAAGTCTGAAATCTTCTCGCACCAATCCGAAGTGTATCACATGATTGAACCCATTTTTAGAGCACCTGGCAATTTACCAGCAAATCTCCTTCCACCTCGACACTAGCCATTGGGCACTTCAGTCATATAAGATCTGACGTCTAAATGAACATGTTTTCTCCTTTACATACTAAAATATACTACACAAGAAACAAGTTTAAAATATAGAAATCGTTAACTATGGTTAGTCGCAGTTCTGGATTAATCACATGTCGGCCGTATTTTTTATTGGCATGAATAATGTCTTCTTTGGACCGCACCATGCCACCATGCTGCATATTCAACTCCAATATTCTTGTGATATAAGTTCAATTGCTGGATGTTGTCTCTTAATCTCAGGATAAAGGAACTTTCCCCAAATATAAGTTATCCAAGAATGAAGCAATTATATCATCCACTGTATCTCTAGTATTTATTCATTCCTTATCCTCAAATTAATACAACGAGAATGACGGATAAATCTCATTTATATTGTCTAATACCAACAAGAAGTCTACCTTTACCTGATAAATGACTATCTATTTCCAATTGTTTTATCATATGGATATACGATATCTCCGCGATTTTTCCAGTCAAAGCTACAGCCTTTTATACAGAGGATTTTGTTCCCTTTTGGAGAACTGCTTAAATCAATTGGACCACAATTTCATTGCATTCTTGAGAATTTGCTGAACAGATTTGACCATTATTTAACCCATCCATATAGTAAAGGAGAATAATTCACATTTCTAGCGTAAATATTGCTATTGGGAATTACACTGTAAAACTCATCGCCTCCAGTTTCAAACTCGTGTCAATTACCTGTTCTGCAAATTTAACTTGTAAAAATCAGATAAACAGAATTGTCCTTAATTTATGTGCTTATACATATATATAGTTTGCAGGTGAGTTTAAGTGCATGTACCTTATACATGTAGATGCAACACAAGTTACGTGTGTCTGCAAGCATGTTATATGCACAAGCGTCAATACCACTTACGTATGTTAAAATGTGAAAGATTTAACCGGGTTGGTTTGACTGTTCATCTGGACGTCCAGCTTTGGTTTCCAGAGATGTTGATCTTATACAGGCTTCTACTTTAACCTAAGTTTTATGTTGTACGGCATCTAGAAAGGAAATGACAGGTCCTAATATATATCCATTTTCAGCATCTACAGCAATGACATGCACTTGTATTTGTGGTGCTCTGTCTCGGCTATAAGCCAGTGACCTGCGACATTGTTTACATAGCAGTGTGCGGCAAAATCTAAATAGCAACTAAACTGAAATGCCCAAAAATAGTTGCATTCTCGACATGGTCCTGGGATGACACAGCTGAGATCAGACAGACAAGATGCAACCAGAATTCGAATTAGGCATCTTACCAAGTTAAATCCTAGGTTGAACCCACTTAAATGGTCTGGCAGTAGAAGCAGTGGGCTCCCACCACTCCAATGACCAGGGTTACAATCCCACAACTCCACCCTCTCCTCTTAACCAGTAAAAAAAGTTAAATCCTAGGTTCTCATAACAATCACTAGCACATCAAGGCAAGGGTCTCCGTCCGCTTCCCAATCATTCTGGCCAGACTAGGCAGACTGCCCTGAATCCATCCAATTTCGGGCTTACTAGTAGTCTGTTACTTCCTAACTGACCCAATTGTAAGATGCATCCAAATGGTTGGTACCAGACTATGGAAGGAAAGCAACAAAAAGGGAGGCTCAAGTGGAAGATACGTATTAGTTGTCATGAGCATGCTCAGGAATCAGCAAAGGACAAGAGCCCACATGCTGCATATGTACATCCCATAACTCCTCTTTCCATACTACACGAAATGTGGCAGCAAGTGGATTTGTCGGCATCTCTCCTCGTCTATGCATTCTTCATTAAAATCTCAGTAAAGATACCCTTCGCTGGAGAATCATTTAGCACGCAAGTTTGCTATAGGTTTCAAAAAATATCCACGCGGAAATAAAGTTTTTATTGTAATAAACCACACATGTTCATATAAATGCGATTTTGAGTATTATTTTTATTTAATAACCAAAATATATGCTGTCATATAACATATTTAAAAATCAAATTCGTGATATCAAGAATAAGAGAAATAATCCCTTGAAGGAATTTCCTTTAGAGAAACGATGGCCATTTTAGCAATGCATGGATCTTGGCATGCTTCTCTCAAGGTCCAACGATCCACCATCATGAGCAGTGCGCATCGCTAGAGTTCATCCATAAAAGTTGCCTCAAAATAATGAACTCGGAAAGGGGATGCAAGAAGAGAAGAAAGCTCCTTTTGGATTGTGATCTCCTTCAATGATCCTTTGGGATTGTGACCCCCTTCAAATAGAAGTTGATAGAAACTTAAACAGGATTGTAGGTTTAGATTTTCTAATCTTGGGGAAGAAAAATAGATGTTATGTCCCAACATTTGTGTTGCATGTAACAGAAATAGGATGCAAAAACAAACGCACGTATAGGCACACACGAAAACAATCACAACACAAGATTTATGATTTATAAGGTTCACGTGTGGCTGCGCTACGTTTGATGGTCGCGGTGGGGCTCTCAATATGGTGAAAAAAACTAAATTACAGAAAAATGATTTCAAACACTACCCTAGGGGGTTCATATAATACACCTACGGACAAATCTCCATAAATGGGCATATTCTCAAAACTCCATAATGAGACAGATTTACCAAATTTCCTTAAACAAGATAATCTTCAAATTCTACCCGATGGGAAGAAAAGACATATTGGGAAACAATCAAACTCCATATAGAACATCTAATCGATTAAGATCTGGACGGATTCTCCAATAATTACAAAAGATGATTCCAACCACTAACCTAGGGGGTTCATATAATACATGTACTGACAAATCTTCCTACATGGGCAGGTTCTCAAATTCCCTAAACAGACAGATTTATGAAATTTCCTTAAATAAGATAATCTTCAAATTCTCCCCAATGGGAAAAACATACGCATTGGGAAACAATCAGACTCCAAATGGATCTTCTAATCAAGTAAGATCGGGATGGATTCTCTAATAACAAACCAATTAGAATCCGGATGGATACTTTGACTAATAAATATGGAAGAATCTTGACATATATGTCGGAATAAATTAAGATTCAAAGCATATCAATAATCTCCACCTAGAATTGAATTCTCACACAACATAATAGCAATGGTTAGACTCCAATACCTCCTTTCTCTACACAAGGTGCTACCAAAAGTCAACATTGAGCAAGTTTAAACAACATTCGAATTTACTCAGAGAAACTACTTTGGTGAACATATCAGCTGGATTATATCTTGGATTGACCATCTTCACCTTGACCTCCTTTAAAACGGATGAAGTGACCATATCCTTGGCAGGGCATATTGAGCTAAAACTATCATAATATACGATAGCCTAATCTTGTTGTAGCTTCAAATATCCAATCAAACCCTTCAACCAAATACCTTCCTTACAGATTATGCCAATGTCATATACCATGCCTCTATAGTAGACAGAGTAACTATATTTTGTATAGTAGCATTCCAACTGTGGAGAAAGATGCGAGAATCAATTGTTTACGCCATAGGCTCTAGGGGCTCTTATATAACGTGAAACAAAATAGAATGGCTAATTAATAATTCTAACACTCCACTTCAAGTTGGAGCCTATCTATCGATCATGCCCAACTTGGAAATAAGCTCAGACGTACATCTCTGGGGCAGTGCCTTTGTGAGAATATCAGCAAGATGAAGGTCGGTAGACACATATGGAGTGCAAATCTTCCCTTGGCATCCAACATCACAAATGAAATGACAATCAACTTCAATATGTTTCGTTCTTTCATGAAAGACAAGATTGGTAGCAATATATGTAACATATTTGTTGTCACAACACAAAGGAATAGGTGCAACTACACGAAAACCAATATCTGTCAAGAAGGATGTCTAAAGGAATCACACATGTGGCCTAAGCCATTATTCTATATTCTGCTTCGGTACTTGACCTAGATAGAACGATTTGCTTATTGCTACACTAGGTATCCAGATTTCCTCCATCAAACATAGTATATACGGCGGTGGATCGCCTGCCATCCGGAGAGCTAGCACAGTCTGCACTAGCATAAGTAGTAATATCGGTGTGACCATTGGCTCTGTTGAAAAGACCACATCCAAGAGACCCCTTTAGATAACAGTATCAAAAGAACTTCATGTCGATGATTGTAGCATGATCTACCCATGAGTTGGCTTGCCTTACTGATAACATATAATATATAAGGTCTAATGACAGTGAATCATGATCTGGAGAAGTTGTATGCTTGTGTGCCTCTGGCGGGACCCTCGATGGTTTGCATCTGAGCAAACCTACCTCTGTAAGAATCAATGTTCACAAAATCAGCCTATGCGGTCGCATATGCTTGTGCGACACCTTCAACACACTGCTTTGATGAATCCCTCCATTAAGCGCCCATTACGTTTATGCGGGCAACATATGAACGTTGTGCAACCGCATACGCCCTCTGTGCGTACGCTTGTGTTAATTGGACGAGGATCATAAGATCCGGATACGATTGGGTTTAATCACCCGATTCCAGGATCCACCCTTGTTTTTCCAGCGAGCAAGAACCCCGCTAGGGCTTGAAACCTCTCTACCGCCGCCCTTGCTCCAACCTCCGCCTCTTCCAACTTCATCATCCATCGCCGCATCCACCATTGCTTGGAAGCGATTCCTCCACCAAGCGATCCCTTCGCACGCCGTTGCTCCGCCTCCAAGGCTGAGGGAAGTTCTTCCGCCTCCCAGCTTAAAGCCACTCCGCCTCTCAGCACCTCCGAGCGGTGTTGCTCCGCCTCTCAGCTCCTCCGTGCGAATGTCAATCACCTCCTAGTTCCGTCCAACCTCTGCCAGGTAACCCAAGAATCCGTTTTTTACTTTTTTGTTGTTACTTTTTTATATGTGATTTTTTTAGCCACTTATTTCTTGTTATTGTTCTGAAATGTGTCAAATGTGTACAAAACATGTTTTACGATATGATTTGTGCCACATTTTTTATTTGTGCCACGTTTTTTATTGTATGATTTGTGCCAAGGTAGAGTTCAAACAAATCATGCTTCTTTGACAACCTGAAGTTGTAATTACTGCCTAGTTTTGGAGAAGGTAATATGCAGTTGGGATGATTTATGTGAATAGGCTAGCCATGCCTATTGGTTTTTTTATGCAGCTCGGTGTATATTTGTTTTAATCAAATGCTTGTCTTAGAAAGTTGGACCGTAAATCTCCAATTTGTGTTGAATCTATAACTCATGCAATATTTTTACCGTACAGAGCAAGTCAGGGAACCACAATCTGTTATGCCTGCAGTTGTAGGAATTGTACCACATGCTTGGAAGTCATTATTCTACTACATGCAGTTGTATCTTTTTTCACATTTGTGCTTTCACTCATTGGTTATGCTTCATCCTATCTAGTGTGTTAGAAGTAAAATTTGCACCAATCTACAATCATTTGGCAAAGCTTTGCATTATTTTTTCACATTCGAAAATTGATTGTTTTCTAGTTCTTTATCTTTATAGGTTGTTGGAGTTTGTGAGGTGCAACCGTGTATATCTCAGTTGAGTTTCTGTTGGACCAAAATTATACATAAATCAGTTCAGCGGTAGTCAATTTTGTATATATTTATTTTTTTAAAAAATAAGAAAACGTGTAGAACCACATATACCCCGCATATGCTCCTGCATACACGCTTAATCGCTATTCAATGACCGGTCCGAACGCATACGCATATTGCTTTCTTGAACCTTGGTAAGAATGTCCATGCATTATTTCCTATGTGACAGATTTAGCCATTATGCTGTGTGGATGGCCTCTATACCCAAGAAGTAGCGTATCTAACCAAGGTCCTTAAAGACAAACACCTTCTAAAGGAAGGCCTTGGTCTCTGTGATTTTCGTTTTGTCATCACCAGTTATCACCACATCATCAACATAGATAGCCAATATAACAATCCCAATGGCCCATCCTCTCACAAAGACGAAGTAATATGAAGTATCCTCTGGAACCCAAGAGAACCAATCTCAATAGTGAGTCTATCAAATCAAGCTCGTGGACCTTGCTTCTGGCCGTAGATAGCCTTGCAAAGTTGACATACGCACTCCCCTTAGACTGAGTACCCTGGCGGTTGCATCATATAAATCTCCTCCTAAAAATCACCATAGAGGAAGGCATTCTTCACATCAAGTTGGAATATAGGCCAATTGTTGTTGATTGCAACAAATAGGATAGTGCAAATAGAGCCCAATGTGGCCACTAGCGAGAAAGTTTCAAAATAACCCATGTCATAGGTCTGAGTGAAGCCCTTTACCACCAATCGTGCTTTCAACTTGTTAGTTGTTCCATCAAGAGACTGTTTGGTCATGAACATCCATCGACATGCAACAAGTTTCACCCCTCATAGGCAATGCACTAGATCTTATGTCCCTCTGAATGCAAGGGCAACCATCTCCTCGTCTATGGGCATATTCCAACCATGGTATTGCAACGCATCATTATGATCATGCGGAACAATAATCATCACTATGACATCTATAAACTGTTTATCACCACTAGAAAGACTGTCAGTGGAAGTAAAAGAAGAGATAGGATGAAAAGTGCATTGCTTCTTAGTTCGCCGCAAAGCTACAAGGAGATCCAACGGAGCATCTAAACGAGCAGTGGGAGGGACAGTCAAAGAAGGTGCTTCCTGTAAAAAAGGAAAAGGCAGTGGAACATAGTTGTTGTTACTGACATTCTTTTGTTTATAGACAATAGGCGGTGGTGGTAACTCCAGGGGTATGTTACCGATGGATTGTGTGAAGAAACTAGTCTGTTCGAAAAAAGGTAACATCAACAGAGACATAGTAACGATGCCCCAAAGGGTCATAGCTCTATACCCCTTTTGGGTTCGAGGAAAACACATTTGACTGCACGGGCATACAGTTTATCTGCAATATGAAAATTATGAATAAAAAATGTGCACCCAAAAATCCGTAAAGGTAAGGAAAAATGCATCTCATCGGGGTAAAGTAATGAAAAAGGAGTAGTTCCATGTAGGGAAGGCGAAGGTACCCTCTTGATAAAGTGGATTATAATAAGAATGGCATCCCCCACTACATCTTAAGAACCTTCATGTGAAAAAAAAGAGACCTAGCAACATGAAGATGACGAAGTTTCCTCTCAGCAATTCCATTCTACTGAGAGCTATTAGGCACATGACGTTTGATGCATAATACCCTGATATTAAAAAATGAAATCAAATCATGTTGAGTGAATTCAGGAACATTATCAATCCTCAAAATTTGAATACAAATAGAGAAGGCATTCTTAACGATCTGAAATAAAGATTTAATAATCTTATTAATCTCCAATCTCTCTTTAATTAGGTAGACCCAAGAACATCTGCTATAATTATCGACAAAAATAACAAAATACTTGTGACCACCTACAATACTAACCAGACAGGGTCCCCAAATGTTAAAATGAACCAATGCAAAAGGAACGAAAAAAACAAGGCTCAACTCTCGTAAGAAAGGATGTCCTATGGTGTTTTCCGAACTGACAAGCTTTGCATTGAAATGGCATAAGTGGAGAAAGTTCGGGGAACATCATGGAAGGAGCTTTCGCAGACGGATGACCAAGACGGAGAAGCTATAGAACGGGGTCAAAAGAGATCGACACAACACCAACAAATGTAGAATCTTTAGGAATGTCAAGATAGTAGAGTTCATACTTTTCATGTCCCCCACTAAAAATTTGCATCATCTGAATGTCCCGAAAATAGCAAAATAGCTCATCAAAAATCACATGACAATGTAGTTCGATACACAACTTATGATAGTAAGCTCAAGGGGAAATCTGGGGCACAGTGAACAACCGGTAAGACGGACTGTGGAAGAGAACTCATGGTCCCTAGAGAGGTAACTTGGGAATGAGCACCATTAGCTACTCAAACCAACTTCACGATAGAAGAACATTGAGAAGAGGTCAATAAACTACCTTCTCCTGTCAGATGAGTGTATGCACGAAAGTTGATGATCCAAGCAGAAGCATTAGTTGTTGCAAGATTGGCAACGGTACCATATGGAATGACTAGACGAGCAGTATGTGTGGCCTTACTAGATGAAGCATTAGAACGTTGTAAGACCAGAATACTCAGAAGCTGAAAGCTGGACAGTCTATCCAGTGGTGTCCTGTACATGTGCCTCAGTTGTTGTGTTATCATAATCATATGCCAAGTGAGCTTGTGGTGGCATTCCAAATTTCGCCCAACACTTCTCTAAAACGTGATTTGTTTTCTAGTAGTGAATGCAAGGAATACATCTACAACCACGACCAGAGTTATGACCACCTCTAGAGGGAGACCCCATGTAGCTGAAGCGACTCCATCCTAATGAGGCCTTAAACATTGAGTTCTCCACATGTTGTAGAGGTTGCATGAGAGCATTAGAATTCTCAATCTGATGCAGACGTCCAAATATGACTTTAATAGACAGAAGTGTGTCAAATGTGAGGAATTGTTCCATTACGTTCAGATAATCGTGGATGCAAGCTTGCAAGTGCAAGAAACATATATACTTGTCATTCCCCACTCTCTGTCACATGTTTCGTACGACAGACCGACTGGAATATGGCAAGTTCCTCGTACAGTTTGGTGAGAAGACGATAGTACTCCATCAACGTTGAGTCGCCATGTCGTATGGACCAAATCGGCATATAGATATCAGCCATACAAGACTTGGTCGTCAGATGAAAATATGTCCGCTCCAACTCTTCCCATATCTCCTTGGTTGTCTCCTTGAACAAGAGATTCAATGTAATTTGTGGCTCTACATTATTGGTCAATCAATTCATGACCAGATAGTTGTCTGTCTATCAGGATTCAAAATCCTTGTCATCTTCCTTTGGGGATTCTTTCGTCAAGATGGAATCTTCATGTGATCGTCGATGAATACCTTGAATGACCGAGACCATAGCACATAATTGTCAGTGCCCTTAAGTTTGATAGAGGTAACTTACATCATCACATTAGATATCAAATGGAGCGTTTTATATCGGTGTTAGACGTAGTCAATGCAGTCAGGGATTGATATACACACCAAAGTTAGGAGATCTTCTAATCACACATGAAGTGCAGCGACAGAGCCCTAAACAGGGGCAGAGTGTCCTTCAGGAGCCCTAAACGCAGGCTGACGGAGGATTGAACTCAAAGGCAAAGGTCTAGACATGCTGAAAAAACATGGTAGAGGGATGAAGATGACATAACAGAAGGTTGGAGCCCTGCCGGAGGGTTGGAGCTAACTTGTTGGAGGGTTGTAGCACTGGCGGAGAGCTAGAGGTGCCCTGGTGTAGGGGTTGGAGCCCAAGCGGTGTTCTGAAAAAACCCGGCGGAGGGCCAGACTACGCATTGCCAGCAGGGCCCTGGTGGCCTGGAGATGGACTCATAGCCCTAGGCGACGCCGCACGAGGATGCTCGGTGCTGCACAAGACCTTGCGTGAGGCCTTAGTTTGAGAGAAGGGCCTACAAAAGGAGGACGGAGACGCTTATGGTGGTAGAGGGGAGACTTAGGTCAGAATCTCGGTCTAGGATCGTTGATCTGATACCATGTGGACAAAGATGCGATAATCAATTGTTTATTCCATAGGCTCTAGGGACTCTTATATATTGCAAAACCCTAAGGAGACAAAATTGAAGAATCACAATAATACCCTCGAGGGGTTACGACATACAACAAAATAGAACGACTAATTAATAATTCTAACACCAACTAATGACAACAGAACTCTCCAAAGTAGATATATTCTATCATTGATCTCCTCCTAAAACTGTCAGAATATATGATAGCCTAATCTTGTTGTAGACCCATATCTCCAATCAAGCCCTTCAACCAAATAGCTTCTCTATAGCATATGCCAATGTCATAGACTTTGCCTCTGTAGTGGACAAACTAACTAAATGTTGTAAAGTACCCTTTCAACTAATGACAATAGAACTCTCCAAAGTAAAACCGATCATTGGTCTAGTCCTATCAACATCTGCAACATAGTCTAAGTCCAATTATCCATTGGTTTAAAAAAAAAAGTCCAATTATCCAGCAACCAACATTCTGAATCACTTCCCTAAATAAGGCTAATATCATACATTCCTCTCAAATACTGTAAAATCCACCCGACTGCCTGCCTATGATCCCTCCATGAATCCCCCTTGAATCCTCTAACACTCACAACACAAGCAATATTGATTTTACGCATATCATGTGTTAGAATTATTATATTACAATTATATTTGTAACCTTTCGGGTTCCGTAAACCTTAACCATTCGGGTTCCGTAACCTTTAACACTTCGGGTTCCGTAACTTCTCAGGGGTATTTATGTATTTTTCTTCTTGTACTCTCTAGGGTTTTCTCTCTATATAAGAGACCCTAGCCCTATGGAATAGATATCCCATTCTGTCTCTCTTCTCCACATGGTATCAGAGCAACGGTCCTAGACCAGGGTTCTGACCTAAAATCCCCACCGCCACCTTCAAGCCTCGTAAAAGCCTGTGCGGGCCCTCTTCCCTGAATTAGGGCCCCGCGCAAGGCCCTCCAATCGCCTTCAGTGCAGAAGCCCTCCCGCTAGTGCTACCCTGCGCTTTCAGGACCTCCTACGAAGGTCGTCAGCCCCACAGCTACCCTCCACGGGTACCGTAGGACTCTTTGGAGATCCAAAACTCATCACGGATCGCTTACAAGAATCCAGATATGCTGTTCATTGGGGGTTTTCAGCCCTTCTTTAAGGGCAAACGTGAGTTTTAGGGCATTTTTAGCTCTTATATGCATCCTTAGTTGATCACAGGATCGTCTTTCTATTTTAAGACCACCATGACGCCTTCTTCTACCGAGACAAAGCCCTTGGCCACGAATATTATGGCACAAGGCACTACTATCAAACTCAAGGGCACAAAAATTACGTGCTATGATCTCGATCTTTTATGGTGTTCATTGGTGGTCAGAGAAACTCTACATTTTGACTAAAGATCCTTTAGATGAAAAGGACAAAAAGTACGACAACTGGCAGACTGACAACTATTTGGTTATCAACTGGATGACCAACAGTGTTGAGGCTCATATTGCCATCAAATGCGTCTTTCTTGGGTACTCGCGTACCCAGAAAGGCTATCACTGCTATGATCCTGTTGGACGTCGATACTATGTATCTACGGATGTCACCTTCTTTGAGCAAACAAGTTATTTCACACAGACGGTATGTGGCATTCCTCTGGACCTCCCTCTTCCACCTATCGTCTATAATCGCCAGCGTACCTCTATACCTTTTACACCAGTGTATGTACCTTTACCTGTCCCTTTTATGCAGGATGATATGACCACTTCGAGTGCTCCCATCACTGCTGTCCCAGATGTACCTGTGGAGCTTCCTATAGCTCTACGCAGGCAAAAAAGGAAATGTACATATCACCCCATGTCACATTTTACTTCTACAGATGGTTTATCTAACTGTAACAAGAGATTTGCAGATGCTCTTAATGCAATTACCATTCCAAGAGATCATTTCAGTGCAATGCAAGATCAAGGTTGGCGACATGCCATGGATGAGGAGATGGATGCACTTACCTCCCGGGGTATGTGGGATCTTGTGCCGTGCCCCCCGGGAGTTCGCCCTGTGGCTTGTTGATGGGCCTTCACGACCAAACAGTCGCCTGATGGTTCTATTGACAGGTTGAAAGACAGACTTGTTGCCAAAGGTTTCACACAAACCTTTGGAGTTGATTATTTTGAGACCTCGCCTGTTGCCAGAATGGGGTCGATACGTACCATTCTCTCTGTTGATGCCAATAAGGCTTGGTCCATTTATCAACTTGATGTGAAGAATGCCTTTCTTTATGGTGATCTTGAGGAGGAGGTCTACATGATGCAACCGCCGGGGTATGTAGTCGAGGGAGAGCATATATGTCGACTACGCAAGGCCATTTATGGCCTGATGCAGAGCCCAAGGGCATGGTTTGACAGGCTCACTACGGAGATTAACACACTTGATTTTCAGAGGACAACATCAGACTACTCTGTCTTTGTTAGACGATAGTCTATTGGCACGATCATCCTTGCTGTCTATGTTGATGATATGGTTATCACAGGAGATGACGTAGATGGTATTCAGGAGACCAAGGCCTTCCTCAAGAAGGTCTTTGTCACGAAAGATCTCGGCCAACTTCGTTATTTTCTTAGCATCGAAGTAATACGCACTACAGAGGGGCTCCATCTTTCACAGAGAAAGTATTGCCTCGATATTCTGACTGAGACAGGACTTCTTGGATGCAAGCTATCTGGCATCCCTGCAGAAGTGAGAAAATATTCAGCATCTACTGATCCAGCATTTGAGGATGCAACACGATACAGAAGCTTAGTGGGAAAATTACTCTATCTCACTATTACTAGGCCAGACATATCATATGTTGTGAGAGAGCCCATCAATATATGGAGAAGCCTCTTTACAGTCACTGGCAGGATGTTCTTTTGATCCTTCGATATTTGAAGGAATCTCCCGGACGTGGACTTTTCTATGGGGTGAATGGACACACTAATATCCCCGCCTATACATATTCTGACTATGCTAGCTCTCCTGAGGACCGCCGATCCACTACAGGATACGCCATGTTTGTTGGGGATAACCTTAGTCACTTAACGAAGCAAGAAGCAGACAGTGTTATCCAGATCTAGTGCGGAAGCAGAATACAGGGCAATGGCTCAGGCCACATGTGAGATTACATGGCTTGTTTCTTTCCTAACAGAACTTCACATGTCAGTCGCCACTCCTGTACCCTTATACTGCGACAACAAGTCTGCCACGTACATCGCCACCAATCCAGTTTTCCATGAGCGGACAAAACACATCGAAGTTGATTGCCATTTTATTCGTGATGCAGTACGAGAAGGACGAATCAGCACTCCACACATCTCCACTGAACTTCAACTTGCAGACATCCTCACAAAGGCTCTTCCAAGGAAGCGTTTAATGTACTTAGTATCCAAGTTGGGCATGAACGATAGATATGCTCCAAC
Source organism: Ottelia alismoides (assembly GCA_037367405.1). Classification (NCBI taxonomy): domain Eukaryota; kingdom Viridiplantae; phylum Streptophyta; class Magnoliopsida; order Alismatales; family Hydrocharitaceae; genus Ottelia; species Ottelia alismoides. Next base: position 1,106,374 of record JAZKJV010008172.1, on the reverse strand, counting down.
TTGAGGGGGGTGTTAGAATTATTATATTACAATTATATTTGTAACCTTTCGGGTACCGTAAACCATAACCTTTCGGGTTCTGTAAGCTTTAACCCTTCGGGTTCCGTAACCCCTCAGGGGCATTTGTAGAGAGTATTATTATGTTTTATGTACCTTTTCATATTTTCTTATTGTTCTCTGGACTACTATGTATTTTACCCATGAGGCCTCTCTCTATATAAGAGATGCTAGGGTTCACTTGAATAACAAGTTGCTTATTTCCTCCAACATGGTATCAGAGCCTAAACCCTAGGCTCATCCCACCCGCCGCCCCCCTCTCGCCGGCCTCCTCCTCTCGCCAGCCACCTCCTCTCGCCGGCCTCCCGCCGCCGCCACCCTCCTCTCGCCGGCCCCCTCCTCCGTGCCCTAACACGACCCCCACCGCTGCCGTGCCCTAGCCCAGTCCTCCACCGTCGCGGTGCTCTAGCCCGGCCCCCACTGCCGGGATCTCCTCAACGTCGTGCCCTAGCCCGGCCCCCACCGCTCCGGGATCTCCTCCGCCTTCACTTCGGTCGTGCCCTAGTAGGCTACAGGCCCCTGCTCTAGCCGTTACCGCTGCGCCTCCCGTCGGCTTGATCGTAGCTCGCTCGTTCTCCGGATCTATGGGTTTGGGTGTGTAACATCTACATACACACTCAAATCCTATGCAGTCTCTGTAGACATTTGTCACTATGTCTACAAACCCTAGTTCTTCTCCAGCGGCGTCAGAATCCAAGGTGGATATGCCCTCCACAGGCACGTTCAAAGGTCCCGCACCAATAGTGAAAATGGATGGTTCGAACTACGAGCTCTGGGCGATGCAGTTCATGAGTCTCATGAAGTCAAATGCTAAGAAGCACATTCTTACCGAGGATGAGCCAACAGAGAAGACATGGATTTATGCCTCGTGGGAGGCTGATGATTCATATGCCAAGGTTTGGCTATCATGCACACTGTCGATGGAGATTGCCAATGATGTCCTCCATCAGCCCACCGCCAAGGCGATGTGGGATATTCTGGCTGCAACATATTCACAAGTGCGGAATGAGACCAAGATGTTACAGCTTCAGCATGATATATTCACAATGAAGCAGAACGACAGACCACTTCACTCCTTGTACACGTCCCTGAGAGGGATGTTTGAGAAGCTATACAATACTATTCCACTCACAGCAACCCCTGAGCAGCAGAAGACGTTTCGGAATGCCACCATGGTGGGCGTTCTACTAGCAGCCCTAGACCCTGAGTACGAGGCTGCCCGCTCTCAGATTTTGGCCGATGCAGTTATTCCTCCAATGGAGGATGTTTACCGGAGGCTCGGTCGCATATCAGTGTCTTACAGCTCATCTACTCCACCCCCATCGACGATGGCATTATCGCGTGGGAGAGGTAGTAAGTCTTCTGGTCGTGGACGTGGACGTGGAGGTGGTAGGGGTGGTCGCTTTCATCATCGTTGTTCGTATTGTCACCGCACAGGCCACTCGGAGGATACATGCTACTCTAAGCATGGGTTCCCAGCATCGGCGCGTGTAGCTGAGCATGTTCTGCCCCAGTCAGCATCCAATGCAGACAACCGTTTTGAGGAGCTTGTGGCACGTCTACGTGACATTATGCCACAATCTTCTGCTGGTTCTTCTGATGGACCTTCTGATGTTGCTGCCTCTGCCTCTACCAGTTCCTCGGCTGTCGCTAGTACCTCAGGTAGTGCTACTGCATTTACGTCTCGTCATTATATATCTGATTGGATTATAGATTCTGGTGCCACATATCACATCTACCGAGATCGAGAGAGACTTGAGTCCTACAGGGGCATTCCCCATGGCCGTTCAGTGCAGATCGCAGATGGTACCCATTCCCCCCTTATTGGACAGGGGGAGTTCGTTCTATCTTCTTCCATGCATCTACGAAATGTTATGCATGCTCCCAAGTTCTCTATGAATTTGTTGTCTATTAGTCAGATTACAAAGGATTTGCACTGTCGTGCCATATTTGACCCCTCTTCTCTTATTTTTCAGGACATACTAACAGACAGGGTGATTGGCTGTGGCTCTGAGCAGAATGGTCTGTATCGGCTAGTCCGGAATTCTTATGCTGCCGTTTCTTCTTATTCCGCCGGACCAGTATCTCCGTACATCATGCATCTTCTCTTTGGTCATCTCCCGCTCCAGAAAATGCGACACCTTTTGCCTCAGATCTCTCCCAGTTCTTCCTTTCGTTGTGAAGCGTGTCAGTTGGGAAAGCATCATAGGTCCAGCTTTCCTGGTCGTCAGAGTCGGAGCAGTTGCTCCTTGTTCGAGTTGTTTCATATTGATATTTGGGGTCCTAGTCGTGTTCCCGATCATCAGGGACACATGTTCTATCTAGTTGTCATGGATGATTTCCCTCGTGTATCTTGGGTCTATCTTTTAAAGAATAAATCTGAAGCAGGAGATGTGATTAAAAATTTGATTAATGAAGTGCAGAATGTTTTTTCCTCTACTGACAAATATGTTCGTACAGATAATGCTCTTGAATTCTGTACACGGTCTCTCTCTCAGTTTCTCTCGTCAAAGGGCATTATTCACCAAACTACTTGTGCCCACACTTCACAGCAGAATGGTGTGGCAGAAAGAAAGCATCGTCACCTTCTTGACATTACTCGAACCCTTCTTATTCAGAGTTGTGCTCCTATCTCAGTCTGGGGAGATGCTGTTCTTACAGCTTGTTACTTGGTCAATCGTATGCCGTCATCTGTCCTAGGTGAGAAAATTCCTATGTCTATCCTTTTTCCTGATAAGGAATTATTCCCGCTTACTCCTCGTGTCTTCGGTAGTGTTGCATTTGTTCATCTTCTCACTCCAGGACTTGACAAACTCTCTCCTAAAACGGTCAAGTGTGTCTTTGTCGGTTAGTCTCGGACTTACCGAAATTCTATATGCGTCGGTCAGGTCCTGCTCAGGCTACACGTCCAACATCCATCACGCCTCAGGTATGTTCTGATGACATTACTACTGACAGGTCAGATATGGTACATGTGCAGGATTCTTCATTGCAGGAGAAGACTACACCATCCAGTACAATGGACGATGACCTGGACATTCCTATTGCTATCCGGAAGCAAAAGAGGACGTGTGCATCTTATCCTTTTGCTTCTCAGGTGTCTTTTCATCGCCTCACAGGCGACTTTCAGAGATTTGCTACAGCTTTGTCGTCCGTGGAGATACCACGGACCTATCAGGACGCTATGAAGATTGATGTCTGGCGAATGGCTATGGAAGACGAGATGCGGGCCTTACAGTCTCGTGGCACATGGAGCTTGGTTACTGCTCCTCTTGATGCATCTATCGTTAGCTGTAAATGGGTATTCACAGTTAAATAGCATGCAGATGGCAGTCTAGATCGATACAAGGCTCGGTTGGTCGCTCGAGGTTTCACACAAACCTATGGTGTGGATTATATGGATACATTTTCTCCGGTGGCTCGTCATTCTACCCTTCGCATACTCCTTTCAGTTGCAGTGGTATGTGACTGGACTATATCTCAGCTTGATGTCAAGAATGCATTCTTGTATGGAGATCTGCAGGATGAAGTCTACATGCATCAGCCACCAGGGTTTACTGCTGAGGGGGAGAAGCATATGGTGTGTAGACTTCACAAGGCAATTTATGGCCTTAAACAGAGCCCAAGGGTGTGGTTCCAGAAACTTTCTCATCTGATTGAACGACAGGGGTTCAAGAGATCGAATGCAGACCACTCATTGTTTATTCAGAAGTCTTCTACGGGTACGGTTGTCATCATGGTCTATGTTGATGATATTCTTGTTACAGGAGATGATGTTCAGGGAATAGAGAGGGCAAAAGCGTTCCTACGCCGTCAGTTCGTCACGAAGGATCTTGGAATCCTGAGATACTTCTGGGGTTGGAATTTGCCAGGAATGCACAGGGTCTAGTGATGACCCAAAGGAAGTACATTACAGATTTCTTAACTGAAACAGGCATGGCTGGATGCAAACCATCGAGTATTCCCATGGATCCAAGCATGATGCTATATGATGATGACACTGTTGAAGTAGACAAGAGGAGATATAGAGAAATGGTGGGTAAGCTCCTTTATATTACCATAACTCGACCTGATATTGCCTTTGCAGTAAGCCGGGTGAGTCAATTTATGGAGCAGCCAAGACAAGTTCATATGGATGCTATATATATATATGATACTGAGGTATCTAAAGTCTTCTCCATGTTCAGGGTTGCTATTCCGAAAGGGCACAGATCTATCTATTTCAGCATGTGCAGATGCCGATTATGCAGGATGCCCTAAGGATAGAAAGTCAACCTCAGGATTTACCGTTTTTGTTGGGAGCTCTTTGGTCTCTTGGAAAAGCAAGAAGCAACCCGTTGTGGCAAGGTCCAGTGCATAATCTGAATATAGGGCCATGGCGCAAGCACGCACGGAGATGATGTGGGTTCGATCTATACTAGAGGATCTACATGTAGCCGTACCCTTACCTATGCAGCTTCAGTGTGACAATCAGACAGCATTGTTTATTGCCAACAATCCAGCATTCCATGAGAGAACAAAGCATATAGAAGTTGACTGCCACTACACTAGAGACTTGATCCAGAGAGGCTTGATATCTACATCCCATGTGAGCTCAGGGGATCAGACTGCTAACATACTCAACAAGCCGTTGCTCAGAGGACCCTTCCAGAAATGTTCTTCCAAGCTGAGCATGATCGACATCTATGCTCCACCTTGAGGGGGAGTGTAGAGAGCATTATTATTATGTTTTATGTACCTTTTCATATTTTCTTATTGTTCTCTGGACTACTATGTATTTTACCTATGAGGCATCTCTCTATATAAGAGAGGCTAGGGTTCCCTTGAATAACAAGTTGCTTATTTCCTCCAACAATATTTATGTATTTTTTCTCTTATACTCTCTAGGGTTTTCTCTCTGTAGAAGAGACCCTAGCCCTATGAAATAGATATCCCATTCTGTCTCTCTTCTCCACATCATGCATTCATAAGACTCCCAAATGGACTAGAATATTAGACTCATGACATGTTCTGATTCTACATTTGACTGAGGTGGAAAAGATAATAAATTATGAATATTTGCAGCAGATGGAGTACTCATAGGCTTTGTTATGGACATTTCAAATCTCATCAAGACCTTTACAATATAGTTCTTGAGATAAGAAGAGCTTTATTTCTACATAATCCATGATGATTTCCATTCCCAACATTTTCTTTATTGCACCAAAATCCTTTAAGTCCAAATATAAGCTATGGAGTTTCTTCATATAATCAATGGTCTTTTCTTCTTGTAGAGATATTTTGTATTTCTATATTCTATAAGTATCGTTTGCTTATTTGTATTTCTATTTTTCCACCTTATGTAATTTACCCAGAGGTCTCTCCTCTATATAAGAGAGCTTAGGGTTCTCAGAAATAGATTATCCCTTACTTTTCTTCCAACATGGTATCAGTAGCGGCGGTCCTAGACCGGAGCTCCTATACCTTAACCCTAGATCCCCACCCGCCAGCCCCCCCTTCTCTCTCCGCCCGCGCCGTCGAGGCCACCCCGGCCCCTTGTCGGCCGCCGCCAAGGCCTACCGCTGCCGCCAAGGCCTTTCCCTTCTTGCCGGGCACCGCCATCACCGCCAGTACCGCCGCCAGGGGGTCCCACCGCCTCGCCCAGGTTCTGCCACCGCCATCCAGCCCTTGGCAGCCTCCCGCTGAATCTCGTGGGCCCTTTGAAGAACGCCTAGGCCGCCGGCCTCAAGTGTCGTCGGTCCCCGTCGTTGACTTCTATCTTCTTCGTGCAACTCGGATGATGGATTTGATTGCATAGGTCTACATATGCAATCAAATCCCCATGTCATTGTAGACAAAATCTCTCTTAGTCTACATACCCTGTGATCTTCACTCGGCATCATGTCAGAAAACAAAGTCGACGTACCCGCCACAGGTACCTTCAGAGGTCTGTCACCGATTGTCAAGATGGACGGGACAAACTATGAGCTCTGGGCTATGCAGTTCATGAGCTTCATGAAGTCCAAAGATAAGAAACATATCCTTACCGATGATGAGCCGACAGAGAAAATAGGGATTCACGCCACATGGGAGGCGGACGACGCATATGCCAAAGTCTGGCTATCTGGTACGTTGACGATAGTGATCGCCAACGACGTACTGCATCAGCCTACGATAAAGGTAATGTGGGATATTCTAGCCGCGACATATTCTCAGGCGCGGAATGAGGCCAAGATACTACAGTTGCAGCATGATATTTTTACGGTCAAACAGAATGGACGTCCTCTCCACTCATTGTACACATCCCTACGAGGAATGTTTGAGAAGCTACATAGCTTCATGCCTTTGACGGCTACTCCCGAGCAGCAAGAGACATATGGGAATGCTACCATGGTGGGTGTATTCCTTGTTGCACTTGATCCAGAGTACGATGCTGCCCGTTCTCAGATCCTTGCTGACACCACTATTCCTCCCATGGAGGAAGCTTTCCGCCGACTTAGTCAAATCATCGTCCCGAGCTCTACTACTACACAGACACCTTCATCGATGGCTACTTACAGAGGAAGAGGTGGCTCATCTACCTGTCGTGGACGTAGTTCCCGTGGACGTGGGGGTCGGATCCGTCAGCTCTGCACGTACTGTCACCGTCCTGGCCATTCCGAGGATACATGCTACTCTAAGCATGGGTTTCCAGCATCGGCTCTTGTAGCAGCACAAGTTGAGTCACCGGCACCTTCTTTGGACCAACGGTTCGATGATCTAGTTGCCATACTGAGGAACATCATGCCTCCTGACACAACTCCAGGAGGCCAATCAGATGTGGCAGCCTCTGTTTCTGTCAGTACATCTGCTACAGCCAGTACGTCAGGTAGTTCTTATGCTCTCACCTCTTGTGATGGTTCTATGCTTACAGAATGGATTATGCACTCTGGAGCGACACATCACCTATGTGGGGACAAAGAGCAACTTACTGCATATAGAGAGATTCCTCCAGGGCGGATTGTGGTGAGTGCCAATGGGACACATTCCCCGATTACAGGACAGGGGGAGATTACTTTAACACCCTCCATGCGATTACAGAATGTGTTATATGCTCCTGATTTCTCTATAAATTTACTGTCCATTAGCCATATTACAAAGGATTTGAACTGTCGAGCCATTTTTGATCCATCGTCTCTTGTTTTTCAGGACATACTCACGGGCAAAGTGATTGGGGTGGCTGTGAGCAGAATGGTCTCTATCGTCTGGTCCGTACTCCCTATGTCGGCGCATCACTTCACTCTACAAGATCAGCCTCTCCATATACCTGGCATCTCCGTTTTGGTCATCTACCTCTTCAGAAGATGTGTCGTGTTTTGCCACATATTTCTCCAAGGACGTCCTTCCAGTGTGAGGCGTGTCAGTTGGGAAAGCATTATAGGTCCACTTTCTTGAGTCGTCAGAGTCGGAGAAGTAGTTCTCTGTTTGAGTTAGTCCATGTTGACATTTGGGGTCCCAGTCGTGTACCTGATCATCAGGGACACAGGTTTTATCTTGTTGCAGTAGATGATTTTTCTCGCTTGTCTTGGGTGTTTTTATTAAAGAATAAATCTGAAGCAGTAAATGTGATCCAAACGTTCATCAATGAAGTTCAAAATGTTTTCTCTTCTACTATGAAAATTGTGCGTTCTGACAATGCTAAGGAGTTTTGTACTCGTACTCTTTCCTTATTCTTTTCCTCCCGTGGTATATTTCATCAAACATCATGTGCTTACACTTCACAACAAAACGGTGTTGCAGAGCGGAAACATCGTCATCTCGTGCTCCACATTCTTTTTGGGGTGATGCAGTTCTCACAGCTTGTTATCTAGTCAACCACATGCCCTCGTCTGTTTTGGGTGAGAAGGCTCCTTTCTCTATAGCCTTTCTTGAGAAGGAGTTGTTCTCTCTTACGCCCCGTGTATTTGGCTCTGTCGCGTTTGTCCACCAGTCGGCTCCAGGTCTTTATAAGCTCTCTCCCAGGGCTGTCAAATGCGTGTTTGTAAGGTACTCCAGAACTCAGAAGGGATATCGTTGCTTTGATCATGTTCGTGGAAAATATTTTGTTAGTGCCGATGTTACATTCTTTGAATCTGTGATGTTTTTCTCTTCTACAGGTGACAGAATGACCACTCACGAATCTGATACTGAGATCTACATGTCACCTCCTCCTACGAGTCAATTATCTCTGGTACCAGTCATACAACCACCACCTCCACCACCACCACCACCTCCACCACCTCAGATGCCTGTGACCGTGGTTCCACCATTACCAAAATTCTAAACTCGTCGTCCACCTTCTGCTCATGGTCATTGCCAGTCAACTAGCATGCCTCAGGTTTGTTCTTATAACATGGTTTCTAACGATGGCTCTAGAGATGTTTCTATACAGGGATCAGTGCAGGATGAGGTTCCTAACAACCTGGATGTACCTATCGCCATTAGAAAGCAGAGGCGTACTTGTGCAACCTACCCGCTTGCTTCTCAGGTTTCCTTTCATCGTCTTACAGGGGACTTCCCAAAATTTGCAGTTGCTCTATCTGCCATGGAAATTCCACGGACTTACCAGGATGCATTGCGAGATAGCAGATGGCATGTCGCTATGGAAGAGGAAATGGCCGCTTTGCAGTCCCGCAGCACCTGGAGTCTAGTTTCTCCTCCTCCTGGAGCGTCTGTTGTCAGTTGCAAATGGGTGTTTACTGTTAAACAACATGCAGATGGGAGCCTTGATCGTTACAAAGTAAGGTTGGTGGCACGTGGTTTTACGCAGACCTATGGAATTGATTACATGGACACGTTCTCCCCGGTTGCTCAACATTCCACTTTGTGTGTTCTCCTTTCGGTTGTTGTGGTAGGTGACTGGCCCTTATTCCAACTTGATGTTAAAAATACATTTTTGTATGGAGATCTATAGGAAGAGGTCTATATGCAGCAGCCTCCGGGGTTTGCTGCTGAGGGGGAGTGTCAACAGGTTTGTAGGCTCCATAAAGCAAAATATGGCCTTAAACATAGCCCTAGGGCATGGTTCCAAAAGCTTTCAGATCTGATTGAACAACAGGGGTTCAAGAGGTCAAATGGAGATCACTCCTTGTTTGTGCAGAGAACATCCAGAGGTACAGTTGCTATAATGGTTTATGTTGATGATATAGTTATTACAGGAGATGATGAGCAGGGAATCAAGATGGCAAAAGATTTTCTGGGAAGTCAATTTGTGACTAAGGACCTGGGTACCCTAAGGTATTTCTTAGGGTTGGAATTTGCTAGAAATGCACAGGGTCTTGTGATGACCCAAAGAAAGTATGTTACAGACATGCTTGCAGAGATGGGCATGATCGGGTGTCGACCTTCTACTACTTATATGGATCCTAGCATGAAGCTATATGATGATGATATAGATGAAGTCGACAAGAAAAGATACAGAGAGATGGTGGGAAAACTTCTTTATATTACAATCACCAGATCAGATATCGCCTTTGCAGTGAGCCGAGTGAGTCAGTTCATGGAGCAGCCTCGACAAGTACATATGGATGTTGTATACATGATATTGAGATATCTAAAGTCGTCTCCAGGTGCAGGATTACTCTTCAAGAAAGGAGAAACTCTCTCTGTATACGCATATGCTGACGCAGACTATGCAGGTTGTCCTAAGGATAGAAAATCGACTTCGGATTTTGCAGTGTTTGTTGGCAGTTCTCTTGTTTCTTGGAAAAGCAAGAAACAAACAGTTGTAGCGAGATTAAGTGTTGAATCCGAATACAGGGCTATGGCGCAAGAAAGTACAAAAATGATGTGGGTTCGAGCAGTATTAGTTGACTTGCATATAGAGGTTCCTCTACCCATGGAGTTACATTGTGATAACCAGGCTGCTCTATTTATTGCAAACAACCCTGTGTTCCATGAGAGAACAAAACATATCGAGGTAGATTGTCATTATACTAGAGATATGATTCAGAAGGGTTTGATTTCTACTTCTCATGTTAGTTCTGGGGAGCAAACAACAGATATCCTTACCAAGCCATTACTCAGAGGACCATTCCAGAAGTGTTCGTCCAAGCTGAGCATGATTGATATCTATGCTCCATCTTGAGGGGGAGTGTAGAGATATTTGTGTATTTCTATATTCTATAAGTATCGTTTGCTTATTTGTTTGTATTTCTGTTTTTCCGCCTTATGTAATTTACCCAGAGGTCTCTCCTCTATATAAGAGAGCCTAGGGTTCTTAGAAATAGATTATCCCTTATTTTTCTTCCAACACTTCTAAACAACGATAAGCATGTCGCCGACATAAAGCAATATATAGATTAAAGATCCATTCTCCACCATGTAGTGAACACAACAATCATATATGATCTTTTTAAACTGTAGAGTTATATTTGTCTTTGTACTGTTTTCTTGTTTTTCTGTTCTTATGTCTATCATATGTATATTACCTATAGGTCTCTCCCCTATATAAGAGAGCCTAGGGTTCAAGGAATAACCCAAATTTCTCATTTTTCCCAATATGGTATCAGAGCGGTGGTCCTAGACTGGAGTTCTCATAACCCCACAAAACCTAACCCTAGCCCCACAACCACCACCCCTCCTCTCCCGTTCTCGGCTCCCCATCGCCGCTTCTAGGGGCCACCATTGTCGCTGCCCTCTCTCTCTCTAGGGGTGTCGCCGCACCTCTCTTTAGAGGTGTCGTCGCACCTCCTTTCTCTAAGGGTGTCGTCGCCGACCCCTCTCTCTAGGGGTGCCTCCACCGACCCCTCTCTCTCTAGGGATGAAGTTGCCGACTCCTCTCTCTTGATGGGATTGGTTGCTTGAGTCTACATATACAACCAAATCTCTCTATGTCAGTGTAGACAAAAGTTTGTCTAGTTTACAACCATAGTCTTCTCTAACCGTCATGTCAGAAAGCAAGGTAGATATCCCACCATAGATGCCTTCAGAGGTCATGCACCTATAGCAAAGATGGATGGGTCAAACTACGAATTGTGGGTCAAGCAGTTCATGAGCCTAATGAAGTCTACACGTAAGAAACGCATACTTACTGACGAAGAGCCGATTGAGAAAACTGGGGTTAACACCTCATGGGAGGCGGATAATGCATATGCCAATGTTTGGCTTTCAGGCACATTGACAATAGAGATCGCCAATGATGTGTTACATCAGTCCACAACCAAGGCGATGTGGGATATTCCTGCTGCTACTTATTCGCAGGCAAGGAATGAGACAAAGATTCTACAACTCCAGCATGATATTTTTACTATCAAGCAGAATGGACGACCCCTTCATTCATTATATACATCCTTACGTGGGATGTTCGAGAAGCTCTACAGTTTCATGCCTCTCACATCAACTCTTAAGCAGCAGAAGACATAGGAATGCCACCATGGTCTGTGTATTCCTGGCAACCCTTGATCCTGAATATGGGACTGCTCGTTCCCGAATTCTATCAGATGCCACTATTTCTCCCATGGAGGAAGCAGTTCCGCAAGCTCAGTAGGATCACTGTCCCATCCACTACTGCCAGTCAGACTTCTTCAGTGATGACTGCCTCCCGAGGTCGAGGAGGCTCTTCTCAGTTTCGTGGACCTCGTGGCAGAGGAGGTTATATTTGGCAGCCTTGTACTTACTGCCATCGTCTTGGACATACAGAGGATACATGCTACTCCAAGCATGGATTTTCTGCTTCTGCTCGAGTAGCTGTGCAGATTGAGCCCTCGGTTGCTTCTTCTTTATATCAGCGATTTGATGACCTTGTAGCACGATTGAGGGGCATTATACCTCCTGCCAGTCCCATTACTTCTCCATCAGTCTTCAGGAGTGATTCAGATGTGGCTACTTCAGATTCTTCTAGTCCCTCATGTAGTATTTATGCACTTACTAGCTGTAGAGGAACTGATATTATAGAATGGATTATGGACACCGATGCTACACATCACCTGTGTGCAGACAGAGGTCAACTTACAGCATAGAGACAGGTTCCCCTAGGACGAACTGTGGTTATAGCAGATGGGACTCATTCCCCGATCGTTGGACATGGGAGATTAGCTTGACACCCTCTATGCGTCTACAGAATGTGTTGCATACACCTAACTTTTCTATGAATTTGTTAACTATTAGTCAGATTACGAAAGATCTACATTGTCGAGCAATTTTTGACCCATCTTCTCTTGTATTTCAGGACATCCTTACAGGCAAGGTGATTGGGTGTGGCCGTGAGCCGGGCGGTCTCTATCACTTGGTTCGAACTCCTTATGCTGGTATTTCCTCTTATTCTGCTGGACCCGTCTCACCCTTTACGTGGCACCTGCGCTTTAGGCATCTCCTGCTCCAGAATATGTGTCGTATTCTGCCCCAGATCTCTCCTTACTTGTCCTTTCAATGTGAGGCATGCCAGTTGGGAAAGCATCATCGGTCTGCCTTCCCCAGTCGTCAGAGTCGGAGCAGTAGCTCTATTTTTGAGTTATTTATTATAGATATTTGGGGTCCCAGTCGTGGTCCCAATCATCAGAGACATAGGTTTTATCTAGTTGTTGTTGATGATTTCTCTCGTTTGTCCCGGGTATTTTTATTAAAGAATAAATATGAAGCTGGAGATGTTATCAAGAACTTTCTCAATGAAGTGCAGAATGTGTTTTCTTCTTCTGTGAAACTTGTAAGAACTAATAATGCTTTGGAATTCTGTACTCATACTCTTTCTAATTATTTTTCAACTCGAGGCATTATTCATCAAACATCATGTGCCTATACTTCCCAGCAAAATGGTGTTACAGAGAGGAAGCATCGTCATTTGTTTGATGTTACCGAAACATTTCTCATTTAGAGTTGTGCTCCGCATTCTTTTTGGGGCGATGTTCTTCTTACGCCATGTTATCTTATTAATCGCATGCCCTCGTCGGTCTTGGGTGAGAAAATTCCCTTCTCTCTTGCTTTTCATGAGAAAGAATTGTTTTCATTTACTCCTTATGTGTTTGGTCGGTCGCCTTTGTCCACCAGTTGTCTCCGGGTATTGACAAGGTCTCTCCTAGAGCAGTCAAGTGTGTCTTTATCGGGTGCTCCAGGACACAAAAAGGGTATAGACGTATGATCCAATGCACAAGAAGTATTATGTTAGTGATGATGTCAACTTTTTCGAGTCAGTGATGTACTTTTCTCCTGCAGGCGGTCGGTTGACTTCCTCAGATTCTGATGATGAAATCTACATGCCACCACCATCATCATCACCTCCTTCACCACCATTGCCACTACCACCACCTCCTTCACCACCATCGCCACCACCACCACCTCCTTCACCACCATCACCACCCCCACCTCCTCCTATGGTCCCAGTCTCATCGTTGCCATATCACTATACCTGTCGGCTTGCTTATTCTCATGGTCACCGCTCATTATCTAGCACGCATGAGGTCTGTTCTGAATATATAGTTCCTAACGATGGATCTGATGATCTGCTTGTACATGGTTCCTTACATGCATGGTTTTAAAAAACACGCCTCAATGCGTCGAGACGTAAGCCTTGAGGCGATTTTCCATGAAAACTGCCTCGAGGCTATAGCCTCAGTCTGGATATCTGAGGCGTAAGCCTCAAACACCTGAGGCGGTACCGAGGCGGTCTCGAGGTGCCGCCTCAGCCTGCTGTGCATTTTTTGGGTAAATAAATATATAAATCTGCACTTTTATAATAATATTAAAGTTATAAAGCATATTTTAGTTACAAACGTACAAGTCACAATCACAATATGGTATTATAGTATCATTATATGTTACTCCATAAACATACCATTTCATAAATATATAATTATACATTTATATTACAATCGTCATTGCATCAAAGAAATCATGCAAGTGTACAATATTCGTTTCTAATTAGTATGAACAAATTTTATATCAACAAATGATATTCAATTGCTTGTATCGCTACAATAGGTATAATATATGTTTAAGAGAATGTATATTTTGTAAGAATATTAGGAATTCACATATTTACAATATTAATATTACTTAATCACAAATTAAAACTAGCATGTATGGTTAATATGGTATATTTTGTACATCTATTAAATTTAAATATTCAAATTTAGGATTTATGATCATATATTATGTCAATATTTGAAGTTTACGGTTTTATGATAAGATAATTATGTTTAATAATAATTTTGGCATGTATTTTCTCTATAAATCGAGGCTTACGCCTCGACCGCCTCGAGGCTTACGCCTCGCCTCAATAACGGAAAACTGCCTCGATCCACCTCACGTTTTTTAAAACCTTGCTTACATGAGACAGACATGGATGTTGATGATTTGAACTTACCTATTGCGCTTCGGAAGCAGAAGCGTTGTTGTGCATCATATCCTTTAGCATCCATGGTCTCCTTTAATCGCTTGACTGGGGAATTCAGAAAGTTTGCAGTTGCAATTTCTGTTGTGGACATTCCATGGAATTATCGGGAGGCTTTGAAGGATAGTCGGTGGCGATTAGCTATGGAAGAAGAGATGGTTGCCTTACAGTCACGTGGTACCTGGAGCTTGGTTCCCGCTCCTGATGAAGCGTTTGTAGCCAGTTGCAAATGGGTGTTTACTGTTAAACATCGTGCAGATGGGAGTCTGGATCGGTACAAAGCTAGACTGGTTGCTCGTGGATTTACTCAAACATATGGAATGGATTACCTAAACACATTCTCCCTAGTGGCTCGTCATTTTACTCTACGGATTCTTATTTCTGTTGCAGTGATATGTGGCTGGCCTCTCTTCCAGCTTGATGTTAAATGCCTTTTTGTATGGGGACCTACAGGAAGAAGTCTACATGCAGCAGCCTCCTGGGTTTGCTGCTGAGGGGGAGTATCCACCAAGGTTTGAAAAAACGAAAGGCGGAACGAGGCGTTTTCCCTAGAGACGAGGCGAGGCGTAGCCTCGAGGCGGTCGAGGCGTAAGCCTCGGTTTGTATAGGAAAATACTTATAAAAACTATAATAAATATATTTATTGATAAAATTATCTTAATTGACATATATATAATATATAACATTGCAATATATGATGAACTTATGAAGACAAGAGCGTGAAATAAAGGATATGTAAATTCCATAAACATATCTGCTAAATTTCTGCCCAATCAAAAATAGTATCATTAGCTATAATTGTCATTAAAATATCAAAGACAGTATATTTTTCGTTAAAAATATTGAGGTGCATAAAAAATTATGATTAGATATATGACTAATATATAAAATATGACAACATTGACATACCTTGAATCTAATCTTGCTTTTTTCTAGTTGGTATATTACATTGCTCATTATGTCACCTCTCTTAACACTAGCTTTTCTTTAAGCTTTATGGATGTAACATCCGGGATCCACGTAAACCCGAACTCGACTCGAATAAGGTCTGAATAACCCAATAAAGTTGTTGGTCAATACTAACCAGCCTAAAACGATCAATTTATCATAAATCAAAAGTCGTTCGGGCGAAATCGACCAAAAATCAGTCGCTTCGTAATTCGCGCCGCAAAAAAAGCCGCGACGTAAATTCGAAAATTTCAAAACGAACCGAGACCGTCATTAGATCCGTTTCGACGATACAAGACCAACGGAATCGACCGTTCGTCAATCGGAGGTCATTTGATGTTTTTAAATTGCAAAATTTAACCTTAAACTAAAACCGTATCTCGAAAAATTTCGGGTATCCAAAACCGATCGGAAGTATATTGATATTATACTCATTTTGATCATCATTTTGAGACGGTCAAATCGAGATACTATGCGTCGAAATCCGACACTCGAGGCCCAAATTCGATTAACTTTAAGTATAACATATAAATAGATAATTGTTAAAAATATAATGATATAAAAAAATTATTATTTTTGAATAGTACAGGCACAGCCTGTACTGTTCAGCCAGCCGTGGCTTTTCCCCCACACCTTTGCTCTTTTTTCATTTTTTTTCTCATTCCATTTGGCACTTGAGAGCCTTCCACATGGCAATTTAAATACCACTCACCACCCTTATTTATATCCCAACTCCTATCCTCTCTTTTCTCCCAATAGCTCCACCGAGAAGCAAAGTTCGGTTCTTTTTTTCCCCTTTTCTATTAGAAAGTTCTATTGGAAGACCCCTGGAGTACGTAATTGCTGCTCCCCTAATTACTGATTTCACAGTCCAGCAGTTGATCAAGATTGGGCTGTTGCATGCATGCCCAGAATTCTTCCAAAAATTAGGGATTTTCAAGGTACATTCCTACCCTATCTTCTTGCTACCATGCATGAATTAAGCCACTTGTATTGACCATCTATATGAAACTATTAAGATTAGTTTTTGTTGATTTATCTGTTGAAGACTGTTATCTATCTTCCTCTTCAACTGGGTTAAGAATTTGTGAGACAAATAGTCAAGTAAAATCCTTAATTTATAGATATACCTTTCTTGTGGCATCTCCTTTTTGCAACCCAAAGGGTTAGTGTTGGTAAATTTAATGTTGCAAATGAATACTATCAATATAATTAAAGGTTGATGCTACAGTAAGAATTAGGTTCAGATCTTGAGTTTATTAAGATGATATGGCAAAGAAGATATAAAAGTATAAATGAATGATTCAGGTAATTAGTGTTTTAAAAAAAAGGGCTATGTTAATGATAGGAAACAAAAATGTTTGATCTTTATCATCTTACCTACCTTATGTAGTTACCAGATTTTTTTTAGATATCAATTTATTAATATACATGATCTTAAAAGGAAAGACAAACTTCCTTTACCTTGAATTATTCATAATAAAGATTCATAATTTCTTCTGATTCCTTTTGACAGTTTATCCCTGAATTAATTAGTTATATCTTTCCACGGAATACTTATTAAATTACATAAATATGAGAACTACCATGAAGATTTTACAACTATATCTTACCGTCAAATTTGGAAAAGGAAACACTGGATTATTGAAATGAGACCTACCATGGTAATACTGATCCAGTATATTGTATCTTTATTTTTTTTATGTGTTGAAGTGATTAATTATATCCAAGTATAATATTTGATTAGAAATAAGTTCCAACTAGACCTTTAGTTAAATACCTTCTTTTATAATTGACATGTATCCATCTTTTACATTAAGCTAACAAATGGTTAAAAGATTGCTCTATAAACAATGACCAATTACGAAATCATACCACAGTTGATTTCCATTTAACATCTGAAACATAATATGGCTCTGATTAACTTTTATCTAGTCACAGTATATCACATATCGATCATTCAAAGATTTAGGGTTATATTGTAGTAGGTGCATGCCGTAGATCTTGCTTATAGAATTACTCTTCTATTTAATTAATTCATTGCCCAAATCGTGTCGCCTCACAATGATTTATCTTTGCTCTTTAACTTTCTGTCCAGATCTATAAACCAAGTCTTTATCCATATTAAGTGGAAATATATTTTGGTTCCTTTAGTGCTGAATTTGGTATCTGAATACATTGGCAAAAAGCATGATTAGACCAAGGCATTATTAGGACAGTGTTATTGTATGGGAATCACACATGCATAAGCTTAGACTCCTACGTATGTTCAAATCCCTGTATACTCTTATTGATAGTTTATCACAACTCATACGCATATAGAAGAACAAGGGAGTAATGGTGGATCCTTAGTAATGAACATGTTTATAATGGGGTAGACCGGCTACATTCCAATACTATAGTCATACAAGGTCGTGTTGTAATTGAGATCAGTTGAAATTCTTATTTTAGAGGTAATTTGTAAAAGGATGAGTTTGGCCCTTTGAAAAGTTGAATATACTTGGATAAAATGAAAAAGGGAAGTTGAATCAATTGACAAAAAAAATGGTACACGTAGAGTTACTCTAATCTTGTATTCTGAATTTGATCATCTTCATGAATCATCCATCAGGAATACTCTACTATCTATGAATCACTATCAATAAGATAGTTGAACAAGAAACCTAGATCTGTGCAAATGTCCACAGAAAGAATTGGGAAAGAAACGAGTTGTCAAACAAGTAATGACGATTGTGAATCAGTAATGAATTATAATTTAGAATGCCGGTCACGGTGAACCTTATACCTGACTGTGCGAGGGCGCGGTGACCCTCAACTGGGCGGGAGAATAGGAAGCCCAGTTAGGGCAGCGGCCGCCAAGTGCGCGGGTCTACGATCCCAGTCCCTTTTCGGTTTTTACGCGAGCTCGCAGTGTTTTTACGCCTCGTTGGGATCCCGACTTTAGACCATTCCGCTGACCCTTTGTTTTAGG
This sequence comes from Ottelia alismoides, assembly GCA_037367405.1. Classification (NCBI taxonomy): domain Eukaryota; kingdom Viridiplantae; phylum Streptophyta; class Magnoliopsida; order Alismatales; family Hydrocharitaceae; genus Ottelia; species Ottelia alismoides. Next base: position 1,088,075 of record JAZKJV010008172.1, on the reverse strand, counting down.
ATACCCAGGCGGGGGATCCTCGGTTTTCAGTTTTCGTATGAGCTCGGTTGCCCGTTACCGGTCGGGTTGTTTTTCTAGAGTGACTTTTCCGGGAAGTCTCTCTCACCCGTCTCAGTGGCGTAGTTAGGGAGTAGACCTATCCCTCTATTGGACCGTCCTTCCAACTAGAGGGCGAGATGGAAAAGCCATTTGTAGGCTTCTTCACCGCTTGAGTTTTTCTTTAGCCAACAGACTTGGCGATTCTACATCCAGATCATCCATATCTACATCTATATCTACATCATTGAGAGTTACATCTGAGAGAGTTACTGTAAAGGTTTGGAGAAATTACAATTGAAAATTGAGATGATTGGGAGTGACTATAATCTGTTTCGAAATCCCTATAAAGATCACAGTTTAAGTTGAGTAAATGGAAGTGACTATAATCTGAATTCGAAATCTTAATAAACTAGTGGACGTGTTGGGAACTTAGTTAGGATGCATTATACTACACCGCATGCCTACGGAGACACCCCAACCCTAAGACTTTCCTCAAGTCTTAGAGTCATGGTGTGAGGTTTCACACGAACCAAGACCACAGACTATCCACTAGACTTAAGAATTTAATAAATCATTATATCTTCTTATCTCATCTTTCCCATCATCAAAATCCATAAATATGATCTCTAAGTAATATGAGAATAAAAGATACATACTTATGATCAATTAGTTATCATAGAAATATGCTTATGTGGGAAATAAAATATACTTACTTATGATCAATTATTTACAATATAAATATGCGTATGTGGGAAATGTTGGGTTAATGGCTAATCATGAGAGGTGCTTACCAAAAAATTGGAAACATTTTACATTTGCAAGTAGAAATAAAATTAAATTGAGTTGTTCCACCTTTCTACTTGTTACTTTTGAACATATTAAATCCTTGTTAATGTTTATAAGTTTTGGTGAGGTACCAGCGCCTACTGACGCCTCTTCATTCCTAACATGTTTGGCAGGCAAACAGTCTGCTGTTTAGTAGCTATACATGGATCCAGGAGACAGGGTATACACCAAACGGTATGGTTTGTTTTGTCTCACTTTTTGTTGGGTTGATTTTGTATAATGCTTCTCTTCTGTTTAGTCAGATTATTTTTGGGATATTGTATGCACTAGCAGACATTGTACATGTTGTAAAATTATATGGAAATTAATGAAAAGAATTTCTGGTGCCATTGGTCTCTATTATCTTGTGGTTGTGAATGTGAATGTCTCATATAGGTTCAAAAAAATTCCCTGTTTTTCTATAAATTATGCGATCTCTAGTGAATGGAAAGCCGCGAAGGTTGCGTAAACAGGTACCCGGATCCTAAGGGGTTCACAATGGATTATGTATTTAAAAGTGCAATATTAAGAATTTCTTGAAAAATTAGACAAGTTTAATGCTTAATTTGAATATGAGCAAACTTAAAATTCCAAGCATTCATCTTGTAAATATATATCCTAGACAACTATACATTTATAAGCATCTAAAACTACCAATAAGACAATTTAAATCCTTAAAAAATGCTTTAAATTCCAGAAAACGTCTCACAGACCGCCTTGCCTCGCCTCGACCGCCTCACCGCCTCGGACCGCCTCGACCTTCTAAGGTGTACGCCTCATCAATTCCATCTAAAGCATATGCCTCGAAGCTAAAAACCACCGCCTCGTTCCGCCTCGACCGCCTCGAGGCTAGCCTTTTAATACCATGGTATCCACAGGCTTGCAAACTTCACAAGGCAATATATGGCCTTAAACAGAGTCCTAGGGCATGGTTTCAGAAGCTCTTGGATTTAATTGAGAAGCAGGGATTTCAGAGGTCGAATGTGGGTCATTCATTATTTGTACAGAGAACTTCTAGAGGCATGGTGGTTATTATGGTATATGTTGATAACATATTAGTCACAGGTGATGACGTGCAAGTTATAAAAAGGGCTAAAGAATTTCTGGACCGACAATTTGTTACTAAGGATCTTGGCACCTTACAATATTTTTTGAGATTAGAATTTGCTAGAAATTAGCAGCGCTTGTGATGACCCAACGAAAGTATGTGACAGATATGCTAGTTGAGACATGAATGATTGGATGTCGGCCAGCTACCACTCCTATGAACCCTAGTATGAAGTTCTATGATGATGATACAGAGGACGTGGATAGGAGAGGATACAGAGAAATAGTGGGGAAGCTTCTTTATGTTACTACAACCAGAACGGATATCTCATTTGCAGTCAGTCGGGTGAGCTAATTCATGGAACAAACCCAACAGGTACACATGGATGTTGCATATATGATTTGGAGATACCTAAAGTCTTCTCCAAGTGCAGGATTATTATTCAAAAAAGGGGGCAACACTTACCATTTATGCATGTGTTGATGATGATTATGCAGGATGTCCAAAGAATAGAGTCCACTTCGATCCTTGCAGTATTTGTTAGTAGTTCTCTTGTCTCTTGGAAGAGTAAGAAGCAAATTGTAGTTGCCAGGTCCAGTGCTAGTCAGAATATAGGGCTATGGCACAAGCTAGTATAGAAATGATGTGGGTTCGAGCTGTACTAGCAGATTTACATATAGATGTATCTATTCCTATGCAGCTAAAATGTGATAACCAATCAGCCTTATTCATTGCAAACAATTATGCATTTCATGAGAGAACCAAGCATATTAAAGTGGACTGCCACTACGCAAGGGATATGATTCAGAAAGGGTTTATCTCTACTTCTCATGTCAGTTCAGGGGATCAAATTGCAGATATTTTCACTAAGCCGTTACTCAGAGGGCAGTTCCAGAAATGCTCATCCAAGCTAAGCATGATTGACATCTATGCTCAATCTTGAGGGGGAGTGTAGAGTTATATTTATGGCTTTGTATTATTTTTTATTTTTCTATTCTTATGTCTACAACAACAACAACAACAACAAAGCCTTTTCCCACAATTAAGTAGGGTCGGCTACATGGATTCTTCGCCTCCATTCAGATCTATCTTGGGTCAATCTCGGACTTATATCCAGCAAACTAAGATCCCTTCGTATAGTCTCTTTCCAACACTTCTTGGGCCGCCCTCGCCCTCTCTTAGCTGGCTTCTGTTCTTATGTCTATCATATGTAAATTACTCATAGGTCTCTCCCCTATATAAGAGAGCCTAGGGTTCAAGGAATAGACCAAGTTTCTCATTTTTCCCAACAAAACCTAAGACCAGTCATGAAGGATTTAGATTTTTTGTATTACTGCTTTAGAGACAAGTCGAATACATATAATGCTTCTTCAATCCGCAAATATGATCTTCCTTGCCTTGAAATGCAAATCCTTCTTGCTGACTCGTTAAAATCTCTTCTTCGAGCAATAAAGAACAATGTTAGGATGGAGGTGGGCTCTCATTGTCGGAGGAAACATTTGAGATGGTAGTTGAAGGGAGGGCTGAAGGAGTGGAGGGCTACCAAAAAAGTGAGGAGAAGCGATAGAGAGCCACAAGTCACAAGGGAGAGGAGGAAGCGGGTGGTTGGTCGCTCATTTCTCATCGAAAATGCAGCCAACGATGTTATCAGTGCGGTGTGTTTGGTCACCGAGCGGGCTCGTGCTTCTTGCCTTCGTGATGTTTCAATTGTCATCAGGGCGTCCATCGGAGAGTGGCGTGCCCTCTTCTACTATCATCAGGTCGGGGAAGCAAACATGTTGATTCTACACATGCAATTGGGTTAGTGGTGTGCTCATCATTGCGGTCATATGCATCCGTCATTCAAGGCAGTGTTATAGAAGAAACACATGATAGAAAATCCATTCTTATCAGTATTCCAAGGAGGGTGATTTGGATCTCCACCCCGTTGAAAGCAACATAGTTCTCATACAGGAGTCAAAGATCTCATTCCGGTCGTCGTTACTTCGGAAATCTATGAATTGTGGCTCACTATTAGATTTCATATCATTAGATACAGAAGGCTTGATTGTCACCTAGAAAAACTCATCTTATAATCTATTCTCTGAGCTGAAGGGAAGACATACAATTACGGTTCTTCTGGAGATTATCGGGACAAACATGAAGGTGGCTTTTTCTTGTGTATATGGCCCTTGTTCACAAGCCCTTAGATCGGATCTATGGGATGACCTCCGAAGTGCCAGAAACAACTTCGCGGAAGTGGCTTGGTTGGTCTGTGAGGATTTCAATGTTACTCTACTCCCCTTGGGACGTCCTCATCTAAGAGGTGAGCAAGACCCCAACTCGATCAACTTTGTAGAATTAATTGATGATCTTGAACTAGAAGTAACTGATCCCTTAGATAGTAAATATACTTGGAGAAATTTTGGCTCGATGTCACAGATTGATCTTTTTTTTGGCTTATGTGGGGCTTTTGGAATCCTTTCCACTGCCTACCGAGTAGTCTAGACCACGTACTAGATCTGATCACACCTCATTAATCTGGGATTCTGGAGACAACTCCCCGCTAGGGGCCTCTTTAGATTTGTATGAGCTTGGCTACTAGAAGGGTCCAAAGACCTAGATATGAATAGTTGGTCATTGTCTCAGATTCGCTAGTGTCTCAACTGGCACAGAAGATGGTTTCCTTGAGACTGAGACTTTGCTCTTTCATGAAGGAGGTTCGTGAAACCATGCGTGTGGGTCATGCGGATGCAGAAGCAGAGGTGAGTCGTTTAGACAGCTTGGAGGACGTTAAAGATATGTCTGAAGAGGAGCTCATCACTAGAGCGACGACCCAAAGAGTGATCATGGCGGAAGATAAGAAACGTGTGGCGGAGTGGAAATAACGTTCACGAAACTCTTAGCTCAAAGAGGGGAACACAAACATAGCTTATTTTCATCGTATAGCCAGCGGAAGTCGCCAAAATTCAATTCATTCTGCCATGATAAATGGTAGAAGTGTAGAGGGAGATGGGCACGCCATAGCTACTCATTTTGTTGATTTCTCTAGAAGAACTACTTTTTGGAGTTGGAGGTTGACTGGCGAAAGTGCATCTGTCTTATATGAGCAACATGCTAGTAACTTGGTAAAGGATTTTACAGTAGAAGAGGTGAAAGTAGCGATTTGGAACCTAAATGATGATGGTGTGCCGGGTCCAGATGGCTTTCCGATCTTTTTCTTTCAAGAATTATGGTCGCTTGTTGGAGCTGATGTTGTTGATGTGGTGAAGGAGTTTGCTAGAGAAAATACAGGGCTCGAGAAGGCACTCATTTTCTTGCAACCTAAGAAGAAGAGTTCTAAGAGAATTGAATACTTCGCCCGATTACACTCTCCAATGCTATTTACTTGATTATTTGCAATCAGACTAGAAAAGGTTCTGGATCACGTTGTGAACCACAGCTACAATAAACTTTCATTCATGGAAGACAGATAGCAGATAGTTTGGTTATGGCTACGGAGAATATTACAGAATGGAAAAGATAAAAAACAAGTGGTGTACTTTGGAAAATGAATTTTACAAAAGCCTACGATGTGGTTGATTGGCACTTTCTATGGATCGCAATGTCTCGTCGAGGTATCCCCGAGTTAAGGATTTCTTGGATAAAACGTTGTGTTACCATTGAATCGTATTATGTGCTAACCAATGGGCGGTATGAGGGAGGTTTTTTTCACCCACAACATGGAGTCAGATAGGGATGTCATCTTCCACCCATGCTTTTTGTAATTGCAGGTAATGTCCTACCTTGTATGGTGGAACAGGTGCTAGCCAATGACCTAACAACTGGATACAATTCTAATGGTATCTCTATCCCACTACTACAATAAGAAGACGACACAATCTTCTTTATCGAAGGTGACAAAGAGAAGACAAAAGGCATGGCGACCACGGTGGATATCTTTGGAGAAATGTCGGGATTGAATTTAAATCATCGAAAATCCAAGGCTATTTCCTTTGGGATGTCCAGTCATGAAGCACATAAGTAGTGTGAAGAGCTAGGTACAACAAGTGGCTCTCTTTCGATATGATATTTGGGTCTACCTCTTTCAGTTAGAAGGTTGATGTTGTCCGATTGGTTGTCGATCATTGAGAAGATGGAGAGAAGATTATCAGGTTGGAAGGTGGTTTATGCTTTCATGTTGAGGGGAATGAATGACTTAATTAATGAGAGGCCCTAGGGTTCTCTTATATAGGAGAGGAAATTATTGGGCAAATTACAAGTAGAGGAGAAAAGAAATATAAAATAAGAAAAAACAATGATAATAATAACAAATATCTCAACACTCCCCGTGAAGCTGGAGCGTAGATATCGATCAGACTCAGCTTGGAATAACATCTCTGGTAAGGCACTCTGGCTAGAGCCTTAGTAAGAACATCTGCAGTATGGTCTCCAAAGCTGACATGTGTAGTGGAGATAAGGCCCTTCTGTATCATGTTACGAGTGTAGTGACAGTCCACCTCTGTGTGCTTCATCCTCTCATGAAAGGTTGGGTTGTTGGCAATAAAGAGAGCAGCCTGATTGTCACATTCGAGGTGCATAGGAAGAGGCACCTCTATAGTCAGGTCAGTAAGAACAGATCTGACCCATATTATCTCGGTGCTAGCCTGCGCCATGGCCATGTACTCTGACTCAGCACTTGATCTGGCAACCACAGTCTGCTTCTTGCTTTTCCATGAAACCAAGGAATTCTCCATGAACACAACAAAACTTGATGTAGACTTCATATACTTTGGACACCCAACATAATCTGTATCTGCACATGCGGTAACTGAAAGAGATGTGCCTCTACTAAAAAGAAAGCATGTACCAGGTGAAGTCTTGAGATATCTCAGAATCATACGGACTGCATCCATTTGTGCATGTCTGGGCTGCTCCATAAACTGACTCTCTTTGCTCATGATAAAGGATATGTCGGGCCTAGTAGTAGTCACATATAATAGCTTGCCAACAAGCTCCATGTACCTCCTCTTGTCGACCTCCTAAGTATCATCAACATAAAAGTTTCATACTCGGGTCAATAGGAGCAGTGGCAGGCCTGCGATCTTCCATGCATGTCTCTAAAAGAAGGTATGTAACGTACTTCCTCTGGGTCATCACAAGACCTCGCCGGTTCCTAGCAAACTCCAGTCCAAGGAAGTAACGTAACTGTCCAAGGCCCTTGGTCATAAACTGTTGACCTAGGAAGTCCTTGGCACCCAGAATGCCCTGCTCATCATCCCCTGTAACAATAATGTCATCAACATAAACAAGAATGACAATAGCACCTCCATGAGTCCTCGACACAAACAAGGAGTGATCAGCAGTCAATCGCATAAACCATTGTTGCTTTATCAGGTCTGAGAGCTTCTGGAACCATGCTCTTAGACTCTGCTTAAGTCCATAGATAGCCTAGTGTATCATGCAAACCTTCTGACACTCCCCCTCAATTGTAAAACCAGGTGGTTGCTGCATGTAGACCTCCTCATGTAAATCACCATAAAGGAAGGCATTCTTCACATCAAGCTGGTAAAGGGGCCAATTTCGTGTCACAGCAACAGAGAGTAGAATACACAGAGTGGAATGTCTGGAAACTAGAGAGAGAGAGAGAGTATCCTGATAATCCACCCCATATATCTGGGTGAACCCACGTTCCACAAGTCTCACCTTATAGCGATCCACACTGCCACCCGCATAGTGTTTCACAGTGAACACCCATTTTACATCCTACAACGGATGCCCCAATTGAAGCAAAAACAAGACTCCATGTACCACGTGACTGTAGCGCGATAATTTCCTCCTCTATAGCTAACCTCCATTGACTGTTCTGAAGAGCCTCCTGATATGACCGTGGTATCTCCACAACTGATAGTGCCAGGGTAAATCTCTTGAAGTCCTCTGATAACCAGCTCAAGAAAACCTGGGTTGCAAGAGGATAAGTAGCACACTTACATTGCGGCTTACGAAGAGCAATCGGCACATCAAGATCATCTGTCAAGTCCGTAACCTGTGAGTTCCCCTTCTGAGAGGGCACCTGCTCATCCTGTATGGAATCGTGCTGCATAAACAACTCAGTAGTATCATCAGTAGAAACAATGTGCTCATTACATACCTAAAGCACGTCGGATGACGAGCAAGCCTGTGAACAAGGGGGACTGAGCGATACCTGCGAGTTAAAACATGAGGCAAAAACTGTGTCACAATAGAAGGAGAAGCCACATGAGCAGGTGTAGGTGGTGGAGGAGGAGGTGGTGGTGGTGGTGGAGGTGGTGGTAGTATGACAGGAGGCATGTAGATCTCAGCATCAAAGTCAGACGAAGCAAGTTTATCACTTGTAGGAGAAAAATACATGACAGACTCAAAGAAAGTGACATCAACAATGATAAAGTACTTCTTCCTGAGCGGATCAAAGTAGCGGTACCCTTTCTAGATATGAGAGTAGCCGACAAAAATGCACTTGACCGCTCTGGGAGAGAGCTTGTCACGACCAGGAGAGACATCATGAACAAATGCAACAGAACCAAACACACGAGGAGTAAGGGAGAAAATATCCTTCTCGGGAAACACAATCACGAAAGGAATCTTCTCTCCCAACACGGAGGAGGGCATGCGGTTAACCAGATAGCATGCAGTAAGGACATCATCTCCCCGATAAGCATGAGGAGCACGACTCTATATCAGCAAGGATCTCGTCACATCAAGTAAGTGACGGTGTTTGCGCTCAACAACACCGTTCTGTTGGGAAGTATAGGCGTACGAGGTCTGATGAACAATGCGCAGAGATCTAAGGAACTTAGAAAGTTCTAAAGTGCAGAACTCTAAAGCAATGTCAGAACGAAGGTATTTGACTTTGGCAAAAAAAATTCATTATCTCATTAATAAAATACTTGATGACAGATCCAACCTCAGACTTATTCTTCAATAAAAAGACCCAGGATAGTATAGAAAAATCATCGACAGCAACAAGATAAAAACGATGTCCCTTTTCATCAGGAACACGACTCGAACCCCAAATTTCTAAATGTAGGAGCTCAAACAATTGAGAACTGCTCCGACTCTGATGGGATGGAAAGGAGGAACGGTGATGCTTCCCACGCTGGCATGTCTCACACTGAAAGGAGGGTCTCGTAGAAATCTGAGGGAAAACATGACATAACATTTGTAGAGGAAGGTGACCAAAACGAAGATGCCACAGATAAGGAGAGATGGGTCCAGTAGGTATAGTAGAAGCGCCAGCACGAGAAGGTTGGACCAGTCTGTATAGCCCTCGCTGCTCACGACCACATCCAATCACCCTGCCCGTAAGGGGTCAAAAATGGCACAACAATGCATATCATCAGTAATCTGACTAATGGAAAGTGAATTCATCTGGAAGTCAAGAACATATAAAACATTTTGAAGACGTATGGTCAACGTCAAATGCACCTCCCACTGTCCTGTAACGGGAAAGTAATCGCCATTAGCAATGACAACCCATCTGTCAGGTGGTATAGTCCTGTAGGACCTAAGCTGCACTTTGTCTCCACATAGGTGGCGTGAAGTCCCAGAGTCCATAATCCACCCTGTCATGTTTGCACCAATACTACCAGTAAAAGCATAGGTAGTACCTGAAGAGCTCGAATAGGCTCTGGTTGCGGCTGCAGTATCTGTAGTTGTGGTGCCAGTAGTATGAGTCATGATCTCTCGAATACGAGAGACAATATCATCCAGGCGAGAATCGACCCGAGAAGCTGGGGTCTTTGAGGACTCAATCTGTTTCGTAACACGACCCGAAATAGGATATCCATGCTTCAGGTAGCATGTATCCCCTGCATGTCTCGATCAACGACAGAAGGAGGAAGGACCACGCATACGTCCACTACCTCTGCGACGAGGGGTGCATCCTCTAGACTAGGTCAGCCCTCCTCATCGACGAGAAGCGGCCATAGCAGAAGAGGGTGGAGGAGTGGCCGTTGAAGGAATAATAATCCGGCTGAGACAGCTATAGGCCTCCTCCATGGGAGGTATGGTAACCCAAGTGAGAAGTTGTGTGCGCGCTGCATCATACTCTTTATCAAGATCTGCCATGAAAACTCCAACCATTGTGGAGTTCCTATAAGACTTTTGTTGCTCTAGAGATGTCATAATAGGCATATAGCTATGAAGCTTCTCGAACATGCCACGGAGTGAAGATTAGTACACGTGCAGAGGATGACTATTCGTCTTGGCATTGTAGATATCAAACTGTAGCTGAAGAATCTTGACCTCATTCTTCGCTTGAGCATAGGTGGAAGCCAAAGTGTCCCATATTACCTTAGCATTGGGCTGGTTCAGAATATAATTGGTTATCTCTGTGGTGAAGGTCCCACATAGCCAAACACGCGCATACACGTCATCTTGCTTCCAAGAAGCATTTGCCCCAGTCTTATACGTTGGCTCTGGATCTGTAAGGATGTGCTCGATAACAAGTATCTCAACAGATGGTCACGAAGGACATCAATTTTCTTTAAACGGACCACTCATAGAGGTTCATCCCATTACTTCTAAAAAAGACTATTACACGTGTTGCTTTTTTGGACGATGGCTTGGGGTATCTAGAGGTCATGGTATAGCCACTAGACTAGTTGGTGCCACCAAGGAACAAAGTGACCTCACTAGCTCTACCAAAAGAGGCAAGTCCCAACGTACTTTATGTAGCTTGATAAGGCACAACGAGGAGATATGTTATATCAAGCATGACGAGCTTGCAATGCTTGCATGGAGACCATTGATAGAGGACTTAATATAGTAACTCTCTCACATCGATATGATTGATATGACCGTTGCTTATGGGTCTACAATGTATCCTGATACACATTAGACTATAGCAACAATTTCTACCTCTACCTCCACGTCGAGTACAAAGGTTTTTTTGTTCACGTTACAAAGTATAACTGGTTGGATTTTAATGCATTGTACATCTCTATGGAGGTAGATGGTTGTTAAAGTTACAATAGATCCCTCCTAGGATAGTTTAGTTGATAGAGGATATTACAGTTACTTGCATTTTTTGTTCATCAGATATTTTCCTTTTAATAAATTTATTAGTTAACTTACTCTATGCACTCTCGAGCCATATTTTTGTTATTTCATCTATTTTAAGAATATTATAATGGGGAAAATAAGGTTTTGAAGGAGTCCTCCATCTGTTTAGTTATCATGGCAATCTTGTGGCAACAATGTCTCCGACATTTGAACTCATGGCGAGCAGTTATTCAATAAATGATATTGCAAATTATATCATGCGATTATCTGAAGAATAAGACATAATTAAGTTTCGGATTAATAGGGTTCGTCTATAGAAAATTGGTACCACGACCATGATGATATCATACAGTTGTTGATCTAAAGAGTTGGATCATACAGGCCGATGCACTGTTGTAGATTTAAAGAGCTCAATAATGATAAATCAGTATCGTCAAGTAATATCAAAGAAGGGTCTCCAGTCCGTGAATAGATGGTTGTGACATCCGGATCTGAATAAATCGAATCTGACCCGATAAGAGTCCGAAAATTCATTTAATATTCAATTAATATTGAATAACTTCAGTTCGATCAGTAGATCGCAGATCGAATCTCGTTTGGACGCAATCATTCAAAAGTCGTTCGCATGGTACGACATTCCAGCGGAAAAGCCATGAAACAAAATCAGGAACCGCATAACAAACCGAGACCATCAGAAAATTCATCTCGATAAAATGAGACCAATAAAATCGACCATTTGTCGATTGGTGGTCATTTGACCATTTAAAATTGCGAAATTTAATCGCAAGTCAAAACCGCATCTCAACCATTTATGAATTCATCTCAGATTAGAAGTATATGAATATTATACTCATTTTGATCGTCATTCCAAGACAGTCAAAACGAGTTATTATTCATCGGAATCGGAGATTTGAGATGCAAATACGGATGACTTTGAGATTCTAGATAAGAGGGAGATGTTGGTAAAAAAATTCACAGCAACCCCTCTTAGCTCTTTCTTTTCCCAACACTTGGCCACAATCTCACCACTTGTCAACTCCAGGGACCTTCTTCATTGTTTATATAACACTATCCTTTCTCATTTTCTTTTCCCCAAATTCTCCCTTAAATTTTCTAAGTATATTTCAGTCGAAGGTGAGCACGGCTACCCTTCATGCAGCAGCTGAAGGTCTTAAATGGTGTAGGGCACAAGTCACGGCTTCATTAACCCACCAATTTATATACTATGTGCCGCTGATTTTTGGAGGGAAGGATGAACGAGGGTGAGGGCGAGGGTGAGGGCGACCCAGGCGGTTGGCGTTTGGTGGTGGGTCGTCGGACTTCTAGGCGCGGGCCGTCTCCTCGGAAGGCGAGGGCGTCTCTTCAGGAGTCTCCTTTCGGCAGTGGGTGTTTCCGGTGTGGCAACATGACCATTGGGCGAGGGTCTGTCGGGAGCCTCTGCGGTGCTTCGCATGTCGCCAGTTTGGCCACTCTCGGCGAAGTTGTCCGGGGGCTGGGGTTTACCCGGCTGTGCTGATAGGGGAGGGAGGTGGGGCGGGGGCGATGTTCCTGGCATCCTCCGATGTGGGGCGCGTATCCTGGGCGACCTTCAAAGGTGATGTAGCAAGTCTCTCTACCCGGAAGGCTATGGCAAGGGGGCTCCGTGCTTACGAGGTGCGGGCTCTATTGCGGGGCTCGACGGAGAAGTCTTTGTAGCTGAGGTGGCGTGTGCCGAGGGATTCTGATGCCATCGTCATGCCGACGGTGGTGACGCGGGTGGTTGTGAAGGGGGTTCCGCTGCGGAGTAGGTCGAAAGAGACCATATCTAGAATGCTGAGGGGTGTGGTCGACGTTCTCGCCGTCGAGAACTCTGGATGCCATCCAGGTCAGGGCTTAGATGTTGTGCTTCGGGTTCAGCCGGTGGGGGTTGACGTTCTTGGTTGGTGGGAGGGATCCTTAGATGGCAAACGACGGCTGCTCGAATTGATGGAAGCTGGTGTTGGGAAGGTGGCGTTGGCCGAGCAGCGGAGGCGAAGGGGTGTTCCGGCGATGCCGATGGAGCCTCTAGCTGGCGGCATGACTAGTGGGACCGGTGGGCGGTCTCTGGGAGGACTGGTTCAGTTCTCAGAAAAGCCGATGCCTACAGTCGACTGCGTCCTTTTGGCTGATGCGCACCCCCCGAGGGAGGTGATACGATTCGGCGCTTTTCCTGGGGTTGGGGCCCGAGGCAGGATTCGTTTTCCCTGCCTTGGCGTGTAGTGGAGGCGGCGGATGTAGTTGCCGAAGGCGGTGGGGCCCGCGTCGAAGGGGCTCACATCGGCAATGATCGCTTGGACCCTAAGGTTCTGCGGGTCGAGCGTGCTGGGACTTTGTCGGGTTGCCGGGTTGGGGTAGCAGATCCGATTATTACTGCTTGGTAAGCTCCTGTGGCGGTTGTTCGGGTGGGTTCGGCTGCTTCAGAACCCCAGCCGGGTCCGGACCCGGGTACGTATCCCGCTTCTTCTTGCGGTGGCTCGCCTCGGAGGATTCGCATGTGTCCTGAGGTGGCGGAGGCGGAAGGCGAAGCTGCACCGTGGCTAGATCGTTGGGGCCTTCGGGAGGGGCGAAGAGCGGTACGCGGCTGGGAACTTCGGCTGGGGGCATCTCTACCAGATATGGGGCTGGGGTAGAAGTGTCGTGGGCGGAGGCAGCGGTTCCTGTTGGAAGGGGACGTTTGGATGCCCTTCAGATGCTGGGGCAGAAGTCTTTGTAGCTAGCCCATGGGGAGCTCTCATGTCTCGTTGCGAGAGGCCCCTGCTGGTGCCGGGGGGGGTCTCGAGCCTGGATGTCTTGGAAGGGGGGGGGGGCTGCGGCAGGGGCGTTTTGGGCTGTCCAATGAGAGGGGGGGAGGGGGCAGAGGGGGTCTGGGAGGGGGCGAGGGCTGCACTCCGGGCAGCCCTAGCTGCTAATTCTTCGTCGAGGGTCGACTCTCAGGGTTCTCCTGCAGTTGTGTCAGTGCGAAACAGGTTTGTTGCATTGGATAGAGGCTTGGCACGAAGGTTGGGGGCCATTCCCCCGCAGAAGGCGGTGATTCAGGTGTCTTTATGAAGACGCTCTCTCTGAATGTAAGGGGATTGGGCCGTCCCGATAAGAGGCTTGGGGTGGTGAACCTGGTGAGAGAGGCGGCGGCAGACATCGTCTTGCTCCAGGAGACTAAGTTGCAGGTGTTAGATGATTCTTTGCGTCGCGAGCTCAGTAGGGGAGGTGTTTTCGAGCTGGCGGCAAGTGCGGCTGATGGAGCGTCAGGGTGTATCATTTCTGGTTGGCGTGTTGATTCTTTCGACTTGCTAAGGTCACACGTGTCCGCGTTCGTGCTGTCGTTACAGTTGTACCGGAGAGCGGATGGCTGTTGCTTTTGGGTCACAAATGTTTATGGCCCTTGTAGGCGGGAGGATTGTTCTTTGGCGGTGGATTTGGCAAGTGTTGTGCATGAGGTGGGAGACGCGGTCTGGATCATTGGTGGTGACTTGAATGTCACCTTGTTTCCGAGTGACAAGCTGGGGGATGCTGGGGGTGTTGATTCGGGTTCAAGGGAGTTCAGGGAGGTAGCCAATTCTCTGGGACTATCTATAGTGGATGCAGCCGGATGCAAATTCAATTGGAGGAATTCGAGATCCAGATCCAGACTTGACAGGTTTCTGATGTCTGTAGAGGCAGGGGAGGTCTTCCCGTTGGCAAGGGCATGGGTGCTTCCGAGGACCATATCGGATCACACTCCCATTCTTTGGAGCTCCAACAAGGTTCGGCAGAGTCGCTTCTTTTTCCGGTTCGAGAAGAAGTGGCTGTTGGAGGATGGCTTCCGGGAGTTGGTCACTGAGCACTGGCAGAACATCGTGGGGAAAGGCTCAGCGGTGTCGCGATTCGCGGCAAAGCTGGCATCCCTTGGACGGGTGCTGACATCATTTGGGAAGGAGGTTGCGCGGCAGCGAAGGCAGACCGAGTCAGAGGCTGAGGCGGGGATTAGCAGGTTGGATGGGTTGGAGGATGAATGGGGTTTGTCGCCGGCCGAGGTGGAGGAGCGGGCCGCGTGGCTGGAGGCTGTGTACTTGGAGGACAGGAAAGAGGAGGTCCACTTGCGGCAAAGATCGAGACAGAAGTGGCTAAGGAAGGTGACGCGAACACGCGGTTTTTTCACTCTATGGCGTCTAGGAGAAGGAGCTTCCTGCATGAGTTGGAGGTGGGCGGGCGAATGGTGTCGGGCGAAAAGAACATAGGGGCCGCCTTGCGGGAGCACTTTGTGAGGGTCTCCAGGAAGGTGAGGAGGGATGATGGATGGGGTTGGTATGGTTTGGGTGCTGGTTCTTTATCTGGAGCACAGGTTGAGACGTTGGTGGCCGCTTTTTCTGAAGAGGAGGTCCGCAGGGCTGTTTGGGACCTGAAGAGGAGGTCCGCAGAGTTGCTCCATGAACTGGCTCACTCGACTCACAGCAAAGGATATATCGGGCCTAGTGATAGTGACATATAGAAGTTTGCCCACCAATTCTCTGTATCTTCTCCTATCCACCTCCTCTGTATCATCATCGTATAGCTTCATACTAGGGTCCATTAGTGTGGTAGCAGGTCGGCACCAAGCATTCATGTTTCACTAAACAGGTCAGTGACATATTTTCTCTGAGACATTACCAACCCATATGGATTTCTGGCGAACTCCAGTCCCAGAAAATATCTAAGAACTCCAAGGTCCTTGGTGACAAATTCGCTACCCAGCATTTCTTTCGCCTTCTTTATCCCTTGTACATCATCGCCTGTAATTAAGATGTCATCTACATATACCATGATTGCAATAATACCTCTGGAAGTCTTTTGTACAAACAAGGAATGATCAGCATTTGAACGTTTGTATCCCTGTTTTTCAAAGAGATCTGAGAGTTTCTGAAACCACGCTCTGGGGCTCTGCTTAAGGCCATAGATAGCCTTATGAAGTCTGCACACCTTGGAACACCCCCCTCAACAGCAAAACTGGGTGGCTATTGCATGTAGACTTCCTCCTGTAAGTCACCATATAAGAACGCATTCTTCACATCCAACTAATATAGCGGCCACTCACGCGTAACCGCAACTGACAGCAAGATCCGTAGAGTGGAATGGCGAGCTACTGGCGAGAATGTATCAAGATAGTCCACCCCGTATGTCTGTGTAAAGCCACGAGCAACAAGACGAGCCTTGTATCTGTCAATACTGCCATCTGCATTCTGCTTGACTGTAAATACCCACTTGCAGCTCACTGGTGAGACATCTGCAGGTATAGGAACCAGACTCCAAGTTCCTCTAGACTCAAGTGCTGCCATTTCTTCCTCCATTGCTAGACGCCATCTACTATCCTTCTGAGCGTCTTGGTAATTCTGTGGAATATCTACAGCTGACAAAGCGACTACAAAATTCCTGAAATCTCCAGTTAGTCGTTCAAATGACACAGAAGCTGCTAAAGGATATGAAGCGCAGCTCCGCTTCGACTTTCGTATAGCAATAGGAACATTTAAATCAGCTGTGTTCTTGTCTGTCCTCTGTAACACATCCTGCTCAAAAACATCATCAGATCCATCAATAGTAATATCTTCAGAACATACCTTAGGCGAGCTAGGTGATGAGCCATGACCATGAGCTAGAGCAGGCATGCGGGTATAATGAAATGGTAGTGGTGGAATAGGTATAGTAATAGGAGGTGCACATGATGGTACTGAATCTGGTGGTGGTGGTAGTGTCACATAAATGGCATCGGTATTAGCTGGAGGTATCAACTGCTCACCCTGATGATGAAAAATACATTATGGATTCAAAAAATGTAACATCTGCACTAACTTGATACCGCCTGCGCAATGGATCATAGCACTTGTACCCCTTTTGAGTTCTAGAGTACCCAACGAACACATACTTGACAGCCCTAGGAGAGAGCTTGTCAGTACCAGGAGACAACTGGTAGACAAAGGCAACCCGCGAGGAGTAAGGGAAAATAGATCTTTACCAGGGAAGATAAGGGAGAAAGGAATCTTTTCACCTAAAACAGATGACGACATACGATTGATTAAGTAACATGCTGTAAGAACCGCGTCACCCCGGTAAGAATGAGGAGCATGGCTCTGTATAAGAAGTGACATGGTGACATCTAGTAAGTGGCGATGTTTCCTTTCAGCGATCCCATTCTGTTGGGAGGTATAGGCACAAGATGTCTGGTGGATAATCCCTTGGGATGAGAAATAACTGGCTAGGACATGAGTACGCAATTCCAGGGCATTATCACTTCTCACAATTTTAGCAGATGTGGAGAAAACATTACGAATCTTATTAAGAAAATTGATAATAATATTCCATGCTTCAGATTTATTCTTTAACAAAAACACCCATGACACACGAGAGAAGTCATCCACAATAACTATATAAAACTTGTGTCCCTGATGCTCAGGAACACGACTCGGACCCCAGATATCAATGTGAAATAACTCAAACTTGGAGGTACTACTCCGACACTGACGACTGGGAAAGGTAGACCGATGATGCTTTCCCAACTGACAAGCCTCACATTGGATAGATGTGTGAGGCAGACCCTGGGGTAACACACGATGCAACTTCTAAGCGGTAGATGTCCGAAGCGCAGATGCCATAGCAGAGGGGATACGGGTCCAGTAGGTAGAGATGAGGTTCCAGCAAAAGGAGTCTGACTGAGACGATAGAGGCCTCCTTGCTCATAGCCACGACCAATCACGTTGCTCGTAAGGATGTCCTGAAAAACAAGAGAAGATGGATCAAAAATCGCCCGACAATATAAATCCTTTGTAATTTGGCTGATAGATAATAAATTCATTGAAAAATCAGGTACGTGTAACACATTCTTGAGCTGTACAGATGATGTCAGTCTAATCTCCCCTTGACCAGTAATCGGGGAATGTGTGCCATTAGCAATGACCATTGTTCGACCTGGAGGGATCTGTCTGTATCCTGTAAGTAGACTTTGATCGCTACATAGATGATGTGTGGCTCCAGAGTCCATAATCCATGCTAAAGTATCTGATCCACTACTAGTAAATGCAAGTGTGCTACCTGATGCACTAGTAGAGGCAGAAGCGGATGCAGCAGCATCAGACTGGTTCTCAGTAGTGGGTGTTGGGCCAGATGGCGGAAGAATGCCCCTTTCACGGGCAACAAGATCATCAAAACGCTGATCCAAAGAGGCAGCAGATGGAGGCTCTATCTGCTCAGCGACTCGTGCAGATGCAGGAAATCCATGCTTAGAGTAGCATGTGTCTTCAGTATGTCCGGTGCGATGGCAGTAGGTACATGTTGGCCGAATACGGCCTCTACCACGAGGGCTACGGCCACGGGTCTGATGGTGAACTCCACGGCCTCGGTTGGCAGCCATGGCTGAAGCAATCTGATTCGTAGCTGTAGAGGGAACAGTGATCCGGCTCAATCTGTGAAAAGCTTCCTCCATGGGAGGAATAGTAGAATCTGCCAAAATCTGAGACCGTGCTGCCGCATACTCAGGATCAAGGGCAGCGAGAAAAACTCCCACCATAATAGCATTCCGGTAGGTCTTCTGTTGCTCTGGTGTCGCTGTCAGGGGCATGAAGCTATACAGCTCCTCGAACATTCCTCGTAGAGATGTGTACAGTGAGTGTAGAGGACGTCCATTCTGCTTGATAGTGAATATGTCATGCTGGATTGCAGAATCTTTGTCTCGTTTTTCGCTTGAGAATATGTGGCAGCCAGAATATTCTACATTGCTTTGGTTGTGGGCTGATGAAGGATATCATTGGCAATCTCGATTGCCAGAGTTCCAAATAGCCATACTTTGGCGTATGCATCATCTGCCTCTCACGAGGCATTAACTCCAGTCTTCTCAGAAGGCTCTTCTTCAGTAAGAATGTGCTTCTTACCAGTTGACTTCATCATACTCATGAACTGCATAGCCCACAGTTCATAGATCGAACCATCCATCTTCACAATCGGCGCTGGACCTCGGAAGGCACCTATGGATGGAATATCTGCCTTGCTTTCTGACATACTGATAGCAGAAGACTGAAGTAGTAGACTGAAGATAAGAGTCTACACGGACATAAACGGGTTTAGTTGCATGTGTAGACTTCAAGCAACCAAACCCATTACTTTGGAGACGCGCGCGCTTGACTTAGGGTTCGGTGTGCACGAGATCTTTAGGCGGTTATGCATAGATTTAGGGCAGATCCAGAACTAAGAACACACGTCCAGGAGCACGCGAGGTCCTGGCGCACAGCGCACTGCGCGAGAGGGGAGGCGCGCGCGAGGGCAGGTGCACTACGCGCTGAAGGCTGACTGCGCGCTGGAGGCGCACGACGAGCAGGTGCGCTAGAGGCGCACGACGAGCAAGCGCACTGCGCGCTGGTGACTGCGCGCTGGGGAGATGCGCGTCGCACGCGCTGCACGGGAGGATGGAGGCACGCGAGAGGCGCAGGAGGCGGCGCAAGACCGGTACGAAACCGGCGGCGCGAGACCGGCGATGCGAAACCGGCGGAGAGAGAGAGGCTCGACGGTGGGGCTAGGGTTTCTTTGGTTCGAGAACTCCGGTCTAGGATCGTCGCTCCGATATCGTGTTGGGAAAATAAGAGAGCTTGTATATTCCATCAGCCCTAGGCTCTCTTATATAGGAGAGTAGCATATCTGTAAATTACATAAAGAGTACGACAGGAATGGAAAATAATAAAAGACTACATAAGTAGATAATATATGTTTACACTCATCCCATTCGACACCTATCTCCATCTACCAATGCACCATGGGAAACATATCCAAGTGTACGACGAAGTCCACATGTAAAGAGTTGTCCATAGGACAGCAGCAACCAAACAAATGCTATCAAAATGATAAATAATTGATTCAGGTTTTTATACATGTATACTAACAAGATGCACTCACTCACGAGGCTTACCATGTCACATTATTTCATTCTATTGAGACTCAGACCTTTTTTATGTTCAGCCAACCGGCACATAATTGCATTATATTATTCTATCTCATGATTCTTTATTCAAGTCTTATTTATCATTTTCAAAATTCCATTTCAAATTTCAAATTGGGGTCGAGCAAGTCAGGTTACTAAATCAATGTTTCATTTTGATAGAATAGTTGATAGATCAACTTCTTAAATCGAACAGTTGATAAGTCAGCAGAACACTGTTGTAAAAGTCCTCCGACTGGCCAGACTAGTAGGTCCGACTAGTCTAGTCAGTGGGGTGGCCGACCGAGTATTGACTAATTCTGGCTAGGTCGACTAATCGATCAAATTTTGCTTGAAGATACCATATTCGTTACTTTTTTAAAGCAAACTTATTCTAATATGCTTAATGTTTTATTTAAATTCAATTACTTCTTTTCTTTCATTATGATAATATAAAAAATATAACAATCTTTGTAAATATATAAAAATACATGTATAAAAATTATTTATGTATTTAAAATATTCAAAAATTCAAAACCGATTAAGGCCCTACTAAATCGGATTAGTTGCCCGACTGTCGATTATTCCTTAGTCAGTGACCCAACCGACCGAGTACCGACCACTGATTTTTACAACCTTGCAGCAGAATAAGTTGATTGGTCAACAGGTAATCAATCAACAGAAAAAGTTGATCAATAAACCTGACCTGCGAGACCCCAAACTGAAATTTGAAATGAGATTTTACTAATGAAAAAATGATCAAGTTGAACAACGAATCATGAGATGGAATAAAATAATGAAATTATATTCATATAAGAAAAATATAAAGAAAAGGGTCTAAGTCACAATGGAATGAAATGATGTCACTTAGCAAGCCTTATGAGTAAGTGCATCGTGTTAGCATATGTGTGTATATCCAGATCAAGTATCTATCATTTTACTAGTGATTGCTTGGTTGTTGTATCCTGTGGAGTAAGCCTTCATACGGATGAATTTCTGGTAATGATCGGGCTGTTAGAGTATTTGTTATATGCGTCATGGGTAAATGGATCTCTCCAGGATCCATTTATCCCATCCAGAGTTTAGTCCCACATCTACCAGTTTGGATATGTGGAGACTCAGTAAGAGCTATATATAGACCCCCACAACCCTGTAGTCAGATGAGAAAAGCAATGAAGCATATGGCCCATTGAGGCATTCTCCCGTGGTTTCATCCCACTCCTTAGGGAGTAGGGTTCCACGTAAAATCCCGGTGTCCTTAAAGTTGTATTTCTTTATTCTCTGATTCCGCTTCCTATTTTCTAACATGGTATCAGAGCGAGACGATTCTCGAGGATTTTATGCCTTTTCTTTATGTTCGAGATTCAATTAGCAAATTCAGTTCTCCATCGTTCTTGCAATTTCTATTCTTGAAGATTGCTTGAAAAGAATATTATTCTGAGTTTTTCGAGATCCAAGTTCTAGGGTTCCAATCTGGAACCCTAATATCTGTTCATGTCCAGCTGCCTCTTTGAAAAAACCCAGTGACGACAGCGGCATCTACAGCCACAATCTGAGGCAGAACCCTACGCACAGGTGTCTTCCTCCCTCAGCTAAGCACCAAGCCGAATATGGCGGCACAGCTTCCTCCACATGATCCTTCAACGATCCACAAGGCGGCTGCGGGGGAACCTCCAGGCTCCCTTGCCGTACACGGCGCTATCTTCTTTCTCGTAGGTGGTTGGCGACACCTCTTCCAGGCCGCACCCCCTGCCCTATCGCACGCGACGAGCCTACTCTGGTCCCACTCCAGATGAACCCTAGCCCAAATCGGGCCCTCCTCCAGCTCCATCTCCATCTGCGCAAGAAAACCCTCCAGGTGGCTCCTCCTTCTAGCTAGGAGTTGGCGCAAACACCAGTCGGAAAGGCGGCGCACTTCTCGCGTGCCATCCACGCCAATGGCAGCGTGGAATACAAGCGCCCGAGCAGGCCCGATCATGTTAAAAAAATTATATTTTTCTGTAAATTTGAGGCCCAACTATATGCGTTGTGAGGAGTGTCAAAAAAAAGGTGGGAGAGAGTTTTTGAGAGAAAAGAGTTTGACCCTAAAATTGGGCCGAGTGAATTTGTAAAAGAAAGAAAGGGAAAAAAGAGAAAAGAAAAGGCGAGTACAAAAAAAACGTACGCAATTCCAAATAAATGTGTGAACCCCTCAGGAACCGGGTACCCGTTAATCACACACTCGCACTATTATTCACATGAGATCGCATGAAGTTGTAGAAAAGCAAGGAAAATTTTTCGTGCGGCTAATTATCCACATGACATTTACATTCACAACATAACCACAAAGTAAAAGAGATACAATTGGCACCAAAATTCTTTTTCATTAATATTCATATCCATTTACAACTTGCACAAGCATCTTCCATATTACAACATATATCCCAAGTGATACAAAAGAGATAGCATTTACATCATCATCTGAACAAAAACTGAGACAAAGTATCTCATACCGTCTAGTGTATACTCTGTCTCCAGGAAGCATGTATAGCTACTGAGCGGCTACTAAACTGCAGGCTGTTTGCCTGCCAAACACATTAGGAAAGAAGAGGCATCAGCCATTTCTGGTACCTCCCAAAAACTTATAAAATAACTAGTCATTTAGTATGTGCAAAAGCAAGCAAGTAGAAAGGTAGTACAAGTAAAATCTACATCTACTTGCGTAAGTAAAAAGGAGTTTCAAATTGTTTGTAATGCACTTCTAATGACTTCCCCAGAACCCAACATTTTCCCGCATATGACACATTTACTTTGTAGTTGAATATTCATGAGTATAAGAGTATATACATATATATATATCATTTTCTAGCAATCTCAACTTTTGATTCATGAGTATAAGAGTATATACATATATATATATATATATATCATTTTCTAGCAATCTCAACTTTTGATTCATGAGTATAAGAACTCCAGATGATGTAGATATAGATATGGATGATCTAGATGTAGAATCGCCATGTCTGTTGGCGAAGTAACTCAAGCGGTGAAGAAGCCTGCAAATGGCTCTTCCGTCTCGCCCTCTAATTGGAAGCGTGGTCCAATAGAGGGATAGGTCTACTCCCCAACTACGCCACTGAGACGGGTGAGAGAGACTTCCTAGAAAAGTCGCTCTAGAAAACTGCCGGACTAGTACGGGCGGACGAGCTCGTACGTAAAACTGAAAACCAAGGATCCCCCGCCTGGGTATCTTAAAAGACAGGGTCAGCGGAACTGGTCTAAAGTCAGGATCCCAACGAGGCGTAAAAACACTGTGAGCTCGCGTAAAACCGTGTAAAAGACTGGGATCCTAGACCCGCGCACTTGGCGGCCGCTGCCCTAACTGGGCTTCCTATTCTCCCGCCCAGTTGAGGGTCACCTCGCCCTCGCACGGTCAGGTATAAAGGTTGCCATGACCGGCGAAATGATTATCATCAGTTATTCCTGAACATCTTATCTTCCGGACATCTTTATTCTTTCTCAATCTTTTCGGTGTTTGGTTTTATAGATCTGTGTCTTTGGATTATTGATCTTATTGATAATAATCAACAGGTAGGAGAGTAATCCTAAGGATGGTATAGTAAAACTAATTGGTCCTCGCGGTTACAGATTAAGATCATAAGAAATTTATTATAGTAAGGGTCAACGTGACTGGCACAAATATTTGTCACAACTGATTCACTACCATACTTATTTGGTTTCTCAATCCCTTCTTAACCCCCTTCTATGGTAAACTTATCAGATATGGGTGTCTCATAATAACTCTTCGTTATAGTGCTCAATAATTGGTAGAGTATTTTAAAAGAATGATTTCATGAAGATAACTAGTCCTTAGGGTCACAGATGATTATCATCATTTTTTTTATAATAATAATACTTATTATTATTATTCCAACTCAGTACACAGTACACAGTAGTTTGTAGTTGTCTAAATAATTGTTATCAATCTTACTATTATTTTTCAAAGAACTAAAGTTTTCAATCCAAAATTTTATGTATATATCTTAAAAAGGCTTTTAATTTCCATCTAGCTTATCATAATTTACCCTAAATCCCATATTTTAGTCATGAAAATATATTATTTCAGAAGCAACTATTCAAATCTGAAATTTGAATTAATTTTGAGTAAAATCATAAATTTTCATCATGAAAACATATAAGTTATGGAGCAATTATTCAGATCTGAATTTAGAATAAAATGTATGCAAAACTCCCAATTTTGATTACGAAAATATACAACTTCTGGAGCAATTATCTAGATCTGAATTTGGAACAAATTATATGCAAAACCCCCAATTTTGATCATGAAAATATACTACTTCTGGAGCAATCATTCAGATCTAAATTTGGAATAAAATGTATGCAAAACTCCCAATTTTGATCACGAAAATATACAACTTCTGGAGCAATTATCCAGATCTGAATTTGGAACAAATTATATGCAAAACCCCCAATTTTGATCATGAAAATATACTACTTCTGGAGCAATCATTTAGATCTGAATTTGGAATAAAATGTATGCAAAACCCCCAATTTTGATCATAAAAATATACAACTTCTGGAGCAATCATTCAGATCTGAATTTGGAATAAAATGTATGCAAAACCCCCAATTTTGATCATAAAAATATACAACTTCTGGAGCAATCATTCAGATCTGAATTTGGAATAAAATGTATGCAAAACCCTCAATTTTGATCATAAAAATATACAACTTCTGGAGCAATTATCCAGATCTGAATTTGGAACAAATTATATGCAAAACCCCCAAATTTTGATCATGAAAATATACTACTTCTGGAGCAATCTCTTAGGTCTGATCTTAGGATCAAGTGCATGTAAAAATCCTCAATTTAAATTTAATTCTAGTAACTTTTAGAGAGTTGAAATCACATGAATGGCAGCAAGTGGAAAGGGAAGGGATTTGTACCTTGAATTTTCACTAATTTAGAGATGGTTTCTCATGCAAGAGAGACTTCAAATGTAGCTCTAGCTGAAGAAAACAATGCTGGACAGCAGTCTGAATTGGAGAAAAATAGTAAAGGAGTTGCTGTAGCAACAACCCAAGGGAAATATCAGCAAGAGCTGCTGCCTGGAGCAACAGTAGCAGCTCTAATTGCTGGATTGAAGGAGCAGGTCCAGCTCCTTGAATGGCTGGGGCTTCTCTCACGGCTGGAAAATTGGGAATAGAATAAGGGAGGAGGAGTTCCTTCGGTTGTATCTAATTGGGGTATAAATAGGGAAGATGGGAAAAAGAGTTGTTGACAAATGGAATTTGTAAGGAGGCCAAGTGGGCTGAAACGGCAGTAATTTGGTTACTGTTGCTACAGTGAACAGACTTTATAATATTCATTATTATTTTTATTTTTTTAACCAAAATCATCTTATTCGTTATATATAAAAATCGACCGTATTCATGCCTCGGACGTCGGATTTCGACGCGAAATGTCTCGTTTTGATCGTCTCAAAATGACGGTCAATATGAGTATAATATTGATATATTTCCGGTCGAGTTTTGAATACCCGAAATTTTCGGATACGGTTTTTGTTTGAGATTAAATTTTGTGATTTTAAAATATCAAACGACCTCCGATTGACGAACGGTTGATTCCGTTGATCTTGTTTCGTCGAATCGGATCTAATGATGGTCTCGGTTCGTTTCGCGGTTTCCGAATTTGCGTCGCGGCTTTTCACGGCACGCATTACGAAGGGACCGATTTTTGGTCGATTTCGTCCGAACGACTTTTGATTCATGATCAATTGGTCGTTTTAGGTTGTTTAGTATTGACCGACAACGTTTTTGGGTTCATTAGACCCAAAATCGGACGAGTTCAGGTTTACGCGAATTCCCGGATGTTACAATTATAAAAACTGTTGACGCATATTTAGTTATTGTGTCTACTTGCTATTTTATTTTCTTGTTATTCTCTTTATGTAATTTACCCATAGGCTACTCTCCTATATAAGAGAGCCTAGGGCTATGGAATAAACAACTCATTCACGTTTCCCAACATGGTATCAGAGCGACGGTCCTAGACCGGAGTTCTCGAAACCCTAACCCTAACCCCACCCGCCGGCCTCTCTCTCTCTCTACTCGGCGCCGCCGGCAGTCTTCTCCGACCTTCGTCTCAGGCCTGCGGTGCCCCAGCGCGCCTCGCGCATTGCGCGCGCCTCACGCATCGCGCGTGCCTCGCGCAGAGCGCATTTCACGCCTAACGCGCATCTGCGTGCATCTCGCGCACCTCCTCTGCGCGATCTGTGCGCGATCTGTGCGCACCTTCTCTTGCTGCGCATCTGCGCTCTTCTCAGCGCACCTTCTGTGCGCGATCTTCTCAGCGCACCTGCGCCTCGCGCTGTGCGTCAGCGCACCAGTGCATCTGCACCAGCGTGCGACAACGTGCGCCAGTGCACGCACGTGATAGCTCCAGCCCTATCTGCCTGATCTTCCGCGCTTCATCCAGTTGCGTGCGTGCGTGCTTCCTGCACGTGCCTGCGTGCCCCAAAGCCCTAAGACTCTAGGGCACAGATCTTGATATACATGGGGTTAGTTGCCTGACGTCTACACACACAACTAATCCCGTCTATGTCATTGTAGACGAAGATTGTTATCTCTCGGTCACTCCAGTTTTCCATCTCCAGTATGTCAGAAAGCAAGGCTGATATCCCATCTATGGGCGCATTTCGTGGTCCAGCGCCCATTGTCAAGATGGATGGTACGAACTATGAACTGTGGGCAATGCAGTTCATGAGTATGATGAAGTCTACGGGTAAGAAACATATTCTTACCGAGCCCGAGCCTGCAGAGAAGACTGGAGTTCATGCCTCATGGGAGGCCGACGATGCATATGCCAAGGTGTGGCTATCTGGCACATTGGCTATTGAGATTGCCAATGACATTCTACATCAACCCACAGCCAAAGACATGTGGGATATCTTGGCAGCGACATATTCTCAGGCGAAGAATGAGACGAAGATCCTGCAACTACAACATGATATCTTCACAATAAAGCAGAACGGCCGCCCCTTACATTCTCTCTATACATCATTGAGAGGAATGTTTGAGAAGCTTTATAGCTTCATGCCTCTCACCGCCACACCAGAACAGCAGAAGACATACAGGAATGCGACGATGGTGGGTGTGTTTCTCGCTGCACTCGATCCAGAGTATGAGGCAGCACGTTCACAGAATTTGGCGGACTCGACTATTCCTCCCAAGGAGGAAGCTTTTCACAGATTGAGCAGGATCACAGTACCTTCAGCAGCTGCGAGTCAGAATCCCTCAGCCATGGCGGCCAATAGAGGCCGTGGTTTTCATCAACAGGGCCGTGGACGTACTCCCCGTGGAAGGGGTGGCCGCGCTAGGCCAACATGCTCATATTGTCACCGAGTCGGACATACTGAAGATACATGCTACTCAAAGCATGGATTTCCTGCATCCGCACGAGCAGCTGAGCAGATAGAGCCCCCGTCTGCTGCTACACTGGATCAACGATTTGATGACCTAGTTGCCCGCCTCAGGGGCATTATTCCACCATCTGGTCCAGCACCGTCTGCAGAGAACCATACTGATACTGCTGCTTCCGCCTCGGCCTCTACTAGTACTTCAGGTAGTCCACTTGCACTCCACTGTAGTAGATCTGATACACTGCCATGGATCATGGACTCCGGCGCTACACATCATCTATGTGGCGACCAGAGCCTACTTACAGGATACACCCAGATTCCTCCAGGACGGACAGTAGTTATTGCCAATGGCACGCATTCTCCTATCACGGGTCAGGGGGAGATCAGATTGACGTCTTCTATGCAGCTCAAGAATGTTTTACATGCACCGCATTTTTCTATGAATCTGTTGTCAATTAGTCAGATTACGAAGGATCTCCATTGTCGAGCTATTTTTGATTCATCTTCATTGATTTTTCAGGACATCCGTACGGGCAACGTGATTGGTCATGGCTATGAGCAAGGAGGCCTTTATCGTCTGAACCAGACCCCGTTTGCCGGAATCACAGCTTCTCCCGCAGAACAAGTATCTCCTCTCCTGTGGCATCTACGTTTTGGTCATCTACCGCTTCAGAAGTTGCGTCTTGTCTTACCTTATAGTCTTTCTCACACACCTATCCAGTGTGAGGCGTGTCAGTTGGGAAAACATCACAGGTCATCCTTTCCCAGTAGTCAAGGTCGGAGTAGTAACTCCAAGTTTGAGTTGTTTCATGTCGATGTCTGGGGTCCAAGTCGTGTTCCCGATCATCAGGGGCACAGGTTTTATATTGTATTTGTGGATGATTTCTCTAGAGCATCATGGGTATTTCTAATGAAAAATAAGTCTGAAGCTGGAAATATTATTATTCAATTTCTAAATGAGATTCAGAATGTTTTTTCCACCACTGTCAAAATTATGAGAAGTGACAATGCCTTAGAGTTATGCACCAACAATCTAGCCAACTACTACTCCTCTAAAGGAATTGTTCACCAAACATCCTGCGCCCATACGTCTCAACAAAATAGGGTTGCAGAAAGAAAACACCGTCACCTACTTGATGTCACAAGGTCACTTCTCATTCAGAGTCACGTTCCGTATTCCTACTGGGGTGATGCAGTCCTTACTGCATGTTATCTTATAAATCGTATGCCCTCGTCTGTCTTGAATGAACAGGTTCCTTTCTCACTTATTTATCCTGACAAGGATCTGTTTGCTCTTACCCCTCGTGTGTTTGGGTCAGTCGCATTTGTCCATCAGTTGTCGCCCGGTTCTGACAAGCTCTCTCCTAGGGCTGTCAAGTGTGTCTTTGTGGGGTACTCCAGAACTCAAAAGGGGTACAAGTGTTTTGACCCTGTGCGTCGGCGGTATATGATCAGTGCAGATGTTACATTCTTTGAATCCATTATGTATTTTTCAGAATCCGGTAACATGCAGCCACCACCTATATCCCCTGATACTGTATTCATGGCACCACCAACATCACAACCGCCACCAATATCTCCACCACCACCACCACCACCACCAATAGTATCCCCGTTACCATTCCATTACACCCGGAGGCCGAATCAAGCTCATGGTCCTGACCAGTCAACTAGCTCGCCTATGGTATGTAATGAAAATATTAATGTTGATGGATCTGACGACATTTCTCAGCAGGATGTATTACAGGAGCATGGTGATACCACAAAGGATCTGGATGTTCCAATCGCTCTACGCAAGCCGAAGAGAAGCTGTGCCAAGTATCCAGTATCAGCAGCGGTGTCGTTTGAGAGGCTATCTGGACCATTCAGGACGTTTGCATTGGCACTCTCAGCTACGGATATTCCACGGAACCACCATGAGGCTTTGCATGATTCTCGATGGCGGCTAGCAATGGAGGAAGAGATGGCGGCACTTCAGTCTAGAGGAACATGGAGCTTGGTTACTACACCTCCAGATGTCAACCCGGTGAGCTGCAAGTGGGTGTTTACAGTGAAACATAATGCAGATGGCTCCATTGACAGGTACAAGGCACGCCTAGTTGCAAGGGGATTCACACAGACATATGGGGTAGATTACCTTGACACGTTCTCCCCGGTGGCTCGTCATTCCACTCTGCGGATCCTCTTATCAGTTGCAGTTACTAGAGACTGGCCACTCTATCAACTGGATGTGAAGAATGCCTTTTTGTATGGCGACCTGCAGGAGGAAATCTACATGCAACAGCCACCAGGTTTTGCTGTTGAGGGGGAGTGTTCCAAGGTTTGCAGATTACATAAGGCTATCTATGGCCTTAAACAGAGCCCCAGAGCATGGTTCCAGAAGCTGTCAGACCTCTTTGAGAAACAAGGATATAAACGCTCCAATGCTGATCATTCCTTGTTTGTACAGAAGACGACAAGAGGTATTGTTGTAATCATGGTTTATGTTGACGATATCTTGATTACAGGTGATGATGACCAGGGCATTAAGCAGGCAAAGGAAAGGCTGGGGACCGAGTTTGTCACCAAGGACTTGGGAGTCCTTAGATATTTTCTGGGGCTGGAGTTTGCCAGAAATCCGTATGGATTAGTCATGTCACAGAGGAAGTATGTCACAGATCTACTGAGTGAGACAGGTATGCTAGGGTGTCGACCTGCTACGACACCAATGGACCCTAGCATGAAGCTGTATGATGATGACACAGAGGAGGTTGACAGGAGAAGATACAGAGAACTGGTAGGCAAATTGTTATATGTCACGATCACTAGGCCAGATATATTATTTGCAGTGAGCCGTGTGAGCCAGTTCATGGAGCAGCCACGCCAGGTGCATATGGATGCAATACACATGATACTTAGATATCTCAAATCTTCTCCAGGTAAAGGTCTGCTATTCAAGAAAGGAAAGGGGATTTCTGTCTCAGCATGCGCAGATGCAGACTATGCAGGATGTCCTAAGGATAGGAAGTCCACCTCAGGGTATGCTGTCTATGTTGGAGATGCCCTAGTCTCATGGAGAAGCAAGAAGCAAACTGTGGTAGCTAGATCCAGTGCTGAATCCGAATATAGGGCTATGGCCCAGGCTACTACAGAGATGATGTGGGTGAAAGCGGTGCTGACAGATTTATGCTTAGATATACCACTTCCTATGAACTTGGAGTGTGATAATCAGGCTGCTTTGTTCATTGCGAACAATCCTGCATTCCATGAACGGACCAAGCATATTGAGGTGGATTGTCACTTCATACGTGATATGATTCAGAAAGGATTCATTGCCACATCCCATGTTACTTCAGAGAACCAGACTGCAGATATATTCACCAAGGCATTGTTACGTGGCCCATTTCAGAAGTGTGCTTCCAAGCTGAGCATGATTGACATCTATGCTCCATCTTGAGGGGGAGTGTTGACGCATATTTAGTTATTGTGTCTACTTGCTATTTTATTTTCTTGTTATTCTCTTTATGTAATTTACCCATAGGCTACTCTCCTATATAAGAGAGCCTAGGGCTATGGAATAAACAACTCATTCACGTTTCCCAACAAAAACCTCAAAGGGAGTCTCGTTCTCGAGACTCGAGTCAAGGTTAATAGGTATCTTGTTTGGATTTAATATGGTCATAGAAACCTCAAAGGGTTTTGAACCCATAAAAACCTCAAAGAGAAAACAAGCCATACATTTATCATGTATCTAATTACAAAAGCTTGTTTTGATGCTTAAATCAGAAAAGCTGCGGGTATCGTGCCCGCATGTCGGCTTCTGTCTCGCATGTTGCTTATTTGACGCCGTGTCGGTGCCACAAAACCTTGACCAATGAAATCTCTTTGCTGCGAAGCTTCTTCACAGCACGATCAAGTATCTGGATTGGCTTCTCCTCATAAGTCAGATCTGGCTCTACGTCAAGATTCTCGTAACTGATGACGTGCCGAGGGTCGTGGACATATTTCCTCAGATTGGATATGTGGAAAACATCATGAATAGCTGAAAGATGTGGAGGAAGGGCTACTCGATAAGCAACCTTCCCCACTCGAGCAAGAATCTCGAACGGTCCAACATATCGTGGCGCCAACTTGCCACGAACACCGAATCTCTACACTCCCTTCATGGGAGATACTCGCAAAAATACCCAATCTCCAACCTATAATTTATAGGAATGTCATTAGTATGAGATTAAGTTGAACACATATATATCATAATTGAGTGGATGAGGAGAAAATAATTAGATTACTTGAAACTCTAAGTCTCTCCTCCGACGGTCTGCATAACTCTTCTGGCGACTCTGTGCCGTCAGAAGCCTCCGTCTCAAAAGATCAACAGCTCTCGCAGTCTCTTCCAAGAGATCTATGGAATATAAAGCATGATCACCTACCTCACGCCAACTGAGAGGCGTGAGGCATCTCCGCCCGTATAGGGCTTCGAATGGTGCCATACCAATACTGGAGTGATAGCTGTTGTTGTACGTAAATTCCACCAAAGGCAAATGGTCCTTCCAGGTTCCTTTCCACTCCAAAGTGCATGCGCGAAGTAGATCCTCTAGCGTCTGAATGGTGCGCTCACTCTGTCCATCTGTCTGCGGATGGTATGCAGAACTCATCTTCAGCTCTGTCTGTAGTGCTGACATGAACTGATGCCAATAATGAGATGTAAATCTCGAATCCCTGTCAGACACCACC
Organism: Ottelia alismoides; assembly: GCA_037367405.1. Classification (NCBI taxonomy): domain Eukaryota; kingdom Viridiplantae; phylum Streptophyta; class Magnoliopsida; order Alismatales; family Hydrocharitaceae; genus Ottelia; species Ottelia alismoides. The sequence continues at coordinate 1,056,103 of JAZKJV010008172.1, read as the reverse complement.
TTTCGTGGTATACCATGCAGCCTGATAATGTTCTGCACGTAGAGCTTGGCCAATCTGGATGGAGTGTAAGTCGTGTTGACAGGTATAAAATGGGCTGACTTGGTCAATCTATCAACAACGACCCAAATGGAATCATGGTCACCCGGTGTCTTCGGCAATCCCGTGACAAAATCCATATAAATGCTCTCCCACTTCCACTCGGGAATGGGGAGAGACTGCAGTAATCCTGGCGGTCTCCTGTGCTCAGCCTTGACCATCTGACAGGTCATGCATCTGCTAACATGTAGCGCCACATCGCGCTTCATTCCATCCCACCAGAAATGTCGACGCAAGTCACGGTACATCTTCGTACTGCCTGGATGGATAGATAACCGTGAACTGTGTGCCTCATCCAAAATGTCTTTGCGAAGATGCTCGTCATTGGGTACAACAACCCGTCCTGCCTTCCATAAAATAGACTCTACCACGACAAAATCATCAACATCGTCCTTGACGGCGCGCATGTATCTATCATGAATCCAAGGATCGGACTTCTGGTCCTCTACAATACGATCCCAAAGACTGTTGTATCGTGGAGGTACGGCGGTAGAAATGGATGCGCTCTCCTGAGGATGCCAATCGGTCAAAGCAGCAAGCGTATCCCATGTATATAGCCAGTTCGTCGTACCATCAGCATGCGCTCTCCTGTTGAGTGCATCAGCCACCACGTTTCCCTTACCGGGATGGTAAGAGATCGTGCAATCATAATCCTTCAGCAACTCGAGCCATCTGCGCTGCCTCATGTTCAGCTCCTTCTGATCAAAGATGTACTTCAGACTCTTGTGGTCTGTAAAGATCTCGAAATTCACCCCATATAGGTAGTGGCGCCAGATCTTCAAGGCGAAGACAACTGCCGCCAACTCCAAGTCATGTATGGGGTAGTTCCGCTCGTGCGGTCTCAACTGCCGTGATGCGTAAGCAATTACCTGTCCTCTCTGCATCAACACTTCTCCTAGACCTTCCCCAGATGCATCTGTGTAGACTGCATAGTCCTGAGTGCATGAAGGAAGAGCAAGAATAGGCGTTGTAGTCAACCTCTCCTTCGGTGTCTGGAAGGCCTGTTCACATGAATCGTCCCAAATAAATGGAACTCCCTTCTGCGTTAGTCGTGTCAGAGGGCGAAAAATGCGTGAAAATACGCTGACAAAGCGTCTGTAATAACCTGCAAGCCCAAGGAAGCTCCGAATCTGCGTGACAGTCTTGGGCTGCTCCCAAGACATAAATGCATCCATCTTTGCAGGATCAACCGCGATACCTGCTCCAGAAATGACGTGCCCCAAAAATGAGACCTGAGATAACCAGAACTCACACTTGCTCAACGTGGCATAGAGCTTGTGCTCTCGCAATGTGTCCAAAACAATCCGTAGATCATTCGCATGATCCCATTCATTCCGTGAATAGATGAGCACATCATCGATGAACACCACTACAAACTTGTCCAAGTATGGACGAAAGATACGGTTCATCAAATCCATGAAAGCCGCAGGTGCATTGGTGAGCCCAAACGGCATCACCACAAACTCGTAGTGTCCATAGCGAGTCCTGAAGGCTATCTTCGGAATGTCCGACTCGCGAATCCTTAGCTGATGGTAGCCTGAGCGAAGATCGGTCTTCGAGAAAACCGAAGATCCCTGGAGTTGATCGAATAAATCATCGATGCGCGGCAAAGGATAACGGTTCTTCACTGTTTTCTTGTTTAGCTGCCTGTAATCGATGCACAGTCTCATGGATCCATCCTTCTTCTTGACAAATAGAACCGGAGCACCCCAAGGTGAAGTGCTCGGTCTCACGAATCCCAAATCAAGTAACTCCTGCAACTGCACCTTCAGCTCCCTCAACTCGGCTGGTGCCATGCGATATGGTGCCATAGAGATCGGCTGTGTATCTGGCAGCAATGTGATCTCGAACTCGATCTCTCTCTCAGGAGGAAGCCCTGGTAGCTCATCAGGAAATACGTCTGGATATTCAGATACTACTCGGATATCCTGTATCATCGGCTCCTAATCAGACACCTCCCGAACAAAAGCAAGATATGAATCGCAACCCTCGTCAACAAGTCGATGGGCTCGCAATACTGAAATGTACTCCATGGTGGAGTCATGTGTAGTACCCTCAAAAGTGAACTCGGGTAGATCTGGAATCCTGAAGACAACCGTCTTCCTAAAGCAATCAACTAGTGCATGATGAGTAGATAGCCAATCCATGCCCAAAATCAAGTCGAACTCATCAAGCTGCAGAAGTAGACAATCTGCGATCATCTCATGACCGCCAATCAGTATGGGCAAGTGCCTGACTATCAGAGATACGACAAATAACTGGCCACCTAGCCCTCGGATGTGATATGGAGACGATAGCGTCTCTGCAACTCTATCTAAAGAAACAAGCAACCTCGAAGCAAGGAAAGAGTGTGTCGCGCCGGAATCGAATAAAACATGGAAAGGTCGGCCCAAGACTGAGACCATACCTTTCACCACAGTAGCCGCTGAACGTGCCTGCTCCTCAGTAACGGCATGTAACTGTCCCTGCCTGGCTGATGCAGCACTAGATCTCGCCACACTCTGCGTCTGTCTCTGCTGCTGTCGCCTAAAATTGGAGTTCCTGCCACGGAAACTCCCTGAACGTTGTATTTGAGGCTGTGACTGTGAAGGCTGTGGCTGAGGCTCGCCAGAAGCCTGTGGGCACTGTGCTCGGTAATGTCCCCACTCGTGACATCGGTAGCATCTGACTGGCCTGGTAGGTGGAGTAGCTGTGCCTGTGCTCCGAGCTGGTCCGGATGGTGGTCGGTCTACTCGCTGTGACCCAGATGGTCGAGTGGACTCGGTGCCACGTCCGACAAGTGCTCCTCCTAGAGTAGTCGATGGAGAAGAGCGAGCACTGCCTGTGAAGGGCGAACCTGTGGGTCGGAATCGTCTGTCTGACCTCTGCTGCTGAAACGGTCGACGTATCGGTCCAAAAGATCGTCGCGGTCTAGGCGCTGCTCCAGACGAGCTCCCGAAACGTCTCCCTCTAATGTCCTCGAATTTCTCCGCAGCATCGGTAGCTTCGGAGATGGATGTGATATGTAATCCTGCCAGCTTCTCCTGCACCTCCTCTCGCATGCCGCCAATAAACTTTTCCAGATTCTCCTCTAGAAATGCGCCAGCCGCTCGTGTATGTCGTGACAGCTCTGTGTATCTGATAAAGTAATCCCTGGCTGTCATCTGTCCCTGACGAAGCTCTGCAAACAGTCGGCGCTGGGACTCCTTCCACTTCGCAGAAAAGAAGTGGGCTTTGAACCTAGTCTCGAAATCGTTCCAAGTAGGCTCTCAGCCTAACTCGGACACTACGGCCTCCCACCATCGCTCGGCGAAGTCTGTCAGTGAATACTCTAAGAAAGATAGCCACGTGTTTCGTGGCGCATGAATCGCCCTGAGCACCTTCATCACTCTCTTCAGCCACTTCTCAGCATCATCTGGTGGACCTGTGCCCTCGAACAAGGGTATGTTGGCCCGCTGATAAGAAGTGAAGACCGACTAGTGCCTATGAATGGCGGAATACTCGTGTGCATCCTCGCCAGCAAAGTCAACAGGGTCCTGCTCCCTGTCTAAGTCTGCATCCTCCTCAGCTCCATGCTCTGGAATACCCTCTAATGGATCGTCAGGATGAGGCTGCTCCACCTCAACAGACTGGTGCTGTACCTGCCGTGTTCCATCCTGGGATGGATGGTACGTGAAATTTGACAAGTCCTCAAATCTCATCTCTATGTTCGTCTGCCTGTCAGCAATCTCAGTCTGCTGGGCCAATATCTGCTCCTGCTGGCCTCTCATAGCAGCCTGCTGCTGCTGAAGATCAGTAAGTGCGCTCAGTATGCGTGCCAGCTGATCAGAAGTATCCTGACCTGGTCGAGATGCCATGGCTCTGCATGAGAACCATAATTAGTCATAAAAATGCCCTCGACAGATATTTATCATAAATGCTTTTCTTTTCTTGGGATATAATAGGAAAATTAATGAAATTGGTGACTTATGTGGTTATTGAATATGAATGTCATATTTCCCTTCTCGAACTCACGACAAGTCGGAAGACTATCGCTATCTGAGAACTTAATGCGATCGGAATTGTAATACCGCAAATGTGCGTATCGGGGTACCACTGCTCTGATACCAAACTGTGAACCCCTCAGTATCCGGGAACCCGTTAATCAAACACTCGCACTATTATTCACATGAGATCGCATGAAGTTGTAGAAAAGCAGGGAAAATTTTTCGCACGGCTAATTATCCACATGACATTTACATTCACAACATAACCACAAAGTAAAAGAGATACAATTGGCACCAAAATTCTTTTTCATTAATATTCATATCCATTTACAACTTGCACAAGCATCTTCCATATTACAACATATATCCCAAGTGATACAAAAGAGATAGCATTTACATCATCATCTGAACAAAAACTGAGACAAAGTACTTCATACCGTCTAGTGTATACTCTGTCTCCAGGAAGCATGTATAACTACTGAGCGGCTACTGAACTGTAGGCTGTTTGCCTGCCAAACACATTAGGAAAGAAGAGGCGTCAGCCATTTCTGCTACCTCCCAAAAACTTATAAAATAACTAGTCATTTAGTATGTGCAAAAGCAAGCAAGTAGAAAGGTAGTACAAGTAAAATCTACATCTACTAGCGTAAATAAAAAGGAGTTTCAAATTGTTTGTAATGCACTTCTAATGACTTCCCCAGAACCCAACATTTTCCTGCATATGACACATTTACTTTGTAGTTGAATATTCATGAGTATAAGAGTATATACATATATATATCATTTTCTAGCAATCTCAACTTTTGATTCATGAGTATAAGAGTATATACATATATATATATCATTTTCTAGCAATCTCAACTTTTGATTCATGAGTATAAGAACTCCAGATGATGTAGATATAGATATGGATGATCTAGATGTAGAATCGTCATGTATGTTGGCGAAGTAACTCAAGCGGTGAAGAAGCCTGCAAATGGCTCTTCCGTCTCACCCTCTAATTAGAAGCGCGGTCCAATAGAGGGATAGGTCTACTCCCCAACTACGCCACTGAGACGGGTGAGAGAGACTCCCTAAAAAAGTCGCTCTAGAAAACTGCCCGACTAGTACGGGCGGACGAGCTCGTACGTAAAACTGAAAACCAAGGATCCCCCGCCTGGGTATCCTAAAAAACAGGGTCAGCGGAACTGGTCTAAAGTCAGGATCCCAACGAGGCGTAAAAACACTGCAAGCTCGCGTAAAACCGTGTAAAAGACTGGGATCCTAGACCCGCGCACTTGGCGGCCGCTGCCCTAACTGGGCTTCCTATTCACCCGCCCAGTTGAGGGTCACCGCGCCCTCGCACGGTCAGGTATAAAGGTTGCCATGACTGGCAAAATGATTATCATCAGTTATTCCTGAACATCTTATCTTCCGGACATCTTTATTCTTTCTCAATCTTTTCGGAGTTTGGTTTTATAGATCTGTGTCTTTGGATTATTGATCTTATTGATAATAATCAACAGGTAGGAGAGTATTCCTAAGGATGGTATAGTAAAACTAATTGGTCCTCGCGGTTACTGATTAAGATCAAAAGAAATTTATTATAGTAAGGGTCACCGTGACTGGCACAAATATTTGTCACGACTGATTCACTACCATACTTATTTGGTTTCTCAATCCCTTCTTAACCCCCTTCTATGGTAAACTTATCAGATATGGGTGTCTCATAATAACTCTTCGTTATAGTGCTCAATAATTGGTAGAGTATTTTAAAAGAATGATTTCATGAAGATAACTAGTCCTTAGGGTCACGGATGATTATCATCATTTTTTTATAATAATAATACTTATTATTATTATTCCAACTGAGTACACAGTACACAGTAGTTTGTAATTGTCTAAATAATTGTTATCAATCTTACTATTATTTTTCAAAGAACTAAAGTTTTCAATCCAAAATTTTATGTATATATCTTAAAAAGGCTTTTAATTTCCATCTAGCTTATCATAATTTACCCTAAATCCCATATTTTAGTCATGAAAATATATTATTTCAGAAGCAACTATTCAAATCTGAAATTTGAATTAATTTTGAGTAAAATCATAAATTTTCATCATGAAAACATATAAGTTATGGAGCAATTATTAAGATCTGAATTTAGAACAAAATGTATGCAAAACTCCCAATTTTGATTACGAAAATATACAACTTCTGGAGCAATTATCTAGATCTGAATTTGGAACAAATTATATGCAAAACCCCCAATTTTGATCATGAAAATATACTACTTCTGGAGCAATCATTCAGATCTGAATTTGGAATAAAATGTATGCAAAACTCCCAATTTTGATCACGAAAATATACAACTTCTGGAGCAATTATCCAGATCTGAATTTGGAACAAATTATATGCAAAACCCCCAATTTTGATCATGAAAATATACTACTTCTGGAGCAATCATTCATATCTGAATTTGGAATAAAATGTATGCAAACCCCCCAATTTTGATCATAAAAATACACAACTTCTGGAGCAATCATTCAGATCTGAATTTGGAATAAAATGTATGCAAAACCCCCAATTTTGATCATAAAAATATACAACTTCTGAAGCAATCATTCAGATCTGAATTTGGAATAAAATGTATGCAAAACCCCCAATTTTGATCATAAAAATATACAACTTCTGGAACAATTATCCAGATCTGAATTTGGAACAAAATATATGCAAAACCCCCAAATTTTGATCATGAAAATATACTACTTCTGGAGCAATCTCTTAGGTCTGATCTTAGGATCAAGTGCATGTAAAAATCCTCAATTTAAATTTAATTCTAGTAACTTTTAGAGAGTTGAAATCACATGAATGGCAGCAAGTGGAAAGGGAAGAGATTTGTACCTTGAATTTTCTCTAATTTAGAGATGGTTTCTCATGCAAGAGAGACTTCAAATGTAGCTCTAGCTGAAGAAAACAATGCTGGACAGCAGTCTGAATTGGAGAAAAATAGTAAAGGAGTTGCTGTAGCAACAACCCAAGGGAAATATCAGCAAGAGCTGCTGCCTGGAGCAACAGTAGCAGCTCTAATTGCTGGATTGAAGGAGCAGGTCCAGCTCCTCGAATGGCTGGGGCTTCTCTCACGGCTGGAAAATTGGGAATAGAATAAGGGAGGAGTTCCTTCGGTTGTATCTAATTGGGGTATAAATAGGGAAGATGGGAAAAAGAGTTGTTGACAAATGGAATTTGTAAGGAGGCCAAGTGGGCTGAAACGGGAGTAATTTGGTTACTGTAGCACAGTCAACAGACTTTATAATATTCATTATTATTTTTATTTTTTTAACCAAAATCATCTTATTCGTTATACATAAAAATCGACCTTATTCATGCCTCGGACGTCGGATTTCGACGCGAAATGTCTCGTTTTGATCGTCTCAAAATGACGGCCAATATGAGTATAATATTGATATATTTCCGGTCGAGTTTTGAATACCCGAAATTTTCGGATACGGTTTTTGTTTGAGATTAAATTTTGTGATTTTAAAATATCAAACGACCACCGATTGACGAACGGTCGATTCTGTTGATCTTGTTTCATCGAATCGGATCTAATGATGGTCTCGGTTCATTTCGCGGTTTCCGAATTTGCGTCGCGGCTTTTCACGGCACGCATTACGAAGGGACCGATTTTTGGTCGATTTCGTCCGAACGACTTTTGATTCATGATCAATGGTCGTTTAAGGTTGTTTAGTATTGACCGACAACGTTTTTGGGTTCATTAGACGCAAATCGGATGAGTTCGGGTTTACGCGAATTCCCGGATGTTACAAAATGGCACATTATCTGCGGAAAAAAATGAGAAAAGATGCGTACAAAGAAAAGTTGTACGAAGGTTAAAAAAATGGTTTCGAAAAAAAATGATGACGATGATTTGAGAGCCAGAAAAAAATGAATTCGGCATTTTTCTCCCCATATTTATGTATTGTCTTCTCCCAACTTTGCCGACTAGTATGGGAGAAAGGGGGAGTATATGTAGAGCCATAGGTCTATTCAGATTCTCCAAATACAAATATTCCAGACCAGCCAGTTGTTCAGATTCTACTGTTGGGCAGATATTCAGACTCGACTTCAGATGTTTCCTAGTCTGCAGTTCAAGACACACGAGTGTGCGATCTTCAGTTTTATGGTCCCCATCATTCTTATTTTCGGCCAGAGTTTTCATGTGATCCATAAGGACTCCAAAGTAGAGTATCGTTCCCTATGCCATGTTGGCTAGGGTTTTCGTGAGATATCATAGGGACTCCAGAGTAGAGTACCATTCTCTGCGCCAGATAGGAGAGATCCAGTTCTCCGATGAGGAGACTTTTCAGACTCCATTCTCCAGCGACCGTGGACTCCGACGAGGATTACACTCTACATCCTTTCAGTTCGGCCCTTTCCAGAGTTGGAGCGATTGTACACATGTTGTGGCAGGCCAGAGTACTCCAACGAGGAGACTCATTTCAGTTGCAGTGACTCTGGCAGGCGCAGTTCAGAGCACATGCTCTCCGACGAGGAGATTCAGTTAACTCACACTCCAGCCCGTTCGTTCTCCTCACCTGTACGGCATGAGAAGCAACGTCCTCAACAGCAGTCGACAGTTGTGCACGTTGAGTTGATATTGAATGTAGAGTCATGTAGCATGAGTTGAGTTTCTTTCTGTTTGTCCAAGCTGAGCATCGCATGCTCCAACTTGAGGGGGAGTGTTGGAGTATTTGTTATATGAGTCATTAGCCCCACATCTACCAGTTTGGAGATGTGGGGACTCAGTGGGAGCTATATATAGACCCACACACCCCTGTAGTCAGATGAGAAAAGCAATGAAGCATATGGCCCTCTGAGGCCTTCTCTCGTGGTTTCATTCCGCTCCTTAGGGAGTAGGGTTCCATGTAAAATCTAGGTGTCCTTAAAGTTTTATTTCTGTATTCTCTGATTCTGCTTCCGCTTCCTATTTTCTAACACGAGTTGATGGAGATAGGTACCTCCTGAGATGGACATGCACCTTTGGGCCTCAGCTAAGAAACTTAGATGGCCGCAACCCCAACAAACAAGTTGGGAGACACATTGCACTTGGTGCCCAAAGTAATATTATGATGCCTACTCGATGGACTTTGATATCAACTAGTGTGGTTGATAGTCAAAAATTTGCTATCACATTGAGTTCGTAGATAGATAATAATTGATGTTTGACCACATCAATTGGTGTTCCGAGTACTCAGTACTCATGCTATGAGGAGAATCCGGATGTGGTAAATGGAAGAGAAACTCGGGGACATTCACTCGATTACATAGCACATGAAATGATGGATTAATAATTTAGAGCATTGGCCCATGCCTATGCCATTAAGGACATTCATGAGTGGGTATTAGACTTAGGTAGCTTGTGAGGGTTTTCCACAAGTTATTAGTGATTAAATGTTGAATACACATGTCGAACGTGTGAGCTGGTGAGACGAAGTAGGCCTTGTAGAGACCAGCTTCGTAGCGGGTGTATGTATACCCCTCAGGGAACTTGTACATTCTTTTTCTTACCTTTACCCTAGTGGTTAGTGTTATAATTGTTTCTGGACAATTGTCCATAACGTTACCTTTTGATAGTGTTGTATCAGTCTGAGATTCATTGTTGGCAACATGCACCATATTTGGTGCGTAGTCGTTGTATAGTTTATTGTTGGTTACACCTTGTACTTTCAAGAGACATTGTAGAAATACATGTATATTTTGTGGGCATATTGTCATGACCACATGTAGCTATATATATTTTTGGACATGGTTATACTTTTGGAAATATGTTAATGAAAGTAAATGTACTATGTTCTTTCATTTATTTTACTTCTACGGTTGTATATTTCAAATGTGGATCTAATATGCATGAGACGGGTTTTTCACATAGCGAGATCTTGGGAGTATTGAACGACAACATCCAAAGGAAGTCTCGCGAGGGGTGAGGCGTAATAGATTGTATTATTGCTCAGACCGTCCAATCTCTCTCATGTATGTTAGATATTTCATTGGTATTAAATATGAGATGGTGTAGGGAGTCGTCCAATTTTGACACAAGTTCAAGGATAATAACCTAAGTTTAATATCATGTTTGTCTCTCTAAGTATGGAAGCAAATAATCGAAGCAATTATTTTCTTTGCATAATCATGTCGGACCAAGTCGACCCCAATGTGACGCAACAGCAACATGTCCAGGTACAGGTCGTACAGGGCATACAACAACATCAAGAGGCGACAGAATAGAGGCTCCTTCAGCAAGATGACAAAATCTATCATCCCTCTCATGAGGAGGATTGCAGCATTCAACCTTCGATGTCTCTAGAGTCGAAGAGGAGTGAGGTTTAAATGTTGTAGAACATCACAGACATACACATGTCATAGAGCTCAGGTGCCACAATTCTTCAAGACTTTGCACCAGACAAGATTGAGTTGTGGATGGAACACGTAAACCAAGGTTCCGCGGATGATTCATGTGCCAAAAGACACATTGCTGAGCTTCACAGAGTATTCACGGGCAGGCTAGGCCAAGCTCTAGAGGTACGACACTAGAGAGCGTCTAACTAAGCTCATGTCATGGGTTGTATATCTAGACAAGTTCTGTAGTGAATTCTGCCCGGGCCATTGGGAAGATGATCAGAAGAGATGGTTTGTTGACTTGGCGCATGGATCGATGACGGTCAAAGAGTATCTCACTCAATACATCGAGCTCTCACGTCAATCACCGGCCACTGCTACTTTTCCCGAAGAGAACTTGCATAAATTCATACGAGACATGTGTGTTGATGTATAAGACAATATATCTACTATAAGAATCACTCAATCAAAGATATAACTATGAAGGTAACAAAGATGGAGGCCTCTCAGAGTTGACTATAGAGAGCCCCCACGGCTATTGCTTCTGTGATCTGTGAGGGCAGTACATTGGGACTTCTTTCCTATAGATGCTTCAACCCCATAGCGATAGTACCAGCAATCAGTGGATTCATTGAATCCTCTACCTGGGGTAAGCTCTAGCTAATCGAGACGCTACTTCTTCCTGACCTGCATCCACTGAGTTGAGATCTGGGGGAAACAATTTGATTTCTACAAGACCCTATCATAGCCATGTCCATGTGATCGTGTATGCTAGCACAATCAGTTATTGGACCTCTTTAGAGTGTAGTGTCCTTTACGTACCAGTGTCTCAAATGCACTACAATCGAGTGCATGATCGGCTCTTCCAAAGTAGGAGCCAAGATTTTCAACGTCCACCACAGGTCCACAGTAGACTTACAGGTTGTAGGATTTAATGCACCACCATTGTCGCGAGAATAGCTAAATAGTAGCCACCTAGGACTAGGCTCATGCCTCTGGTAACACTATTAGATATATGATTTCAGTACATGGGTTCTCATTATATGCCCTGTTTGATTCGGGGGTCATACACTCCTTTCTAGCACACACCGCTTACTGCCCACATTGGGCAATCCAGCGATGAGAATCATGTCTCTGTACTATATCAAATACCCAAGGGGCAGTTGATCATTATAAGTCAAGTAGTACAGATATGTGCCAGATCCCATCCTTCGTGTTAGACGTATGAAGCCTTCAAGGCTGGGTTGGTGGAAGATCCTCTTGCAGGGGACGGCTCTGCATGTGGAGCTATCATCGTTGAGCCTGTCTAGACGTCGAGATGATCTCCTTCGACGTGGGCGGCTTAATGATGGTCCGCTCACACAACGCGCTGGCCCGGTGGAGGTGGTCGCAGTTGTTGGTGGCAGGGTTCTGTATCTCGAGGAAGAAGGGTCGTGTCCGGCTCCGGCCGCTCATTTTCCACCGATCACCGGTCCCATGCCGGTCGAGAAGCTGAAGAGTCTCCTGGGTGTTTCCGAAGCGATTTCCGTAAGACCGCTCCTATTCCGGGTAGCGTCTTTTTCAGACCCGTTCGTGTCGCATCTATTGGGAAGATAACGGATTTCTAATTCTCGAGGGCCGGAGTACCGAAAGAGCGGGTAGACGTGCTGGCCTCCCAAGATTCAAATGTGGACCATTTCACCCCCCATTATGGATCCCATATCACCGGGTCTAGGGCCCGCCCGATTGTAGACGCATACAGGTCTACTCAACCCCAAAAATCATCTGGCCCCTTTGGTGGCTGCTTCGATCGGGACAGAGCTTGCATTCTCCAGATGAGGCCGATGAGGCCACTTGACTCCGCCAATCCGACTGCGACAACTGCTATCCGGGCAGGGGTCGCATCTCCTGGGTTGGCTATCGAGGGAGAGGCGCCCGGAGCTAAGGATAAGATGGAGGTTGTGCTCGCAACAACGGAGATGCAGGAGGGTGTCCATTTGGAGGCTCCGGTGATGGCACCCGAGGCCCCCGAGGGCGAAGCGCATCCGATTTTAGCCTCGATCGAGGTCGCGGCGGGTCTACTTTCGGAGGACCAGTCCCGCTTTGGGGCTTGCTACTCGAGGCGAGACATGCCAAGACCCTTGAGAAGAAAATTACGTCGGGCAGCGACGCAGGCACGAGCGCTGGACGAGGAGGGAGCGCGGGTAATAGGCAATCTCGATCATGCGAGATCTTTGTTGGTGAACAGATTCAGCCTGCTTGATAGATCGATGGCAGAACGCTTAGGTTTGGTGGCCTCGAAGGAGATGGTCAACAGATTTCCCAAATGAAGCTCCTTTCTTGGAACGTGTGGGGTGCAGGTCGGCCCGAAAAGCGGCTGGCGATGAGGAACATGGCGGATGAATCGATGGCCGATATCTTTTTGTTTCAAGAGACCAAGACTTCTCGCGAGGCGTCTGAGCTCAAGAGGGTGCTCGGCAGGGGAGGGCGTTTTGGAGTTGCGGACTTGGAGGCCACCGGCGCTTCCGATGGTTTATTGACGGGGAGGAAGGATGTGGTTTTTGAATTGACTGCGATGTCACGATTGCAGTCCACTATCTCGGTGCGTCTCATGAGACGTGTGGATGGGCTCATGGTTCTCATCACTAATGTGTACGGACCCATGGGCCAGGAGCGCGCCCCGCTGGCCGCCGAGCTGGAGTCCATTGCGGCCGAGCGGGAAGCCGGTGTTTGGTTGATCGGTGGTGACCTCAATGTCACTCTACTCCCGGGTGATCGCCCCCTTAACGGTGGAGGCAGGGACGCGACTTCTGAGGTGCTACGAAGAACTATTGATGCATTAGGTTTGCAGATTGTGGATGTTGCGGGGTACTCTTACACTTGACGAAATGTAAGGTCTCGCTCGAGGTTGGACAGATTCTTGGTGTCGATCGAGGGGGCGGAGGCCTTCCCTTTGTCTCGTGCGTAGGGGATGCCACGCGCACACTCCGACCATACTCCCATTGTCTGGTCTTCTGGCGAGGGGGAGAGAGGCAGATTCATCTTCCGCTTTGAGAGGAGCTGGTTGCTTGAGGAGGGCTTTCGCGAGGATGTCATAGCTCGATGGCGGGAGTGGAACCCGGGGGGTTCAGCGGTGGCCCGCTTTCATGTGAAACTCTCGCTCTTGCAGTTGCATCTTTCTCATTTTGGTTGGACGATTAAGCGACGTCGCAAACTAAAGAGAGGGGAGGCGCAGGCGGGCGTGTCCAGGCTTGATAAGCTCGACGACGAGCATGGGCTCGGGCCGGAGGAGGTGAAAGAGAGGTTGAAGCTTTTAGAAGAAATTTTGCTGGAAGATCGGAAGGAGGAGGTCGAATGGAGGCAGCAGTCCAGGCAGCGGTGGCTTCGTGAGGAAGATGCCAATACGCGCTTCTTCCATAACATGGCATCGGGAAGACGTCGGAGAAATCGCATTCAAGAGCTCCAGGTGGGGGAGCGGAGGGTGACGGGAGAGGCGAACCGGACCACGCGAAAGAGTGCAGTGTGGCTTTCCGAGTTGCAGAAGGATGTGTTGTTGGTCCCGTTTTCGGAAGAGGAAATTAAGAGTGTGGTATGGGACTTGAATGCGGAGGGGGCGCCGGGCCCCGACGGTTAGCCGGTCCTTTTCTATAAAGAGTTATGGGACCTGCTAAAAGGCGAGATCGTGGAGCTACTGAACGAGTTCTCGGAAGGCAACAGGGGTTTTGACAAGATCAACAAAGCTTTAATTTTCATGCTGCCAAAGACGGACGCTCCGGCTAGAATTGAGGACTACCGCCTGATCGCACTATCCAATGTGATCTATCCAATAGTTGCAAAGACTTTGGCAAATCGGCTAAGGCTCGTTCTTGACACGGTGGTCATGTAGGGGCAGAGTGCCTTTATCCCGGGGAGGCATATGGCGGATGGCTTAGTGATGGTGTCCGAAATCTGTCTGCATTGTAAGATGTCGAAGACGAAGGGCGCTCTTTGGAAGCTTGACTTCTCCAAGGCCTACGATTGTGTTGATTAGAGCTTCATGTGGTCGTCGTTAAGGCGAAGAGGCTTCCCGGAATTGGGGATCGGGTGGATGAAAAGATGCATAATGACATCCTCTTTCTTTGTACTGATAAATGGCAAGCCGGAGGGCGGCCCGTTTCAGCCGCAAAGAGGGGTGCGCCAGGGATGACCCCTGGCACCGATGCTCTTCGTTATCGTGGTTGATGCCTTGGCTGTATTGTTCAATCAGGCGGTGGAAGCGGATATGTGTGCTGGGTTCCGCTTGGAGGAGTTGTCGATTCCTATACTCCAATATGCTGATGACACTTTACTCCTGCTCGGCGGGTCGGAACGGCAGGTGGAGAATGCGGCGATGTTGGTGGATATCTTTGGTGAACTCTCGGGCATGTTTGCTAACAACCACAAATCCATGGTCATCACCTTCGAGATGACCGCCAGTGAGAGTGAAGCAGTGGCTGAGTTTACTCGGTGCCCTCTGGGATCGTTGCCGATGACATACCTGGGCCTACCATCGGTGGACGGGAAGTTGAAGAAGTCTGATTGGGACGTTGTGCTTCGTAACATGGAACAAAGAATGGCGGGTTGGAAGGCGATCACGTTGTCGAAGGAGGGAAAGCTTGTTTTGTTGAAGCACGTTCTTTCAGCGATACCACTTTTTTTCTTCTCTACTCGCATTTCTCCGGCCGGTGTGCGGAGGAAGATTGAAGCATTGATGAAGTCTTTCTTTTGGGCAGACTGCAAGCAGCAGAAAGCGGGGCTTCACCTAGTGGGGTGGAAGGACATGACGAAGGGGAAGAAGGATGGAGGCCAGGGCATACGAGACGTAGATTGCATGAACAGGCCATTGTTGGGTAAATGGGTGGCCCGGATTTGGGGTTCCTCTTCCTCTCTGGTGCTCAGGCTTATTCGCAAAATTTATGGGGTCCGGGGAGAGTTGGTGACAAGAAGGTTGCGGTGGGAATCTCCGCTTTGGTCCGGGGTCCATGTTGTCCTCCCTGACCTTGCTCTGCACTTGACTCCGAAGGTGGGCGATGGGCGTCTATTTCGATTCTGGGGAGACAACCGGACGGGGGAGGGGGAATTGAGTGCTAGATTTTCGCGTTTGTTTTCCCTTGCGGTGAGGCAAGATGCTACTCTCGAGTAGGTGGGGGCAACCGGCACTTGGGCACATGTGTTCCTCAACGAGCTGTCAGATCAAAAGACTAAATGAATTTCTTAGGTTGCAATCGGAGCTGCCGCTCACGGCAGACATCTTTCCTGACTCCAACCTCGAGCGCGTGGACCACTTCGAATGGAGAGGAGGATACTCAACGAAAAAAGCTTACGAACTGATGCGTCGCTCTGGCGAGGTGCAGGACACTGTTTTTTTACAGGACTTACGCGTGATTTGGACGGCTAAAGATTCCTAAGAGAGTAAAGATCTTCTTGTGGTGCTTGAGGAAGGATCGCATTTGTGACAAGGTGAGATGTGCGCGTATCTTTGGCGTCCAGGACGTGATGTGCGACAGGTGTCAGATTCAACAGGAGGGCGCGGACCACATCTTTTTCAAATGCCAAAGCTCGGGCGCGGTTTGGCGAGACCTGATTGCCATGGCTGCAGTGTGACAGCATGGCGAATTTTTGGAGTTCTATCAGGAGAGTGGGCCTAGGCTCCACCGATGACATCTCGCAGGCCATGGCTGCGTTATGGGAAATCTGGCAGGGTCGAAATGACATAATTTTCAAAAATCAAATATTCTACTCGGAAAATGCAATTGCCCACTGTAAGGCCCTTCACAACTTCTGGGCCTCTCGTTAATGTAATCGATCTCCTCTACTTATTAATAGTAAGGCGGTAGCTCCCAACTTGGGAGCTTATCCGTGTTGGTTGTCAAAAAAATGTGGGCATCTGATGTCTGCATTTCATTTACAGATTTATTTTAAGATTTTGGCATCATCTTGGACATGGACAGGATAAAAAGGCAACAAGCATGCCTAGATTGTTATGGGGAAGAGAGTGGTTTTCCGTCTCTCTTTCCCCTTCTCTCTCTCTCCCATTCTCTTTCTCACATGTTCGCTCACACATATACCATAAGTAGAATAAAGAATAAAGAAAGCTTCTTTTTTAGTAATATGTGGTTACCCCCCCTCCCCACACACACACACATAATCTATTATCCAACTCAATAAGGCAGGTATTCGAGTGAATGGGTATCCATTTCGAATAAAGCAGGCTGATTCCTTACCCCATTATGTTGAGACGGCTCGGGTTATGTGTGAATGCATTGTTAAACCCATTAATAAATAGTTGCCCCTAAAATTGTGGTCTACATCTATTTGATATGTGGAGGCATTTTTTATGGTGACAATGACAATTTAGCATGGGTTACATCAGTTTCAAGCTAGCAGTGTTAAAATCATGCAATTACTTAGAAAACAGAGGTCAGGGCCCCTTCTGACTCAGGGGTATATATTTTGTTGTGAAAAAATTACAGGGCCTGAGGAAATTATATTACATGGACGCCCTTCTTGCAACCTGTGCTTGTCTGCTGCAGCATTACTCACAGAAATGGCTGATGTGCAAGATTCCCGAGTGCATGTAAAGGTGCCATAATCTCATCCCTCCACATCAATCTGCTTTAATAAAAAATAGAAATCACGGATCAAATTTAACTTCAGAAAAATTGTGAATTGAATAAAAACACCTAATCTAGCAAAAAGGGCATGAAAGAAACATATACAAGGCTATCCAAAAAGGTAATACAAGAAACCAGCACTGAATCTAAAGGGCTTCCGTATCTGCGTCACTATATGGAATATAACAAATCAGGAATTACCAGCGTTGTATTGCTATTCAAATGATAGCATATTAATAGGATCAGAAGGCCAAGATATTCGCTCCACTTCAGATATATGCATAGCTTCTTAATCAGTCTAGCAATCTTTCACTATATTACCTGAACCATTAGTTAGTGCTGATTGTGCGAGGGAAGGGGATGGGATGGAGGAAGGTGGGGGGGGAGAAGGTGTGCGTCCGAAGTTCACCGTCAGCTGCTTCGAGGCAAAGGGACTGGGGTTCAGAGCGCTTTTGGGGGAGATGCCTCGGTGTGAGGTCATCGGGCGGCGGAGTGTAATCCGGTGAAATGTTTTGCGTACAGGAAGAACGGACACCAGAGTTCCTGCTGCGTGGAGGGTCTTACGTGCGAAGACAAGAAGTCTTGCACCCTCAAGACTGTCACAGGATCTGCTCAGTTTCTGGTAGGAGTTTGCAGAAGAGATGGGAGATGTTTGGCTGACGCGATGGAGGACATCGGTGGGGCGATGGGATGCAACTTTGGCGGTGATGTCATGAAGCTTTACGGATTGTTGGTTTGCGCGCGTGATCTGACGGCAAAGGAAGCTCGGCAGCTCATGGACTTCTCGCAGCGAGGCGTGGGGCAGGTCCACTAGAGAAACCCCTTGGTACGAAATGGGTGTCGGACCAACAACAGAAGGTCATGAGGTTCTCGATCAAAGGCCTCCTTGTAGTGGGGCGGATCCTGGAGGTGATCTGTTTGATGCTTGCACCGGTGATCAGCATTAAGAGCATCCTCGCGGACGGTCTTCACCGAGGACAACCGTCATGGGTGGTTGCATTGGGATTGATTACCAGTACCAGACGTTCGCTACCTCTGTTACTCGAGGCGAGATTCTCGGGATGCCTTCTGCGCCTGGAGGTCCGAGAGGAGGGTCCAACGGCCGAAATCTTGGGGTGGAGGCATGAGATGGTCGATGAAGAAGATGAGTACGGAAATGGAAATTGGCTCTTCTAGTGTTTTTTAATAGAGAGATCCATTAAAGAAAAAGCGGGGAAGACTTAGGGCGCAACGAACAGCATAAAGACCAAGGTAAGTGTGCATGCTTTCGATGCTAGGGTACCCTACACGGAGGCCCTAGTCGGGCCAGCAGACCCGACTGGGGATCGGGATAGTTTCTCGGATCGTGAGGAGGTCGGATCTGGACCACAAGCGGAGGAAGATTATAAATGGGGATATCCAAATTTTGACCCGGTTGCATCGGGCGGGCGTGGCAGGTGCATCGCCATTTCAAATCCCCTGGCGGATCCGAGGAGAGGAATGGTCTGAGGTGCTGAGGTGCCTCGGTCTGGCACCGCCAAGGGGGTCTCCAATGTTGGTCAATGAATTGTATCGCTTGGAATGTAAGAGGCCTGGGGCAGGCCAAAAAGAGAATGGATGTACGTCGATTGGTGATGGATCAGAGGGTGGATGTGGTATTGCTGCAAAAACAAAAATATCGTAGATTGTTGAGGTGGTATGGAAGGAGATTGGGGGCAGCAAACTCTCAGAGTTCAAAGCAATCGCTTCGGCAGGGGCTTCTGGAGGCATAATGATGGCGTGGAATGGTGATGTTTTTGCTATAGAGGGAGACGCGATGAGGGAAGGCACTCATTCATGATACCACTGCGCCGCAAGGCTAATTGTCTCATATTGTTGGTTACTAATGTATATGGTCCATGCAATGGTGCAAACATTGCTCAACTGGTGGAGGGCATGATCATGGCCAGGTGGTGTTCCACTATGTGGTGCGAATCGTCGCTAGCAACTTCAATGTGACTCTGCGTTCGAACGATCGTCATGGGGGTCGTGGGGGGAGAGATGCCGGCTCGACGCAAGTGGTAGGGATGGTAGATGATCTCGGGCTTCATATTGTGGACATCGTTGGATGTAGGTATACATGGCAGAGCTCAAGATCTCGATCACATATTGATAGATTTATGTTGTCGTAGAGGCACTCGGGGTTTTCCCGTTGGCAAGGGCTCGAGCATTGCCAAGGGTGCATTTGGATCTCACATCACTGTTGTGGTACTCGGGAGAGGACGTCCGCCCTCGGAGCTTTTTCGCTTCAAGAGGCTCTGGTTGGAGGATGGCTTCCGTGAAAACATTGTGTAGTTGTAGGATGGATGCAGACCTAGTGGGTCGGCAACAAGTAGACTGGCAAGCAAGCTGGCTTTGCTCAGAAGGCATCTGATGGAGTTTAACAGGGTTAACCGATTGCAGCGCAGATCTAGAAGGTTGACAGCTAGAGAGGAGGTGTGCAAGCTAGACAGATTGGAAGGTGAGAGACAGTTGACGACAGAGGAGTAGGCGGGGAGAGACAGATACCTGGATGTGATTCTTCTTGAGGACAAAAAGGTGAAGGTGGCATGGAGGAAGAGATTCATGCAACGATGGTTGGGGGAGAGGGATGTG
Source organism: Ottelia alismoides (assembly GCA_037367405.1). Classification (NCBI taxonomy): domain Eukaryota; kingdom Viridiplantae; phylum Streptophyta; class Magnoliopsida; order Alismatales; family Hydrocharitaceae; genus Ottelia; species Ottelia alismoides. The sequence goes on along the minus strand of JAZKJV010008172.1, from coordinate 1,036,445 downwards.
AATACGGGGTTCCTTCATGCCATGGAAAGTGGGAGAAGACGAAGAAATCGGATACATTCAGTTTTCGTTGGTGGAGTGGTGGTGGGGGCGGGATGTGGGGGTGGTATTGTAGTCACACTTTTAGACTTTTGGCAAACAACGCTATCGATCAGGTTGGGGATGGCGGGGGAGAGGAGTCTCGCAAATCACTCAGCGGAGGTGGATTCATTGGGGAGGGAGTTTTCGGAGGCGAGATCCAGGAGGGCGCTCTTTCAGGTTAATGCGGACGGGGCACCAGGACCGGACAACTTCCCGATATGTTTTCCTAGGGAGTTCTGGGAGGTGGTCAAGTGTGACATGATGGAGGTGCTGGAGAAATTTCGGCAAGGGGATAGGGGATTTGGGACACTGAACAATGCGCTCATTTTTCTGCTACCAAAGGCCACTCCGATTAGGGTGGAGGACTACAGGCCTATTGCACTGTCCAATGCCATCTATCTCTTGATTTCAAAGATTCTTGTTAACCGATTGAGGGGGTACTTACACATGATCATTTCACCTGAGTAGGCGACATTTGTACCTAGAAGAGCTATGGCGGACGGGTTGGTGATGGCATTGGAGGTGGTGACAGATTGGAAAATAAGCAAGGCCAAAGGTGTGCTTTGGAAGGTTGACTTTTCCAAAGCTTATGACTGTATTAATTGGAGGTTCCTGTGGATATCACTGGAGAACAGAGGTTCCTGAAGCGGTGGATTGCTCGGATCAAGCGGTGCGTTACAACTACATCCCATGATGTACATGTCAATGACATATCGAAAGGGGTTTTCTTCCAGCGCAGAGGGGAATCAGGCAGATTTGCATGTTGGCGTCGCTTCTATTCGTGATTGTGGCCGATGCATTAGCAATGATAATGAGATTGGCGATCGAGGATGACTAGTGTTCTGGATATAAGAAGGAGGAGATATCCATCCCACTCTTTTAGTATGTTGATGGCACTGTTTTGTTTCTAGAAACCGAGGCGGAGAAGATTCATCGAGCATCGCTTATCATGGAGATTTTTGGGACGTGTCCGAGCTTCGGATCAATAGCAAAATCGGTAGTGGTTTCTTTTGGCCTTGCAAGAGCTGTGGAACGTGATGTCGGTGTTGGGTTACCCTGCCGCTGCACTGCCAATCATGTACCTGGGGCTCCCCTTGGTGGCGAGGAAGCCGAAATCTGAGGATTGAAGGGCGTTGCTGGAGAGATTGCAAGGGAGGCTGGTGGGTTGGAAGGCGACGATGCTCTTAAATGGAGGGAAGTGGGAGTTATTGAAGCATGTTCTCTCGGCTATCCCGACCTTCTCCTGTTCCATGAGGTCATTGCTTATTGGGGTACGTGTTAAGATTGAGGCTTTGATAAGAAGATTTTTCTGGTCGGACAGGCGACAAGTCAAGAAAGGTATGCACCTGGTGGACTGGACCAAGGTGACGTCCTCAAAAAGGAAGGGCGGCTTGGGTGTGTTTATGGGGGAGATGATGTGTTGGTTGCTGTAGAAATAGTTCGTAGTTTCATTATCTCTTTATGTTGTTTATCGTTATTTCTTTATTTTATATAGACCTCTCTGTAATTTACCCTTTAGGTCTCTCCCTATATAAGAGAGCCTAGGGTTTTCTGAATCAAGAACGAAGTATCTTTTCCCAACATGGTATCAGAGCCACCCTAGGGCTCTCCTCCCTCCCGCCGCCCCTTCCCCACCCGCCTCCCTCTTCTCGGAATCGCAGCGGCAGCCCTCAATCGCCGCCGCTATCTCCTTCTCCATCTCCAGCGGCAGCCTTCCATCGCTGCGGTTGGGTCCAGCCCTCCATCTGGTTGGATCTCAGCCCCTAGCGACTTCCGCCAATAGCCCCTGCCAGCCGCCGAAGGGGATCCCAGCCCCCAGCGGCCTCCGCCAATAGGCGGCATCTCCATCTGCTGCCCGTGCACGTCCTCCGGGTGCGTGAACAGCAACACGCACAAGGTCTTCTAGCGGCTCCTAGCCGCTGAAAGGGTTGTCAGCCTCTTGTTAGGCGTGCCCTAGTTTCTTCCACATCCGTTCTATGGATTTGAGTGCGTAACGTCTACATACGCACTCTAATCCGATGCAGTTTTTGTAGACATCCAGCATCACGTCTACATATCCTAGCTCTTCTCCAAGCGGCAGTATGTCAGAATCAAAAGTTGATATGCCCTCCACCGGCGCATTCAAAGGTCCTGCGCCAATAGTCAAGATGGACGGGTCTAACTATGAGCTCTGGGCTATGCAGTTCATGAGCCTTATGAAGTCGAATGGTAAGAAACATATTCTTACCGAGGATGAGCCCGCAGAGAAGACTGGGATCTATGCCTCATAGGAGGCTGATGATTCCTATGCAAAGGTCTGGTTGTCCGGCACCTTAACGACGGAGATTGCCAACGACGTCCTCCATCAGCCCACTGCTAAGGCAATGTGGGAAATTCTTGCCGCCACATATTCGCAAGTGCGAAATGAGACGAAGATGTTGCAGCTTCAGCACGACATATTCACAATGAAGCAGAGCGGCAGACCTCTCCATTCTCTTTATACATCCCTAAGAGGGATGTTCGAGAAGTTATACAGTATCATCCCTCTGACTGCAACTCCTGAGCAGCAGAAGGCGTTTCGAAACGCCACCATGGTTGGTGTTCTACTTGCGGCTCTTGACCCTGAGTACGATGCAGCTCGATCTCAGATTCTCGCTGATGCAGTTATTCCTCCAGTTGAGGATGTTTACAGACGGCTTAGCCGCATTCCAGTCTCCTCCAGCTCTTCTACTCCACCTCCTTCAGCGATGGCAGTCTCGCGTGGGAGAGGTGGACCACCATCTGGCCGTGGTCGTGGACGTGGCCGTGGACCCCAGGGGAGGGGTGGTCGCTTTAGTTAGACATGCTCCTATTGTCATCGCACAGGACACTCGGAGGAGACATGCTATTCGAAGCATGGATTTCCAGCATCAGCACGTATTGCAGAGCACTCTCAGTCTCCACTGATTTCTACTGCAGATAGTCGATTTGACGAACTTGTGGCCCGTCTCCGAGAGATTATGCCACATGCTTCTGGTGATTCGTCTGGTGGTTCCTCAGATATTGCTGCCACTGCCTCTGCCAGTTCTTCTGCAGCCGCAAGCTCCTCAGGTAGATCTACTACACCTCATGATATTTCTGACTGGATTATTGATTCTGGAGCCACACATCATCTCTGCCGAGATAGAGGTAGATTACGGGCCTACAGGGACATTCCTCCCGGTCGTTCAGTGCAGATAGCAGATGGTACCCATTCGCCCCTTATTGGACAGGGGGAGGTTTTCCTGTCCTCCACTTTGCAATTACAGAATGTTCTGCATGCTCCTGAGTTCTCAATGAATTTGCTATCTATTAGTCAGATTACGAAGGATTTGAATTGTCGTGCCATATTTGACCCGTCTTCTCTCATTTTTCAGGACATACTCACGGGCAAGGTGATTGGCTGTGGCTCTGAGCATAATGGTTTATATCGGCTGGTCCGGGATTCATATGCTGGCGTCTCCACTCATTCTGTTGGACCAGTCTCTCCGTACATTTGGCATCTCCGATTTGGTCACCTTCCACTTCAGAAAATGCGCCATCTTCTTCCTCAGATCTCTCCTAGTTCTTCGTTTCAATGTGAAGCGTGTCAGTTGGGAAAGCATCACAGGTCGAGCTTCCCACGTCGTCTGAGTCGGAGCAGTAGCTCCCCTTTTGAGTTGTTACATATAGATATATGGGGTCCAAGTCGTGTTCCCGATCATCAGGGACACAGGTTTTATCTTGTGGTAGTGGATGATTTCTCTCGTGTGTCATGGGTCTTTCTTTTGAAAAATAAATCTGAAGCAGGAAATGTGATCAAAAACTTGATTAATGAAGTGTTCAATGTCTTTTCTGCAAATGTCAAATATGTTCGGACCGATAATGCCCTTGAATTTTGTACACGCTTACTTTCACAATTCCTGTCATCAAAGGGCATTATTCACCAAACCACTTGTGCATATACCTCACAACAAAATGGTGTCGCGGAAAGGAAGCATCGCCATCTCTTAGATATTACTCGTACATTGTTGATTCAGAGTTGTGCCCCTATTTCGTTCTGGGGCGATGCTGTTCTTACTGCTTGTTATCTGGTCAACCGAATGCCATCCTCAGTCCTTGGTGAAAAGATACCTATGTCCATTATTTTTCCAGATAAGGAGTTATTCTCACTAACTCCACGTGTCTTTGGTACTGTTGCTTTTGTGCATCGTCTATCTCCCGGACTTGACAAACTCTCTCCTAGAGCAGTCAAGTGCGTCTTTGTTGGTTATTCCAGAACTCAGAAGGGCTACCGGTGTTATGATCCCACAACTAAGAGGTACTTTGTGAGTGCCGATGTCACTTTCTTTGAGTCTGTCATGTATTTCTCTCCTGCAGGTGACAGAATGGTACCATCCACTACCACTGATGATATCTATGTTCCTCCACCACCTACATTGAGTACACCTGAGTCTTCCCCTGTGTCTGTCTCCACGCCAGCACATCCTCCACCACCCCCACCACCTCCTCCACCTCCACCCATTCCACGGCCCATCATATCACCATTACCTATGTTCTATAAACGTCGGTCGGGTCCTGCTCAGACTACACTCCAGCCGATCATCACGCCTCAGGTATGTTCAGATGGCATTACTACTGACGGGTCAGATTTGGTACATGTGCAGGATCCTTCAGTGCAGGCAGACACTACTCCATCTAGTACAGCAGATGATGATCTTGATGTTCCGATTGCTATTCGGAAGCAAAGGAGGCAATGTGCCTCGTATCCTTTCGCTTCACAGGTTTCCTTTCACCGTCTCACTGGGGATTTTCAGAGATTTGCCACAGCCTTGTCTTCCGTGGATATACCACGGACATACCAGGAGGCCTTACAGAATGAATGCTGGAGATTAGCAATGGAGGACGAAATGAGGGCACTACAGTCTCGTGGCACTTGGTCCTTGGTTCCTGCACCTTCTGATGCATCCATTGTGAGCTGTAAATGGGTCTTTACAGTCAAATATCATGCAGATGGCACGTTGGATAGATACAAAGCACGCTTGGTTGCCCGTGGGTTTACACAAACCTACGGTGTGGATTACATGGATACTTTCTCTCCAGTGGCGAGGCACTCTACACTTCGTATTCTATTATCTGTTGCTGTGGTACGTGATTGGAGCATATGTCAACTGGATGTGAAGAATGCCTTTCTGTACGGTGACCTACAGGAGGAAGTCTACATGCAGCAGCCACCTGGGTTTACTGCTGAGGGGGAGAAGCACATGGTTTGTAGACTTCACAAGGCGATATATGGTCTCAAACAGAGTCCCAGAGCATGGTTCCAGAAGTTGTCTAACCTGATTGAGCAACAGGGATTCAAGAGGTCAAATGCCGATCACTCATTGTTTGTCCAGAAGTCATCGGCAGGTACGGTTGTCATTATGGTCTATGTGGATGATATTCTTGTTACAGGAGATGATGTTCATGGCATAAAGAGGGCAAAGGCATTCCTAGGCAGTCAGTTCGTTACAAAGGACCTTGGAACCCTAAGATATTTTCTGGGGTTGGAATTTGCAAGGAATGCACAAGGCTTGGTGATGACACAACGGAAGTATATTACTGACTTCCTGACTGAGACTGGCATGGATGGGTGCAAACCATCTAGTATTCCCATGGACCCCAGCATGAAGTTATATGATGGTGATACAGATGAAGTGGATAAGAGGAGATATAGAGAAATGGTGGGAAAACTCCTCTACATTACCATTACTCGTCCAGACATTGCATTTGCTGTTAGCAGGGTGAGCCAATTTATGGAGCAGCCCAGACAGGTTCACATGGATGCTATACACATGATCCTGAGATATCTGAAGTCTTCTCCAGGGTCAGGGCTACTATTCAGGAAGGACACAGACTTATCTGTCTCAGCGTGTGCAGATGCAGACTATGCAGGATGTCCTAAGGACCGAAAATCAACCTCAGGGTTTGCAGTGTTTATTGGAGGCTCTTTGGTTTCTTGGAAAAGCAAGAAACAAACTGTAGTGGCAAGGTCCAGTGCAGAATCTAAATATAGGGCCATGGCTCAAGCCAGCACGGAGATGATGTGGGTTCGCTCTGTACTAGAAGATCTACATGTAGCTGTGCCCCTGCCTATGAAGCTCCAGTGTGACAATCAGGCAGCATTGTTTATTGCCAACAATCCAGCTTTCCATGAAAGGACCAAGCATATCGAAGTTGACTGCCATTACACGAGGGACTTGATCCAGAGAGGATTGATATCTACTGCCCATGTGAGCTCGGGAGATCAGACAGCAGATATATTCACCAAGCCACTACTCAGAGGACCGTTTCAAAAATGTTCATCCAAGCTGAGCATGATAGATATCTATGCTCCACCTTGAGGGGGAGTGTAGAAATAGTTCGTAGTTTCATTATCTCTTTATGTTGTTTATCGTTATTTCTTTATTTTATATAGACCTCTCTGTAATTTACCCTTTAGGTCTCTCCCTATATAAGAGAGCCTAGGGTTTTCTGAATCAAGAACGAAGTATCTTTTCCCAACAGTTGCTGAGGAAGATATATGGTATATCTATGTCATTGGAGGTCGCCCTAGGGCGGCTACCATCTTCATTGTGGAAGGGGATTATAGAGGTTTTACTAGAGTTAGCTACTAAATTGAGCCCAATGCTCGGGGATAGAGCAGGATTTTGCTTTTGGTTGGACGACTAGATGGGGGATGGGGCGATGGGAAATTGTTACCCACGACTCTTGAGTTTGGTAAGGGACAACAAGGTGATGGTGCAGCAGGTGTGGGACCGCAGGGCGTGGTCTTCGATGTTCTTTTCGACCTTATCGAATCAGAGGCCAGAGGGTGGAGGAGTTCCTTGCAATGCAGGCGGAACTGTTGCAGGGCATGAGTTCGTCTTCGGCCAGAGATCATTATTCTTGGGAAGATGGGAGGTTTACGGTGAAGAAAGCATACTATTTTTTTGGTGGAGGACAGGGAGGATGTACATGAAGAGGTTGGAGTCGACACGGGTATGATTTGGAGGTGTAAAGTGTCAAACCGAATTAAGGTTTTCCTTTGGTTGTTCAGGCTAGGGACGATCCTAACCAAAGTACGCATGGGGCAACTGCTGAGCGTGGCGGATATTTCCTGTGATAGATGTGGATCGGAGGTGGAGGATGCGGATCATTTGTTTTTCTCGTGTCAGCTCTTAACTGAAGTGTGGAACAAAGTCAATATCACTTAGCTTGCACGGCAGAATTGTCCCACTTTATACAGAGATAATATATCGGTATGCAGTTTTCGACATGAGGATGGCATGTACCCCTTTGCTTTGGTGTGGTCGATTTGGTGTGCCAGGTTTGGGGGGGAGTTGTTTTATATCGAGAATGTAATTAAGCATTGTATGGCGCTTTGCATATCATGCCAAATGTAACTTGATGTAATACCTAGATTTTGATATATATATATATATACACATACACACATATACACGGTGGTGGATCCCAGCATGAGAGGCCACCCTTCATTTTAAAAAAATCACTATATTAATTTTCATAATATTATGCTCTACATTACTAGCAGTTTTAATTCTTATTTCGATTCTACGGAGTCTTGCACATGTTTCCTTTTTCGAGATCTGGGGCAGATTGAGTCACATATAAGAAGCAAGTAAACTGCTCAGCGTCTTGATTCTTAGTGATCTACCTATATATTAGATTGTCTCCATCCTCTGGCCCAGAGAGGCAGGAAGATGAAGCGCGTAGCTTAGGAAATGGCAGGTCATAGGCCCTTGCAAATAAGACTCGAAACCTGGACGAGCAGAGGTGAAGGGAGGTAGGAAGTAGCAGCGTGTTGACTTGGGACCCCTTCCGACGACCATAAATTGTGGAGACGCTCCAAATCCAAAGCTAGATATGAATACATATGCTATGTTTGAAAAAATCACGATTAGGCTAGTGAAGCAATCAATGTATAGAACAGAGATTACAAGGCTCGATCAGATTCCAACAAGGGTTTACATATCGGTATAAGCTATTGTATCGACACCATGTCGATACGATATTTCAGCGAAATTTCGTCGAAATTTTGCCCATATCGACCAGCATTTGTGAAGGAATGACCTGAAAAAGGCCCTCATATCGCCATTTCACTCGAAATTTTGGTCTTAAGCTGAAACCGAAATTCAGTGAAATTTTGCCAAAATTTCACGAAATCCGAAACCCAGGATTCCAAGGGATCAGCTTGTTGGTCGGATTGGACCAATGGTCAGCTCTTATCCTCAGTTTGGTAGTTGTGGAAAGGCGTTGTTCCTCAAAGATGACGACAAGGTATAGGATAAAGACATAGAGGTCGAAGTTGTTTCGCATTATTCTTCACTGGAGTTCCACCCTCTACAGTTAGGAATTGAGAGGAAGCTTTTTTCTTTTATCCGTTCTAACATAATAAATAGTTATCGTCAGGGGAAAGGTCGAGATAAAGACTGGAAACAAGTAAAGAATGGCAGTGCAACAGATGGGAAGCCATGATACTAACCTCCCTAGCTCCCTATATAAGTCATTTATCACATTTGATCTGTATTGCCTCGCTCCTTGCCCACAGCCCTATGTGAGAGTTTACCTCCCTAGCTAGAAGTATGTTCATAAATAAAGAACTAGAAATAACAATTCAAATATAACTTATAGTGCATAAGGTACAAAAAGCACAAATCCATATACAAGTAATTCAGAAGATGAAGACGAAGAACCAAGAAGAGTGGTCAGGTGGATTCAGTTGTAGTCTTTTGCTCTCCTATGCATCTTTTCCTTATATGGTCTCTATACTTCACGCAATTGCCCCCATGTCATAGCTGTACATGGCCTTGTAATCCATGGCATATGAGGGATATATGTAGTTTCAACATGTGCAAGGAAATCAATACGAGGATATTTTTTCACGACAAGGTAGAATCGCGAGGAGATCGACGTGAAGAAGATGTAGCTTAAATAGCAAATGACGCAGCTAATGGGGCAGGAGGAGATGGCATTTGTGGACATGAAGGTGTGGCATTCATTGTCAGTTGATGTTCAGGTGACATGCGGCTTCTTTTCTCTATCATTTAAGGGCTGCTTGGGACCCCTATAGTTGTTGACTTATGGGAAAAGGTATGGATGGTGCATGCCAGATTTCCTAAACTTTGGTGGATGGTAATAGTGAATAGTGACTTCAATGTCACTTTTTTCCTTTGTTAATCATCATCAGGGAAGGGAGGACGGACCATGAATCCCCCCAGTTAGCCAGTCAAATAGGGATAATGTCGATGAAGATTCTGGATACCACGAGTTTACATTACACATTGAGAAGTTTGCATTGTGATCCTGCCTGGATTGTTTTCTTGGATCGGTATTTAATGGAGGCTTTCCTTTGGCAGTCGTATCGTCATTACCACGGTTACAATCTGATCATACGCAGTCTGTTGGGATTCCGGTAAGGGAAAACGGTCTAGAGGCATGTTCCGCTTCGAGCACTCGTGGCTAATGGAGGAGTATTTCAGAGATGGAGTGTCCCGACATTGGTTAGATCCCTCAATCGCTTCTTAGGCTTCCAAAATATTAGTGGCAAAGCTTAAGACATTGCGCAAAATGTTGTTGGAGCTCATAATTGAGCTACGCTCCTAGAGGGGGGGAGAAGAGGGAGCAACTCGTCTTTACTTGATCAAGGATACCATGGACCTGGTGGAGAAGGAGGTGGTTCATCCTTGAGGAGGAGAAGTGGGAGGAGTGGCGGCAACATTCCAGGGAGGTGTGACTAAAGGAGCGGAATGCCAACACTTGTTTCTTCCACTATGCATCATTGGGAGGAGGCGCAATTTTATTTATTCTATTAAGGTGGATGGCGAGATGGTGGAGGGTGATTATGCCACTAAGGTTGTGATGGCAGAGCACTTTGTCAGTTAAGCACGAGGGGTCCCCATTGTGGGGCGAGGTGGATTGGTTGAGATGTGTGGAGGTTGACGAAGGAGCTAAGCTCTGGGTTGGTGAGGCCTTTCTCGTCTGAGGATGTTTGTATAGCAATGGTCAAGATCATAAGAGTTATGGGACCTTGTTACGCGTTAGGTTGTAGCAGTTGTTGAGGAGTTGCGTCAAAAGAACTAGAGCATTGAGCATTTAAATCGCTCTCTTCTGTTCTTCATGCAAAAGGAGGTTGTGCAGTATATGGAGGATATGTCGCCTATTTCTCTATCTAATGGTGTCTACATGATTGTGACAAGGTCCTTGTAAACCAACAATAAATGGTGGACTCCATCATTGTTTCTATGCAAATGATAATCATTCATGGGCAGCTCATGGCTGATGGGGTGGTGATGGCTTCAGAGATCGTGGATGATTGGCATCTAAGAAAGGCAAAGGATTACTTTAAATGGTTGATTCTACTAAAGCTTATGATTGTGAGGATTAGTAGTTCATACTAGTGCCGTCACGTCGTGAATTTCTTAACAAGAAGAATAGTTGGTTGAAATCATTATTTTAAAAATGCGCCTTGAGGCCTTGATGCGTACGCCTCAAGGCATTTTTCAAGGAAAAACGCCTCGAGGCTATAGCCTCATGCAACCTCAGTGAGGCGTGCGCCTCGAGGCTTATGAGGAACGCCTTGAGGCATACACCTCGAGACGAGCCTCGAGTTGTTGTCTAATATATGAGCTGATTTTTTTTCCTGCAATATTTTTTCTTTTCTTTTTGATTGTGAGCTTTTCATATTTCGTAGACAAGTATTTTCAAGTCCTTAAGCTCACGATCTGAAATGCATGATTTAAGTTTATTAACATATTAAGCTTATTTTTACTTTGTTATGCATGTTCTTTATAAATCAACTTGAACAAAAAATTGAGTCTTGAGTCCTTAAATCTAATGCATCTACTCTTTAGTATGAATCAATCATAAATGCTTTCTTTATTAAAATATTTGGATGCAAGTCCCCTACTTCGACCTAAATTTTGAAAAGTATATTTTTGTAAACATGTCTCATCTTTTCTTCTATTCATAAAAATGTACTAAGCCTTCTCCCACTATAAGTAGGCTCGGCTACATGGATTCTTGCTCAAATCCATGTTGAAAGATTCGACTATTTTTTACGCTGGTCGTCGACTACCTAACGCAACCCCTACAAGAGTGGGATTTGAACCCTGGTCTTTTGTGTGGTAGAGACACTGTACAATCACTAGACCATTAAATGGACACACATCATTTTTTCTTCTATTCAATCGGGACTAAATTAATACACATCAAAGCATGCATGAACAAAGATGGTCATAACAAGCAATATTCAAGTATTTTATCCCCTAATCCTTATAGTAAAGTAAAAAAGTGATCGTTGATTCAATGCTTACTCTCTTATCCTTCTCATTTGAATGACACACATATCTCACCTAATTTTGAAAATGGTGTGTTACATCTTGTCCTTTTAGTTAAATTGTATTCAAAACTTTAATTTTGCGGAGAGTTACCCATTATTGTGCTTGCATATCCATATTTACTTGACTCTTACAAATTTAGAGTCCAAAAAAAGAGTTATATAACAACTTGGATGTTTAAACCATAATGTTAGAATTGAAATATCATAGAGTTATGTATTTAATCATAACTATTTAATTTCTAGAACTTGAAAACTGTAATTACGATTAATTACTATGTTTTATGAAAAATTTTCTTTCACAAGTAAGGCTTACGCATCGAGGCAATACTGGAAAAATTCCTCGATACGCCTTACGCTTTTTAAAACCTTGGTTGAAATGATGCTTGAGACGGCTTCATATTCAATTTTCGGGAATGGTCGATTGGTAAGTAGTTTCTTTCAACCACATAGAGTGGTGCGGCAAGGAGGCTCGTTGGCTACCCACTTGCTTGCACTATTGTAAAAATCAACCGACTAACCCGATTAGTCGACTCTTCCATGTAACTAAGTCGACTAGACCAAATCAGTATATAGTCGGTTGGACCTCGAATAATGGGCTGAGTAATCAAGTTAGTCAATCGAGTAATCGATTGATTTCTTCTTTAGAGATTTCATTGAGTTTTCTGGAGCCATTGACCCGGACCCTTATACCTGATTAGGCTTAAGTCGGGCTTACTATTCGATAGTAAGCCCCCATTAAATCTCTCAGCTTACGCGATAGACTCTCCCTCCTTCTCCTCTTATAATCAACCACCCTCCTCCAGGCTCCTCTCCTCCACCGATCAGTAGTCGGAGCCCCCTCCTATGCGTCATAGACACGAAGGGAGGTCCCAATGCTCATTGGTGCACTCCCCTGACCCTTTCCAACAACTATTAGTGCCATCAGGATAGGGTTTTCCCACCAAGGTTAGGGTTTTGACTTTTTTGCTTTTTTTAACATTCATTTGTTGTAAAGGAGGTGTCCTTCTATTTCTTTTATACTATTTTTTGGATTTTAACATGATACTATGCTTGGGATTCGAGGTGGGACCTAAAACCTGAATGTTTGATGAAGTATTTCACCTTCCAGAATGTGAAAATGCATTGTTTCTAAGAGGAAGTCTAGAAGGTGACTACTTTTTTAGACGTTTGGGTTTTGTAAAATGCATCAAATTAATGTATATATATGAATTTGTTAGAAGATAATTAGATCTATGATTGCAGTACTTGAATAATAAGGATATGGAGTTTGGTTTGAGAAATAGGGATATGTTTTGAATAATATACTTCCATCTTTTGTGTATTGGGTGTAAATATAACATAATCATATTTATACTATTGTTGAGCAATTGAGTTCATTTGTCATTTGATATGATATCATATTATTTGTTACGCTACCTGTTATGTTAGTGTGTTATTCGATTAGTAACTTGCTTATATAGTTATGTCAAGTGTGTTAACTTACGAATTTGTGACTATGTAGATGGCTACACCTCCAGCGAACTTCGCTTCCGATAGCGACTCATTGTTTTATGTGCCGCCAAGATCAAGTGATCATGCATGGCAATATGGGTCCCTTTGGAATCGTAGGGATCCGAACATGGTTAATTGCATGTTGTGCAAGAAGGTCGTCAAGGGAGGTATATACAAATTCAAGCATCATCTACCACACTAAAAAGGAACGCCGTTGGATGTTCCAAGGTGAACGAGGAGACAAAGCAAAAGATGACTCGTATATGGATGACATTACCAAGAAGAAGAGCGAGAAACCTGCTAAAATTCAGGAGATGAGAGATGAGATTGATATAAGATATGTTGCACCGATGAAGAGATCACGAAAATCTGACTACTTGAAAGATAACGCAGCAGTAGAAGGATCATCACGTCAGCTAACCATAAAGATGCATTAACCAAAGATCATCAAGAAAGTATTTCCTAATATATATGCAACCAGGCATATACATTGGCAGTTCCTCTCTACGTATTGACGACGAAGCCCATCATGCAAATGATGGAGGTAACTAGGAAGTATGGTCCAGGGCTAAAGACCCACGAGATAAGAGCTTGAATGTCCTATTCTGAAAAAGACGGAGAAGAAAATGTATGAAGACTTGCAATGCCATCGATTCTTTCTGATGATTGATGCATGGACGGACATGCGAGGAAGGAGAATCATAAACTTTTGTGTCAATTACACCTTAGGCACTTCATTTTGAAGTCCATAAATGCCTCTAATGAGGCACACGCTGAGGAATATATCTTTAAGTTAGTAGATGAGTGTCTGAATGAAGTTGGAGTGGAAAATCTGGTTAAGCCTGTGGTGGATATTGCATCTGCCATAGTAGCAAAAGAAAGATTATTTCTCACAAAATATATGCAGATATAGTGGACTCCATGTGTTGTACATTCCATTGATCTTGCTTCAGAAGAGATAAGCAAAGAGTCGAAGGTGAGAAGTACAATTAGAAAGGTGAAGAGGCTCAAGGTGCTCATTTACTCTCACATCAAAAGTCAGAGCTTTATGTGTAAGTTCACCAACAAGGACATTACAAGGCCAGGGCAAACGAGATTTGCAACCTGAGGTTGATAATTTCCAAAGACAAGTGGAGAAACTGCAAATGGTGAAAGACCAAAAAGGAGGAAGCAGCGAGTTCCATAGTCTTCAGTCCTAAATTCTTGAAACACACCGCGCACACTATCCGAGTTTTCACACCTTTGATTTGTTTATTGCATGTGGTTGATGCAGATCGGTGCTCATCCATGGGCTTTATCTACGGAGGGCTTGAAAAGGCCAAGCGGGAGATAATGGCATCTTTCAATGATGTGGAGTCATCTTATAAGTTATTTGTGGACGTTGTTACCTCCAAGTACACAGGAAGGCTCGATACTCCATTACAACTAGAGGCTTATTACCTGAGCTCATTCTTCTTCTTCACGGAGTCTCGTGGTTCTCCCGACATTGTGGTGAGGAGAGGTTTTAGGGATTGCATGGAAAAATTTTATCCAGATTTGGATTTCTTTTTCAGATCGTCAAGATTTGGATATACAAGATGCCACAACCAGGAACGAGCTCTCGACGTACAAACTTGGTTACGGAGAGTTTGGCAAGATGTTAGCTCGAGACAAAAGATGAAAAATGATGATAATTATGATCCATGTATATCGATAATCATCTTCAATTCATGTCATTCGAATCATCTTTTATTTTAGGGTTTTTATCAGTTGTGTCCCTCTGAGATATTGCAATTTCAGTTATGCCCCTTCCTTTTCGGGAATATCAGTTATTCCCTCGACTTATTGTCGTTCTATCACGTGTGCCCCTCGGGTTAGTTGACGTCCATCTCCAACGCAAATGGACGTTAACTTTGAGGACACAACGGGAATTAATTTTAAAAAATGGACTGAAATGTCCAGTCCCTTCTTCTTGATCCCACATCCGCTTCCTCTTCCTCCCCCTTCTCTTCCTCCTCCTAGCCTCCTGCTCTTCCACGGGCTCCTCCCAACCACCCCCAGCCCCTCCCTTCGCCCCTAGTGCCTCCCTCTGCCCCAAGCTCCTCGCCCCGCACTTGTGCCTCCCTCTCTGCGCCTAAGCTCCTCCCCCTGCACCGAGCTCCTCCCTTTGCCCCGAGCTCCTGCCCTGGCCCTCGTGCCTCCACCCCCGCTCCTCCTCGACCCCCTCCTCCCTTAGCTCCCGCCACTGCTCCTTCTCGGTCCCTCGTCCGCCCCGAGCTCCTCCCACCGCTCTCGCGCCTCCACTCTTGTGCCTCCCCCTCCACCTCTACTCCCCCTGCCCTCGTGCTCTGCCCCCAGCTCCTCCCTCCAGCCCTCCCGCCTCCCCCCCCCCCCCACTTCTCTTCCGCGACCCCTCCCCCTCCAGGCCCTCCTCTCCTTCGTCGCCCCTACCCTCCCCCACCCCAAGCTCCTCTCCCCGCCCATAGACCTCCTCCAACCCCAGGTCCTCGCCCCATCCCTGCACCTCCCCTCCGCCCCCGCACCTCCCTCTATACCCCTAGCTCCCCCCCCCACCTAGCAGTCTGCCTCTGGCCCGAGGTCCTCCCCCTGCACCCTCATCCATCTATAGCTCCTCCCTCCACACCTCCCCCTGCCGTCGTGCCCCTCCCTCTACCCCTCCTTTCCTTCGCCTCATCGTACCTCCCTTTGCCCCCGTCGTGCCTCCCCTTCTGCTCTCCTCTTCCCTACGCCTCCCTCCCGCTCCGAGCTCCTCCCCTCTGTTGCAGTTGTCACGAAATCGGAGGGGAATGGGATGAAGGAGGAAGTGGTCGGCCTCGTAGTCAAGAACCCGCAGCCTCGTCGTCGACATGCTGCTGTTGATAGTAAACGATGGAGGAGGAGGAATGGTTGGAGGGTGAGGAGGAGGGAGGAAGAATGAAAGGGGGATGTTGATTTTTTTTCCGGATATGCCCCTCTTAACTATACCATAGTTTGAGAGAACCATGGTTAAGTTCAAATTATTGACGACTAAAGTAACGAAGAGGCATAAGTGATAGAACGGCAAGAAGTCGAGGGCATAACTTATATTCCTAAAAGGGAAGGGGCATAACTAAAATTGCAATATCTCAGAGGGGCACAACTGATAAAAATCCATTATTTTATTAACTTAACCAATTCTCTATTTTAATAGATAATTGATGGTATAATCATGGAGATGATACACCACATTTAAAAGTTACAGTCATCAAGATTTTGAGCTTGACATTTTCATCCTCTTGATATGAGCATAACAGAAGTACATTTGACTCCACAATCCCACCCAATTGCATTGTTGTTGAGATATTAGTTATCTTTCATATTATTTATGTAATTTCTAGTTTCTTTATCTTCTTCTTGTAATTTGCACAATATGTTTCTCTCCTATATAAGAGAACCCTAGGGTCATTCAATAATGCAATTTATTCTTTCATCTCCACATGGAGCGACGGTCCTAGAGTGAAATTCTGGCCTAATCCCAGCCTCGACCGCAAGCCCTAACACGGTAAGAACCGAGCACCGTCGCCCATAGGCCACTCTCGTGCAACCCTTACGCGTTGTCGTCGGCCTTGCGTGTAGTGCACCTCTCCGTGAGCCTCTTCAGGCCACCGCGTCACCGCCTAGATGCTCCAAAAAGCCTCTCTTGTGTCGCCAGCCGCAAACCAAGCCACTGAGCTTGTCGCTGGCATGGCCTCAAAATTTCGGTGAAATTCGACCGAATTTCGGTCGAATTTCGATTTCGATGGGTGACTGAAATCTGACCGAAAGGGCTGATGTTGACCGAAATTTGGGAGGCGTAGTTCAAAAACAGACCGAAATGTCCGAAATTTCGGTCGAATTTCGACCGATCCGAAACGAAACCGAAATCCGGCATTTAAGGCCTTGGCCGTTGGTTGCCGCCAGCAAGCCTACAAGCCATGTTTGTCGTTGTTCTTGCATCCTAGGGAATCGTAGGTGCCGCTAAGCCCCTCCAAGGTTGTAGCTTGTGGTCGCCAAGGATCTCCAGACCACCCGGTAGAATGATTTGATCTGAAAACGATTAGATTTTGATCGGAAAATGTGATTTTAAGCCTATAAATCATGTTTTCCAGCCCCAACGCATGCCAAGGATAGACGAGGACGGTTGTATGAATCTACACGTACAAACAATCCTCTATATGATTGTGTAGACTCGCTCAGATCGGTTTACTTCCCAGTCGAGTTCCGTTTTCAGCCGTTTTTCTAGCATGTCAGAGAACAAGGGTGATGTTTTTTCTTCGTCTGGTGCCTTCAAGGGTGTAACTCCCATCGTAAAAATGGAAGGGACCAATTATGAGTTGCGGTCCAGACACAGACAGTTTCTTACCCTTATGCAATGCAACATTAAGGAGCACATTATGTTGAAGCTAGAGACGACGGATAAGATCAGGGACAATGCTTAGTCGAAGCAAGATAGCGTGTATGCGTGTATTTGGCTCTTAGGAACCCTCACCATGGAGATAGCGAATGATATTGTGAATCAGCCCACTGCCAAGGCGATGTGGGCTATTTTGGCATCTAGTATGCCCAAGCGAAGAATGAAGCCAAGATTCTTCAGCTTCAGTTCGATATTTACAGGGTCAAACAGAATGGTCGTCCTCTGCACATGTTCTACTCCTCGCTCTGTGGCATTTTCAAGAAGCTTCACAGCTTCATGCCTATTACGACATCTACAGAGCAACAAATGGCATACAGGAGCTCCACGATGGTTGGGATTTTCTTGGTTGCGCTCAACCAAGAGTATGATGCTGGGTGTGCACAACTCCTCACTGAGGCAACCATACCTCCCATAGAGGAGGCCTATAGCCATCTCAAGGTTTCTTATTCCTTATGATGCCACTCTACAACCCTCTTTAGCGATGACTGCTTGTCACGGTAGAGGAGGGTCCACCCAGTTCAGAGGGCGTACCTCCCATGGCAGAGGCGGCGAACGTCAGCGCAGTCTTTGCATCTGTTGGGAAAAATGAACGAGATGTTTATTCCACAGGCCCTAAGCTCTCTTATATAGGAGAGTAACCTATGGGTAAATTATATAAAGCATACAGCTGAAAATAAAAATAACAGAGAGACACACAGAAACCTAATATATGTGTTAACACTCCCCCTCAAGATGGAGCACAGATATCAATCATGCTCAGCTTGGACGCACACTTCTAGAATGGGCCTCGTAGTAATGCCTTGGTGAATATATCGGCAGTTTGATTCTCTGAGGTGACATGAGATGTAGCAATGAACCCCTTCTGAATCATGTCATGCATGAAATGACAGTCAACCTCAATATGCTTGGTCCGCTCATGGAATGCTGGATTGTTTGCAATGAACAAGGCTGCCTGATTATCACATTCTAAGTTCATAGGAAGTGGTACATCTAGACATAGATCTGTAAGTACAGCCTTCACCCACATCATCTCTGTGCTAGCCTGGGCCATAGCCCTATATTTGGATTCAGCACTAGATCTGGCTACCACCGTCTGTTTCTTGCTCCTCCATGAGATTAGAGAATCTCCAACGTAGACTGCATACCCCGAGGTGGACTTCTTGTCCTTGAGACAACCTGCATAGTCTGCATCCGCACATGCTGAGATAGAAATCCCTTTTCCCTTCTTGAATAGCAAACCTGCACCTGGAGATGATTTGAGGTATCTAAGTATCATATGTATGGCATCCATATGAACATGGCGTGGTTGCTCCATGAACTGGCTCACACGACTCACAGCAAAGGATATATCGGGCCTAGTGATCGTGACATACAACAGTTTGCCTACCAGTTCTCTGTATCTTCTCCTGTCCACCTCCTCTGTATCTTCATCATATAGCTTCATGCTGGAGTCCATTGGTGTCGTAGCAGGCCGACACCCAAGCATACATGTTTCACTCAACAGGTCCGTAACATATTTCCTCTGCGACATTACTAACCCATACGGATTTCTAGCGAAATCCAGCCCCAGAAAACATCTAAGGACTCCAAGATCCTTAGTGACAAATTCGCTCCCCAGCTTCTCTTTCGCCTGCTTTATGCCTTGCTCATCATCTCCTGTAATCAAGATGTCATCTACGTAAACCATAATTGCAATAATACCTCTTGAAGTCTTCTGTACAAACAAGGAATGATCAGCATTGGAGCGTTTGTATCCCTGTTTGTCAAAGAGGTCTGAGAGTTTCTGAAACCATGCTCTGGGGCTCTGCTTAAGGCCATAGATAGCCTTATGAAGTCTGCACACCTTGGAACACTCCCCCTCAACAGCAAAACCGGTGGCTGTTGCATATAAACTTCCTCCTGTAGGTCTCCATATAAGAACGCGTTCTTAACATCCAACTGATATAGCGGCCACTCTCGATTGACTGCGACTGACAGCAAGATCCGTAGAGTGGAATGACGGGCTACTGGCGAGAATGTATCAAGGTAATCCACCCCGTATGTCTGTGTAAAGCCACGTGCAACAAGGCGGGCCTTGTACCTGTCAATACTGCCATCTGCATTTTGCTTCACCGTAAAGACCCACTTGCAGCTCACCGGGGTCACATCTGGAGGTATAGGAACTAGACTCCAAGTTCCCCTAGATTGGAGTGCCGCCATTTCCTCCTCCATTGCTAGACGCCATCTACGATCCTGCAGAGCATCTTGATAATTCCGTGGAATATCTACAGCTGACAAGGCCACCACAAAGTTCCTGAAATCCCCAGATAGTCGCTCAAATGACAGAGGCTGCCAATGGATATGTAACGCAACTTCTCTTCGATTTGCGTATAGCAATAGGAACATCTAAATCAGTTGTGTCCTCATCTGGCCCCTGCAACATATCCAGCTCAGAAATATCATTAGATCCATCAAGAGAAGTATCTTCAGTACATACCATAGGCGAGCTAGGAGATGAGTCATGACCATGAGCTGGAGGAGGCCTGCGGGTATAATGGAATGGTAGTGGTGAAACGGGGATCAGTGGTGGTGGTGGTGGTGTTGGTGATGGTGGTGACGGTGCTGGAGGTGGTGGTGTCATGTATATGGCGTCGGTAGTCAGTGGAGGTAGCTGTTGATCACCTGAAGATGAAAAATACATTACGGATTCAAAAAATGTAACATTTGCACTGACCATATACCGCCTACGCAAAGGATCAAAACACGTGTACCCCTTTTGAGTTCTGAAGTACCCAACAAACACACATTTGACAGCCCTAGGAAAGAGTTTGTTAGTACCATGAGACAGCTGGTGGACAAAGGCAACTGAACCAAACACACGGGGAGTAAGGGAAAACAGATCCTTCCCAAGATAGATAAGGGAAAAAGGAATCTGTTCATCCAAGACAGAGGACGGCATACGGTTAATTAGGTAACATGCTGTGAGAACCGCGTCACCCCAGTAAGAATAAGGAACATGACTCTGTATAAGAAGTAATCTTGTGACATCTAATAGGTGGCGATGTTTCCTTTCAGCAATCCCATTCTGTTGAGAGGTATAAGCACAGGATGTTTGATGGATAATCCCTTTTGAGGAGTAGTAGTTGGCTAGGACATGAGTACACAGTTCTAGGGCATTATCACTTCTTACAAACTTCACAGATGTGGAGAAAACATTTTGAATTTCATTCAGAAAATGAATAATAATATTGCATGCTTCAGTTTTATTTTTCATCAAAAATACCCATGACACACGAGAGAAGTCATCCACAATAACTATATAAAATCTGTCCCTAATGATCAGGTACACGACTCGGACCCCAGATATCAATATGAAATAACTCAAACTTGGAGGTACTACTCCGACCTGGACGACTGGGAAAGGTAGACATGTGGTGCTTTCCCAACTGACAAGCCTCACATTGAATAGATGTGTGAGGAAGACCCTGGGGTAACACACGACGCAACTTCTGAAGCGGTAGATGTCCAAAGCGCAGATGCCACAGCAAAGGAGATACTGGTCCAGTGGGAAGGGATGAGGTTCCAGCGAATGGAGTCTGATTTAGGCGATAGAGGCCTCCTTGCTCATAGCCACGACCAATCACGTTGCCCGTACGGATGTCCTGAAAAAATAAGAGAAGATGGATCAAAAATTGCCCGACATTGTAAATCCTTCGTAATCTGACTGATTGATAACAAATTCATTGAAAAATCATGAGCATGTAGCACATTCTTGAGCTGCATAGAAGATGTCAGTCTAATCTCCCCCTGACCAGTGATGGGAGAATGTGTACCATTGGCAATGACTATTGTTCGGCCTGGAGGAATCTGAGAATATCATGTAAGTAAACTCTGATCGCCACATAGATGATGTGTAGCGCCCGAGTCCATAATCCACGGTAATGTATCTGATCTACTACCGGTAAATGCAAGTATGCTACCTGAAGCACTGGTAGACGCAGAGGCAGAAGCAGCAGCATCAGATTGACTCTTAGTAGTAGGTGTTGGGCCAGATGAAGGAATAATGCCCCTTAGACGGGCAACTAGATCATCGAACCACTGATCCAAAGTGGCAGCAGATGGAGGCTCTATCTGCTCAGCGACCCATGCAGATGCAGGAAATCCATGCTTCGAGTAGCATGTGTCTTCAGTGTGTCCAACGCGATGACAGTAGGTACATGTTGGCCGAGTACGGCCTCCTCTGCCAAGAAGTCCACGTCCACGGGTCTGATGATGAAACCCGCGACCCCTGTTGGCGGCCATGGCTGAAGTATTCTGATTCGTGGCCATGGAAGGAACGGTGATGCGGCTCAGTCTATGGAAAGCTTCCTCCATGGGAGGAATAGTAGAATCGGCCAAGATCTGGGATCGTGCCGCCTCATACTCTGGATCAAGTGCAGCAAGAAACACGCCCACCATAGTCGCATTCCGATACGTCTTCTGTTGTTCTGGCGTGGCTGTCAAAGGCATGAAGCTGTAGAGCTTCTCGAACATCCCTCTCAGGGATGTGTAGAGTGAATGTAGAGGGCGACCATTCTACTTTATAGTGAATATATCATGCTGGAGTTGCAGGATCTTTGTCTCGTTCTTCGCCTGAGAATATGTGGCCGCCAGGATGTCCCACATGTCTTTGGCCGTGGGCTGATGTAGAATGTCATTGGCAATCTCAATCGCCAACGTACCAGATAGCCAAACTTTGGCATATGCGTCATCGGCCTCCCAAGAGGCATTGGCTCCAGTCTTCTCAGCAGGCTCTGGTTCAGTAAGAATATGCTTCTTACCCGTTGACTTCATCATGCTCATGAACTGCATCGCCCACAGTTCATAGTTTGTACTGTCCATCTTTACAATAGGCGCTGGACCACGAAAGGCGCCAATAGATGGGATATCCGCGTTGCTTTCTGACATACTGGAGACTGAAGACTGGAGCGATTGACTGAAGATGAGATTCGTCTACAATGACATAGACGGGTTTAGTTGCGCGTGTAGACCTCAAGCAACTAAACCCATGTAGATGACGGTGTGCGCTTTAGGGCTTAGCACACGCGCACGCGCACAGGGAGCACGCGCACACGCAGTCGCGTGCAACTGGAGGAGCATGCGCAGTCGCTCGCGTGCAGGCGCACGCGCAGTTGCGCGCACAGACGCACAGGCGCAGTTGCGCGGGGAGTACGCGCACAGGCGCAGTCGCGCGTGGAGGAGCACGCGAAGGCGATGGTGGAGGCGCGGCGAGGCGGAGGTGCTGGCGGAGGCGCCGGCGATGAGAGAGAGGCACGCGGGTGGGGTAGGGTAGGGTTTGGGTTTCGAGAACTCCGGTCTAGGACTGTTGCTATGATACCATGTTGGGAAAAATGAACGAGATGTTTTTTCCACAGGCCCTAGGCTCTCTTATATAGGAGAGTAGCCTATGGGTAAATTACATAAAGCATACAGCTGAAAATAAAAATAACAGGGAGATACACAGAAACCCAATATATGCGTTAACAGCATCTATTGCCGTCAGCCAGGACACTCAGAGGATACATCCTACCAGAAGCATGCATACTATGCATCTGCTCGTATGGAAGTACATATCAAGCCTTTAGAGACTCTAGCTTCCCGGTCCGATCCACGTCTGGATGACATTGTCTCTTGTATACGAGAGATCATGACTCCAGTGGCAGGCACCACCACTACTGGATCTACATATACCGCAGTCGCAGCCAGAGTCTCTTCGAGCTCCTCATGTATCTCTTACGCTTTTACTGGTAGTAGCGGTGCAGATATCACAGAGTGGATAATGGACTCCGGCGCATCCCACCATCTGTGTGGAGACAGAGCCCAATTGAGGTCCTACAGGACTATACCTCCTGGTAGATGGGTTGTTACTGCTATTGGGATCCGCTTACCCATCACAAGACAAGGGGAGGTGCTTCTGACACGATACATGCACCTTAAAAATATTTTATATGACCTTGATTTTCATATGAACGTACTATCTATTAATCATATTACTAAGGATCTACATTGTCGTGTAATTTTTGACCCCTCGTCTCTTGTTTTGTTTCAGGATATACTCACGAGCAGGGTGATTGGATATGTTCGTGAGCAGCAGGGGCTCTATAGACTGGTCCAACCTCCTTATATTGGTATCTCCACTATTCCTACTGGACCAATCTCACCGTACCAGTGACATCTTCGTTTCTGCCACCTTCCTCTGTAGAAGTTGTCATGTCCTCCCACAGATTTCCACGCGATCTTCCTTCCAGTGCGAGGCTTGCCAGCTTGGGAAGCACCACCGTCTCTCCTTTCCATTTCATCAGAGTCGGAGCAGTTCTCAGTTGTTTGAGCTCCTTCATTTAGATATCCGGGGTTCAAGTCGTGTCCCTGATTATCAGGGACACCGTTTTTATCTGGTCAACGTTGATTTTTCTAAACTTTCTTGGGTTTTCTTACTGAAGAATAAGTACAAGACTAGGTCTGTTATCAAATCTTTCATTAATGAGATAAAGAATATTTTTTCTGCCAATGTCAAATACATGCATTCTATTAGTGTCTTAGAGTTCTACACCTTACAGCTTTCTGAGTTTCTTTAATCTCTTGGCATTGTTCACCAGACCTTATGTGTGTATACATACTAGCAGAACGGTATTGCCGAGCACAAATAGCGTCACTTACTTGATGTGGCCAGAACCCTGTTGATTCAGGGTCGTCCTCCTCACACTTATTGGGTGATGTATTCCTCACTGCATGCTACATAGTGAACCGCAACCCCTCCTCTGTGTTGGGAGAGAACGTCCCTTTCTCGATTGCGTTTCCCAGGAAGGATTATTCTCCCTTATACCTCATGTGTTTGGATCGGTTGCTTTTGTTTATGATTTCTCATCAGGACGTGACAAGCTCTCCCCAGAGCTGTCATGCACATTTTTGCTGGCTCTCGTGCCCAAAAGGGGTATTGTTGCTTTGATTCGCTTCGACGAAAATATTTGTTAGTGTTGACGTTACTTTCTTTGAGTCCGTCATATATTTTTCTCCTACAAGTGACAGACTAGCCCCATCAGACTCTGATGAGGAGATCCACATGCATCCATCTCATACTGTCATACCACCACCTAAACCTACTCCTGCTCCACCACCACCTCCACCAAGACCAACATCGCCATCTCTTGTACCTACACATGCTCCTCCACCTGCTCATGTGACTGCTCCTGGACTACCACCTACCTTGACTGAGTTTTTTCCACGTATGTATACTCGCATGTCTCACTATGTTGCCCTTGCTCACATCTCTTCCCCATCATCCAGCATGTCTCAGGTAATTAGCATGTTATTTCTATTGATGGAACTACTTAGTTGTTTGCGAAGCAGGATTCCCTACAGGATGAGCACGTGCCCTCTAAAGAGGGAAACTTACAGATTCATGACATGTCAGATGATCTTGATGTGTCGATTGCCCTGCGAAAGCAGAAACGTATGTGTGCTACATATCCTCTTGTCGCCCATGTTTCCTTGAGTTGATTGTCAGACGATTTCAGGAGGTTTATCTTGGAACTATCAGCCACACAGATACCACGGACATATCATGAGGCTATTCAGGACAGTCAGTGGCGCCAAACCATGGAGGTGGAGATGGTCGTGCTTCAGTCGCGTGGCACTTGGAGTCTTGTGAAGCACTGTGCGGATGGCAGTGTAGATCACTATAAGGCGAGACTTGTGACACGTGGGTTCACCCAGACATATGGGGTGGACTATCAGGATAGTTTTCTCCAGTTAGACATTCTACACTATGTATCTATCTATTTGTTGTTGTGACACGAGATTGGCCCCTCTACCAACTTGAACAGGAGGATGTCTATATGAAGCAACCGCATGGGTTCGCTGTTGAGGGGTGGTATCAAAAGGTTTGCAGGCTACATAAGGCTATTTATGGCCTTAAGCAAAGTCTAAGAGCATGGTTTCAGAAGCTGTCGGACTTGATAGAGCAACAGGGGTTTGTGTGATTGACTGTTGTTGATCAATCTTTGTTTGTGCACAGGACTCAGAGAGGAATAGTTGTCATTCTTGTCTATGTTGATGGTATTATTGTCACAGAGGATGACAAACAGGGCATTCAGGTTGCCAAGGATTTCCTAAGACAGCAGTTTGTGACCAAGAACCTTGTTAGTTTACGCTACTTCCTTCGACTGAAGTTTGTCAGGAACCAATGAGGTCTTGTGATGACCCAGAGGAAGTATGTTACGGATCTTCTTTCTGAGACAAGCATGGCAGATTACAATCCAATCACTACTCCTATGGACCCGAGCGTGAAGCTCTACGATGATGACACTGAGGAGGTCGACAAAAGGAGGTATAGGGAGCTTGTTGGCAAGCTCGTGTATGTGATCATTACTAGGCTAGATATATCATTTGTCGTGAGCAAAGTGAGCCAGTTTATGAAGCATCCCAGACATGCACATATGGATACAGTCCATATGATTATGAGGTATCTAAAGACATCTCCAGGCACTGGACTTTATTCAGCAGAGGAACATCCCTGTTAGTTACAGCATGTGCAGATGCAGATTATGCTAGGTGTCCCTCGAATAGGAAGTCTACTTCATGCTTTGTAGTGTTCATATGGAATTCCTCGGTATCATGGAAGAGCAAGAAGCAAACTGTGGTTGTCTAGTGTTGAGTTAGAATACAGGGCCATGGCGCAGGCTAGCACAGAGACGATGTGGGCTAGATATGTTCTTATTGACCTGACTATCGAGGTGTTTCTTCCCATGCACCTCTAATACGACAACCGGGTAGCTTTGTTCATAGCAAACAACCTTACCTTCCATGAGAAGACCATGTACATAGAGGTGGATTGTCACTATACTCGTGACATGATACAGAAGGGTCTCATCGCCACTATTCACGTCGTTTCTGGAGACCAGACAGCAGATGTACATGCTAAGGCCTTAGCCAGAGGGCATTACCAAAGATGCTGCTCCAAGCTGAGCATGATTGATATCTGCGCTCCAGCTTGAGGGGGATGTTGAGATATTAGTTATCTTTCATATTATTTATGTAATTTCTATTTTCCTTATCTTCTTGTAATTTGTCCAGCAGTTTTCTCTCCTATATAAGAGAACCCTAGGGCATCTATATGAAAAGGCGTGGAATAGAATTGTTTAATCATTATAGCCCTAGAGATCTCTTATATAGGAGAAAAGCTCTATGAGAAAATTACATAAAGTAGATACAAGAAATATGAAATATAAAATAAAGTATTAAGAGATGCAAATATCTAAACACTCCCCCTCCAGATGGAGCATATATGTCTATCATGCTCAGCTTGGAACAGCAACAATGAAAAGGACCTCTGGCAAGGGCCTTGGTGAACATATCAGCAGTTTGGTCGCCTGATGTAACGTGGAAAGTGGAGATAAGTCCCTTTTGAACCAGATCTCGAGTAGAATGGCAATCCAACTAGATGTGCTTGGTTCTTTCATGGAAGGCTAGATTATTTGCTATGAACATAGCGGTCTGGTAATCACATTAGAGGTGCATGGGAAGTGGCACCTCAATAGTCAAGTTAGTCAGGACGGATCTGACCCACATCATTTCTGTGCTCCATTGTGCCATGGCTCTATATTCAGATTCAGCACTAGATCTAGCCACAACCATTTGTTTCTTACTCTTCCATGAAACCAATGAACTCCCTACAAACACTGAGAAGCTTGTTGTGGATTTCCTATCCTTGGGGTACCCAGCATAATCTGCATCAGCCATCTTGCAAATGTAAAAGACGTGTCTCATCTAAGCAAGAGTCTTGCTCCTGGAGAAGACTTAAGGTATCTCATAATTATGTTAACTGCATCCATATGGACATGCCTGGGTTTCTCTATGAACTAGCTGAATCTACTAACTGCAAATGATATATCAGGCCTGGTGATAGTGATCACGGAAAGCCACATCGCGATATAACGACATATATCGTCGATATATCGGTATCGAGACGGAGGAGATATGGATATTAGGGTGCATATCTACTTACCAGGATATCGATGATATATATATATATATCAGGCTGGTGATAGTGACCATGGAAAGCCATATCGCGATATATCGGCGATATATCGGTGATATATCATTGATATATCGGTATCGAGAGGTAGGAGATATGGATATTAGGGTCCATATCTATTTACCAGGATATTGATAATATATGACCGATATATCAGTGATATATCGCCATATCGGCCCATATCGGTAAATAATGATTACATTC
Organism: Ottelia alismoides; assembly: GCA_037367405.1. Classification (NCBI taxonomy): domain Eukaryota; kingdom Viridiplantae; phylum Streptophyta; class Magnoliopsida; order Alismatales; family Hydrocharitaceae; genus Ottelia; species Ottelia alismoides. The sequence goes on along the minus strand of JAZKJV010008172.1, from coordinate 1,008,854 downwards.
AGTACAAAAAATCCAGGATATCAACCAATATCACCGATATTTTGCTGATATCTCTATATATTAATGTTATTTTTCAATGAGACCCCCATTTTGATTGGGTATGGTGCGACAGGAAGGTGCATATAATGGTTCTTCAACTTGAGGGTGTCCAATCGATTTTAATTCATCTTCCCCCTTCGAGAATATTATTATGAATTATGTCTCTTTAAAAAAATGGTATTATGCTCTTTATTTGTTTAGTTTCCAAATATAGCTCAAACATTTTGTTTATGCATAATATGTGATGCAATATAAGTCTTGGATGAACTCCATTTCCAATATCTATAAGTCAACAATCAACACTAATAATGATATGCTCGATATGACAGATATGTGCAATATAAGCATCATAAATGATTGATATGTGCGATATAAGTAATAAGTGTATATTTGTAAGTTATTTAGTGTTATAAGAACTTGGATGGACTACATTTCCAATATCCATAAGTTAGCAATGAACAGTAACAACAATATATTAGGTATGATCGATATATGTGATATAAGGGTCATAGATAATCAATATGTGTGACCTAAGAGTATATTTGTAAGCTATTTAGTGTTTTAAGAACTTGGACGAACTCCATTTCCAATATCTATAGGTCAACACTTAACAGTATCAGCGATATGTTCGATATAACTGATATCTGAGATATAAGGATCATAGATGATCTTTGTGGATTATCTAAGTGCATATTTGTAAGTTATTTAGTGTTCAAAGAACTTGGATAAACTCCATTTCCAATATCTATAGGTCAACAATTAACAGTACCAGCGATATGTTCGAAATGATAGGTATGTGTGATATATAGAGTATAAATGACGATATGTGTGATATAAATATGTATTTGTAGGTTATTTGTTGTTTTAATATCTTGGATGATCTTATTTTCTGAAAAAACGACAAAAAATACCTTTTTTGAGTCATTTCTAACATTTCCACCGATATCGTCGATATATTGGCGATATATCCTTTTTCTGGGTGGAACAATACGATATCGATATCAATATGGCCTTCCTTGAAAATGACAAATAATATTTTCCCTACTATCTTTCTATAGCGTTTGTTGTGAACATCCTCAGAATCGTCATCATAGAGCTCAGCATTAGGATCCACGGGAGTGGTAGCAGGCCTACATCTTGTCATGCTTGTTTCAGTTAGAAAGTCAGTCGCATACTTCCTTTGTGTCATCAATGTGCCACGTTGATTCCTTACAAATTCAAGACCAAGAAAGTAACGAAGATTGCCAAGGTCCTTGGTCACAAACTGTTGTCCAAGGAAATCCTTAGCTGCTTGCATACCCTTCACATCATCCCATGTAACAATGATGGCATCCACGTAGATCAGAATAGCAACCGTACATCTCTGAGATATCTTAACAAAAAGAGAGTGTTCTGCAGTAGATCTGGCAAACCCCTGTTGTTCAATCAACTATGAGTGCTTCTGAAAGCAAGCCCTCGGACTCTACTTAAGGCTATAAATAGTCTTGTGAAGTCTACACACCATATGAGACTCCCACTTAGCAGTAAAACCTGGAGGTTGCTGCATGTAGACTTCTTCCCGCAAGTCACCATACAAGAAAGCATTCTTGACATCTAACTGAAATAGAGGTCAGTCGCGTACCACGGCGACAGAAATAAGAATCCACAGTATAGAGTGACGAGCAACTGGAGAAAACGTATCCTGATGATCTATCCCATATGTCTGGATGAACCCACGAGTAGGGCTGTCAGGAAAGCTCGAACTCGATGAGCTCAACTCGGGCTCGGCTCGTTAAGGGCTCGTGAGCCGGACTCGAAACCTTAACGAGCCCGAGCCCGAGTTGAGTTTTATGGCTCGTTAGCTTATCGAGTCGAGTTCGAGTTGGGCATTGTTCAACTCGGAAACTCGACTCGATAACTCGTTTTCTCTCTTAATAAAAAATTAAAAACATATATACCAAAACTTCCACATTGGGTTTGATTAAATTAGAGGTTAACATTTTTCTTGCCCAAAAAGCTACACAAAAGAGTATAAAAAATCAAAATTACAAATATCATCTGCATAATTTAATGTATAAAATGGAACAATGACTCATTAAGAGGTTCATGAGCCTGCTCATTTTGAGGCTCATGAGCCAGCTCAGAAACTCACGACTCGATAAGAGGCTCGTGAGCCAGCTCATTTTGAGGCTCGTGAGCCAGCTCAGAAACTCGTGGCTCGATAAGAGGCTCGTGAGTCAACTCGAACTCGACGAGTTCGGGTTCGAGTTGGTGATCCAGGACTCGATCCTTATCGAGCCCGAGTTCGAGTTTAGATTTCTTATCGAGTTCGAGTCCGAGTTGAGGCCAACTCGGCTCGTTGAACTCGATAGACACCCCTACCCACGAGCAACAAATCTGGCCATGTATCTATCAACTATATTGTTAGCATGGTGCTTCACCGTAAACACCCACTTGCTCCCAACAACAGATGCACCATGAGAGCATGTACAACACTCCACGTGCCACGAAAATGTAATGCAAAATCCTGTTGTAAATGCAAATCACTAGTATCATCAGTAGAAACCAAGTACTCATGACATACCTATGGTGTGTTGGATGATGGAAAAGGCACATGAGTACGATGTCAGCGCTGGTACACCTGTGGAAACCAAATGGTGCGGTAGGTGGAAGTGGAGGTCGTGGAGGTGGAAAAGATGGTGAGGAAAGTGGTGAAAAAGTAGAACACGGCTAGACAAAATCGGAGATAGAGGCATGTATACCTCTTCTGCATACTTCAAAGGAATCAGCTTATCAAATGTTGGAGAGAAAAAGCATAATAGAGTAAAGAAAGTGGCATCCGCACTAACATAATACTTCCTACGAACAGGATCAAAACAACGATATCCCTTTTGAGTCCTGGAATACCGCCACAAAGATGTACTTGACAGCTCTAGGAGAGAGCTTGTCATGACCAAGGGACGTACGATGAACAAAAGTAACTGACCCAAACACAAGAGGAGTGAGGGAGAAAACAAAAGTAACTGATCCAAACACACGAGGAGTGAGGGAGAAAAGAACCTTCTCGGGAAACACAATCGAGAATGGGATCTTCTCTCCCGACACAGACGAGGGCATACGATTCACCAGGTAGCAAGCAGTTAGAACTGCATCCCCCGGTCTGAATGAGGAGCACGACTTTGGACTAGGAGGGTCCGGGTAACATCCAAAAAGTGACGATGTTTGCGTTTAGCCACCCCATTTTGTTGAGAAGTATAATAACAGGAAGTTTGATGAATACCAAGGATTCTGAGAAACTGTGAGAGTTGAAGGCTGCAAAATTCTAATGCATTGTCAGAATGAATATACTTGACATTCGCAGAAAAACATTCTTTATTTCATTAATGAAAAACTGAATAACAGGACTATCATCAGACCTGTTTTTAAGAAGGAAAATCCAAGACAATATGGAAAAATCATCCACAGCAACAAGATAGAATCTATGTCCCTGACGGTCTGTGGCACGACTCGAACCCCAAATATCAAGATGAAACAGCTTGAAAATATTATTACTTTGACCCTGACGACTCTTGAAGTTTTACCGATGATACTTCCTAAGCTGGCAGGCCTTGCACGGAAAGGTAGAGCGAGGTGAAATCTGAGGAAGGACACGACACAGCTTTAACAGAGGAAAATAATCAAATTGGAGGTGTCACACATACGGAGGGACCGATCCAGTGTGAAGAAATGAACCACCATATAGAGATTGGACCATTCTGTAGAGATCTCCTTGCTCACAGCCAGATCCAATCACCCTATCTGTAAGAATGTCCCGAAACACGAGAGATGATGGGTCAAATATTGTACGACGATGTAAATCCTTGGTGATTTGAAAGCATGTTGCCGAAGTTAATTGCACCTCCCCATAACCAGTAATGGGAGAGTGTGCCCCATCTGTTATTATTACCGATCTACTTGGTTGAGTCCGTCTGTATGTACTAAATTGTCCTCTGTCACCACAAAGATGATGTGATGCTCATGAGTCCATAATCCATTCTGTAAATCGACCATGTAACAACTAGTAAAGGCATATGTTGTACCCAATGTAGATGTTGACGCTGAGGCGGCTACCTCTGAGGATCCAGGAGGAGAGATGGTCGACCAAGGAGCAAGCATAATCTCTCTGAGTCATGCATAAGCTCATCGAATCTTTGATCAGATGCAGGAGATAAATACCAAATTGTTGAATCTGCTCTGCAACTCGTGCTGAAGGCTGAAGCAGGAAACTAGGGTGGAGCATGGGCCGGGCTCGGATCGGGCCCAACCTAGCCCAGCCCAGGCCCATTTAGGTAACCGGGCCCACGGGCCGGACCTAGGCCCGTTCATTTTTCTGGAACTGGGCCCAAGCCCGAGCCCAGTCTGACCCAAGATGGGTCGGGCCTGGGTCGGGCCGGCCCGCGAATCCCACAAAAGTCAGCCCCTGGATGGTGAGGGAGGGAGGGAGAGGTCTGAGGCAGGGGAGGGCGAAGGGCCACGCAGCAACAGCGGCGAGGAGTGGAGGGGTCGCAGATTGGCGGGGCGGCGGGGGTCGCGCAACGCAACGACACCGGCGAGGAGTAAAATGGGTCGCGGATTCACGGGGCAGCCTGGGGCTGGGGAGGGCCGAGGGCCGTGCCGGCGGAATCACTGGGAGGGAGGTGAGGGAGCTCGGGGAGGGAGGGACGCTGCCGATAGGGGTAGGAGGTGTGTGTGGGGTAATGGTCGAACAGTAGGTTAGGGTTATGAAAAGAGGGGTCGGGCCGGGCCGGGCTCAGGGGTCGGGCTTGGCTTCAGACCTTAAATCGGGCCGGCCCGTAGGCTTCGGGTTCGGGCACGCTCAAGCCCGAGCCCGTCCCGATTTGATAAGTGGGCTAAAATGGCGGCCCAAGCCCGTCCATTTAGAAAGTGGGCTTGGGCTTGGGTCGGGCTTGAGCGGGCCGGGCAACGGGCTGGGTCGGGCCGGCCCTGGCCCATGCTCCACCCTACAGGAAACCCATGCTTAGAATAGCATGTATCCTCAGAGTTTCCTAGAAGGTGGCAGTAAGCGCATGGCTGACGGGGTCGACTACCCCCTCCCCCGCCATGGTTACCATGACCACGGTACTGTGTAGAGCTTCCTCTACCACGAGATGCAGCTTTAACCGAAGAGGTCTAAGAATGCAGAGTACCACCACCATGAGCTATAGAGAGCCTGCTCATTCGGTGGTATGCCTCCTCCATTGGAGGTATGGTGGCATCAGTAAGAATCTGCGATCGAGCAGCATCATACTCGAGTCAAGATCTGCTAGGAAAACACCGATCATCACCGAATCTCTGCACACCTTGAGTCGTTCTGATGTAGCAGTCAAGGGAATGAAACCATGATGCTTCTCAAACATACCCCTTAAAGAAGTGTAAAGGGTATGGAGAGGACGGTCATTCTGCATCGATGTGAAGATATCAAGCTGAAGTTGCAGTATCTTCGACTCATTTTTCGCCGGGGAGTATGTAGCGGCGAGAATATCTCACATTGACACAATATCATTGGTTATCCCCATTGACAATCCCAGACAGCCATACATGGCATACGCATCATCTGCCTCCCACGAGGCATTAACCTCAATCTTGTCCCTTGGTGCATCCTGCGTGAGAATGTGCTTTTTCCGTTAGACTACAATAGGCTCATGAATTGCATAGCCGATAATTCATAGTTTGTTCCATCCATCTTGACAATGGGTGTTGGACCTTTGAAGGCACCCATGAATGAGACATCGGCTTTGGAGTCGACTCTGGTGTCTGACATGATGACAATAGTGACAAAGACTGGGGTTGTAGACAAGAATGATTGCATCTACACAAGCATGCAGGAAGACGGTTGTGGGTGTAGACTCATACCACAACCTCCTCCATCCGGTGGATACCTCTCTAAGTAAATATGGTGATTTTAGATGATCAAATCACAACTTAGAAACCCAAAAATCATACTAAACATGAATCAAATCGCTTGTTCAAAGCGATTTTCGGGCCTTGGAAGCCATCAAAAGAGGAGCTGCAAGCGGCTAGGGCTACCGGTGATGGCGGCGACGCAGTCCTAGGCTATCGACGATGGCAGCAGCAAGGCTATTGTTGCACCTGGTCCGGCTTCGGGCGACGACAGCGGGCCTTGGCTGCTACGGCGGCGGGGCTACTGCTGCTCTGCCCGGAGATCGCAGCGACGTCTATGTAGTGGTCGTGTTAGGGTTTTGGTGGCGTGGGATAGCTAGGGCACGGGCTCCGGTCTAGGACCGTCGCTCTGATACCATGTAGAAAGGCATGGAATAGAATTGTTTATTCATCGTAGCACTAGAGCTCTCTTATACAGGAGAAAAGTTCTACGGAAAAATTACATAAAGTTGACAGAAGAAATATAAAATATAAAATACAGTGCTTAGCAATACAAATATTTTAACAAATAATGCAATTTATTCTTTCATCTCCATAATTACTAATAGGAAATTGGTAATTGAACATAATTTGTAATTATACTTGTATTTTTGCTTTCAGATGCTAACAAGGAAGAAAGACCTGCTCTTAAATCAACTCTCTATTTTTGCTTTCAGATTTATACAAAGAGGATGAATGATCTTGTGAACGTATGTTTCAATTTCAACATGCAGGAGCGTCACCTTGAGGAAGAAAGAGATCCTCTTTCGTCTCATGATCGTGTACACTTGAGTGAATAGGCAGGAAATGTCAATATACAAGCCATGATGATGAGGTTTTTTCATGTTCTAGAATAACTTTGGGTTCTACAGCACACATACTAGTGGCACCGAAGAGAAATTGGAATCGAGAAGGAGCCAAACAGCTAAACATGGCAAGTGAGCTTCATCTTCAAGCTCAAATGCTATGCCGATGAATGAGGAGTTACATCTTGAAGACATAGAAGAAGAGGAAGACATGTTGTATATGTTTTTTAACAATAGCCCATGCTATGTAGCAAACATTTTGTTCTTCACTTGCTTCTTTTTTTTTCTTTTGCTTTAATTGCTTCTTTTTTTAAGCTCTTATTGTTGAAGTATTTTGTACCCACTTAAATGGTCTGGCGGTAGTACAGTATGTCTACCACCCAAAAGACCAGGATTCAAATTCCCCTCTTTCAGGGGTTGCGTTAGGTAGTCGACAGCCATCGTAGATAGTCGAATCTTTCAACATGGATTTAAGCAAGAATCAATGCAGCCGACCCTACTCATAGTGGGAGAAGGCTTAGAACTTTTTTTTGGAGTATTTGGTTGTGTGCCTCTTATGTTGTAGATGGGTAAATGGATACCTCCATGATCCATTTACGCCATTCATGTATTTAATCCCACATCTACCAGTGGAGGGACTTGGAAGCTCTGTGGAGGCTATATAAGGAGCCCCATACCTATTGTATCCAATGAGAAAAAGCAATGAAGCATATGGCCCTTTGAGGCCTTCTCCCATGGTTTCATCCCGCTTCTTAGGGAGTAGGGTTCCACGTAAAAATCTTGTTCTTCCATGTTTCATATTTCTTTATTCATGCTATGTTTATCATTTCACTTCCGCATTCCTATTTTCTAACATGGTATCAGAGCGAGTTCATTCCTCGTGGATTTATTGCTAAAGATTTATATGCTTGAAAATTTATTTGTTCAAACAGTTCTAGGGTTCTTCTGTAATGCCATTCGGTTCTAGGGTTCTTCATATACCTATGATGCCCCATCATCTCGAGGCAGAGGCTCCTTATGCGAGCAACTTCCCTGCATCTCGATTCCGGGCTACGGTATATCGTGTGTGCAGTTCGGCCATATCTCCAAGAAGAGCAGCCCCTTCCTGTGAGAGAATCCAAGTGGCTATACCAACAACCCTCCAGGCTACTTGCTCCGTTCGTGAAGCCCGCAAAGCAACTTTCCAGGCGGCGCGAGATCCCATCAGTCGCAACCCTATTGTGCATAGGCAGTGCACCTCTCCAGGTCGTCCGCTCCAGCGACACTTCTCGTGTAGGCAGATCCAGAGGCGAAGGCGGCCTCCATGCGTGGTACGCGATTTCGATCTCTAGGCGGAGCTCACGCTCCCGTTCGAAGAAACTCCAGGCGCAGGCGAAGCCCTCTGGTATCAGTGATGGCTCCATGCATAGCAAGGCCTAGGCCACCGTGGAGCAAGCTACAGGTGCAAGACCGTCGCATCTCCTCGCAATGACTCAGCAACGGTGGCAATCTACGCTCCAGCGGTGTGTGAAGCCTCCAGGCGGAGGTTCCTCTCCAGGCGAAACCCTATCATACTTGGAGGGCAGCAACAGAACCCCCCGCACCCCCGACGTGGGGCGGTGTCTTTCATAGGCAGGGTTCGCACGGAACCCTAAATAAGGGGATGCGTTAAAAAAAGGGAGGGAAGGAAAGTTTTTTTTGTAAGGGTCCAAGTGGGTTGTGGAATGTAAAGAGAGAGAGAGAGGAGAGATATTTGGGCCAAGAGTTGGGCCTGAAAAAATGAGAGAGCAGGCCCAAGTGGGCAATCAAACTTGTGGACCCTAAGTGGGTCATGTTTCAAAAAAATGCAAAAAAAAGAAGAAAAGCCAGAAAAAATATGTGAACGGCTTATGTCAAAAAAAAGGTGTGTACAAAGAAAAAATCGTGCGCATATTTGCAAAAAAAGGGGAGAGAGAAAAGCTGAAAAAAACATATGATGAACGGCTTAATAAAAAAATGTGACGGCTATAAAAAAAATCTGAAAAATTGAAATAGTCAAAAAAAATTTTAAAAGAGAAGGAATTTTTTTAGAAGCTTTGTACTCGGCTTATTTGGTTCCGTTTTCTCCCCATTTCACTTGTCTTCTCCCAACTTTGTCGATATCATTGTTTTCCGACAAGTATGGGAGAAAGGGGGGGTATATATAGAGTCACAAGTCTTCTCCAGATTTCAGATTCGTCAGACCAGTCGGATTGTTCAGACTCGATGTCAGATTCCAAGTCTGCAGTTCAAGACGCACGAGTGTCTTAAATTTTGTGATCCCCATCATTCTTGTTGTCTCGGTCAGAGTTTTCATGTGAACCATAGGGACTCCGGAGTAGAGGACCATTCCCTATGCCATGTGGGCAAGGGTTTTCATGTGGTATCATAGGGACTCCATAGTAGTGTACCATTCTCTGGGCAAGATGGGGGAGACCCAGTTCTCCGACGAGGAGACTTCTCCAGACTCACACTCCAGTCCGTTCGTCCTCCTCACATGTACGGCATGAGAAGCAACATCCTCGATAGCAGCCGACAGTTGTGCGTGTTGAGTTGATATTGTCTGTAGTGTCATGTATTGTGAGTTGAGTTTCTTTCTGTTTGTCCAAGCTGAGCATTGCATGCTACAGCTTGAGGGGGAGTGTTGGAGTATTTGGTTGTGCGCCTCTTATGTTGTAGATAGGTAAATGGATACCTCCAGGATCCATTTACCCCATCCATGTGTTTATTATCACATCTACCAGTGGTGGGACTTGGAGGCTCTGTGGAGGCTATAGAAGGAGCCCCAGACCTCATGTATCCATTGAGAAAAACCAATGAAGCATATGGCCCTTTGAGGTCTTCTCCTGTGGTTTCATCCCGCTCCTTAGGGAGTAGGGTTCCACGTAAAAATCTTGTTCTTCCATGTCTCATATTTCTTTATTCATGCTTTGTTTATCATTTCGCTTCCGCGTTCCTATTTTCTAACACTTATAAATATGAAAATTGTTAAATCTATGAAAATATAAGAGAGTGTGTATATTAAAATATATATTTAAAATAATTAAAATTCAAAACCGACTAATACTAGAATAAATCTTATCAGTTACCAGATTGTCGATTGATCCTTATTCAATGACCTGACCGACCGAGCATCAAATACCAACTTCTGCAACCACGGTTGCTTGTCATTGTGTCGGATGAATTGTCAAGTCCTAAGAAATTGTCGGTGAGTTTTATTATGGCTACTCTTTAGAAGACATTTCCATGTCTTTTCTCTAATTCGCAGATGATATGATTTTCTTGTACAACTGAGGTTGGGCGACAAAGAGCGATGCTGCGATTCTTGAGTTGTTTGGTGTGATGTCTGCCTACGAAGAAACATCCGCAAAACCATTTTTTCATTTTAGGATGAAGGTAGTGGAGATTGAGGCAAGTGAGGTGGCTCATGAGACTCAAAGGGGTCCATTGCTATCAGCTACATGAGGGTTGAGTCCCCATTGGTGCGAGGGCTTCTGAAGCAAAGCAATTGGGTGTCGATGATTGAGAGGATGGAGAGGAAGCTTGATGGATAGTGGGCATTATGTCTATCGAGGTGGACGTTTTGTGCTCTTGAAGATGATTTTATCTGCAGTGTGGATGTTCTTCATGTCTACTTGATTGCTTCCTACTAATCTTCAAGGTTGTTTGGAGAGCTTGATGCATAGATTCTTTTGCGTGTGTACCAGGGAGACTCACAGTGTGCCCTTGGTGAACTGGAGGATGGTGATGTTGCCAAAGGAGGTAGTGGTCTTGGGGTAAGAAGCCTTGAGGATATGAATTAAGCATTGATAATGACATCGGAGTAGCACCCCAAACATAGGTACCACATCTAGTAATTACGAAGTGTGGTAGTAGTTTATAAGCAGTGATGGCTACTACTGGACAACCTGGGCTTAAACATTTTGGGTTGCGACCAAATGCTCTAGTTGGGCCCAAGCCCAACAAGTTGTATGGTCAGTGATCCCCCCTTAACTTACCGGGTCTAGGGCTCGAGATGATACAAATGGTATCAGAGCTACGTTCCCTCTAATAGTAGAAATGGCTAGCCAAGAGGTGGAGTCACCCCTAGCATAGAGTTAGAAGGAAAGGGATTTCAAAGAGGTAAATCAACCATTATTAATAGGAATAAGTCATGGACCATTGTACAACGAGGACGTTGTGAATCTAAGTGGGGGTGATTGTAGCACCTCAAACATAGCACCGCATCTACTAATCACAAAGGATGGTGGTAACTTATAAGTTGGGGGACTTCTACTAGGTAACTTGAACTTAAGCATTTTGGGTTGTGGTCAAGGACTTCAGTTGGGCCCAAGCCAACAAGCTATCTAAGCTAGTAGTCCCCTATAAGAAAGTAGGTCTAGAGGCGATGGATGTTACAATGGTGATTTTGGCTAGGAATTCTGACTTGTAGACTCATTTGTCGCAGGGCATCTGTGGTGTTTCAAGGAAACTTGCATGGCATGAGAGCTTTTTACATGCATCAACTAATTTCTGGAGAAATTGTTTCAATGTTGCCTACGATGTTGCAATGTTTCAAGTCAGCTTTAGGGGATGGGAGAGGCTTCAAGTTCTAGATGGATGGTTGGACTAGATGCAGCATACATTGTGATCATTTTCCTCGCATATTTGCACTTGTTGTAAACAGCATGACTTCTATAAGGGAGGCATGGGACGAGTGTGGTCAGTGCCCACTGTTTTTTCAGAGTTGTCAAGCCGAGTTTATGATGACTGTTGGAGCATTCGTTGTATGGGCCCATTGTGTTGTAGCAGGGTAAATGGATCCTAGGGGAGATCCATTTACCCCATCCAGTGTTTAGTCCCACATCGTCCAGTGTGGGACTTGGAGGCTCTGGAGAGGCTATATAAGGACCCCAGACCTCATGTATCCATTGAGAGAAAAGCGATAGAGAAACACGCCCCTTTGAGGGCTTCTCCCGTGGTTTCATCCCGCTCCTCACGGAGTAGGGTTCCACGTAAAATCATGGTGTTCCATGTTTATCTTTTTCCTTCTTATGCTCTGTTTTATCATTCCGCTTCCGCTTCCGATTTTCTAACATGGTATCAGAGTGGGTTCGATTCTCGGAGATTTGTTCGTGAAGATTAGTTTTAGTATTTGTTCGAGATTCGATTCTTGGAGTTCTTGTTCTTGAAGAAAGATTGATGTTTGTGAAGATTCAGTTTTATATTATTCGTGCTACTGATCAAGATCAGGTTCAAGGGGCTCCTTCTTGAACCCTAACATTCCAGGCGACACGATGAATCCTATCTCCAGAATCCAACGGCAGAACATAGAGGTCAGTTGGCCGTGTATTCACAGCAACTGATCAGGCCATCAACACCATCGCACGCCCTTCCCCTGCGCAACAACGGCAACATATCGATCTCCAGTCAGCATATTCTTCATCTCGGCTTCAGCAGCTTCGGTAGTGGCATCTCCCTCGATCTCACGCCACGAGCACACCAGTTTTAGGGTTTTCCACGAAACCCTCATCAAAATCTTCTCTGTGCTGTGATCCCAGACGAGCCCTCCTACAACAACCAGCACCAGGGCTAGCCCCAGGCGCAGATGCGGCAACATCGGACCACGCCTCCTCGCCGTGCACATACCCTCCAACACTCCCCCTTTCTCCCATACTTGTCGGAAAATGAACATCGACAAAGTTGGGAGAAGACAAGATAGAAGGGGAAAACAAAGCATACTTGCGGTTGTTCATATTTTTTTCTAAAAGCCGTCATCTAATTTTTTTCTTTTTTTTGTTTAAGCCGTTTCATTTTTTTACGGCTTTTTAAAAAAATTTTCCAACTTGCGTACGGCTCTTTTTTTTGTACGCGACTTTTTTTAAGCAAACATTTTTTTTCTGACCTCCTCTATATTTTTCTTTTCGCGCTATTTTCCTTTTCTCACGGAGGGCCTCCTCTTTCAATCAGTTTTTTTGTAATGGTACTCATGGCCCTTACATAACTGCATTTTTTTGGGCTTTCAAGCATATAGCCCTCAGATTTTTTTTAAATAAGCATTAAAAAAATGAAACAGCTTAGACAAAAAAAGAAAAAAAATCAGATGACGGCTTTTAGAAAAAAATATGAGCAGCCGCAAGTATGTTTCGTTTTCCCCTTCTATCTTGTCTTCTCCTAACTTTGTCGATGTTCATTTTCCGACAAGTATGGGAGAAAAGGGGAGTGTTGGAGGGTATGTGCTCGACGAAGAGGCGTGGTCCAGGCGCCTTCCCGATCTTCCTGCCGCACTTCTCCACGAGCGTGGCGGCGCTCAGATCTCCTCGTCGCGCATACAACGAATGCTCCATTAAGGGCAAGGGTTTTCATGTGGTATCATAGGTACACCAGAGCAGTGCACCATTCTCTGAGCCAGGTGGGAGAGACCCAGTTCTCCGACGAGGAGACTTCAGGCGCAGTTTCAGACTCGATGGTCAGATTCCGAGTCTTCAGTTGACTCACACTCCAGCTCGTTCGTCCTCCTTACATGCACGGCATGAGAAGCAACGTCCTCGACTGCAGCAATGTGCGCATTGGGTTGATATTGTCCGTAGTGTCCTGTAGCGTTGAGTTGAGTTTATTTCTGTTTGTCCAAGCAGAGCATTGCATGCTCCAGCTTGAGGGGGAGTGTTGGAGCATTCGGTGTATGCGCCCATTGTGTTGTAGCAGGGTAAATGGATCCTGGAGGAGATCCATTTACCCCATCTAGTGTTTAGTCCCACATCGTCCAGTGGTGGGACTTGGAGGCTCTGGAGAGGCTATATAAGGAGCCCCAGACCACCTGTATCCATTGAGAGAAAAGCAATAGAGAAACACGCCCCTTTTAGGGCTTCTCCCGTGGTTTCATCCCGCTCCTCACGGAATAGGGTTCCACGTAAAATCATGGTGTTCCATGTTTATCTTTTTCCTTCTTATGCTCTGTTTTATCATTCCGCTTCCGCTTCCGGTTTTCTAACAATGACGATGGAGGTTTTTCAGAGGTGGAGAGGCACGTTGATGGTATGGATCAATGGACTTGGGAGGGCATCATCTCTCGATCCAAAAGGCATACAAGACCCTCTACAAGATCTCGGTTTTTAAACTATTCATTGTTTATTTGAGTTCGTGAACCTAAGGAGGTGGAAGATCCGTCCGTGGGTCAGGGTGATCCTGTGTCTGATGAGACAAGATCGTATGTTGACGGAGGCCAGGAAATCTAGATTTTTTCAGTGGCAAACAGGCCGCGCAAGAAGTATTAGGAAAAGAATTAAGATGTTGATCACACGCTTTTCCTTGGCAAATAGTAAAAAAACGTATAGAAGGTTGTTGATCTGGACATGGTGTTGACAAACTGGACGGCTGCGTTCTAAGATTTGATTAATCATGGGAAGATTAAGGGTCGTACAGAGTGTGGGATTCGGATATCATATGGGTCATGTGGCTAGCCATAGAGTGATCTTTTGAGGTGAAAGGTGTCATGTTGAGAATGTAATGGAGTATATAAGGATCCTTCCAGAATCATGGTCCTTGTAATTATTATATGTTATTATGTAATTATACAAGTTTTTAGGTGGATGTTTTATTGATGCATCACCATGTTCTTCTCAAAACAAGAATAGGCAATAGTGGTTGTAAACTTCTATTGTCTACAAGAGAGTCGATAAAAAAAGAAGATGTGTGCCTATAAAATGAGCAGATTCGCAACGATACGGTTGCATGTTCCATGGTTGTCGCACCTATGGCACGATGTTGGCAGCACAAATGGAGGAGAAAGCCTATGCATCAACACTCAAGATGAGGGAGTTCCTTGAGGATACGACGGCAGGGCCTCTTACAAGCGATGTTAATAGAGAAGAAACGGCACGAGGACCTCAATAGCTGATGATGGCAGTAACAAAGAACTAGCAGAGGCGTAATGTATTCTCCCAAACCGTAGACATTGTAGCGACGTAGTTCAACCTCGAAAAATTGATTGTGATGCCTCACTGACAAAAAGCGGAGCGAGACAAGAGATGCCTCCTTTTAGAGAAGCATAGGCAGCGACAAATTCCTTCCCCATAGGAACCCTACTTCTATAGCATGAAGAAGAGTTAGACAAAAACACATTCCTTTTCCAAATTTATTGTTTGATTCAGGCCCAACGGGCCACAGTTGCTAATGTCTCCTTAAAAAATGAAGGGAAAAGAAATGGAATGAATGGATAAAGGGAAAATGAAAAGAAGCAATGGATAGGATGGTTGCTCCTTTTTTAGAATTTACTGAGCAACGAAAAAAAAGGAAGGGAGCTTCAATAAAAAATGGTTACAGCTTATAAAAACCAATAACAACGCCTTTTCCAACATTAAGTAGGGCCGGCTACATGGATTCCCTATCTCTGTTATGGGTCATTCTCGGGCATAGATCCAAAAAACTAATATCCCTTCATATAGTCTCATTCCAACACTTTTTGAGCATTCCTCGTCCTCTCTTAGTCGGCTCAACATCCCAAAATTTGTATCTCCTCACCGGTGCATCAGCTGACCTCCTTTGCAAATGACCAGATCACCTTACGCGATTTTCCCGCATCTTATCCTCGATCGGAGCTACACCAACTTTCCTTCTGATGGCATCATTCTGAATCTGATCTTTATGTGTGTGTGTGTGTCCACGCATCCACCTTAGTATTTTCATTTCTTCTACTGACATTCTCTGCAAATGTATATGGTTCACAGGCTAACTTTCAGATTCATAGAGCATAATAGGTTTCACAGCTGCTTCGTAAAATTTTCCTTTGATTTTCAAAGGAATTTTATTATCACAAAGAACAATAGAGGATCCTCTCCACTTTAGCCAACTTGCATTTATTATAGTAGCAACATCTCCATCAATTTTCCCATCATGTTGCAAAATAGATCCCAAGTATCTAAAAGAATCTATCTTATGAATGTTATCGTCCCCAATCTTCATCTCGATTCCTTCACCATTGCTTCCATCAAATGTGCACTCCATATATTCAGTCTTGGCCCTACTTATACGAAATCCTTTAGTCTCTGATGCATGTCTCCAGATATCAAGCTTCCCATTTACTCCATCTCTAGTCTCATCAATCAACACAATATCATCAGCGAATAACATACACCAAGGTATCTCATCCTGAATGTGACTTGTCAACTCGTCCATAATGAAAGTAAAAAGGAATGGACTCAAAGTTGAACCTTGATGCTGGTCAATGTTGATGTCAAAATAGGCAATCTTCCCACGCTGTATCCTTACACAAGATGAAGCCATGTCATACATATCTTTTATGAGGTTAATGTATAGGACATGTACTTGTCTCTTCTCCAAAATTCTCCACAATAACTCTCGTGGGATAGAATTATAAGTCTTCTCCAAATCAATAAAAATCATATCGAGGTTCTTCCTTTTAGCTCTATAAATCTCCATTGTTCTCCTCAACAAGTTGATGGCTTCAATAGTTGAGTGACCTAGCATGAATCCAAACTGGTTATTTTTTACTTTGGAAACTTGCCTCAACCTTTTTTCAATCACACATTCTGAATATTTCATAGTGTCACTCATCAACTTGTTACCTCTGTAATTTAAACAATTTTGAATGTCTCCTTTGTTCTTATAAAGAGATACCACGATGCTTCTCCTCCAATCTTCAGGTATTTTCTTGCTTCGCCAAATAACATTGAATAAATTTATAAGCCAAGTCTATAGCTTGCACAATTCAAGTAACTTTCACTACTAGCTAGATCTATTAAAGTGATCTCTCTATTTCCTTCCCCAATGAAAAGCTTAAGAGTGTATTGCTTTCATCTAGTCTCTTTAAACTTCTGAGTAAAAAGCATGTGACCTTCCTCATCCTTAATGCATCTTAATTGAGAAAGGTCTTCGGACTTTCTTTCTCTTGATTTAGCCAACCAGAATACATCTTTCTGTCCCTCCTTAGAGTCGAGATTTTTGTACAAAACTTCATAAGATTTTGACTTAGGTTCGCTTACAGCCTTCTTTGATTCCTTCTTCGTTATTTTGTAGGTTGTGACAGTTTCATCTGTTCTATCCTTAGACAAAGCTTCAAAGCATGTTCTTTTAATTTTGAGCTTCTCTTGCACCCCTCCACTCCACCACCAAGCCTTTTTTTGGTCTGGAGCTCCTCCCTTTGACTCGTCTAGCATCCCCATGTCTACCCTTCGGATACAAGATGCTACCGCCTCCCATATCTCGCTTGTACTTCCATTACAATACCAAGATAAGTCTTCTGAAACCTTCTCTGTGAAGCTTGATTACTCTAATTGAAGATTCCACCATCTAGTTCTAGTGATCTTGGAAACCCTCTTTTTCTTTACCAGCCCTTTTATTTGCACATCCATGACTAACAAGCAATGTTGGGTGGTCAAACTCTCACTTGTGATTACTTCGCAATCTTTGCAACACATTCGATCTCTTATCCTCAACGCAAAGTAATCTATCTGTGTTCTAGTGAGCCACTCTTATAAGTAATTAAATGCTCATCCCTCTTCTTGAAGAGAGTGTTTGCCATGAAAAGATCATAAGCCGTTATAAAATCCAAAATGACTTTTCCCTCTTCATTTCTATCCCCGAAGCCATGTCCTCCATAAACACAAGCATACCCTGAAGCATCCTTTCCTACATGTCCATTAAGATATCCACATAGGCAAATCATCTCTCTTCGAGGGACCTAGCATAATCTTATCTAAATCCTTTCAAAAAGCTTGTTTAATCCTTTCATCTAAACCAATTTGTGGTGCATACACTGAGATGATATTCAGAATTTCTTCTTCGATCACCACTTTTAGCAAAATAATCTGATCTTGAATCTCTGCACCTCAACCACGCAATCCTTCAAATCCTTATGAACAACCACTCCAACATCATTTGTCACCATTATCTTACCTTGAATATCAAAGTTTAAAGCATGTCTTCTCGATCTCCCTTGCTTTCTCTCCAACCCATTTTGTCTCTTGGAGACATAGTATTTAAATCTTCCTTCTTTCCATCGTCTCGACTATCACCATCGATTTACCAGTCAAAGTGCTAATATTCCAACTACCTATCCGCAACTTCCTTTGCAGCCTCTTTTGAACTAACTTCTTTACCTGCATGCGTCCATCATGCGAGAACCCTTGCAAATTTTAGACTGCATCTAGGTGGCGATGTAGCGGAACTAGCTTAGTTACTCGCATGCATTCCTCATGCGAGAACCCTTACAAATTTTGAACTACACCGGACAACAATGTAACGAAACTTGTCAACTTCTCATTGCATTCGGGCAATGCAACGCGTCTCTGGTAGGGAACACCCCAACGAAATCTAAATGTTTGCTTAAACTCTTGTTGAAAAGATCCGAACTATTTGAGACAAATTCCTAAATAATGTTCTTAAAAAGAACACTATTTAGGAATTTGTCTCTCTTGCACCGGTTGTCGGCTACCAAATGCACAACCCTCCTCAATTTACCTGAGCTTGAGACCGACCATGGCTTAGTTAAAATGGTCACAGCTTATGAAGAGAAAAAAATAAATGTAGAATAAAAAAGGGGAAGTTGGGGTTCAGCCCACGTAAACGGTTATAGTATTACCAAATTGGCCTTGGGCTCAATATCGAAGTCTAATCCTTTATAGGCACTAACTTTACCCAAAAAAAAGAATGAAACAAAAAAAGGATGAAGGTTGAAAAGAAATGATGATGGTTGTAAAAAGAAAAAGGGAGAGAAATTTGATAAAATTTGTATCTCCCACAAGTATATGGGAGATAGAGGGAGTACCAGAGAACACCTCCTTATGTATGAGGTGCACATATGTGATCCTTCATTGAAGAGGTCCCCATACTCTTTTGTTGGGCTTTCAATTTTAATATGAGCTATGCATGAGTGTCAAGCATGGAGAGATTCCACAGGGACTTCGGAGAAGAAATATCATTCTCTTAGCAAGCAAGGCAAATGGCCAGTTAAGGACTCTCGCTTAAGAGATATCAGTTGCAGAGAATTTATGAAGAAACCAATTATCATATCTGTTAGAAATATGAAATGTGAAAGCATAATCAGATAAAAAGAATAAGCAATAAGGAACACAGTGGTTTTTACATGGAACCCTACTTCCTAAGGGGCAGGATGAAACCATGAGAGAACACCTCAAAGGGATGATTCGTTCATTGAACTTTTCTCTCTGTTACAAGAGGTGTGGGGCTTCTTATATAGCCCACCCACTTCCCACAACTGGTAGATGTGGGACTAAACAACTGGATGTGGTAATTGGATCCTGGAAGGATCCAATTACCCATCTACATAAGTGATGCATATACTTTACATTCCCTCCCCCGCCCCAAGCTAGAGCATGCAATGCTCAGCTTGGACAAATAGAAAGAAATCTCAAACTCGCAATACAAGACACTACAGATAATATCAACTCAACGCAAACACAACTGTCGGTCGCTGTTTAGGACGTTGCTTCTCATGTCGTGCAGGTGAGGAGGAACAAACGAGCTGGAGTGTAAGGCGAACTGTGTCACCTCATCAGATAACAAGTGTTATGTACTACGCATGTCAAAGTCACTGAAACTGAAACTGAATGAGTCTCCTTGTTGGAGTACTCTAGCCCGCCACATGTAGAAGACTAAATCATGTGGACAATCGCTCCACCTCTGAATGGACGAACTGAAAAAGCCGTGGAAACATCCTTGTCGGAGTCCACGGTCGGTGGAGAATGGAGTCTGAAAAATCTCCTCGTCGAAGAACTGGTTCTCTCCCATACTGGCTTAGAGAATGGGATCTCTGCTCTAAAGACCCTATGAAAGCACATGAAAACCCTACCCCACAATGGCATAGGGAATGTGATCTCTACTCTGGAGTCACTATGGATCACATGAAAACTATGAGACCTAAAACAAAGATGGGACCACAAAATTGATCGCATACATATGCGAATCAAACTGAAGACTCAGAACAAAACATTGAGTCTGGATCTGAATTGCAGAGTCTGAACTAGAGAATCCGGAGTCAGACTTGTAGAACTCTACACAATACGCCCCCTTTCTCCCATACATGTCAAAAAACAATGACATCGACAAAGTTGGGAGAAGACAAGAAATGGGGGAAACAAATGAATAATAAGCCATCGCAATTTTTCGGCCTTTCTTCTTCCCTTTTTTAAATCATTTTTTCGTATGATTTTTTTGTACGATCCCTTTTTCTAGCTATTTCCCCTTTTCTATAGCCGACTCCCCCCCCCTTTTTAAGAGCACCTCTTTTTCCAAAAGAAACTTCTTCCTTTTTTTGAAACGTGGATTGGGCTCCTCTTACTCATCCCCCCTATTATCAAACCGACCCACTTGGGGCCCTTCACCCTAATTAGGGTTCTCCCGATCGGAACCCAATCTTCACTACCCCGACTAGGGTTCCCATATGAGGAACCCATAGTCGTTGCCTGCTTGGAAGACTGGAGGGGGCGCGATGTACGTCGTCTGGAGCAACTTGGAGCTCGGCACCGCCATCTTCGTCGTCTGGAGAAACTCGTTGCTCGCACCAGGTGGTTGTCGCCGCCCACGCGAAGGATGCCTGGAGATCTGGGCATTGTGTGGTGCCTCCTGGAGGAAAGGATATCGCCGAGAACTGTTGATAATCGAGCACCAACAAACGATTAAGACCAACCAGAAGAAAGTCATGGTCGGTCCGATGATCCGGTTCAAGAGAGAGGAGGACTCTGCTCCGTCGTGGCTAAGGGTGACATCGTCGAGATGGAGGAAGACCAGAGGAGGTGTGCGCGATCGGAGGAGATGCACGATGCTAGGAGGTGCGCACAATGGAGGGTTTTTTCCCTTAAAGTATATATAGTCTAACACAATAATTTCTCGCGTGTTGAATCCGAATATCCTCAGTGTTGTCCTCTCGCTCAATCTGTAGAGCCAGAAATCCTAGATGTTGCGAGCGATTGCTCCTCTATTACCAGAGCTAGAAAGTCGGAGAGGAATGAGGAGATGCATGAGCATCGTCGCTGGGGATCGCGTAAAGAAGGAGATGGTTGATCGGGCTCTCTTTGCGGAGGGAAGAAGCTGAAGGCGGAGAAGCATCGTCGCCTGGAGGGGATGCAGCTTGAGCCGCCTGGAGGGGCCTCCACTAAGAGGGGTCGCGGCCTTCGCCGGCTGGAGGTATTTCTCTAGCTCGATCTTGCATGGAGTGTGCAACCGTGCGCTGAGAAAGAGAGAGGAGGCAAAGCCTGGAAAGAGGGCGGCGGTCGATGGAGGAGCTTCAATGGTTGGCGGCGCCACCTAGAGTTGTTGCTTGAAGTTGTGGGCGGCACCTGGAGAAGGCGCACAGGAGTCATTGAGGCGGTGTTGGAGCATCGTACGAGGAGGAGGAGAAGCCCAATGGAGGGAAAGATGGAGGTCCATCGCATGGCTTTGATAATAAACCCCTAAAAAAATAGGGTTTCTGAAGAAATCGCAGAATTTCTTGAAACTTGGATGGATCTTCAACCATGAACAGATAATAATCTCCATGAACAAAACACCAAAAAATCGAGTCTTGAACAAATGATGAAAATAACACCTCAAGAATCGAAACCACTCTGATACCTTGCTAGAAATATGAAATGCGGAAGCATAATCGGAGAAAAAGAAGAATAACAATAAGGAACAGCGGGATTTTTACATGGAACCCTACTCCCTAAGGAGTATGATGAAACCACGGGAGAACGCCTCAAAGGGTTGATTCGTTCATTGAACTTTTCTCTCTGTTACAGGAGGTGTGAGGCTTCTTATATAGCCCCCACTCAGTCTCCACATCCCACAACTGGTAGATGTGGGACTAAATAACTGGATGTGGTAATTGGATCATGGAGGGATCCAATTACCCATCTACATAAGTGACGCATATACTCCAACAATATCTATATATGATGGCATCAAACACAGGGGCCTCCATTAGAAAGACATTTTTCAGCCTCCGTATCTGGAGCATCGAAGAGTACAGCAGCGACAGCAGTTGATTTCCCAAGATCACAAGAACGAGATGATGCAGTTGTAAGTTTGAGAGCTGTATTTAATTTATGATTTCGACTTGTATGTGTTGAGTATTGTAGTGTCCAAGCTTAACATTCCATGCTCCAACTTAATGGGGGATGTCAAGATATTCCTAACGGGCACTTCATCTGCAGAGAAGTTTTTGATCTCATATTGCTAAGTGGTGGGACATGGTTGAGTTGGTGGGACTATAAATAGAGCCTCACACCCCATGTACTCATTGAGAGATTTCAATTGAAGATACATCCATTGTGGCCTCCCATGGCTTCATCCTACTCCATATAGAGTAGAGTTCCATGAAACATCAAGTTTTTTCATGTCTTTGATTCCGCATTCCATTTGATATATATTCAAAAGACTGATCAATAGGCATTGATCTCTATATAAAATTAAATACATAATTGAGAATGCGGAGCGATAGGCGGAGCGTTAGGCGTGGGTGGGGCGGGGCGCGGGTCTGGCGAGAAGTCTGCCGGAGGGTGGTGTGTGATGGTCTCTCTAGGCGTTCGGAGGCGTCGGGAGGGCGTGTTGCAGTGGACGGTGGGCTCAAGAGTGCTGATGGCAATTGGCGTGTGGTTTCTCATCAGAAGACGGGGAAGAGGTGCTTCCGCTGCGGTGAGCGGGGCCATCTCGCCTCCGCGTTCCCTCTTCCGCCGAGATGCTTTGCTTGCGGTTCTCCTGGGCATCGGAGGCTCGCATGCCCTTTCCGTGTTGCCGACGATGCTTCGAGTGGTGTTGGTGGGTTGGACAACCGGGATTCTAGGGCGGTTAGCGCCGATCCGGGCGAGCATTGCTCTGGACCAGTCGGCCAGGAGGTGGTGGAAGTCCTCTCCGAAGAGCGCTTGGATGCGGGGCGCGTGGTGGTCGGTTTCGGCGGTGTCTTGATTGTGGTTTTGGTGGATAATCTGTCACCTAGATTTTCATTAGAGGTTGAGGTCTCTCGCTGCATTGGATGTCGTTTCAGCGGCGATGTGGTGGGGCTGGGGGATGGTCGGGTTTGTGCCCACGGCCTATCGGCTGAGAAGAAGATGGTGCTTATGGCTTCGGAGGCGTCCGGGGCTGTTCTCTAGAGGCCTCCCAGGTTCGCTGACGGTCATCTCGATCGGTTAGTGGTCCGTTTGGCGCATGTCCGCGGAGTTCCTTTTCTTCCCCGCTCGGTGGGGGTCTTGGGCCCGACCCTGCGACACGTCGGCTCAGTGATCAAGATCATTGCCGATGGTAGCCTTCCGGGGTCTGACCCAGACCTCACGGCGATCTTGATGGAGTGCTCGCTTGGAGTGGGACCAGAGGCGGTGGCGGTCCTTCAGGTGGGGTGCTTCTCCTTCAATCTGCAGGTCCTGCTCCTTGCTCCTCCGCCCCCGCCGGGCGGGGGGGGGGGGGGGATTCTGATGTGGCAGGGCATGTGTGCGTGGACCGCCACGCTGGCGTGGCGGGGCAGTCGGGGGACAGTTTGCCTTCCCATAGACGCAAAGGGGGAGGTGAATCTTCGTTTCTGGCGCCTCCTCGTCCCTCGAGCGTGCACGTAGCGGCTCTTGATCTTCCATTTCCTTGTGCGGCTGATCCGCACGGCTTCCCATACTTGGGGAGCTAATAGGGTCGGATCCTCCTTTGCGGGCCTTGAGGGCAGAGCCGATTTTCCGAATCCTGAAGGTGGATCTTATCGTTACCGCGCGTGATGCTCCTGTACCCGTTCTCTCTCGGATCTCCTACTCCGGGCTCCCCGGTCCGTCTTCTCTCCCTTGCGGGTTTGGGGATGGGCGCTCCGGCACTAGTTTTGGTTCTGAGGCCCTCTGCGCCTCGCCTCCTCGGGAGGGCGTGGAGGGGCACCGCTCTTATGACTTTGGGCGCGCTCCCGGTTTCTGGAATGCCGGTAGAGGGAGTTTCTTCGTGTAGGGATCTAGTGGCAGGGGTGTGACGATGTTGGAGGTGGGCCTGCTCCATCTTTGAGCGCGACTCCGGTTCTTCCGACTGACTTGCGGATGGGGTCCTCGTCGGTGGCCTCCGCTGGGGAGGGGACTTCGAAGAAGAGATCGGGAAAGAGATACCGAAGGAGGCAGCGTGCCAAATCCGCGGTTGCGGCCCCTGCTCCAGTATCCGAGCTGTTGGCCAATGTGGCGCGGTCGGCTGGGGTGGTAATGGTGGAAAGGGAAAGCGAGGCTGGTTTTCTATGAAGATTCTCTCCTAGAACGTCAGGGGTCCGGGTGATCCCCTCAAGAGGAGTGCGATGAGGTCGAGATTTTCAGAATGGGGTTGCGATATTATCTTGCTGCAAGAGACTAAACTGGCTTCGCTCTCGGATTCGATTTGGCAGTCCTTTGGGGCGGGCCCGATCTCGAATTTTTACTCGTTGGATGTTCACTGGTTCTGCTGGCAGTTTACTTGTGGCCTAGAGGGGATCTTCCTTCTCCTTGCGGGCCGAACTGAGGGGTTCTCACCTGCTCACGGTTCTTCTGGATTGTCAGGGATCGGGGTTCACGTTCGCCCTGTCCTGCGTGTATGGTATGTGCGATGCGTCTTCGCGGGATCAGCTTTGCTTGGACCTAAATACTGCTCGGGACTCCTTCCTGGCCATCCCCTTGGTTGGTGGGGTGTGATTTTCACGTTACGCTGCTTTCCTCAGACCGGCCGAGGTTGAGGGGGGGGGGGGGACAGGACCCCGGCTCAGCCTGTTTTATGGAGATCGTTGACTCTTTGAGGCTGGAGATCCCGGATGCTTCGGATGTTAGATATACTTGGAGCCATATCTCGTCTGGACCGCTTCTTGGCGTCGGCGGAGTTCATGGAGGTCTTCCCTCTTTCTTCTGTTGCTACCAGGCCTCGCTCCTGGACGAATCACTCTCCCATCCTTTAGGACTCTGGAGAGGCCTCGCTTCCTCAGGGCCTCTTCCGATACGAGAAGGCTTGGCTGCTTGAGAACTCCTTCCGGGGGCTGGTGGAGTCCCACTGGAGCTCCGTGGTGGTGACTGGATCGGCGGTTGCTAGGTTCGCTCGGAAGCTAAAGTCCCTCCGGGCGCGGCTTTGTATTTTCAAGCAGGATTCGAGGGCGGCTCACCGGGCGAGTCGGGCTGAGGCGGAGACTGAGGTTGGCCGGTT
This sequence comes from Ottelia alismoides, assembly GCA_037367405.1. Lineage (NCBI taxonomy): Eukaryota > Viridiplantae > Streptophyta > Magnoliopsida > Alismatales > Hydrocharitaceae > Ottelia > Ottelia alismoides. The sequence goes on along the minus strand of JAZKJV010008172.1, from coordinate 984,006 downwards.
TGACGGCTTGGAGGATGTGCGGCCGCTTTCGGTAGATGAGTTGCTTCTTCGGGCTGAGGCGCAGAGGAAAATAATATTAGAGGACAAAAAGAGGGTGACGGAATGGAAACAAAGGTCCAGGCACAGGTGGCTAAAGGAGGAGATGCGAATAAGGCTTTCTTTCATTGGGTCACTAGCGGAAGGCGGAGGGCTAATGTTGTCAGGTCTATATTCGTCGGCGACGTGCGGGTGGAGGGAGACAGGGAGCTTGGTAATGCTATTGCGGACCACTTTCGGGAGTTCTTGGTGAGAGGGCCGGTCAGGCGCTGGTCTGGAGAGGGGGCGGTGTGGCTTTTGGGCGCCCATACATCCAGCTTGACTCATGCCGTAACTTTCGAGGAGCTAAAGACAGCGGTTTGGAATCTCAACGACGATGGGGCGTCGGGTCCTGACGGTTTCCATGTCTCCTTCTACAGAGACTTATGGGATCTGGTTGGCAGAGAGGTGCTTGAGGTGGTTCAGGAATGTTGCCGCTGCGATGTGGGGTTTGAGCGGGTGAACAAAGCTCTCGTTGTTCTGCTTCCGAAATTCGATGGGGCTAACAGGATTGAAGACTACAGACCCATTGCTATTTCCAATGCTATCTATCTGATCGTTGCGAAGATGTTCGCGTCAAGGCTCAACAGGGTCTTGGAACACATCATTTCCCCTTTTCAGACGACTTTCGTCCCCGGTAGGCAAATTGCGAATTCTTTGGTCATGGCGGTCGAGATTGTGGCGGACTGGAAGAGATGCGGAACGAAATCTTTGCTTTGGAAGGTTGACTTCTCGAAGGCTTTTGATACTTTAGACTGGCGCTTTCTTTGGGCGGCGATGCACAGGAGAGGTTTCCCGGCCGATTGGATTAGTTGGATGAGGCGGTGCGTGATGACATCTTCGATGGCGGTGCTCGTTAATGGTCGCCCAGAGGGCGGGTTTTTCCAACCGCAGAGGGGGGTAAGACAGGGATGCCCCCTTGCCCCCCTGCTTTTCATCATTACTGCAGACGTTTTGGCTTGTATGGTGGACAGGGTGCAATGCGGCGGGCTCACGAGGGGCTTCTCGAAGGGTAATGTGCATATCCCCCTTCTTCAATATGCAGATGACACCATCTTCTTTGTCGAAGGAGATCTTGAGAACGTTAGGGGGATGGTGGTGGTGCTTGAGCTCTTCAGTGAGATGTCTGGGCTGAGACAGAATGCTTAGGCTTGTGCCTTTCTCTTTCAGTGACGACGAGGTGGACCTATGCTGCTCGGCGTTGGGTACACCGCAGACCGGTCTCACAATTCACTACATATGGCTCCCGTTCTCCACGGGGAGATTGAGACTGTCTGACTGGCTTCCCTTGGTGGAGAAGATTGAGGGCAGGCTGGTGGGTTGGAAGGTGAAGCTCCTTTCGAAGGGCGGGAGGTTGGTTCTCCTGAAGGTTGTTATGTTCGCGATGCTTGTTTACTACTCCTCTACGAGGTTGCTTCCGGCTGGAATTAGGAAGAGGCTTGAGGGGCTAATGCGGAGATTTCTTTGGAGCAAGAGTGGCCAGGGGCAGTCTGATATGCATCTGGTAAACTGGGAGGGCATCACGAGGCAGAAGTGCGATGGCGGGCTCGGGGTGCGCCGTCTGGGCGCACTGAACGAGGCGCTCATGTTGAAATGGGTGGTGAGGATATGGGGTAAAGGAGAGGAGCTCTGCACCAGGCTCATTCAGCAGATTTACTCGCTTGGTGGTGCGGCGTCGACACCCATTTCGGGGGGGGTGAGATGGCGGGGCCCTCTCTCTTTTGGAGAGATATCCTCAAGGTTTCCTGCAGCTTCCAGGAGTTCTTTAGACCGGTGCTGAGGAATAGCGAGAGGCCGAGAGCTTTGCTTTTTGGAGGGATAATTGGACGTGCGGGGGAGATCTCGCTTCTCGATTCCCTCGCCTCTTTGCTCTCGCGGAGGATTCGGACGTGAGTGTGGGCTCGTGCTGGGCCGATGGGAACTGGATGCCGCTGTTTCGCTTGAACTTCTCGGATCAACGGCTGGAGGAGTTCATGCGGTTGATGGACGTGCTGAGGGACATGCCAGGCCCCTTGTCGGGGCGCGATCATTGGGTTTGGCGCGACAAGTATTTCACGGTCCGTAGGGCATACTTAGCAACCTCCAGACCCCCGCCCTCCCTCTCGGCGGCATTGGCGAGGGACTGCACCTTCCTTTGGGGGTTGGGCCTTCCTGAGAGAATCGGGTTCTTTCTATGGTTGTTCAGAAGGAAGAGGCTGATGACGCGGGACGTCCATATTCCTGAACCACCGCGCAGAGGGCCTCCATGCCAGGCTTCTGGGGGTTGTCTCTGACAGATGCCATATTTGTGATGCGGAGATTGAGGCGACTGAGCACCTTTTCTTCTCTTGTCGAGGGGTGGCGCCCCTTTGGGACGACCCGTCCCTGCGTTGGATCGACACTACGGACGTTGGGACATTTTGCGGCGATCTGGTGGAGGCATGCCGGCGAGAGAGGAGGGATTTGTTGCGGCCGCTGGCTACGATTTGGGCCATATGGCTCGCCAGGAATGCACTAATGTTCTCGGGTCAGAGATTTTATTTGCAAAATGTAAAACTACAGGTGTTGGGCTTGTTGCGGACGTTGGGACATTTTGCGGCGATCTGGTGGAGGCATGCCGGCGAGAGAGGAGGGATTTGTTGCGGCCGCTGGCTACGATTTGGGCCATATGGCTCGCCAGGAATGCACTAATGTTCTCGGGTCAGAGATTTTATTTGCAAAATGTAAAACTACAGGTGTTGGGCTTGTTAAGCTCCTGGAACGCGTAGCACGTATTGTTGTACTCCCTTCTCCCTCTCCTTCTACTAAATTCCAGGGGTGAACGCCATTGAGCTTCTCCCCCTTTCTTGGCTTCAAAAAATTAAATACATAATTTAATTATTCTAAGATCTTGTTAATGGATATGAGATTTTATGGCAAAACAAAGATATGAAGCATAGTACAGCGAAATATAATCACCAATGGAAATGATTCATGTCCCCTTAATAATAACACTAAATCCATCTGCAAAAGCCATAAAGCCATGAACAAAATCCAATTTATATGTACCAAAGAACTGAGCATTCTTGGTCATATGATCAGTCATCACACCGTTGTTTGAACTCTATTCATTAGAGGAAGAATAATTACACGAGTTATTGTAAGCACCCTTCTTTCCTTAATAAAAGGACATAATTAATGAGTCCAAGGTCACCAATCTTCTCCTTACTTCTTATAAACATAGAAAGAGTGGCTTGCGGTTCTAATACTTTGTACAAGGGCACCTCTGGTCCACTTTTGCCCCTAGCGTAACTATGTAAGAAGTCATCGATGCGATGTTGCAACTTTTGATCCTAGGAACGTCCATATGACTTTGCCCATATCTTCACTCACCAAGGATTACCATAACGGTCACACTTCTTCTAAGGATGCCATGTGGTAGTATTGGCTCCAGCTCCACAAGATACAAAGGTATTATGCTTCATGTTATCAACATGGTAGTTGGTAGACTTGATGCTCAAAGTCCATTGCATATCTTGCTCCGCTTGTAATTGATAATAGGCCTCCACCAATGAAGAAAGCTCATCGAAGTTGAGAATCATGCTCTAAACGAGCTCATACCATAGAAGAAAATGAAGGTGTGAATCTTCTAAACAAAATCCCAATGATCCACATGGTCCTTTGGAGATTCCCAACCTTATCTGCATAGAAAACCAAGTCATCCCATTTGGATTTGAGAGCTCCATGGTAGCTAGCCACTATCTCCTTCTCCTAGCAGGAATGTATTAAGTGGATTCATACCTCCTTCTGGCAAAACATGCCCTGCGAGAATGCTTGACAATGATGAGCAATCTCCGTCCTAATAATCAGTGGCTCCAACACTATGGATACAAAGTTAGTAATACATGTCTTAACCCGGTTGTCCTTGAAGTCCTAATATTAGCATGAATGGTCATTTACATTCTTATTTTTAGAAAAGGTTCAACTTATTCATGAAAATAATAGCTAATCTCCCAACATCATGTGCAAAGATCATTTTCCCAACAACTAACTTGGCACATGACTTTCTTGACACAAAAAAATGGCTGAGAACGACATCTAGGGGGCCTTCTTTATTCCACAAAGAGGCTTGATGTGGCCACGTCCAACTACTCTCATTTCCATGGCATACATTCAAATAAGATAGCTTCCTTCGATAAACTTTGAGGATGTGATTAAAACCAATCATGTTTTCAGATAATTGTATGGAAGGGGTTGTGTCTTGTGACCCCTTGGCACTTTCAGCATCAAACTCCACTGATAATGATCGATCAAGAGGGTATGTTTATTCAATCAAACAAAAAAGGAGAGACATATAATCGATCACATTGGTTTGAATAACAGATCGCCTTCAAACCTTCGAGACAAGGGGAAGATGTGATTGAAGACGGTATGAAGGAACTATCACACCTACGACAAAAGGTGTGAGTAATCAATCGTGGGATCTGAGTGATCAATCACCCTAAAACAATAGCCTTATGAAATCATTCGTGTTGCTCTGAGTGATTAATCACAATCTTCACCTAGGGAAAACAAAAGGCACATATGACTGCTCACTCTTGTGAAGGCGATTGATCACAATGTCGGAACAGAGAGGCACTCTTTGCAACATTGATCAGTCAGTCTCATTTGACTGAGTGATCCCTATTGGAGTATTTGGTTGTGCGTCATATGAGTTGTAGGAGGGTAAATGGATCTCTCCAGGATCCATTTACCCCATCCATATATTTAGTCCCACATCTACCAGTGGTGGGACTTGGAGGCTCTATGAAGGCTATATAAGGAGCCACAGACCTCCTGTATCCATTGAGAAAAAGGAATACAATGCCCGCTCCTTTGAGGGCTTCTCCCGTGGTTTCATCCCGCTCCTTAGGGAGTAGGGTTCCACGTTAAAATCTCGTGTTCAATGATGTTTATTCTTTATTTCTGATACTCGCTTCCGCATTCTCTATTTTCTAACATGGTATCAGAGCGTGTTTGATTGTCGGAGTTTTTCATGGTCTTATTCCTATTCGAGATTTGATTGTCTCGATTATTGATTGCAAACTTAGTAATATTCGTATTCAAGTGTGCATGAGATCTTTCAGCATCGTCAAGTTTAAAGAATTTCTAGGGTTATCTGAAACCCTAGATCTATGTTTATGACGCTAGGATTCCTGTTTGTGAACCCTAAAACTCCATGCGGTGGGGCCTCTTTGAGCAGATACAACCTGCAGACGGCATCACCTCCTTCGCACGACTCCCAGCCTGCAACTCTAGACAAAGTCTAAGCCGCATATGGCGGCACAGCATACTCCAGGCGCAAGCGGCCTCCCCCATCTCTCGCGGTGCATCTCCTGCGGCAAGCCCAGATCTTATCGCCCTCCTGGGAGCGGCTCCAGGCGCAGGCGGCCCCTCCCCGAGCCCCTCTTCCAGGGCCGCATCCTTCAGCGCGCTGGCTCGGCGCGGCGCAGGCGTCATTCACGCAATCATCGCAAGCGGACAGATCTGCTCCATATTGTTTGTATCGTCATTCAGGAAGCGGGGGAGGCAGGGAACCCTATTATAGAAAAGGGGCGCCCGATTGAAGAAAAAAAGAGGGTCCCAACTGGGAACCCTAAAGTGGGGGGCGCGCTCGATTTTAAAAAAATGTTAATTATTGTAAAGGGCTACGGTTGCACAGTAGTGGGCCCAAAAGGGGTCGATGCATTAAAAAAAGGTTGTTTATTTTGAAAAAAGAAAAAAAAAGGCACGTACACTACAAAAACCGTACGCAATTCCAGAAAACATTCAAAAAAAGGAGAAAAGTCGAAAAATGAAACGCTTAAAAAATGTTTCAAAAAAATGATTTAAAAAAAATGAGAAGCCGAAAAAAAAAATAAATTGGCATTTGTGGTGGTTATCCCATATTTATGTATTAACTTGTCTTCTCCCAACTTGGTCGAGGCCCATATTTTTCGACAAGTATGGGAGAAAGGGGGAGTATATGTAGAGTTACAGGTCTTGTTCCAGATTCAGATGTCAGATTTCCAGACCATTCAGATTCCATACTCTATAGTTTCTCAGATTTCGACGTCAGATGGTTTCCGAGTCTTCAATTTCAGACATGCACTTGTTTGCGGTCTTTTCAAATGAGCATGTGCCATCATTTGTTCATGGTCCCCATCATTCTTGTTGTTTCGACCAGAGTTTTCATGTCAGCCATAGGGACTCCAGAGTAGAGGACCATTCCCTATGCCATGTGGGCAAGGGGTTTTCATGTGGTATCATAGGAACTCCAGAGTAGAGTACCATTCTCTTTGCCAGATGGGAGAGACCCAGTTCTCCGACGAGGAGACTTTTCGGACTCCATTCTCCAGTGACCGTGAACTCCGACGAGGATTGCACTCCACGACCTTTTAGTTCGGCCCATTTCAAAGATGGAGCAATTGTCCACATGTTGTAGCGGGCCAGAGTACTCCGACGAGGAGACTCATTTCCAGTTGCAGTGACTCTGACAGGCGCGGTACAGAGCACATGCTCTCCGATGAGGAAATTCAGTTGACTCACACTCCAACTCGTTCGTCCTCCTCACATGCACACAATGAGAAGCAACATCCTCGACAGCATCCGACAGTTGTGTGCGTTGAGTTGATATTGTTTGTAGTGTCATGTTTGTGAGTTGAGTTTCTTTCTGTTTGTCCAAGCTGAGCATTGCATGCTCCAGCTTGAGGGAGAGTGTTGGAGTATTTGGTTGTGCGCCATATGAGTTGTAGGAGGGTAAATAAATCTCTCCAGGATCCATTTACCCCATCCATATGTTTAGTCCCACATCTACCAGTGGTGGGACTTGGAGGCTCTATGGAGGCTATATAAGGAGCCCCAGACCTCCTGTATCCATTGAGAAAATAGAATACAATACCCGCCCCTTTGAGAGCTTCTCTTGTGGTTTCATCCCGCTCCTTAGGGAGTAGGGTTCCATGTTAAAATCTCGTGTCAATGAAGTTTATTCTTCATTTCTGATACTCGCTTCCGCATTCTCTATTTTCTAACAATCACATGACAATGGTGAGAAAACAAAAACAGTGCTCTCCTCCAACGTGCTTTACAAGAGTCATAAAGCATATCTTTATGAATCCACAGACAAAAGAAGGCTACAGAGATCACCACGCATGCGCGAGAATCGAGCACACATAAAGACTGCATAGATTCCCTCGATGTGTACGAAATACACAGACAGAATATCAAGGAAAATTTTTACCCAGAAGTGGATTGTATCTGATACCATGTAGAAATCAATAAGCGCAAAACAAGTAAGCAAGAGGCGTGATTCTAGTCCTGGACTTCTTTCCCCGGCGAGAGCACCTAGAAAAGGTGTAGGATTGGATGACATCCCAGTACAAGTATGGAGACTTTTAGGTGAGCGCAGTTTGACTTGGCTTACGAATCTATTCAATGTTATTTGGTGTAGCAAGAAATTGCCTGAAGATTGGGGGATGAGTACCGTGATGTCTCTTTATAAGAATAAAGGAGACATTCAAAATTGTTCAAATTACAGAGGTATCAAGCTAATGAGTCACACTATGAAAATTTGGAAACGTGTGATCAAAAGAAGGCTGAGGCATGTTTCCATCGTAAAAGAAAACCAATTCGGATTCATGTCAGGTCGCTCAACTATTGAAGCCATCCATTTGTTGAGGAGAACAATGGAGATTTATAGAGCTAAAAGGAAGAATCTCCATATGATCTTTATTGATTTGGACAAGGCTTATGATTCTGTCCCACGAGAGATATTGTGGAGAGTTTTGGAGAAGAGACAAGTACATGTCCTACACAGTAACCTCATAAAAGACATATATGATAGGGTTTTGTCTTGGGTAAGGACCCCGTCTGGGAAGACTGACTATTTTGACATCAATATTAGTTTACATCAAGGTTCAGTTTTGAGTCCATTTCTTTTTACTTTGACTATGGACGAGTTGACAAGTTACATTCAGGATGAGTTACCTTGGTGTATGTTATTTGCTGATGATATTGTGATGAATGACGAGACTAGAGATGGAGTAAATGAGAAGCTTGAGGTGCGGAGACATGCATTGGAGACTAAAGGATTTCGTATAAGTAGGGCTAAGACGGAATATATGGAGTGCACCTTTGATGGAAGCAATGGTGAAGGAATTGAGGTGAAGACTGGTGACAGTAACATTCGGAAGAGAGATTCTTTTAGATACCTGGGATCTATTTTGCAACAGGATGGGGAAATTGATGGAGATGTTACTAATAGAATAAATGCAGGCTAGCTAAAGTGGAGAGGAGCCTCTGTCATTCTCTATGATAAGAAAATTCCTTTAAAAATTAAAGGAAAGTTTTACAAAACAGCCGTGAGACCTGCTATACTCTATAGATCTGAATGTTGGCCTGTGAACCATAGACATGTGCAGAGAATGGATGTAGCTGAAATGAAAATGCTAAGGTGGATGTGTGGACATAACGTAAAGATCGGATTCGGAATGATGCAATCAAAAAGAAAGTTGGTGTAGCTCCGATCGAGGATAAGATGCGAGAAAACCGCTTAAGATGGTTTGGTCATTTGCAAAGAAGATTAGCGGATGCACCAGTTAGGAGATGCGAGTGTTGGGATGTTGAGCCGACTAAGAGAGGGCGAGGACGGCCCAAGAAGTGTTGGAAAGAGACTATACGAAGGAATCTTAGTTTTTTTGATATAAGCTCGAGATTGACCCAAAATAGATCTGAATGGAGGCGAAGAATCCATGTAGCCGACCCTACTTAATTGTGGGAAAAGGCTTTGTTGTTGTTGTTGTTGTCGCCGTTGTTGTTGTTGTTGTTGTTGTTGTTGAGAGCACCTAGTCTACGCTGATTCTGGGATGATAGACAAAGTGGACTGACAGGTTCCACTATAAATGAGTTGCAATATATATAGAGGCTACATTTAGAAGTAACCATATCTGCAATAGGAGGAAATAGCTTTATATGGAACGCAACACTGCCAAAAAAAGTGTTTTTTATTGTGACCCATGCAGAAAGGCCATGCTCTGAAAAGACGCAGAGATTATATATGATTGCTCCACTCCAGCATGCTTAGGTCTTTCATGCTGTAGCAACAGGATTTGTAATATGCATTTCATAAATGTTCCTTTTCGAAATTATTAAGCAAGCGATGGATGATAAATATAATCAACTGATTTCAAGTTGTACAATATTCTGGAATCACGACATGGGAATGATCGAAATGCCAGTATCAAGGCCTACTTGGCTTGAGGAAAAGTATGTTGTATTAGGAGACAAAATTTTCCCCTGAAAGGTCGTTTAGGGGACAAGATGTGCAGAAAATGTTTGTAAAGGCCAAAGATTTAACAAGCATGGCGTCACAATGGGGTTTATTAATTGTTAGCATTGTGAAGTAACCTTCTGAGCAGTGAAGCATAGGATCATTATCGCTACTGGAAATGTCGAATTCTGAAAACATAAGAAAATAGGGAGCTGTAGATGCCATGCCAGATAACTGAAAATCTAGGGCTTGATGAAATATACTCACTGTGGCAACTACTTTTACATGTGATGTGATGAACTAATATATAACAGATTCCAAAGGCCCTGCACCCTCATCAATAAGCGCAGTTACGGTTGTCATCACAAGCCTGAAAAAGTAAATTGCAGTCAGATAGGGCATGTTCTCAATCAACAGCAGGGCAGTTGCATGGATCTTCCTTATGCATATTTTTGTAATTTGCAAAGCAGCAACCTCAACCTGTGGTTCCGTCCAAGACGAAAAGACATCGCTCGTGCAAAAAAGGTGAGTTTTTTTTCGTTGGATTGCTCCAAACAATTAAAGAGAAGTTATGCATAACCCCATCCAGGTTTGAAAGAAACTGTTCATATCCCAATTCCTTGTTCAACAATAAAGTGACGGTGGAAGAAAGAACAATAGCTTTTCACATATCAACGGGGCTGAATAGTGGATAAAGACCATGTGAAAGATATCCGAGTATAGCTTGTAATTGTTAGCATTCATGCTCCTTTTGTGATCCCTGAATCACAGATAACGTCCATGTGGAATGTCGAAATCAGTTGTTCAAAATGGTCAAAATGGCAACCCTATTCGACAGGAGAAGCAGCCTAACATGGCCCTATTGCCTCCTTTTATCTCACTAAAACATGTATTACAAGGCCTTTTGTTTTGTCCCCGTTCACACCAACTCACAATATGTAATGTAGGTCCAATCACATGAACCTATGCTACAAATGAATGGATCATCCGCAAGATCCACTTGCCCAAAATCAACCTTTGTTACGCTCAATACTTCCCCTCGAATTTGGGAAACTCATCTTAAACTAAACAAAACCTATCTCCTCAGTCATACACAAATACATAATACAACCCACCTCTAATCGATGCATACTTGGTTACCAACGATGTGCATGTAATGCATCTCAATCACGGTGGTAGAGAGAGAAATTGGAGGGTCGGAAACTGCGATGATGATCTATCAAGCAACTAGGTAGAAACCTAGCTTTCATGATCTGCTTCAACACAAGTCAAAGCCATTAGCACTGCAATGAGTCTCTCTCTAGGTATATCTGGCCCACAACTTGTTGGCTAAGAGGAATATGGCTCCTTTCTCAAAGGCCAAAAAAGTCGTGAAAATGGACATACAAAAGATCTCACAATGGGACCCTATCATATGGACCTTAACATAAGCCTCACCTATAAGAAAATCAGGATTCCTCTCATATAATGGCCTCACAAAGGAACGTCTCTTATCATGGACATCTTTGGGCCCAGGGGAGTGCAACGTCATGAGCAGTGAGAGGAACTAGATGATGGTACAGCATCACCGCCTCCCCCAGCGTGCAGCATCGAACGGCCAAGCGCGGAAGGGTCGATACCGAGGAGTTGCAGCGATTTCAAGAGGTGTGTCTTTGTTGCGGCGGCCGTAGGCATTTGGTGAGATCATGCAGAGACCCGGTGAGATGCTTCACGTGTGGACAGAATGGGCACTGTCAATCTCGTTGACATCGACCTCACATATGGAGGCCTAAAGCGCATGTCCCTACGTGGAGGAATGATCTTTGAGCCGGATATTGGTTGGTGTATGCAAAAGAGAGGGCCAATGCATTGCAGATGGGATGGAAGACACCGGTTGTGCCATTGGAAAAGGGGGGTTGTTGGTTTATGCTTTAGGACTATCTAAGGACGAGGTCTTGAAACTGCTTAATATTAGCGCTAAGGCGATCGATTGGGTACACTAGAGACAACCAAACCTCCGCGATGGAGCTGTGTTTGTGTACTATCTCGATCAATGGGCTACCTTTGCTCTGCAGAAACTTCGAAGAGGTGTGCGCGGTGATGGGATAGTAGCGAAGATTCAGGGGATTATTTCGAGTCGTGGTTAGCGGATGTGATTGATATAGCCTTAGAGGCCGCTCGATCATTGCTGCTCTCCCTCGACATAGGGTTTGAAGGTTCTTCGTTTTACCTGGAGCTACGTGAGGTTGCAGCTACATCGGTGCTCGAAAACGAAGGTCGGCCGAAACTCCAACAAGGGGAAGGGTCGATGGAGACGACGACGAATGAGGGAGTTGACTGGTCTCCCGAATTCGAATCGCCAAACGATTCGGAGTATCTTCGTGACTCTTCGGGAAGGAACGCAAGCACTCCATTCGAAGTAGATTTAGGGTGGCGTGGGGTGGGAAAACCCGTGTATGTTGCTGTCCTAACTGAGTCCTCAAAAAACCAGTTGGGGGGGCGAATACCAGTGCCATCTTAAAGTCTGATGTCATGGCCAGGTCCTTGGACCCAAACCCAACTCTAGTCCGATCGACGGACCCGATTGTTGAGTTGGGTGAAGAGTCTAAGCAAGAGATCCGAAGAGAGGATGAAGATCAGGAGCTGGAGAGTTTTAAGTACAACCCGATGAAGTCTCCCTTGAGAGTTGGGCCTTCTATATGAACGCCAGCTTCCTCGACGAGTGCTCTGGATCAACCAGAAGGAGAGGGCCACAATGTCGACCTAGGGCTCCTGAAGGACTACTTGAAGATGGTACACATGGGGAGAGATCTCCTCCCACTTGCTCCGAGCTTGAGGGCCACTATGGCAAAAGCTACGCACGTTGTAGCTTGAAAGAACGAAGACGGTGCAGGAAATTCGAGATCTACAACCGCCTTGAGGCTGTGGTGGGTGACTCGCCGAACCCCAATGGAGAATGATTTTTATCAAAGGATGGGGTTCTCAAGTTAATGGCCCATCAATGATGGTGTTGGAGGGCAGGCTTCTTGCAAAGACCTTGTGCCATGGTGGGAATGGAGAAGCAAATGAAAGAGAAATCACCAGAAGGACCCGCTAGTAATTTGATCTGTTGGTGCTTGGGACCGGACTGGAGACAGAGGTCCAAACCCGCGGGAGGTGTTACCCCAAATTGGGTTTGAGAAGGTATCCAAATGAATTTGTTGATGTGGAATGTGAGAGGCCAGGGACGACCCGAGAAAAGGGCAGTGGTAAGAGATGTTGTGTTGGATTATAGAACAGATGTCGTCCTGTTACAAGAAACGAAGATTTCTCAAAACTTAGATGCTACTTGGAAAGAAATTGGGGGTAACAAATTACATGAGTACAAATTTCTTGCTTCAAATGGGGCTTTTGAAGGCATACTGACAGGTAGAATAGTAGCAAGTTCGGCATGGAAGGGGAGAAACTGTTGGGAACACACATTATCCTTAATACTCCAACAGTAGGCAGATGGGATAAAGTTATTCGTTATCAATGTATATGGGTCATGCAACATTGTAGATGTCTCGAAATTTCTTGATGTTTAGCACATAGCGCGAGCTTGTTTTCCGTCTGAGGCATGGATTATCACTAGATATTTTAACGTGACCCTTACCTCGGAGGATCACCATGGGCTTCGCAGCAAACGTGACTTGGAAGATGTGCTTATGAGTAGGGACTGCAAATTGTTGACGAATCGGGTTGTGTGGACACCTGGAGAAGCTCCAAATCCAGGTCGTACCTGACTGTTTCTTGGTGTCCACAAAGGCCTTGGAATAATTTCCTTTGGTGAGAGCATGGGTTCTTCCAAGATTGTACTCAGGCCATATACCTTTATTATGGTCCTGTAAGAAGGCTACTTAGCCCAGATCTTTCTTCTGTTTTTAAAAAGTGTGGCTCTTGAAGGAAGGATTTTGGGAGATGCTTGCGAAGTTTTGGACAGGATGCAGAACATCTGGTTGTTCGACGGCTTGGTTGGCTACCAAACTAGCCACGCTACGTTGACATTTGATGACATACAAAAAATGTATGGTCGCAGCGTCGACAAAAAAGAACACAGGCCCAGGACGAGGTATGCAGGCTTGACAAGATGGAAGACGAGAGGTTGTTGACGGTGAAGTAGGGCTGGCTATTGAGTCACGGCTCGATGAGCCAGGCTCGGGCTCGGCTCGATAAGGGGTTGTGAGCTTGGCTCATTAAGCTATTGAGCCGAGCCCGAGCCAGATTTTTGGGCTCGATAGCTTATCGATCCGAGCCCAAGCCGAGCCCTGCTCAGCTCGATAACTCAATAACGGGCTCGATAAGGAATATATATTATATTTGTGAAACTACAATGATTTTTATTTTTATTTGTATTAGTTTTGCAACATTGTTAATGGTGGATTACGTGTTTATGTTGTTTATGTAACAACAATGTTGGGTGGACTATGTTGTAGACTTGGATTTTCTACCTTTTATCTATGTTAATCTAGGTTATAGTGAGATATTTAGTATTTTTTCTTTTTTATTAACAAGCAGAATGTTACAATATATATTATAATTTAACTTTTATATACAACTCCGATGGTGGCCTACTGGTAAGGTGGATGATCTTTAAAAAGGAGGTCTCGGGTTCGAGCCCAGGAAAAACACTTTTTCACCAAAAAAACACCTATTTCCTTAACGAGCCTGAATAGGCTCGAGCCCAGACCAGGCTCGATAAGAGGCTCGGGCTCGATAAAGGGCTCGGCTCAAGACTTATCGAGCCCGAGCTGGCTCGATAAGGGCTCGATCCCACCGAGCTCGAGACCGAGCCAGCTCGGTTGGGCTCGATCGAGCTTGAGCCCGAGCCCAGTTGGGCTTGTCGAGCCCGAGCCCGAGCCCAGCCCTGGCTCGGCTCGTTAGGCTCGATAGCCAGCCCTACGGTGAAGGAATTGGAGGAGAGATTGAGATACCTAGAGGAGATCCACTTGAAGGGCAAGGAGGAGGTGGCTTGGAGCAAGAAATATAGGAAACGGTGGCTTAAGGAAAGGGATGCCAACACTCAGTTTTTCCATTCCACAACGAGCGAAAGGAGGCGGAGAAATTTTATACACTCAATCTCAGTTGGAGGAACAGTGGTATATAGGGTCGGAAAGTGGGAGAGGTACTTTGCTCCCATTTTCAATAGTTTAGTAGAAGGAGAGTGCATGCTGACTAGGGTGGCATGGGAGTGGTATCTTGAAGATTTCAGAAGAGCAGAAGATCTCCTTGATACAAGAATTCATGGAAGATAAGATAAAAAAAGGGACTTATTTCAACTCAACGATGACAGAGCCTCGGGTCCAGATGGATTTTCGATTTTTTCTACAAAAAGTTTCGGTAGGTAATAAAAATAGATGTGATGGAAGTGTTGCAAGAATTTTGAAGTGGTAATCACGGATTCAACTCTGAACAAGGCATTGGTGTTTCTACTACCGAAGAAGGAGGTTCTGAGCATAAAAGAAGATTATAGACCTATTGCACTTTTGAATACAATTTATCTGATAGAGGCAAAGGTCCTTGTAAACTGTCCCAGAGGGATGTTTCCTGATATTATCTCGCCTGAGAAATCTGCTTTTGTGCTCGGAGATCGATGACAGATGGTTTGTTTATGTCGTCAGAAATGGTCTTGGACTGGAAGTGAAATAAGGACAAGGGCTTGCTCTAGAAGGTAGATTTCTCTAAGGCATATAACTGCATGGATTGGCAATTCATTTGGTCCTTATTGGAGAAGAGGGATTCCAAGCGTGCGGATCTCATGGATTAAACAATGTGTTCCGATTGTCTCGTATGATGTGCTCACTAATGGCAGACCAGAAGGGGACTTTTCCAACCTCAGCGGGATGTCAGGCAAGGTTGTCTGTTGGCTCCATTGTTATTTGTCATTGTTGCGGATGCGTTGGCGGTTATGATGCATCTAGCCTTGGATGCGAGTTGGTGTCTGGGATACATGAAGGATGATATTACGATTCCTATATTGCATTATGCAGATGACACTATGATATTCTTCAGCCTAAAACAGACAATTTTCGAAGGGCGTCCCTTATATGGACGTATTTGGAGATGTATCAGCCTAAAGATCAATTGAGACATGTCAGTGTTGGTACCTTTTAGACTCTCCCTTCTAAAGATCCAGAAGGCGGCTGGAATTTTTACCTGCACTATGGGGTGTCTGCGTATCACATATTTGGGCCTCCCCTTAGTGATAGGGAGGTTGAAGGCTGTGGATTGGAAGCTGATTCTACATAAGCTGGAAGGGCGCACGGAGGGATGGAAAGCGGTGAAATTATTGAAGGGAGGGGAGTTGGTGCTTCTTAAACATGTGTTGTTTATCGTTCTGATCTTTTTCTTTTACACAATGTTACTTCTAGTAAGAATCTGTAGGAGGTCGAAAGCGTTGATGAGTAGGTTTTTTGGTCAGATGAGAAGCAGGAGAAGAGAGGGGTTCACTTGGTGGATTGGGACTCAGTTGCTCGTTCGAAGAAGGGGGGGAATGGGGGCGCTGAAAGTAAAAGGATGAACAAAGCTCTTTTGGTGAAGTGGATGGTGCGGTTGCGGGGCAGTTCTGATGGCCTTGTGTCGACTCGTAAAAAAGATCTACGGCATCTTCAGATCCCTAGAGGCTAGCCAGGTGTGTGCCCCATCTTCACTATGGCATGGTATTACTATGATCCTCTCAGATATGGCGGTGAAGATGTGACCGATCCTTGGATGTGGAGAGACATTCCGATTTTGGCTAGATGATTGGTTAAGTAATGGTACCCTGAAGGACCGCTTTCCCCGACTTTTTGCCATTGCAAGGTAGGGAGACGTCGGTTCATCGGGAATGGGAGCAATGTATATGGATGCTTACCTTCACGACAGAGTTGTCGAACTAAAGATTTGAAGAGTTCATGCACTTACAAGGCGAATTAGAACAGTTGGAGGCCATGTCGATTGGAGTAGATCATTTTATATGGAGGGATGGGTAGTTCATGATAAGGAAGGTGTACCAGTTTTTCGTGGAAGATATTATTGTGGTTCCAGATGATGTTAGAGCTGATATTGGAATCATTTGGACGAGCATAATTCCATGTAGAGTAAAGGTATTCCTATGGCTTCTTAGACTCGATAGAGTACCTACTAAGAAACAGAGAGGCCAGCTACTTCGAGTGGAGGATACTATCTGCGACAGATGCGGGAGGGTATCCAAAGATGTGAACCATCTTTTCTTCATGTTTTGCCATTCCAAGGAGGTTTGGAGGAAGGAAAACATCTCGCGGCTTAGGTTGGATGGGGAAGCAAGCTTTTAGAAGCTCATGTAGAGTGGTTTGCGGCAATAGATACAAAATCTCTTTCCCTTTTGCGGTTCTGTGGGCAATATGGTGTGGTAGAAATGAACCCATTTTTTGGAGCCAGTGTTTTTGTTCAGAAAATGTAGTGGAACATTGTAGGGTGTTATGCTCATTATGTAATCTTGTAACATGATTTTGTAAGTATTAATACATGTTAAAAAATAGGAAGCGGAAGCGGAATTAGAAATAAAGATAAAGAACTTGAAGAACACAAGAATTTTACGTGGAACCCTACTCCCTAAGGAGCGGGATGAAACCAAGGGAGAAGCCCTCCAAGGGGCATATGTTGCATTGCACTTTCTCAATGGATACAGGAG
The DNA here is from genome assembly GCA_037367405.1 of Ottelia alismoides. Classification (NCBI taxonomy): domain Eukaryota; kingdom Viridiplantae; phylum Streptophyta; class Magnoliopsida; order Alismatales; family Hydrocharitaceae; genus Ottelia; species Ottelia alismoides. The sequence continues at coordinate 967,039 of JAZKJV010008172.1, read as the reverse complement.
GTTTGGGGCTCCTTATATAGCCTCCACAGAGCCTCCAAGTCCCACCACTGGTAGATGTAGGATGAAACAAATGGATGGGGTAAATGGATCCTGGAGGTATCCATTTACCCACTTACAACACATATGGCGCACAACCAAATACTCCAATACTCCCCCTCAAGCTGGAGCATGCAGTGCTCAGCTTGGACAAACGGAAAGAAACTTAACTCACGCTACATGACACTACAGACAATATCAACTCAATGTGCACAATTTGTCGGTTGTTGTTGAGGACGTTGTTTCTCATGACTTGCATGTGAGGAGGACGAACGGGCTGGAGTGTGAGTCAAACTGAGGACTTGGAGTCTAACCATCAAGTCTGAAACTGTGCATGGAGTCTCCTCGTCGGAGAACTGGGTCTCTCCCATCTAGCTCAGAGAATGATACTGAGATACTCTACTCTGCAGTACCTATGATACCACATGAAAACCCTTGCCCACATGGCATAGGGAATGGTCCTCTGCTCTGGAGTCCATATGGCTCACAGGAAAACTCTGGCCTGACAACACAAGGAAATGATGGGGACCACGACAAAAGATGGCAAACATGTGCACAACTGAAAAGACTGCAAACAAGTGCATATCTGAAATTGAAGACTCGAAAACCATGATCGTCGAGTCTGAACATCTGAGAAACTGTAGAGTCTGGAATCTGAATGGTCTGGAAATCTGACATCTAAATCTGGAACAAGACCTGTGACTCTACATATACTCCCACTTTCTCCGATACTTGTCGGAAAATGAACATCGACAAAGTTGGGAGAAGATAATGACATGGGGAAAACATGAACAATCAAAAAATTCCTTGCGGATTTTCTTCAAAAAATTTTATAAGTCGTCCAAACATTAAAAAAAACAAATAAGCCAATCACAACCTTTTTTTTCTCGGATTCTCAAATCGTCATCTTCATTTTTTTTAAATAAGTCATTGCCTTTTTAAAAAAAATAGCCGTTGAAATCTTTTTTTAACCACGGTTGCCCATCTCTCCAAAAATTTTTTAATACGGCCCAGCTGGAGCCTGAATATGCATCATTCATTTTTTATAGCCCAACTGGGCTGCACTCTCTCTCTCCAACAAAATTTCCTTTTTTTAATAACATAGCAGCTCTTAGGGTTCCAAATTGGGAACCATCCTTCATAACTCGCTGCCACCGAAGGGGGGTTCTTCTTCAGCCGCTGCGAGGTGGGTCACCGCCTTGGAGCATCAGAGCCGCCTGGAGGGCGTTGTCGCCGAGATCGGGAGTGGGAGGAGGCCTCGCGCCGTCTGCGCGAGGGGTTCGCGCCGCCAAGGACAGGAAGCCGCGGGGAATCTGCTTCGCTTGTGCGACTTCAGGCTTGGGCTTTGGGGTGCATGTTCGATGCGCCTGGAGGTGTCTGAGGTGGAATGGAGCGGCGCTGGTGCAATTCCAGGAAGGAGCAATGCCGCCTGGCTGAATGGGAGTTCTCGCCTGATGTTGAAGCCTCTTCCTAGGGCTGGAAACTGGAGGGTTATGCGTGAGAAGTCGATGCCCTGGAAGTGATAGGGCTCCTACATAGATAGGAGACACAAGGAGCAGGATGGGACTTCGAGATCTCCGCCTGGGGGCTCTCCATCTGTGATGAACTTGGATTCTGCGACTTGAAGCTCGAGAATGCCGCCTTTGCCTGGAGAGAGGATGGCGGCGTAGGAATTTGTTGAGGATTGTCGTCGTTGCCCAAAAATAGGGTTTTGAAAAACCCTAGAATACATATTTCAAATCAAACATATCTTGAACAATAGCCGAACTTGAACTAGAACATGTATAGATCATCAAACAAAATATGAATAACTCGAATCTCCAATAGATCAAGAAACATAAAATCCTCGAAAATCGAACCCGCTCTGATACCATGTTAGAAAATAAGAAGTAGAAGCGGAATCAGAAATAAAGATAAAGAACTTGAAGAACACAAGAATTTTACGTAGAGCCCTACTCCCTAAGGAGCGGGATGAAACCACGGGAGAAGCCCTCGATGCATTGCACTTTCTCAATGGATACAGGAGGTCTGGGGCTCCTTATATAGCCTCCACAAAGCCTCCAAGTCCCACCACTAGTAGAGGGACTAAACACATGGATGGGGTAAATGGATCCTGGAGGTATCCATTTACCCACTTACAACACATATGGCGCATAACCAAATACTCCAACAATACAGAGTAGGGGTGGGTCCCATTTTGGAATGCCACCCCATTCTCCCTGTGTCTCTTGACCATCCTCTTTTTCCCTATTTCCTCTCCCTTTTCCCATCATTTTTATCTTCATTTTCATTGTTTTTCCAAAATTTCATTGTTATTTTTTATTGTTTTTTCCTTTTTTATCATTTTTATATGTTGGCCAATGGCTCTCGTTTTAAACTCCAATAGATAAAACAAAACAAAACAAGAAATCAATATGTTGAAGTCTAATAAGGCATCCATTTATATCATATTCTCCATGAGATGTGGAAAAAGGGCATTGTTGCCCGCCCAAACATAAGCTCGCTCTAGTACCAACTGTACGCCTAACCATCACCTCTTCTATCGCCAGCAATGGCCATTTGCTACCTTGTGGAAGCCACGTAATTAAAGTTATCAGCACTATAGCCTTTGATCTTCTCCATAATTTTGTACTCCATCGCGCATGATGAATGTTGTCGCGGCACCAGCCATATGCATGGTTGACACAAACCATCACATGTTGATATACACTTACAATCGATGCCAAATATGTAACATTCAGATCTGAATCACCTGAATCCGAAACCAAATCTGACCTGAATAGGGTCCGCATGACCAATAAAAGTTCAATTAATATTAAATAAACATGGATCGATCCATGGATCGCGAATCAAATCCTGTTCGGATGCAAATGACCAAAAATTTATTTTATCTTATTTCGTGTCATCGTAAAAAAAGGCCATGGCACAGTCCGAACCGCAAAACAAACCAATAGATCCGTGGATCGCGAATCAAATCCTGTTCGGATGCAAATGACCAAAAATTTATTTTATCTTATTTCGTGTCATCGTAAAAAAAGGCCATGGCGCAGTCCGAACCGCAAAACAAACTGAGACCATCATAAAATTTGTTTCGACAAAATAAAACCAATAGAATCGACCGTTTGTCAATCGGAGGTCGTTTGACCCATTTAAATCGCAAAATTTAATCGCAAATCAAAATCGTATTTCGCTAATTTCCGAATTCATTTTAGATGAGAAGAATATGAATATTATATTCAGTTTAATCATCACTCAGAGACAGTTAAAACAAGCTATTATTCATCTGATCAGCGATTCGGAGTGAAAATGATGATAACTTTTGATATTTCAACTAATTTAGAACTAAAAGTTGTAAAAAATTATATACAAATGATAAATTCCAACTCACATATGGCTTCTCTTCCCATCCACTTGCCAACACCAAAACCTCCCCTTTTTCCTTATAAATATCACCCCCTCCCCCTCTTCTTTTCCCTCATATTTCCTCAAATTCTTCTTTTCTTCCCACCAAAGGAGCCCTTCCTCCACTCCTTGATGTTGTTGCAGCTCTTGAAGAAGCTACAACATGATTTGCTCTCCTCGACCATAGTTGCTTCTGTTGGAGCTATTGCCAAGCAACTACAGCTGATGTTGCTACTCCCATTGCAGTCGTTGCTTTACTGCATGCAGAAGCAGCTCGTGTTACTGATCCAAGCTATCTTCCTCCATTATTTTGGAGATCCAATGTACATACAAGCCCCTCTCTTGATGTAATCTACGCAAAATTTGATCCTAAATTAAGACCTATTAATTTGCACCAGATTCATGCTTTTAAAGATAAAAGAATTGGGAATTTTTGCATGCATTTGTGCCTAACTTCGAACCTATTAATTTGCTCCAGAAGCATGGTTTTAAAGATAAAAGAATTGGGAGTTTTTGCATGCATTTGTGCCTAATTTCAGACCTATTAATTTGCTCCAGATTCATGCTTTTAAAGATAAAGAATTGGAGGGCTTTGCATGCATTTGTGCCTAATTTCAGACCTGTTAATTTGCTCCAGATTCGTGCTTTTAAAGATAAAAGAATTGGGGATATTTGCATGCATTTGTGCCGAATTTCGGACCTATTAATTTGCTTCAAATTCATGCTTTTAAAGATAAAAGAATTGAGGGGTTTTGCATGCATTTGTGCATAATTGCATACCTATTAATTGGCCAATGAAAATGAGAATTTTAAAGGGTTTAAGATGTACGTAACGGCTATCGCACAAGAGCAAAATTACACTTGTTGTTGGCGACTGAAAATAGAATGTTAAATGATTTAAGATGTATGTAATGGCTGATGTACATAGGCTAATTTACATTGCTCTTGGCCACTGAAAATGTGAAATTTAAAGATCTAAAAATGCATGTAATTGCTGACTATAAAATTTAGTTGTCCTCCCAAAAACAACCACTCATATTACCTTTTAATCTTCTTGACTCTTCAGCAATTTTAAAAGAAACTTCTATAATAATATTAGATCTACCTTTTTTGTAAATCATGTATACTTTTGGATAATAATGAATGATGACATAAACAAAGATACAGGACATGCAGCACATTTTTACTCTTCTCCTGCCATATCATATAATAATTGACCTCATTAAGGACTACCTACTTCTAACTATGTATATGGTTCATCAACTAGATAAACCCTTATATGAGTGTATGTGTGGACAGTCTTCATACAATCTTGATCAATGTAAGGATCGTTCTAGAGTGGATAAAATTTTAATGCTCATGCAAGAATCACTTTAGGTCTATAAAGCTAACCTCACAAGATAATATGAATTCAATCTTTAATCAAGAGCATCTATATAGTTGATGAATATTGATGATGACAGTCAATTGTGTATGTCAAGATGTCCCTTACACCTGACTGTGCGAGGGAGTGGTGACCCTCAACTGGGCTAGAGATAAGATGCCCATATAGGGCAGCAACCGCCTAATGTGTGGGTCTAGGATCTCACTCTCTTCCTCGATTTTTTGTGATCTCGCAGTATTTCGATTCTCTGGGATCCACGTGTTTTCTTTTTGACGAGTTCTGTTAACCATGTATTCTGCAGGGTGCCAAGGCAGGAAGACCCTTGATTTTTTTTCTACGAGCTCGTTTAGCCCGTACCTACACCGGTCGGGCAGGACTGGAGTGATTCGGATCAGAGAGTCTCTCCCACTCGTCTCAGGGGCATAGTTGGAGTGTGCCTAGCCTTCTCCTGGACCGCACTTCCACTAGGAAGGCGAAAAGGAAGAGTCTCTTAAGAGGCTTCTTCATCGCTTGAGTTTGATTATTGTTCCGCCAGTAGGTGAGAAGGAAATCATCTATATCTAAATAAAATCTATTACGACAGTTGTTAGGTGAAGCCAGTGGACGCGTTGGGAACTAAGTTTGGATGCATTATATCCCACTGCATGCCTACGAAGGCACCCCATCCCTAAAGCTTTCTTTATTCCTTAAAGTCATGGTGTGAGGTCTCACCTGGACCAAGACCACAAACTATCCATAAAGCTTGGAAATTTGGCAAGGAAAAGATCAGAACATGAAACTCGTCATCAATCATCAACTTTTAATAAGATCCATCATCACATCTTACATTTAACAACAATAAAAAAAGACAGTTTAGTAGATTTATCACTTATTCCATCATGATCTTATAATGAAACAAGAACAGTATTAAGTGTTGATAGTTGAGGTGTGGTGAGTAAAAAAGGGAATTTTAAATAGAACAGCTAGAAAACCAAATTTCCATGCAAGTAGCTGAAATAATTACAATGCCATCACTTATCTACTATATATCTGTTATTTTAAAGATGAAAGAATTGAGGGAGGTTTTGCATGCATTTGTGCTTAATTTCAGACCTACTAATTGGCCAATGAAAATGAGATTTAAAGGGTTTAAAATGTATATAATGGCTGATGTGCATAAGCTAAATTACACTTGTTCTTTAACACTGAAAATGAGAATTTTAAAGTTTTAAGATGTATGTAATGGTTGTTGTATATAAGTTAATTTACATTTGTACTTAGACCACTGAAAATGTGAATTTTAAAGGTTTAAAAACGCATGTAATTGCTGACTATAAAATCTAGTTGTCCTCTCAAAAACAACCATTCATATTACCTTTAAATATTCTTGACCCTTCAGCAATTTTAAAAGAAACTTTTATAATAATATTAGATCCAGGGGCGGAACTAGTATACATTATGGAGGGGTCATGGCCCCCCCATGATTATTATACGTCACTTATATAATGTATTAAGTTTTTAATACGGCTCCTTCTTAATTGTTTTATAATTAATGTTGTTAGATAATTGTTATAGAAAATTAAATGGTCAAGTGGTCGAGTGGTAAGGCTTTTATTTTGGAGACCAGGGTTCGAATCTCATCTCCATCAATTTTACTTTATTTTATATGGTTTATCCAATCACTTACAAAGTATCAAAATAATTTGATATATAATTGTACTCGAGTCAGGGGCAGAACTAGTATACATTATAATACCCCATGATTATTATATGTCACTTATACAATGTATTAAGGGGGTGTTTGGATAGTGGGTTTAGGTGGGTTAAACTGGTTGCAGGTAACCCATTTTTGGGTTTTGGTGTTTGGATAGAGGGTTAAACTGGGGGTGGGTTAGAAGTGGGTTTGGGGTGATGTGATTGTATTGGAGTTTGAAAAAGTGAGTAGTTATTGAGATGTGATTGTATCGGAGTTTGAAAAAGTGAGTAGAAGTGGAGTAGTTTATATTTTTTATATTATATGATGGTATAATATATTATTTTTTGATAGGATTGATGATGTAAAATTTATTTATTTAATTTTTTAAAAAAGGAGTAAAGTGGGGCCCACGTGGAGGGAGAAAATAAAGGGTGGGGGAGTTAAACCACCCCGAGGGTGGTTTAACCCGGTATCCGAACAGCCCCTAAGTTTTTTTAATATGGACCATCCTTAATTGTATTATAATTAATGTTGTTAGAAAAATGTTGTAGAATTATTAAATGGTTAAGTGGTTGAGTAGCAAGACTATTATTTTGGAGTTAAGGGTTCAAATCTTATCTCCAACAATTTTACTTTCTTTTATATGGTTTATCCAGTCAAATAGTAGCAAGACTATTATTTAGAATTTTACCTTCTTTTATATAAAATTGTATTCGAGTTTATTTATCTCTCCCATTATTTTTATTACTCTTTGTAAATAAAATAAATTTTGTTGTTTCCTTTTAACCATGAACTTTTTGTTTCAAAATTTCACATGATAATTTAGTCTTTTTCGGATGGATTTAGAGAGGCTTCAATTAGTATATTTATCCAATTTTAAAAACAGCCACGGAAAATACCAATCTATTTGAAATTCTAACATTAATAATAAATTTAAATTCTACGTTTATCAAGATTGAAAGAGGTTCATTTTAAAAATATTAATTCAATTTAAAAATATCATTCAAATATACATAGATTTTTCTATTTTTGAGCATACATAATAGTTGTATACTCGGCCCCTCCTTGATGAAATTCCTGGTTCCGCCCCTGATTAGATCTACCTTTTTGTAAATAATGCATACTTTTGGTTAATAATGAATGATGACATAAACAAATATACAAGACATGAAACACACTTTTACTCTTCTCCTGCCATATTACATAATATTTGACCTCACTAAGGACTACCTACTTCTAACTCTGTATATGGTTTATCAACTAGAAAAACCCTTATATGAGTGTATGCATGGGCAGTCTTCATACAATCTTTATCAATGTAAGGATCATTTTAAATTGGATAAAATTTTAGTGCTCATGCAAGATCACTTTAGATCTATAAATCTAACCTCACAAGATAATATGAATTGAATTTGTAATAAAGAGCACCTATATAGTTGATGAATATTCAATCAAAAAAATAGTTAATGAATATTAGTGGTGACAGTTAATTGTGCCCGTAATGGTGCCCCTTACACCTGACTGTGCGAGGGTGCGGTGACCCTCAACTGGGCTGGAGATAGGATGTCCAGATAAGGCAACGGCCACCTAGTGTGCGGGTCTAGGATCCCAGTCACTTCCTCGGTTTCTCGAAATCTCGTAGTTTTTCGTTTCTCTGGGATCCACGTGTTTTCTTTTTGACCAGTTACGTTGATCCTATGTTCTGTAGGGTGCCTAAGCAGGAGGACCCTTGGTTTTTTCTACGAGCTTGTTTAGCTCGTACCTACACTGATCGGACAGAATGAATTGACTCGGACCGAAGAATCTCTCTTACTCATCTCAGGGGCATAGTTGGAGTGTGTCTAGCCTTCTCTCGGATCGCACTTTTTTCCACTAGGAAGGTAAGACGGAAGAGTCTCGTAGGAGGCTTCTTCACCACTTGAGTTTGGTTACTGATCTGCCGGTAGGTTCTGGCGAGGAAAAGATCGTAACATGGAAATCATGTATATATATGAATAAAATCTCTTACTACAGTAGCTAGGTGAAGTTAGTGGACGTGTTGGAAACTTAGTTAGGATGCATTATATCCCACCGCATGCCTACGGAGGCACCCCAACCCTAAGGCTTTCTTCATGCTTTAAAGTTAGTGTGAGGTCTCACATGGAGCAAGACCACAGACTATCCACTAAGCTTAGGAAATTTAACAAGGAAAAAGATCGGAACATGAAACTCATCATCAATCATCAACATTTAATAAGATTCATCATCACATCTTACATATAGAGACAATAAAAAAAGACGCAGTTTAGATCTAAATCACTTATTCCATCACGATCTTATAATGAAACAAGGAAAGTAATAAGTGTTGATAGTTGAGGTGTGGAGAGTGAAAAAGGAAATTCTACATAAAACAGCTAGAAAATCAAATTTCCATGCAAGTAGCTGAAATAATTACAATGACATCGCATATCAACTTGTGTTCTTTTGCAACCACTTATAATGAATTTGATTGTACTCAACTTTTGTTGATATATGTTTGTTCCTAACATGGATAGTAGGGTAGGCACCTGCGATACGGTAGTCTGACAGATGGGCTCTTATCTTCTGAGGTTCCAACGTTTTCTTTTGAGGATACACATTATAACCATTGTACAGAAAATTTGCAACTCTTATGTGTTTACCTTCTCTTTTGTAGTATTTTGGGGATACATATAAGGAATGTCAGTTTCTTGTTGATGCATGTAACACTTTATGGAAATTAATGCAAATGTAACTTGGTGACACGTGTTATTATGTGGTTGGTCAAAGTATTGTGAATGTCATTCAATCGCAAAAAAAAATCCTCATTTTCGTAATCAATGAGATCTATAGTGAATTTAATATCGTGAATGTTATGCAAGCGGGTAACTCGGATTCCGGGGCAGTGAAAAAATGCAGCGGTAATGTCGCTTTCTTCTCTTCATACACCTCTTATATGCATTACATGCTCGTGACAAGATCTTGGAGCATTGATACGCTATCGTGACACAATAACTTGCAACCTAGTAGAGTACAACAACGACCACAAAGCATTTTCCCACAATTAAGTAGGGTCAGCTACATGGATTCTTCGCCTCCATTCAGACCTATCTTGGGTTAATCTCAGGCTTATATCAAAAAAACTAAGATCCCTTCGCATAGTTTCTTTCCAACACTTCTTGGGTTGTCCTCGCCCTGTCTTAGCCGGCTCAACATCCCAACACTCGCATCTCCTAACCGGTGCATCAGCTGACCTTCTTTGCAAATTATCAAACCATCTTAAGCGGTTTTCTCGCATCATATCCTCGATCGGAGCTACACCAACTTTCTTTCTGATTGCATCATTCCGAATCCGATCTTTATGTGTGTGTCCACACAACCACCTTAGCATTTTCATTTCTGCTACAGCCATTCTCTGCACATGTCTATGGTTCACAGGCCACCATTCAGATCAATAAAGCATAGCAGGTCTCACGGCTTCTTTGTAAAATTTTCCTTTAAGTTTTAAAAGAATTTCTTTATCACAGAGAACAGCAGATGCTCCTCTCCACTTTAGTCAGCCAGCATTTATTCTATTAGTAACATCTCCATCAATTTCCCCATCATGTTGCAAAATAGATCCCAGATATCTTGCAACCTAATAGAGTAATTACCATTTATGTATTTCTTATATCTTTCTTTTGTAATTTTCCTTTCGGTTATTTGTTGTCTAGGGGTTTTTCCTCTACATATATACAAGCTCATGGCCACAGAATAAGCCATTCACTCTTCTCCATGCAATATAAGAGTAGCAGTCCTACACTGGAGCCTTAAGACCCATGCAACCCTAACCTCACTGTCTGGACATCCCCCTCCTGCGCATCACCCATTACCATGTGTAACCCCACCACCAGGTTGCCCCCCGCATGGCCACCTCGTGTGCGTTGCCCCACCGTGCCGCCCCTTCGTGCAACCATCTCTCGTGTTTACAGTACATCACGCACAACCCTTCACCACTACATACTGCAACATCTCACAGCGCGCCTCGCTGGTGTCCCCTCATAACCACCAATGTGCCCTAGCACCCTTGTGTCGCCCCGTCAATCCCGCGGCACCCTCCTAGGCAAAATCGCGGTATGTGTAGTCTAATTTTGGGGTAATTCAAGGGGATGTCAGACATCAAAATACACGTCGCCTACCTTTAGCACCTCTGAAGTTTATGGAAAGGTTTTCTCTAAGTATGCACACACAACATGTTCCTTACATGATTGTGTAGCCAAAATCAAATTGTTCTACACCCCAGTCACTTCCTTTGCAAGGAATGTTGTCCGTCATGTCATAAAACAAGGTTGAAGTATCCTCCTATGGGGCCTTCAAAGGTCGAGTGCCTATCATCAAGATGGACGGGACAAACTATTAAGTGTGGGACATGCATTTCATGAGTATCGCGGAGAGCAACAACAAGGAATATATCATGACGCAACCAGAGCCAGCAGACAAGACTGAGGTGAATGCTACGTGGAAGCAACACAACGTATGGGTGTGTGTTCGGTTCTCGGCTACCATTACCACCGAGATAGCCAACGACATTCTCCATCATTCCATTATCAAGGTAATGCAGGACATTCTCGCCACCACAAATTCTCAGGCAAGAAATGAGACAAAAATTCCTCAGCTTCAGTATAACATCTTCACAGCCATGCCAGATCGTCCTCTCCGTGCATTATATTTCGAGCTCAAGAGCAGGTTCGAGAAGCTCAATAGCTTCATGTCTCCAAATACAACCACCAAGCTGCACATGGCGTATAGAGATGCCACAATGGTAGGAATGTTTCTTGCAATACTTGATCCACAGTATAAGGTCCGCCCGTAGCCATCTTCTCACAAGCACGTCTATACATCCCATGCATCATGTTGCTACTACTCAGATCTCTTTGATGGGCGCATCTAGCGGTAGGGTGTGGTGTCCATAGCAAAGGAGTTGGACACTCTCGTCATCCGTACACATATTGTAACGATGACGGCATTCAAAGGATAAATGATATCAGATGCATGGTTGCATGCATATGCTCGTGTTGTTGAACAGTTTGACCCTATTGCTACTTCTGTTGATCAGATATATGATGATCTTGTCCCCCATTAGATGGATATTGTGGCCCCCTCCACCGACTTTACTAGTGCTCCTATGATACCCTCTAACGTTGCAGCCTATGTCAGTGCCTCAGGTACAACTTATGCACTCAACACTTGTCACAAGGAAGACATTTCAGAGTGGAACACTGACTCTAAAGTATCTCATCATCTCTATAGAGACAGAGCACAGTTCTCTTCCTATAGTTTTGTTCACCCTGGTAGATCTGTAGTCATTGCCAATGAGAGACATTCTCCTATTATAGGATAAGGAGAGATTCAATTGACACCAACCATGCGTCAGTAGAGTGGGTTGCATGCACCTGATTTTCAAAATGACTTTTTGAGCCACTTCTGATATTTCCATCGATATCTTCGATATATCGGTGATAAATCCCGATATATCCTTTTCGGACAGACTGATACGATATCGATATCGATATTTCCTACCTTGGTTATGGGGTTAGCGATAGGGGTAGGGTCGGAGCTAAAAGTAGCAGCTTCAATAGGGGTGTGGATGGCATTGGGGATAAGGTGGTTGTAGTGATTGGTATGGTAGAAGGCATGTAGAGTTGAGGAGGCTAATGGTGGTGTTAGGTTGGCGTGGATGATTTTAGGGGGGGCGATGGTGGTGTTGAACTGACGACACACATGTTGGAAATCCACGGTGAGCTTATGTAGTTCCGACTGAAGCTTGAGCATTATGTACATGAATTTCTTGTCCTCCACATGCCATGCACGGTTCCTTGAATCAATATCTTTCGATCAAAAACTCGAATATTTTGACGAATTGTCAGATCATAAAGACAATCTGAGGGTCATACTCGCATATGAATTGATGCAAAAACGAAATTCCAATTGTGGAAAACTAATTTTGACAGTGGAATATTATTTGGTGGAAGAAATTGGATGGTGAAAGAAGAGAAAATTCGCCAGTTGTGAGAGATTTGGGAAGAACCGTAAAGATGCGTGGAGGGAGAAGCGGCAGAGGGAGAGAGATAAATCTCAATTTAATTTCCACTTCAAATGTTTAAAACAAAATCCTACCATCCCCTTTATACAGAAGGGGTGGAATTACAAAAATAGAAAGAGGACTAAACTTTCAAATCAAATAAAAATCCTAAACTGACTTTAACCATCTAACTAATTGATTTGGAGGTCACAGAAGATATCCTTATTTAAGTAAAAATAAAATTGCAATACGCTTTCTTAATTGTAAATAAAATCAGCTTAACCATAATTTAATTAGACTTTCATTAATGGACAGAAAAGTCCAATTGGACAAAATTGGATGGATGAACGTTCTAATTTTGTCCTAATTCGTTGTTCCACGCCACATTAAGGTTGATCAAAACCTTAGGCCACCACAAGGTAGATAGCTCTGGATAATGTTATGGACTGAAAATCCTCCTACCACTCTAATACCTCCTCTTTCGATAAAAGGAACAAAAGGTCTCTATTAATTCTATCAAAACCAATGTTCCCTTATGTGAACTCTTCCATCAAAACCACAATATCATCGTCCACAACATCCCAAAATTCTCAGTAAAAGAATAGCGGGTTATCATCCGAATTAGTTACTCTATCTACAATCAACTCCATTACAACTGATCTCACCTCAACTCGTTCAGACCTCATGATCGAATGGGACTTCTGAAGAACAGAAATGGAAGAGGCTTATGTGCCCAGCCACCTCCATGCCATGCACACCCTCTTCGGGAAACCCTGCAGAAATATTTATTGAGCACCCAACCCAACTGACAATCCCCTCCAACGCAGACCTTGCCAACTTCTTATTGATTGTACAGGAACGTCACCGACAACTGGACACCATGTGAAAAAAACCTGGTGTTGGCATCTCCAAATTCGATTTATGATTGCATAGATCTCTGCCTCCATTCCGACACATTTAACATATCCTCCTGAAAGATCCTATGGAAACCAACTATGTCTTCAATTGCCTCAGTCGACAGGTGAAGATAATCTTCTACCTCGTCAAGTCTACTTATCGGTCTGTGCCATATTGTGATGGGAATTTCAAAAGTCTCGTAACTCCTTGAATTCACAAAAACTTTTCCGTAGACCACTAATATGTTAAACGCATGAGCCATAGTTGAATTCGTGCAATCTACAAATATCCATTGTTCTACAACCAACTCTCTGAATCTTCCAAGAGCCATGGCCTTTCAAATCTGAAAAAAATCAAGGTGCACCCGCAGAGTCATAGACAAGGGGCATATGATTCCACCTGCACCTAGGATGAGACAACGACCAAAGGAACAGGCTTCATGAGTCCAACGGAACCTAAAAATCGATCCAATCTAGCATGATATCCTGAGCTCTTCTAGGTAAAGAGAGCACCAGTTGCATCAAGCACCTCAAACTATAATTTGCCCACAACCTCTGCAAAATTTAGAGAACCCAGTCCATGTCTAGAAGTCGTAAACAATTAGATTATAGTAGGGTACTATTGAACTCACCCCCAATAATTTGTGTGGTCATCGGAAACCTTACTCTAGATGCACGAAGTTCGGCTCACAAATTCGATGGCAACTCCAACTTTGTTGGCCCATAAATGCATGAAAAGACCAAATAGGTGATCATGTTGCTAGCTTAAAGAACAACAGTCAACACATATCTGCCATAAACCTCGATAACCACAAAGTAGACATCGATATTCCATGCAATAAGAGTCCCATTAGCGCTCCCCATGGCATCCAATGCTCTAAACTCCGATAACATCAGCACTCCAACTATCCTCCACAATTGTTAATACCACCTGTGAGTCCTAGTTTGTAGTAACAATACCGCATCACCATGCCACCTACCCAGCAAAGAACCCATTAACTTTTTCTCTAAATCACTGAGACCACTTACATTCCAAGTGATAGTTTTCATAGGGGAACCTTTGTGGGCCTTGTAGACCATGTCACACCCATGGTCCAGGCTACCAACCCACAGTAAACTTTTTTCCCTTGCCATTCTATTCTCTTGCCACTTGTGGCATATAGCCCATGCGAAACCGAGCATAACACAAACCAAAAACTGGAAGCAAATTCTGCCCTAAACACAAATATGCATCAACTACAAACAAAAACTTGGCATCACAAGCACAAAAAATTGCTATAATAAGTGCATCACATATGAACAGAATACATAGCACCAAAAAGCACCAACCCACCCCCACCTCACCCCATCAATCCACTCCTATATTGCACGCAACCACAGTGATTTCAAAGAAAAAATCCACTCAAAATCTACCCAAGTAAAACTATAATTGCAAATGGCATAAAAAAACAGAAACTATATTTTTTAACCAAAAGGGGATTATAAGAAAAGGATGAATAATTGAACCCCGAGTGTTATGTGTGTATGTAAACTTAGAAAAGTTACGTTCCCTTCACCTGTTTTGAGTTTAGAATCGGAATTGAGAACAAGGTTGACCCCGGATAGGCAGAGGTGCAGGCGGAGTGCGGAGGTGTGCGGGATGGAGCGTTGGTGGAGAGCGCGAGGTGCGGGAGTGCGGAGTGCGGAGGTGCAGGCGGGCTCGCCGAAGTCGGATGGTGCTTCTCTGTGGGGGCTCCCGTCGCTCCGGGAAGGGGAAGGCGGTGCGTGTGGGGGTGTAGCTCTTCTTGGGGAAGTGGGGCGTGGGGTTGTCGCAGGAGAAGGGATCTCGGCAGGGGCTGGAAGCGGTCGCTTCATTGATGGGGAAGGCGAGAAGGGGAAGGGAGTGGCTTGCGGAGAGGAGGGAGGGTGGCGGGACGAAGGTGGTACCGCGGTGCATGGCGGTGGTGCCGCGGTGCTTGGCAGTGGGGTTGGCGGGGAGTGGGTGCATGTCTCCCACAAGAAGCTGGAGAAGAGGTGCTTCCGGTGTGGGGCTCGGGGACATGTTGCGTCATTCTGCAGTGTTCCTCTGAGATGCTTCGCTTGCGGAAGGCTGGGCCACCGTAAGGCCACCTGCTGGTTTGGTTTCGTTCGTCATTCCGATGGTGGTAATGTGCGTGGTGCTGTTGGCCAAGTCGGAAGAAGGTTGTCCTCTTGATCGATACTCGAGGGGAGCAGCGTACATTCACGGCTGTGGTTGTGGGGGTTTCGAAGGGTGCAAGTGATGCCAAAGTGAAGATTGCTCTGATGGTTGCGGGTCGCTCGAAAATGGCGGTTGGTGTGGTTGAAGAGGCGGCTACAGACGATCTGGCATGTGGGAAGGATGGCATGCATGATGACGACACACATGTTGTGATCGGATACGCATTACGGAGATGCATCTCCGTGGAGGCTGTGAAGGGTCACCTGTATGGTTTCCTTGGTTCGAAGTTCTCGGGGGACGTTGTGGCTCTTGATTCTCGGCGGTGTTGTGCTCGAGACTCTCCAGGATGCAGAGAGATCGTTTAATACGGAATGGAGGGATGGACGATATTATTTGGCGGCATCTTCGCTTTGCGGATGGGGCGGTTATGGATGTCGAGGTTTGCGTGGCGGAGATTCGTGGGGTTCCTTTCCTCTCCAGGACGGTTCACTGCTTGGGCGGGTTCTCCGATGATGGGGTTAGGTGCTCGTGGTGATCGATGATGGGTTATCACCCGGTTCGGCTCTTGATGTCACTCGTGTGTTGTTGGAGTGCAACAAGGGTTTGATTGATGGCGCGAATGGTCGGGTCTTCTACGAGTCTTTGGAGGTTGGTTGTTTCCGATGCAGGGTGGAGATGTTGATCATCGAACCCCCTCCGCCGCCGGAGGTTCCGATGATGCACGGTGTCGCCTCGCCTTCTTCGCTTGAGGTGGGCTTCCCAAAGGTTGCGTTGCATGGTTCGTCCCGCGAGATTGATTTGGTGCGACCTTTGGGGTTCTCCCCTAGGGTCTTGTGCTTGGTATCTCAAAAGTTCGATTTGTCTGCTGAGGTGGCAACGACGGCTCCACTTATCTCTGCGCCGCCCCAATCTTGGTCTCGGGCCTCGGATCCCGACTTTCGGGTTTCGCTTTCGGATCCTCTCGCGGGTCGGGCCTAAGGGGACTCCAACTTTTATGCTGCTTTCTTTTCGGGCGGGAAGGGCCTCTCGAACGTCCTTCCTATCGGACTCTCCTCAACTGCATCAGGCCTCTCGGAACCGTCGTCTTGCATGGACCACTCGTCTGAGGATGGCGGGACCTTCCCCGTGATTGGCTATTTCAACTCGTCTCCTTTTGCCCCTACCGTGGTGTCGAGCTACTCCTGCGCCTCCATGGCGTCTGAGGGGTATTCTTCGAGCGTCTCGGCTTCGACCCCTGTTGAGGCCCATTCTTCCCTGGCTGCAGGCGATGTCTCTTCTTCTGTACCAACTCCGACCCTCCTTGAGTTGGAGGGTGCTCGTGCTGCTGAAGGAACTTCTGATAAGAGATCCGGGAAGAGATACAGACGGAGGAATAGAGCTCGACCGTCGGTCTCCAAGCCACAGTCCTGCTCGGCGCTTAAGATGTCCGTTGCAGAGGCCTCAGGGGTGGTCTGAATTCAGAGGCATCACGATGGTTCGCTATGAAGGTTCTCTCTTGGAACGTGCGGGGGCTTGGGGAGCCGAGCAAGAGGAGGACCATGGGGTCGCGTTTCATTGAGTGGGGATGCGATGTGGTCATACTGCAAGAGACAAAACTTCAAAGCATCACC
Source organism: Ottelia alismoides (assembly GCA_037367405.1). NCBI lineage: Eukaryota > Viridiplantae > Streptophyta > Magnoliopsida > Alismatales > Hydrocharitaceae > Ottelia > Ottelia alismoides. Next base: position 949,799 of record JAZKJV010008172.1, on the reverse strand, counting down.
GATGTTCTTTGGAGGTCGTTCGGTGCGGGAGGTATTGAAGAGGTCAGGGCTCTAGATGTTGTAGGCGCAGCTGGTGGGTTGTTGATTGCGTGGAGGTCGTCGGCAATGGCTTTTGGCTCGGTTCTGCAGGGGAGACATGTCATCTCAATTCTCTTGGTATGTGTCGCCTCTTCTATGCATGTTGCGTTTTCATGTGTCTACGGGCCTTGCTGTCATATTCAAAGGAAGGAGTTGTGGGAGGATCTGCGTGAGGCGAGTAGAGCCTTCGCGGGTATCCCGTGGCTCATAGGGGGGGATTGCAATGTTACTCTTCGAACCACGGATAGACCACGTTTCAGGGGTGGTCAGGACCCGGGCTCTGCGGATTTTGTGGACGTCGTGGATTCATTGGCTCTGGAAGTTTTGGATGCGGGGGATGCCACCTATACGTGGAGGAACTCCAACTCTCGCTCTCGTATTGATAGATTTTTGGCCTCTGCGGAGCTTCTTGATTGTTTCCCGCTATCTTCTGTGCTTGCTCGGCCGCGGAGCATGTCCGACCACACTCCAATTTTATGGGATTCCGGTGATTCGCACGCGGTGAGGGGTCTCTTTAGGTATGAGAGAAGCTGGTTACTGGAGGATAATTTCAAGGAGATGGTGGCTTCTCATTGGTCCAACGTGCAGGTTGATGGTTCGGCAGCTTCTAAGTTTGTCCAGAAACTTGGATCTTTACGCACGAGACTGAGTTATTTCATGAGGGAGTCCAGGGCGGCCAGGCATGCTACTAGGCTGGAGGCTGAGGAGGTAGTCAGGAGACTTGATGCTTTGGAGGATACTAGGGAGCTGTCGATGGATGAGCTGGCAGCATGTTCGCTCGCCCAAAAGCAAATCGCGGCAGAGGATTTAAAGCGTGTCACTGAATGGCGTCAAAGATCGAGGAGCACGTGGCTGAAGGAGGGGGACGCTAATACGGCGTTATTTCATAGTATAGCCAGCAGAAGGCGTCGATCGAATGCTATGCGATCGATCATGATCAACATCCTTCGTGTGGATGGTGACAGGGAAATGGGGAAAGCAATCGTTGCGCACTTTAAGGAGTTCTCGGCGAGGAACATTCCAAGGTTATGGAGGTGGACGGGGGTCGGGGCTACTTCACTTTCGCCTTCGTCGTGTGTTGGGCTGACGCTGAGGTTTCCCTGGAGGAGGTTAAGGCTGCGGTGTGGGACTTAAACGCGGATGGGGCTCCGGGCCCGGATGGCTTCCCGGTGACCTTCTACAGGGATTTTTGGCATCTGGTGGGCAATGAGGTGTTGGAGGTCTTATCCGAGTTTTTGTGGGTAATGTTGGCTTCGAGCGGATTAACAAATCCCTGATTGTTCTCCTCCCTAAGTCCGCTTCGGCCGAGCGGATTGAGGAGTACCGCCCCATTGCTTTCTCTAATGCCCTCTACCTGATTGTGGCGAAGGTGTTTGCTTTGCGGCTCAGCCGAGTTCTTGACACCATCATCTCCTCGCTCCAATCTGCTTTTATACAGGGTAGACAAATCTCGGACTGCCTTACTCTTGCTTCGGAAATCGTTGCGGACTGGAGGAGGGGGGAAAGGCGCGGTGTTATATGGAAGGTGGATTTTGCAAAAGCCTATGATAACCTTGATTGGAAGTTTCTTTGGTCGGTTCTGCGAAGGAGAGCTTTCCCGGAGGTTTGGATTTCTTGGATGCGACATTGTATAACGACGGCCTCTTTCTCAGCCATGGTTAATGGCCGTCCGGAGGGGGGTTTCTTCCAACCGCGTAGGGGCGTGCGTCAGGGCTGCCCCCTTGCTCCCCTTCTGTTTGTCATCGTTGCGGATGTCCTGGCTCACATTGCTTGTCGGGTTGTTGATTGTGGATTATCGGCTGGATTCTCTAGGGGTGGTTTGGTGATCCCGTTGTTGCAATATGCTGACGATACTATCTTTTTCATTGAGGGGGGCCTCGCGGAAGCCTCGGGCATGTCTGTACGCTGCATCATCTGTGGCCCTGAATCTTTTCAGTGAGATGTCTCCGATCTTTTCAAGAATGTGGATAAGTCGAAGGTCGTCCCTTTCGGCATCCCAACGGAGGAGGCGGACGCGTGTGGGCGGGTTTTGGGGTCTGCATGCGGCTCTCTTCCGATTGACTACCTGGGGATGCCCTTGGCGGTGGGAAGAACGAGATTGAGGGATTGGCTCAGGGTCGTGGAGAAGGTGGAGGCGAGGTTGGCAGGGTGGAAGTCGGCCATTCTCTGTAAGGGGGGACAGCTGGTCCTGTTAAAGGTGGTTCTCTCCTCCAACCCTGTGTACTTCTTGTCTAATCGTCGGCTACCGAAGGGGATTCGCAATCGCCTTGAGAAGCTTATGCTGAGATTTTTATGGGGCAAGCATGGGGAGGAGTCGGGGGGATTGCACCTGGTTGATTGGGGAGAAGTTACGCTACGCAAAAACGAGGGGGGGTTGGGGGTGCGGAGAATGGAGCATGTTAATGACGCTTTGCTTCTTAAGTGGGCGAGCAGAATTTGGGGCCCAGGGTGGATTTTTGTAGCAAAGTGTTGCGTGAGATCTACGGCGTCAACGGGACGCCTCCGTTAGCGGTTGATCAGGTGGGATCCCCCACACCATTTTGGAAGGGGGGGGTGGAGGTCTTCTCCAGTTTTTTATCCTTCTTTAGGCCGGTGCTTGGAAATGGCGAATCTTTCAACTTCTGCACTGATGATTGGACGAGGGGCCTTTGTGCTCGCGGTACCCTCACCTGTTCGCTCTAGCGACTGATAGGAGTGCTCGGGTCGCATCTTGCTGGTCGGACGGTAATTGGTTCCCGGTCTTCTCATCTAATTTCTCGGACCAAAGACTCGAAGATTTTCTGGCCTTGATGGACTCTATCAAGGATGCGGGGCGTCCTACTGTGGGAAGGGATCACTGGACGTGGCGTTTGGGCTCGTTCTCAGCAAGGAAGGCGTATGGGGCGATTTGTAGGCCTCCACCCTCGCGGTCAGAGACTATGATTCGTGATTGCGGTTTCTTCTGGGGTCTCCGGCTCCCTAAGCGGATTGGCTTCTTCCTCTGGCTATTTCATAGGCAAAGATTAATGACGAGAGATCGATGTGCTAGGCTGCTGGGCTCCGTCTCTGATAGGTGCATTTTGTTCGACACAGCAGTGGAGTCCCTTGAGCACCTTTTCTTCAGATGCCATAAAGTGACTATGATCTGGGAGGACGCAAAAATGGCATGGTTATGCACTTCCGATTTGGCTTCCTACGCCCGTGACAATTTTGTGGGCATTATGGCTGGGCAGAAATGCAGCCCTTTTCTCTGGGCAACGCTTCTACAAGGAAAACGTGGAGATGCATTGCGCGCGATTGGTTGACGAGTAGGCTTTGTAGTTGCTTTGCTTGTTTCGTTTTCTCGTTCCCTTTGTAAATTCCCTGTTTACTGTTTCTTTAATAAATAAATGGGGCGAACACCAATGAGTGTCTCCCCCTTTTTCTAGCTTTCAAAAAAAAATGTCGACCCCGGATAGATCTATCAAAGTCGCATCACCCACCTAGGGATTATAGATTACCAAGGGGCTCGGTTATTTATAATTTATTATAGCTTTAGTTTTTTGTTATAAAACCACAACCCCGTAATCTTGTCAAATTACATTACAACCCCTATTATCTTCAAAACATAACAACCCCTTTAATCTAACTCTGTTTGACACTGTTGATCCACACCGACCGAAAAGAACTGAAAAGTTGCAAAAAAATGCAAAAAATGTGTATCCCTTTTCTGAGTTTGTTGCCTTCGCCCCCCTCCTTAATTCCTATCCCATGCACCAATGAACCCCCTACCGCCTTCTGATGAGCCACCCTCCCCGTGACCCTCCCTAAGCCACTCTCCCACCACTCATTTTGACGAGTATGAATATACATGAGCCATGTGTCTCTCAGGTCTCAGAAGATGTGCGCTGAAGAGTGGCCCCAGTTTTGCAGATGGACTGAAGTAAGATGGGTTGAAGCAAACTCCGTGCAGTACCTAACCAACTCCTTCGTCTCTTCCTCTCCCTCTGCTTCCTCACTCTCCTCCACACTCGAATGCACACACCCTATTTCTATCACCAAACAACCCACCACCACCATTTTTTCTCATCGGGATAAATCTCTTCTGCTAAAAATGAAGAAAAGCCTGTCTGTATTGTGTATGACTCAGACCAACTGCATTGATTTCGTATATTGATAAAAATAAACCTGAGACCAACGAATCAACCAACTCGCATCCATTCCACATATTAATTCAAATGAACCTACAACATAAGAAGAAGGGATGGAAACAACCCATCCAAAACTAAAACAAAGCAAAAGGAGATACTCTGCGTAATATGATGGGGAATGAAATAAGAACAAAAACTCGGTTTGCAGTAGCTTCAATGCTTACAAACCCGCCCATTTCTCTTACAGAACCAAGAAATCAAAAACGACCACAGACCTACCTTTAAATCTGTAAATCTCACTTGGGAAACAGTTATATTACCTCCATCATGATGTTGTAAGGTTATGAAATAGCAGTTTGTGCTTGAAAAGAAAGGCATTCAGTAATCATTAGTGAGGACCCGCAAAAAACTCTACGAATTCTTTCGTGTACTAAAGGGAAGATGCATGTGGCTTGTAGTGAATATTTTAAAACTCCCCTTGTGTCATCTATCTGTCTTTTTGTCTCTCTCTCTCTCTTATCGTTTTTGTAGAAAACAATAATGCTGAAGTGTATCACAGAAAAGGAAATAAAGAATATTTGAGGAAGATTGGAATTTAACGTGGAACCCTACTCTGTAAGGAGCGGGGTGAAACCATGGGAGAACGCCACCAAGGATTGATTCTTCTATTCACTTTCTCTCAATTGATACAATGGGTGTGGGGCTTCTTATATAGCCTCCATTGAATCTCCAAGTCCCACAAATAACCGATGTGAGAGTAAACATAAGAGAGTGGTAATTAGACCTGGAGGGATCCAATTACCTGCCAGCTGACTCATACTCTTAACATCCCCCTTGAGCTGGAGCATACAATGCTCACTTGGACACGTAGAAAAAAATCGCTCACTACAATACAAGACACTACGGGACAATATCAACTCAACGCATACTCTACTGGCTACCTGTTGAGGAAGTTGCTTCTCATGTCGTGCTGGTGAGGAGGAACTGAATGGCTAAAGTGTGAAGGAAAATGGGTATCCTCGTCAAAGAATGTGTGCTCTGTATTACGTCCGTCAGAGTCACTAAAACTAAAATGAGTCTCTACATGGAGAACTCTACCCCGCAACTACTCCATCTCTCTGAAAGGTCAAACTGAAAAGGTCGTGGAAACATCCTCATCGAAGACCACGATCGCTAGAGAATGGAGTCTGAAAGTCTCCTCGTCGGAGAACTGGGTCTCTCCCATACTTGCTCAAAGAATGGGATCTCTACTCTAGAGTCCCTATGAAACCAGATAGAAAACCCTAAGCCTACAATGGCTCAGAGAATGGGATCTCTACTTTGGAGTCCCAATATATCACATGAAATCTCTTGAGTCCAAATAAAAAATGGGGACCTCTCAAATAATGATCACATACATATGTGCCTCAAACTGTAGACTCTGAAACAATCTGAACGTAGAGTCTAAATCTGAAATGTAGACTCTGAAATCCGGACGTATGAATCTGAACTGGAGAATTTGAATCTGATAATCTGTAGGACTCTACATAATACCCCCCCCCTTTCTCCATACTGGTCAGAATAGATGACATCGGCCAAGTTGAGAGAGGACATGAAGATGGGGAGAAAAAATCACATAAGTTACTCTCTCCTTTTTGCTTTTTCTCTTCCTTTATTTTCTTCAAATCACTTTTTTATTTTTTGTGTATGGCTTTTTTTTATATGTACGCTGGCTTTTTTCCAAAAAAAACTCGCCCATAATTTTTTTGGAAATCACGGCACAATTGGGACTCAAATTTACAGCCCCCAAAAAAACCAAACCCTTATTGGGCATGGAATACTACTCTTCCCTTTTTTATATGTAATTGTGGCATATATGACTCTCCTTCCCCTTCCCTCGTTTTTTTTTAATAAGCAGTAATGGACCGCTGGGCCATAAACAATAAAAAAACACCCCACGAAGAGGGCTTCTATCATCCGCTATGCATATGAAGAATCCAACTTTAGGGTTTTCAATGGGAGGACCCATCGATATCATACCATTGTCGCTGCCTTGAACAATCAAATGAGGTTGCAGCTTGCAAGATTGGGGCCTCGCATGTGGCCTAAGATCAGAGGTGCAAGGTGGGTAGTTGTGTGTGGAGCATGCAGCTTCACAGTGAGAGGAGAAGTGTCGTTGTCGAGGCGTCTGGGGAGATTCAGCACCGTCTCCTGGAATTGTTGGGACTTATGGGGTGCGACGTTGGATGGAGATTTGGATCCCATTGGAGGAAGCGATGCCATGGGGCTTCAACTCGTGCAACGTCGTGGGGGCTTCAACTCATCATAGATGTTGCAAGAAGGTACATGAGCGCCTAAAGTGCTTGTTGCCTAGAAGGTTGTACATGCCACCATTTTGGAATGATGAGGTGGCACCGCCTACGTAAGGATTTCGCCTAGAGATGCAAAGGCAAGGTTGATGAGGCCTGGTGATTGAAATTGGTATTCGTTGGAACGTGAAGATGACCTTTCTTCTTCTTTTTCGTTTTCGAATGATGGAGTTTGGTGCAATTGCGCAAGACGGAGTTCTGATGCTCTGGAGGTGCTCTGCTACCTTTGATGAAACCCTAACTGTTAGAGTATTTGGTTGTGAGCCTATTGAGTTGTAGATGGGTAAATTGATACCTCCAGGATCCATTTACCCCATCCAGTCTTTAGTCCCACATCTACCAGTTTGGAGATGTTGAGACTCCGTGGGTGATATATATAGAGCCCCACACCCCTGTAGTCCATTGAGAAAGTTGAATGCAACATATGACCCTTTGAGGCCCTCTCCGGTGGTTTCACCCCGCTCCTTAGGGAGTAGGGTTCCACGTTAAATCTTTGTGTTCTTCCAAGTCTATCTCTCTAGTTTCTATGCTATGTTTATCATTTTCGCTTCCGCTTCCTATTTTCTAACATGGTATCAGAGCTATGTTGTTTTCTAGCATGGTATCAGAGCAGGTCGATTCTCGAGAATTTTTTAAAGTACTCTATTTTTATATTGTTCGAGAGCATGACCGATTATTATTTGAAGATTATTCTGTTTCTTTTGAAGCCCTAGTTTGTTCCATTCATCCATAGCCAACGATATCGCCTTCCTTCCAAATCTCGATTTGGCTGTCAGCGCCCATCCTCAAAGCGTTCGATGTCCGATGCCCTCTAGGGCTCCCCAGATGACTCCCAGCCTTCTTCTTCGTGGTGGCAGCACATCCTTCTTCCAACAGACGCAAGAACAACTCTAGCATATCAGCCAGGCGGCGGCTCCTGCAACCCCTTCGCAACTGACGGAGACCTCCTTCCTCTCCAGGCCCTTCGGGGCAGGCGTCACTCCTCCCTCTCATCGTGTAGCGAGAGGTCCAGTCGGAGCCCTAGTCAAGCGGTGTCGCCGCTCCTACCAGGAGCCCAACTTCCTTTGGGCGAAGAGGACCCCAGGAGCTCCCAGATCGTTGCGCGATCATCCAGGCGGCATAGCCCAGATCTCGCGAAAGCACTGTGCGAGATCACGAAGCCCTCAAGGTGGGAGGCGTCGCAGCTTCCTCCCTCGCAACCCCAGTCTCCCGCAGCGGCCCCCCGATCGGTGCTATCCTCCAGCACCGCCAACAGGGCGGCGCACCTTAGCAGAGGCGGCGCTCTCCTCCAGCGCCTCCAGATGTCGTGGCTTCGGTTACACCAGAACCTCCAGGCGGAGGTCCCTCTTTAGGTGGTGGCTCAAGAAAAGAAGGGTCCCCACGGGGAGCCCTAAACCCGATTCGACATTTAAAAAAAGGAAAGTGGGTTATTTTCATGAGAGCCCAACTAGGTTGTTCTGTTTAAAAAAAAACAAAAAACAAGAGAGAGAGCTAAGTTTTGTAAAGCCCGATTGGGCATAGCATCTTTGGGCCCAATTGAGCCAAATTTACTTTGTTAAAAAAGGAAGAAAAAAGGGGCACGTACAATAAAAAAATCGTACGTAATTTCAAAAAAAAGAGAGAAGAAAAAAATGTGTGTTGTAAAAGCCGTACACAAAATAAGGAGAGATGAAACGGCTTAAAAAATTAAAAAAATGACGGCTTATTAAAAAAATGAAGAAAAGGCGCAAGAAAATTTGTGAGAATATTCATGTTTATTCCCCATGTTATTATCTTCTCCCAACATTGTCGATGTTCATTTTCCAACAAGTATGGGAGAAAGGAGGAGTATGTGTAGAGTCACATGTCTATTCATATGTTCCAGAAGTCAGATCTCCAGATTCCAGGCCAGTTCAGATTTTCCAGACTCTACAGCAGATTTTAGACTCGATGATCAGATGTTTTCCGAGTCTTCAGTTCAGACACGCACATGTATGCGATCATTTTCAGATGAGCACATGTTTTCCATCTTCATTTCCGTGGTCCCCATCATTCTTGTTGTTGTCATGCCAGAGTTTTCATGTGAGCCATAGGGACTCCAGAGTAGAGGACCATTCCCTATGCCATGTGAGCAAGGGTTTTCATGTGGTATCATAGGGACTCCAGAGTAGAGTACCATTCTCTGAGCCAGAATGGGAGAGACCCAGTTCTCCGACGAGGAGACTCCAGGCGCAGTTTCAGACTCGATGGTCAGATTTCGAGTCCTCAATTTTAATCACACTCCAGCATGTTCGTCCCTCACATGCATGTCATGAGAAGCAATGTCCTCGACAGCAGCCGACAGTTGTGCGCGTTGAATTGATATTGTGCGTAGTGTCTTGTAGCATGAGTTGAGTTTCTTTCTGTTTGTCCAAGCTGAGCATTACATGCTCCAGCTTGAGGGGGAGTGTTAGAATATTTGGTTGTGCGCCTATTGAATTGTAGATGGGTAAATGGATACCTCCAGGATCCATTTATCCCATCCAGTCTTTAGTCCAACATCTACCAGTTTGGAGATGTGGAGACTCCGTGGGTGATATATATAGAGCCCCACACCCCTGTAGTCCATTGAGAAAGTTGAATGCAACATATGACCCCTTGAGGCCTTCTCCCGTGGTTTCATCTCGCTCCTTAGGGAGTAGGGTTCCACGTAAAATCTTTGTCTCCCATGTTTTATATTTCTATTCTTATGCTCTGTCTATCATTCCTCTTCCGCACTCTCTATTTTCTAACATGGTATCAGAGCTATGTTATTTTCTAGCACTAACCTTTGGCACTGATGACGATTTGACCTTGCATGTAAATTAGGGTTCCAAAATCCTAGAATTACTTGAATGATCTTGAACAATATATGAACGTAAATAATCTTCAAGAATAAATCTTTAAAATTTTGTCGCCGATGATGCCGAAGAATTAGGATTTTAAGAAACCCTATAAGTGAATCTTAAATCTCAATTCACGAACATAAAATAAATCCTCGAGATTCGAACCCGCTCTAATACCATATAGAAAATAACAATGTGAAAGTGTACCAGATAAAGAAATAAGGAACAGTGGAAGAACACCGAAATTTAACATGGAACCCCATTCCATAAGGAGCGGGATGAAATCACGAAAGAACGCAACCAAGGGTTGATTCTTCTATTCACTTTCTCTCAATTGATACAATGGGTGTGGGGCTTCTTATATAGTACCAATTGAATCTCCAAGTCCCATGAATAACCGATGTGGGACTAAACATAAAGAGGGTATGGTAATTGGACTTTGGAGGGATCCAATTACCCACCTGCTAACACATAAATCTAACAATTTTGGATAAATCTTTCTTTTCATGCATCATTGTTGTTGCTGCTACCATTGTTGTCATGGCTCACAGAGCAAATTCTTGGTGGGTGAGAAAGGAGATAAAACACATTACACAGATATCAAGAACAATAAAATATTTGAGGGGGAGAAGGTGGTGGTGGACTTCGCTCATCACCGGCAACTGACTCAGTATAGTTACAGATGCATGGCACTTAATGGCCCTTTTGTAACTTTTCACTCATTCCAATCCATATTGTTAACGATGGTTTAAACAACGAATGTTGACGATAGGCATTGTCGATGTAAAAGGAACAAGATTAGAAGGACTGTGACAAGGGCAGTGTTATAATTAGATAAGATTGTGGTGGTTGTGATGTAAATCTCTTTTTGTTTCTAGAAATCGAATCCATCGTATTTTAATTCTCTACATGGTAGGACATCCATACATCTGTAAGAATGCAACTCACTTACTCTCAACAGGTGCCTTCTAAATAATTAGTGAAATTTGAATAGTAAATAAACGACATGATACATTTTGCGGAGGATGGCACCCACTGTTCGAAAATGCAGTCCATGCAGTCGCATATGCGTATTCGGTCACTTGACCGGAGCACATATGCCATATGCGGCAATATGTGATCAATGCGCATATACGGTCCGCATATGGGGCCGCATATCTAATAGGATTCATGTTAATCCATGACATGTTGATGACACATTAACTCGATTTTTTTTCTGAGCAACTCTTATATCATCATTTACATTGATGCATCATTTCATTATTCTCGTATATGTTGCATTTGGGAATATGATCTAGGATATTTTTTCTCGCATCCATTTTTCCCATTGTTCTCAACACTTGCTAATGAACTGTCTACTTTTTGAATTTTCTATCTAATGAAATTCATTCCAAGTCTTCAAATAAAACAGGAAATAATTGACTAACAGTCTGACACTTTACATTTTTGTACTTCTAATCAATTTTATATGCAAATACAATCTTTCCCTATATTTTGTGTCAACATATTTTGTCCCTTGGAGATACATATATGCGATTATTTTGGGTGTATGATTTGTATACCTATGATTATTCTTTAGCTTTTGTCAAGCTTGTAAAAAATCGGCCGACTAGGCCGACTAGTCGAGTCGGGGGTGTAGCCGACCCGACTAGGCCTATTCGGCCATTAGTCGGTCATTCCGGCTAGTCGGGCCGACTAGTCGGCCCACTTTTACATCAAGCTTTTATATTTTTTGTTTTTTTGCTTTTTGCTAGAGCAAACTTATTCTAATATGCTTAATGTTATATTTAAAGTCAATTACGTCTTTTGTTTCATTATGTAAGTACAGAAAATATACAAATCTATGTTAATACATAAGTAAACTTATTCTAATATGCAATAATGTTATATTTAAAGTCAATTACTTCTTTTATTTCACTATGAAAGTATAGAGAATGTACAAATCTATGTATAAAAATGATTTATATATTTAAATAATTAAAAAATTCAAAACCGACTAATGACCTAGTCGCCCAACTGTCGACTAATCCTTAGCCAGTGACCCCGCCGACCGAGTACCGACTACCACTTTCTGCAACCTTAGCTTTTGTTATCTATAGGATCTATATATACATTAAAGGTTTTCTTATAGAGTTCGTGTTCCCTGTTGAATCCAAATTTGTATATGTGTATATATGCATTAAATTCAAAATACATATTAAAAAATAATCAACATATAATATCATGCTTATATATCTTGTTGATTAAATTATCTTATTTGAAAATTTTTATTTTGGATTTTGTTAGATCATCAACTATTTTTTATAATCACCTTATTGTTTATTTTATAATATTTTAAATTAAAATATTATAAACCACATATACTTTCGTATACTCCTCCGCATATCCGCTTACTCTTTTTAGAAAGTATAACCGAACGACTACCGCATACCGCGTTTCTGAACTTTGGTGGCATCGATAGCTGTAGAGGTTTATCTGTAGTTCTTGGTATCTTTGAAACAGTGTCTAGGTTGAAGCTAAACAAAGATAAATCAGAGTTCGTTCCTTTCGATCTGGAGGATGTTGAGATTGATTTGTGCGATGGGTGGTTGCGTTCGCCATGAAGGGATTTACCTATATGTTACCTTGGTGTATCTTTGGTGGTGTGGCGAATGCGCATCTTAGACTGGTTGTCGGATGGAGCATAAGCTAGCAGGATGGAAATATGTTTGCTTCTCGAGGGGTAGCAGGTTGGTGCTGGTGTGTTCGGTTGCCTGCGATACATGTCTTTTTCCTATCTTCTATACTACTGCTTGTTGGAGTACGGAAGAGAATGGAGATCATGAGGAGGTTCTTCAGGTCATCTTCTAGGCGATCAAGTGGGGTAACACTAGTAGATTAGAACACAGTGTCATGTCCGAAGGAAGATGAAGGCCTAGAGGTGTGTGCCTAGAAAAGATGAATAAGACCTTGCTTGGTAGGTGGGTCATCTGTATATGGGGTAACTGCGACAGTCTGCTCTGTGAGCTGATTAGGAGGATCTATGGGGCTGGACTTTCCTTTCCAGGTCACGGGGATCTGGGCATAGCTCCCTCGTATTTTTGAAAAGGCATTTGTTGCATTGCATACGAGATCCGTCCTTTCCTAAGACTTGTTGGTGAGGGAACAGGTTTCCGATTCTGGACATATGATTGGAGCGAGGGTGGGGCGTTGGGCGTGGAGGTTCCCACGACGCAAGGCATTGGCGAAGCACCTAGATTGCACGATGGTGGATGTTCGGGATGGGTGTTCTTTCTTTCCTAAGTTTAAATCTGACCTTCCATATCAACGTTTGGAGGACCCCTACCGCAACTATATATCCGATATCCGAGGGGTTCTTACTCGCTGGCAGGAAGCGTGAAGTAGTCAATGTTTGATATTGCAGTAAGGCACCACTGGGGCTGACAAAGACTAGTCATGCCCGAACAAACACATACTTCTACCGGCAGGAAAGGAGGCTTCTTCGATCCCTATAACTAGATAGAAAGGGAGGTCAGAGACCCCTTTGACTTGACATACCAAAAGACCCCAATCCATAACCTGATACAGATCGGTACTCTAGAAAAAACAAGACACAAATGCATCGACCAAGCGAAGACAGCATTCCACTTTACGATACCACTATCCAGAAGGAAGGTCCACTTACTGACGAAGTCAGGAAGCATCGAGACCTGAGAGAAGTACCGACAGTGGTGATGGCTGGCCCAAGTCAGACCTAGAGCTGACGATCCCTTGTGATCCCCCTTATCGATAGTTGCAGAAGACTTCACTCTTCTCTCTTTTGTCGAGCGACTTTCTTCGCTCCACGGATGGTCGTGAATGCTGGATTTGGTGTGACAGTTCCTTTTCCGTGAAGAAGGCATACAAGGCTCTGAAAGGCATGGTGGTTTTTGACCCGAGAGGGTGCGAGGCGGACTGTAGGCGGATTTGGAAGTGGAATGTCCCAAACTGAGCCATGTGGATCTTTAAGAGGGGAAGATTGATGACCAAGGAGATATTTGTGTGCCTCTTTCAAACGGAGGATTTAGCGTGCCCCAGGTGTTCAAAGGAGGTCAAGAACGATGATCACCTCTTCTTCAATTGTAAGAGCTCTGTGGATGCTTGGAGAAGACTTGGAAACCGTATGGTGTCATCTGATAGCATTGCTAGCCTCTCGTGCTCCATTGGGGCAGACTGGACATGGAAAAGAAACGATCGTGGTGGGTGGCAATGATATGGGCACTTTGGTTGGCTAGGAATGGAGTAGTATTCCGTCAGGATCGATCGCTTCAATGCTGAAAATGTGGTGGCACATGCAAATGCAATGGCGGAGAGCTGGAATCCACATTATGTAACATGATCTTATGTATTTATTCCCACTTGTAATAGGCTTGTAACTTTTGGTGATTAATGGTGAAGTTTTTGGGCACCCACCTACGCAGAGTAGGCCTTTTTTTCTTTCAAAAAGAATATTAAATAAAAACCTAGATGATATTTTTATGACATGTAATAAAGCATGTACAAGCATAGCAATCATCAAAAATTTCTCCCATTAGCAGTAAGTCTGCAACAAGCAATGTCAGCAAGAGTAATAAGCAAACCTGAATATGATTATTAAAAAGAGGCCAACATAGAAACCAAGCTTGACCATTCGGTATTTCTTTTCCCCATTGAGTAGTCTAAATATCTCGGTAACATCTATGAAATGTTGTCGTTTGGTGTATCTGCAAAACATGTGATTGTGACAGAATTATAAAATATTCTGTGTATTTCATACTATAGAATTTATATAAATAAAATCACTATGGCAGAGTACAGCTAGAACTGAAAGATATGGAGATTAATCCCAATCAGGCAATGTTTTGTAAAAAGAAATAAAAAACAATACAGCATGAGCAAAAATCAGAAATACATCATATAAACAATCCGGAACTTGTTTATTGTCAAAGTTCAGAATTCTTTGATTTACTTAATTGTACAGTAAACAGTTTGATAAAGCCTTTTTTCAATATTTTTCTTCCAGATTAAGCTACTAACTATTACATAACTTGATGTTCAACTTGAAGGCAACCTTTGACAGCTCAAGAGCTATTGTTAGACATGCAAGAATCACCTTGTAGCTCCCCAAATATAGCAACCAATTCGACAGTGCTAGCTCAAAGCCCCACATGCAAGGTTCGGAAATGTGGTATGTGAATTCAACCAAATGGATTCCCACTAAACGACTATGTAGTATGCAAGGACATAAGTTATTCCATGCAGTTTTACCTTTTTAATTCAATGTGATGGTAACCTATTACCACTATTTTAATTTAATTTAATATGGTAGAACATTCCAAGAGTACCAACTTAAATGGTCTGATGGTAGTGTAGTGTCTACCACACAAGGATTTAAATCTTGATTTCGATTTCGTTTCGCGATGGCGAAAAAATGTAACAATTTCGAAATTTCGCCACTTTCGGCCAAAATCGGCCTTATATTTGTGAAGGGTCCATATCGAGATTTCGATTTCGATTTTGGTGAAGTGTCGAAACCGAAATTTCACCGAAATTTCGCAAAATTTAGAACATTACTACCACCCAAAAGACCATGGTTCAAATCCCTCCCTTATGGGGATTGCGTTATGTAGTCGACAGCCAGCGCAAAAATAGTCGAATTTTTCAACATGGATATGAGCAAGAATCCATGTAGCTAACCCTACTTATAGTGGGAGAAGGCTTTGAAATTTTTTATGATAGAATTTTTCAAGATTCAATAAAAATATTTCATCTAAGAAAATATTTTGACATTTTTTAATAATATAACTAAGTATAGGAAAAAGCTACCAACAAACTAAAATAAGTTCTAGTCTAGTCTAAGAGTTATTAAATGGCTATTGATGGTCAACAAAGGTAATCTAGGCCTCCTTATATAGGATGAGGTCAGGGTTAAGGTTACATCATGAAGTCATTATGAGAATAAAAGGACAATATTGCCCCTTGATGTATTTACAATATTATATAGGTGAAACTTAAAAAGAGGTGGTGTCGTTCCTCCGGTAAGGAAAGCAAAATCCATCGAAAATATTTTAACTATTTGGGACTAAAATCACATTTTTCACCAATGGTTGATTTTATCCAATTAGATTTTCTTATTTGTAGTTGTTGGGAAAAATGATCAATTGTATCATTCCAAAACCCTAGGACTCTCTAATACAGAGAAGAAGCTTATGGGTAAATTACATAAGATGGAAGAAATGAACAAAAAATGTGAAAGTGGTACGTAGACAAAATAATGTCGCTACACAGCCCCTCAAGATGAAGCATAGATGTCAATCATGCTCAAGCTTCGATGTACACTTTTGAAAGGGTCTTCTAAGTAGAGCCTTGATGAAAATATCTACAGTTTGTTCCCCTGAACTTACACGGGAGGTAAAAATGAATCCTTTTTAAATCGTGTCCCATGTATAATGGCAATCAACTGCAATATGTTTGGTTCTCTCATGAAAAACATGATTATTTGCAATGAATAAGGTTGATTGATTATCACACTATAACTGCATAGGAAGTGACAAATCAATATAAAGTTAGCAAAAACAGCTCGGACGCACATCATGTATGTGTTCCCTTGCGTCATGTCTCTATATTCAGATTCAGCACTAGACTTGGCAACCACATTCTGCTTCTTGCTCTTCCATGACACTAAAGAAATGCCAACAAATACAACAAAAGCCTGAGGTAGACTTCATGTCCTTGGGACACCCTGTGTAGTCTACATTTGCGCAAGTTGTGATAGTAAGGGATGTCCCTTTCTTGAACAGCAATCCTGCACATGGAGATGACTTCAAGTACCTCAAGATCATATAAACGGCATCCATATGTACTTGTCTGGGTTGCTCCATAAATAGACTGACCCGACCAACAACAAATGAGATGTCAGACCTAGTGATGGTAACATAAAGTAGCTTTCCCACAATTCTCTGTATCTTCTCCTGTCCACCTCCTATATATCATTATCGTATAGCCTCATGCTCGGATCCATAGGAGTAGTGGCAGGTTAGCACCCAATCATGCATGTCTCTACTAGCATATCCGTAACATATTTTCTTTAAGTCATGACAAGGTCCTACTGATTTCTGGCAAACTCTAACCCCAGAAAGTACCGTATAGTGCCAAGATCCTTGGTCATAAACTGCAAGAAATTCTTTTGCCTTTTCATCCCATGTGCATCATCTCCTGTAACAAGGATATCATCAACATATACTAAAGTAACGACCGTACCAATGTGAGTCTTCTGAATGAACAACGAATGGACTCCATTTGATTTCCTGAATCACTAATTCTCAATCAGGTCCGGGAGTTTCTGGAATCAGGCCCTTGGACTCTGCTTAAGGCCATCGATGGCCTTGTGAAGTCTACAAACCGGTTGACACACCCCCTCAATAGCAAACCCCGGAGGTTGCTGCATGTAGACTTCCTCGTGGAGATCCCCATACAAAAATGGAGCGGCGAGCAAGGAGAACTCGAAGTGTAGAGTGATGAGAAATAGAGGAAATGTGTCCAGATAGTCCACCCCATAGGTCTAAGTGAACCCCCGAGCCATTAATCTGACCTTGTAGCGGTCAATACTTCCATCGGTGTGGTGCTTGATGGTAAATACCCACTTAGAACTGACAATAAACGCTCCAGAAAGAGCATGGACCAAGCTCCATGTACCACGTGATTGTAGCGCGGTCATCTCCTCTTCCATGGCAAGATGCCACCTAATATCTCCCAAGGCCTCCTAGTAAGTTCATGGAATCTCCACAACAGATAAACCAACTGCAAACCTCCTGAAATCTCCTGACAAGCGATCAAAAGAAACATGGAAAGCAAGAGGATATGATGCACAGGTACACCTCTCTTCCGAAGTGCAATAGGTACATCCAGATCATTGGGAATCTCCTCAATCTGTATGCCAGCCTCCTATAAAGGTTCCTGCTCAAACGCATCCCCAGACCCATCAGTAGAAACAATGTATTCAAAACAAACCTGAGGCATGCTAGATGACGGGTGAGGACCATGAGCAGAAGTCGGCCGACGGGTATATAAGCGGGGTAAGGATGGAATAGGGATAGTGAGTGGTGATGGTAGTACAGGAGGAGGTGGTGGAGTAACGGGCACAGCAGGAGGTGGTGATGGGCTTGGAGGAGGAGGTGGCATATAGACCTCACCATCAGAATCAGATGAAGTCAATCAATTAAAACTACATCACCGACTCAAAAAATGTGACATCAGCACTGACATAATATTTCTTGTGCAATGGATCATAGCATCTATATCCCTACTGTGTCCTTGAGTACCCAACAGAAACACATTTGACAGCTCTAGGAGAGAGCTTGTCAAGACAAGGAGACAACTGATCTACAAAGGCAATTGAACCAAATACACGAAGAGTTAGTGAGAAGTTGAGAACAACTCCTTCTCAATAGAGAAGGAACTTTCTCACCCAGAACAGACGAGGGCATGCGATTCACTTGATAAAAGTAGTAAGAAATGCATCACCCCAAAATGAATGTGAAGCACGACTCTGAATAAGAAAGGTTCAAGTAACATCAAGTAAGTGGTGATGCTTACTTTCTGTAACACCATTTTGTTGGGACTTATAGGCACATGAAATTTGATAAACAATACCACAAGATGAGAAGAATTGTGAGAGTGCAAGAGTACAAAATTCCAATGCAGTGTCAGTTCGCACAAATTCGACTGTGGAGGAAAAAAATATACTTTACTTCATTGATAAAATATTTCATCGCATTCGCAGCCTCATATTTACTCTTTAATAAGAAAACCCATGATAAACGTGAGAAATCATCTACAGCCCCTAGATAAAATCCGTCCCTAAAGATCGGGTACACGGCTCGGACCCCAAATGTCTACATGAATCAACTCAAAAAGAGAGATACTACTCCAACTCTAACGACTAGGAAAAGCATGTGATGTTGTCCTAACTGACACGCCTCACACTGGAAGGATGAGTGAGGAGAGATCTAAGGAATAACGTGACACATCTTCTGAAGAGGAAGGTGACCAGAGCGCAGATTCCACATAAATGGGGAGACTGATCATGTAGAATTAGAAGAAATTACGAACCAATCGATAGAGGCCTCCCTTCTCACGACCATGGTCACTCACCCCGCCCATAAGAATGTCCTGAAATACAAGGAAAGATGGATCAAAAATAGCACGACGATGTAAATCCTTTGTAATCTGACTAATAAACAATAAATTCATAGTAAAATCAGGAGCATGCAGCACATTCTGTAGACGTATCGAAGGAGTCAAACTGATCTCCCCCTGTCATGTAATTGGACAATGAGTCCCATTGGCTATGACAACTGATCTGCTGGGGGAACCTGTCGATATTCAGCAAACTGACTCATGTCTCCACACAAGTGATGGGATGCCCCAGAATCCATAATCTGTTCTATAATATCAGTTATGTAATATCACTCGTACTCTCCTTATTCAGAGTCGTGCTCCACATTCATTCTGGAGTGATGCAGTTCTTACAGCTTGTTATCTTGTGAATCGCATGCCCTCGTCAGTGTTGGGGGAAAGATACCTTTTTCTCTTGTTTTTCCAAATAAGCAGTTGTTCTCTCTCATCCCTCGTGTTTTTGGTCTGTTGCGTTTGTTCATCGGTTGTCTCCAAGGATTGACAAGCTCTCTCCTAGGGCTATCAAAGGTGTGTTTCTCAGGTACTCCAGGATGTAGAAGGGATATAGATGTTATAATCCGTTACACAGGAGTATTATGTCAGCGCAGATGTCAAATTTTTTGAATCGGTCATGTACTTTTCTCGTGCAAGGGCTAGGTTTACTTCTTCATATTCGGATGATGAGGTCTACATGCATCCTCCACCTGTGAGTCCACCACCTTCATTACCATCTATGCCCCCTCCTCTATCACCATCTACATCACATCCTCCATCACCCATACTAGCCTCATTGTTGCTCATTGTTCATGTTCCACCACTACCTAAGCACTACAGTCGACGGCATGCCTTGTTCATGCTCGTGGTCCATCATCTAGCATGCCCCAGTTTTATCCTGAACACATTATTTCTAACGATGGGACTAGAGATGTTTCTCAGCAGGTATTCTTTCAGGAGGCCAATGTTCAGGTTACTGGCAGGACAGATGATGATCTTGATGTGCATATCCTTATTAAGAAGCTGAAGTGTGCGTGTGCTTCATATCCAGTTGATTCTCATGTCACCTTTGATCGTCTGACAGGAGACTTTAGCAGGTTTGTTGTTGCGTTGTCTGTTGTGGATATACCACGGAATTACCAGGAGGCCTTGAAGGACAGTCGCTGGCGTTTAGCTATGGAGGAGATGGCAGCTTTACAGTCGAGAGGTACCCGGAGCCTGGTTCCTGCTCCTTCTGGGGCATCTATAGTCAGTTGCAAATGGGTGTTTACAATGTAACGGAATGCAGATGGGAGCATTGATCGGTACAAGGCCAGACTAGTGGCACGAAGCTTTACTCAGACATATGGTGTGGATTTTCTAGACACATTCTCTCTGATTGCTCGTCACTCTACCCTACATATTCTTTTATCAGTTGCAATGGTTCGAGACTGGCCTTTGTTTCAACTAGATATGGTGATCTTCAGGAGGAAGTCTACATGCAGCAACCACCGGACTTTACTGCTGAGGGGGGGTGTTCACAGGTGTGTAGACTTCATAAGGCAATACATGGCCTTAAGCAGAGTCCAAGAGCTTGGTTACAGAAGCTCTCAGAATTGTTTGAAAAGCAGGGGTTCAAAAGGTCGAATGCAGATCATCCTCTCTTCATACAGAGAACCTCGAGAGGTATAATTCCTATTATGGTGTATGTTGATGATATACTCATTACAGGAGATAATATGCAAGGAATAAAGAGGGTAAAAGAATTTTTGGGTCGTGAATTTGTTACCAAGGATCTTGGTATCCTTAGATATTTTCTGGGACTGGAGTTTGCCATAAATCAGCGAGGACTTATGATGACACAAAGAAAATATATCACTGATCTGCTAAGTGAAACGGGCATGCTTCGATGTTAACCCGCTACCAACCCTGTGGATCCAAGCATGATGTTGTATGATGATGATACTAATGAGATAGACAGTAGAAGATATAGAGAACTGGTGGGAAAGCTTCTCTATGTTACAATTACTAGACCCGACATCTCATTTGTTGTCAGTCGAGTTAGCCAATTCATGGAGCAACCTCGTCAGGTACATATGGATGCTATACAGATGATACTAAGGTGTCTTAAATCATCTCCAGTTGCAGGGCTTCTATTTAGAACAGGTGGAGCAATCACTATCTCAGTGTGCACCGATGCAGATTATGCAGGGTGTCCCAAACAAGAATTGAAAAAATGAAAGGCAGAACGAGGCGTTTTCCCTGGAGGCGAGGCGTAGCCTCAAGGCGGTCGAGGCGTAAGCCTCAGTTTGTATAGGAAAATACTTGCAACAAATATAATAAACATATTTACTGATGAAACTATCTAAACTGACATACATATAATATACAACATTGTAATATATGATGAAATTATGAAGATAAGAACGTGAAAGAAAGGGTATATAAATTTCATAAACCTATCTACTAAATTTCTACCCATTCAAAAATAGAATCGTTGGCTATAATTGTCATTAAAGTATCAAAGATAACATGTTTTTCGCTAAAAATATTGTGGTGCATAAAAAATTATGATTAGATGTACTTGTTATATGACTAATATATAAAATATGACAACATTGACATGCCTTGAATCTAATATTATTTTTTCTAGTTGGTATATTACACCGTTCATTATGGCATCTCTCTTAACACTAGATTTTCTTTAATCTTTATGGATTGTTTATTTAAAAGTGCAATATTAAGAATTTCTTGGAAAAATTAGACAAGTTTGATACTCAATATGAATATGAACAAACTTAAAATTCCAAGCATTCATCTTGTAAATATATATATATCATAGACAACTATACATTTATAAGCATCTAAAACTACCAACAATACAATTTAAAACTTTAGAAAATACTTTAAAATCTAGAAAATGCCTCACAGACCGCCTTGTTCCGCCTCGACCTTCTGAGGTGTACGCCTCATCAATACCATCCAAGGCGTACGCCTCGAGGCTAAAAAAGCTCGCCCCGTTCCGCCTCGACCGCCTTGAGGCTAGCCTTTTCATACCATGGTCCCAAGGATAAAAAGTTCACAACAGGATTTGTTATATTTGTTGGAGATTCCCCTATCGTGTGGAAAAGCAAGAAACGGATTGTAGTGGCCAAGTCTAGTGTCGAATCTGAGTATAGGGCTATGGCACAGGAAAGCACAAAAATGATGTGCATTCAAGCTGTACTAGCAGATCTACACATAGATGTTCCCCTTCCCATGTCGTTGAAATGCAACAATCAGGCTGCTTTATTCATCGCAAATAATCATGCATTTCACAAAAGGACGAAACACATCGAGGTTGATTGCCACTATATGCGTTACATGGTTCAGAAGGGCTTCATTTCTACTTCCCATGTCAGCTCAAGAGATCAAACTGCAGATACTTCACCAAAGTTCTACTCAGAGGACCATTCTAGAAGTGTTCATCCAAGCTAAGCATGATAGATATCTATGCTCCATCTTTTTTTTGAAGTCCAAAGAAAGCGGGGGAAACACTCGATGGTGCTCGCCCCACGGTTTTTATTCAAAAGACAAAAATAAACAGAAGGGGGGAGAAACAAACACACGCCGACATCACAGGTCCATTACAACACCCAGTCCTCCACCATGCGTTTGGCATAAAATTGGGCTCAAATTTCAGCGATATTCGGTCGAATTTCTGTCGAATATCGATATCCAGTCGAAATCGAAATTCGACCGAAATGACCGAAATATGGGGGTCCTAGTACAAAAAATGGCCGAAATGACCGAAATTTCGGTAGAAATTCCACCGAAATTCCATCGAAATTCTGTTTTGGTCGATACCGAAATGGTGACCGAAACCGACATTTAGGGCCTTGGTAAATCACCACCTTCTCCTTATAGAATCTTTGGCCCGAGAACAGCAAGTCATTCCTACCCCGCCAAACTGCCCATAGAATGGCCAACAGATAAAGCAGCTCCCTCCTCGGCCTATCCTTATTCGCTTGGAGCGCATTCCAGAAAGTATGAAGATCGTCAGTGCAGCACCACGCCAAGCCAGCCTCCTGCCAAACTTGAAAGACCATGGAGCACGAAAATAAGAGGTGTTCCACGGATTCAATCGCCTCATTGCACAGCAGGCACCTGTTAGAAACGCCGCCCAGCAGCCTGGCACACCGGTCCCTCGTCATCAGCCTCTGCCTCCTGAGCAGCCAAAGGAAGAACCCAATTCTCCTTGAGGGGGAGCGTAGAGATATATTTCATATTTCTGTACTCTTTTATCTACTATGTTCTTTTTTCAATCTTATGTAATTTACCGATAGGTCTATCCTCTATATAAGAGAGCCTAGGGTTCAATGGAATAAACAAGTTGCTTATTTTTCCCAACAGTAGTGCCGCAAGCAACATCAAAAGCTCTGTGAAATGGTGATCTGACAATTCAATATGAAAAGGAGATATCCAGCTAGCGCCCTCCCAACAATCTCTGTGAGAACACTCCACACTAGTTGCCTATGCAAACAAACCATCATTTCCCTAAAATGAACCCACAAGGGCCCTCGCCCAGTTTGGTCATCTCCCAAAAACGGACTCCACAGCCATCACCTAAGACATGCTTCATGAGCGACACCACATACGGAAGCATTAAGAAAGTCCCTTTCCAGAAATTGGAAGGCAAAAGTACAGCAATGCCCTATGATGAAGTATCCAAAGAAATCCCATAGATCGAGCTTAGCATCCTGCAAAGCAAGTATGAATCTCCTTCCTAAATTCAGGTCACTCACTACGTTAGCAACGCGTGACTCATCGCATCCAAGTTGTGGATCCCCAGCTTATCATCTCAACTATCCGGCACCATTGTTTTCCATCCCACCAAAGGCATCCCCTTCGCCTCCCTAGACAAAGCCAAAAGAAATGTCTCAAATCTCCCCTTCACACTAGCAAACAGTAGACGCGTGGAAAAGAGCATTAAGATAACCAATAAAACCGCCTTTGATTGAACAAGGCATCCATCGCTCGAGACACATGCAGCATACCAGCTTACCAACTTCTTCTCCAGCTTCTCGATAACAAGAAACCACTATGATTGTCAAAGCCTGTCACCACCAACCAAAGGCGGTCCAAGATAAGGGATAGGGAGACCCCCTGTTGTATCCATAGGGTAGTCTCAAAAGGCACCACCTCCTCCTCGACCATCTTAAAAATGACAAAAGCAGATTTGGCATGGTTAATATTCATGCTCGAGACTAATCCAAACAGCTCAAGAATAGTGGCTAGCCATTGTGTGGTCCCAGACTCTCCCTCCACAAAGAAAATAGCATCATCTATGTACTGAAGAATGGGAACCAAATCACACATGTGGAAATTTACCAAGAAACTACCCTCTCCAGCCTTTGACACCTCTTAGACAGGGCATTTGCCACCTCTGCAAATAATAATGGTGCCAATGGGCATTCCTACCTAAGGTTGTCAGGAAAGCTCGAGCTCGATGAGCTCAACTAGGGCTTAGCTCATTAAGAGCTCGTAAGATGGTTGCGAAACTCTGGATGGGAAACCAGTCGTCGGACCTTGCAGCAACCCTCCTCACATTAAAGTCGGTTGATCTACGGAGGCATCTGATGATTTTTAACAAAACTAACAGAACACTAAAATATCGAAAGCTCGGGAGGAGGTCTGCAGGATTGATAGATTGGAGGACAAGAGGTTGTTGATGATGGATGACATGCAGGAGAGGATAAGGCACCTTGATGAGCTACACTTAGAGGACAAGAAATCAATGGTAGTTCCATTTGGTCTATCCCTGCAAGAAGCGCACAAGGAGGCAATGGTGCTGAGGGGCCCTGTTGGTGGCTTGCCTATCACATATATGGGTCTGCATTTGGTAGCCTGTCGAGTGAAGTCTATGGATTGGAAGCTAATCGAGGATAGGCTGGAGGGACGGTTGGTAGGGTGGAAAGCAGCGATGATGTTGAAGGGCGGGAAGTTGGTGCTTCTTAAGCACGTGCTGTCAGTCGTGTCGATCTTTTTCTTACTCGCTAAATCCTTCCTCCAGAAGGAAAATAAGAGAATGGTCAAGCTGCTCGAAACCACCAAACATTAGGCACATCTCCTACACCACATACAACATCTCCTGACCAACTTGGTCCCAGAACTCACAAAAGAAGAATACCATAAATCCATCCAATCTTGGGCAGTCATCCACATTCAGATCAATTAGGGCTATTAGGGAAGCTCGAGCTTGATGAGCTCAACTCAGGCTCAACTCGTTAAGAGCTCGTGAGCCTAACTCAAAAACTTATCGAGCACGAGTTCAAGTTAGTTTCTTAGCTCATTAGGGTTATCGAGTCAAGCTCGTATTGGGCCATGCTTAACTCGATAAATCGTCGACAGCAAGGACCGAAATCCATACGAGATCCTCTGCAACAACACACACAAGACCCAGGTGTCACACAAATTCAACAAGCTCCAAATAATATGTATTCCAACCTATTCGCAAACACCCCCAGGCACCATCAGATGGCACCATTCTATAATTAGTAAAGCGAGATCCAACCATGAGCCAACTGAAGCAGTCCCAAGCCTCCAGCTTCGTCTCCTGCAAATAGACAACATATGCCTTCCAAAGCTCCAGAAGTACATCCACCGCTCTCCTCTTGTCTGCTCGACCAAGGCTTCGAAAATTCCAAGAGACAATCTTTAATTAGCAGTAATGGGGGTCGTCCCTGCCAACATTACCCCTACGTAGCATGTTATCTTTCCTTGATTCTCAAGCTTCTCTGGAAAGATAGTAAAACCCACCGGGTCGTAGCCTTCAACGCAGACAGTACTTGCATGCACTTCCACAAGCATATGTGTATCATCAATCTCCACCAATGACGCACTCATAGAATGTGGCAAAGGGCACAATAGCCTTCATTTGCGGTAGCTAACACATTCCGGTGGTCTGACTTGCAAATGGCGAGGGCAAATGACATCAAGCCTTGATGCCAAGAGGCAAGCTTCTTCTGTACCTTGAAACGTGCAGCCACAATACAAGGAACCCAACAGCAGAAGCCACAATTTCCATTAAACCACCTCAACACAACCCACGCGGCAACTAGCCACTGGGACAGTATTATACGATTCTGAGTTGCATCTCATGCTAGAACCACACGAAAAACTAAGGTCCACATGTGTCGAATGCCTAAGGCAATATGTACAAAACAAAGGGTCAAAAACCAAATTTGAAGACACGTCCATCACCATGAAAAGTAACATCATTTCTAGAAAGCCAGATGGCCCATAACCATGTTATAGTCCTCAACTGCTCAACAAGTGGTATGGACTCAATAAAAATATATCTGATGTCCTCGACAATTGATCTAATTTATTAAGAAAGATGTGATTTTCTCTATTATGTTGTATTACATGTCTACTTTTCTACTTCTTGTCAATAGAGCCAAGAGAATTCGCATATTACAAAGGAGGTTTCTTTAGCATGGTATCAAGACTTCATGTTGTGTAGAATGTCTCTTGTGAAGTGGAGCGAGGTTTGCAGACAAGTGATGGAGGGTGACTATGAGTAAGGGACTTGGAGGATCGAACTATGCACTCCTATTTAAGTAGATGTTTAAGCTGCTCAAGATGGGTAATAGCTTCTTGGAGGATGTCTTTTTAGATGTCATGTATAGATGATGGATCTAGCAGAGGCGAGGTTTGATCCCCCCCATGCCCTTCTCAGTTATGATTATGGATGGATTCTATTTATTGTGATCTTTTTAATGGTATTTCAAGCAGGGCAAGTATGATGAGTTTAGTATCATCTAAGTTGAAGAGTTGATCGGGCTAAACCACTTCCCAGTTCAGGGCTTTGGTTAAAAAGAATTAAGGTTGTCTTTAATTAAATATAAGACGTCGTATATAGAGAACATTATTTATTCGATTTAAATTTGTGGATTTTGTTTTTTGCCCAAATTTGTGAATTTTATTGGAGGGAAAATTGAAACTTGTGTTCTTTAAATAGAAGCCTGGAGAGGATGGGAGACACAGAGGGGTAGGAGATGGTAGAGGGGCGACGTCGTTAGCAAGGCTCGAGGCTACCAGGGTGTCGGCCCGCGATCAAGTCAGGAAAACGATCCAAGGAGATTTGCCTTCGATGTGGTGGCAAGGGTCATTTGGCGAATGAATGCAGGGATCATGTTAGGTGTTTCGCCTGTGGGCATAACGATCATTGTCAATCTCAATTGAATAGCACCAGTTTTGGAAGCCTAAGGCGCCTTCCCCACGATTGAGGTGGGGTCTGGGAACCTGGTACTTGTTAGGGCATGATGCAGGAAAGATAGAAGCCTTACATATGCAATGGAAGATATTAGAAGTGTCATTGGTCGATCGTTTTTAGGAGATGCAATTAAAATGTCAGGCTTGATGGTCTACATCTGTGGCCTGTCTAAGGAGGATGCGTCGAAGCTGCTAAGCCACAGCAGCACAGCAGTTGGTCGAGCTCAATGGAGGCATCCGAGGTTGGGTGATGGTGCAGTGGATAGGCAAGTTTTGAAGATTGTATAAGTCAAGGAGTTGCCCTTGCTTTCCAGAAGCTTTGAGATGATTCGGTCGACAATGGCACCAGCGGCAAAGTTGCAAAGCATCATTTCAGATGAGTTTCATCGAGGTCAACTACTCGATGTCATTGGAGTGATATCTGAGTTAAGGTGGCCACTTCCGTTCTTCATCAACACCAAGATTGAGGGCCTTGTTTTCTCCCTAGAAGTGTGTGAGTTTCAACCCTCGTCGTTGCTCGGAGATGTGCCTAGGAAGGTGTTCCAACATGGTGGCTCATTGGAGTGGGGGACGCCAAAGTTAGAAGGCGATAGGTCGTGGGAAGTTGAATCGCCAAAGGATGAGGAATTGGTGCGTAAAACTTCGGGAAGGGACAAGAGTGTGTCTCACGAGGGGGATTTGGGCTTTCCCAAAATAATAAACCCTCCTATGCAACTATCTAATCTAGGAGAGCGGAGTTGGGTCGAAATGACTCGATTTCTCTGGAACAAGTAGAGGTTGAAGTGGGTCTGAATGGCATGTTTTCGTTAATCGGATTGGAGGCAGTGGCGGTAGGCACCCCTCTGGACCATCCTTTGATTCCGAACCGTGAGGTAGACCTGATTGTAGAGCTGGGCGAAAGTAACTGGCGTACGGAGCTTTCAGAAATAGAGGAGATTCGGACCCTGAGATCCGAAACTTGCTGGTCGAACAAGCCCTCGGAAGGTTGGTATCTCTGTTATGCGACGTTCTCTTCTCTGAGCCGTAAAGGAATTCAGATTGAAGGAGCTAGCCAGACCACGTGGTCGGGCCCCTGATGGGGCCCCTCTAAGGAGATCTCTAGGGCAAAGCATCCACCTTCATGCCCTTAAGTAAAGCATTTTGGGGAGGAGTATGCTCGCCAAAACTTGAAAGAATGCAGAAGACGTATAAGATTTGAAGTCTGCGCTCGTCTTGAGGCTGTTGATCGGATGGATTCGGGCTCTGTAATAGAGGATGATGCATCTAAAGTTGGGGTTGTGGGGAGCCTAATTGGGCTAGTCGAGGCGGAGATGGGACGTGGCCTGGTACCGGAGGGTCGGAGTAGTAGAGGGAATGGTGAAGCGGGGGGGAGGATTTTTGGCATGGAGTGTTTGCAGGGAGTGCTAGAGAAGTACCTGGGGCAGGCTTAGAGGAGGACATGGTGTGTGTTGTGGTGGTACCCCCATCCGGGTCAGATTAGAATCCCAAATGAATATTATGACATGAGATGTGAGCGACCTGGGACAGCTAGATAAAAGAGCAGCAGTACGAGATGTTATGATGGAGCATAGAGCTGATGTGGTTTATTACAGGAAACAAAATTTTCTCAATGTGTTGACATGATATGGAAAGAAATTGGTGGCAGCAGGATATCGGAATGCGGAAGTATTGCCACAGAAGGTGCTTCAGGGGGTGTACTGATTGGTTGGAATGGGGATAAACTTGAATAGGTTGGAGAGAATATGACAGATGGACACAACTTCTGTATTATTACGATAGAAGGCGAACGAAGCAAAGGTACTCATTACCAATGTTTACGGGCCTTGTAATGTTTCGAAGTTCTTGGAGATGATAGAAGAGCTATATCTAGCACGTATGAGGTCCTCATCTGTGGCATGGATTGATGCTGGAGATTATAACGTAACCCTTCGTCCAGAAGATCGCCCTGTGATGCGTGTGGGTGTGATGTGGGGTTGGATGATTTATCCACAATCATTATTGAGATGGGTTTACAGATTCTGGACGTCGCAGGTTGTATATACACATGGAGAAACTCAGCGGCCAGCAAGGTTTGAAAGAATGAAAGGTGGAACGAGGCGTTTTCCTCAGAATCGAGGAAAGGCGTAGCCTCGAGGCGGTCGAGGCGTAAGCCTTAGTTTATAGAGAAAAATATGCAGAAAACTATAATTATATATATGCCAATGTAATTATATGTTCTTTGCCCAATATATAATACTTAACACTATAAAATATGATGAAATGATAGAGATATAAACACCGGAATAGAAGATAGAACAACATCATATCCCTTTCTACACATTTTCATCCAGCCAAAGAGGAATTCATTGTCTATAAATGCTGTGAAAGAATTAAACAATACATATTTAGCTTTGAAATATTGTTGTAGTTAGGTACGATTAAATATATATCAAAAAAAATATGTTATGTGTTTGACATATAAAATATGGTCGTACGAGAAACCATGAATCTTATCCGTTTTGAGCAAACCTTTAAAATATTGTTGTAATTAAAAGTACGATTAAACATGCATCGAAGAAATTTATGTTATATGTCAAACACATAAATTATGGTAACATGATAAATCGTGAATCCTATCTATTTCGTTTTGCTTGATATATTGCAAAGTTCATTAGGTTTACGAGTATTGTTGGATTTCATATTTATGAATTCATTCATTAAAAGAGAAATATTAAGAGTTTGCAAAATAGTTGGACACAATTAATACTAAATATGAAGTTATGGGCACGGAAGAAACATCAGATTTAGATATTTATGTCATATAATCATTGTACTAAAGAAGCAGATATTTATAAGCTTCTCAAACTACCAAATAAAACAACTAAAATCATAAAAAAAATACCTCAAAAAAGTAAAAACGCATCGCAGAATGCCTCGACCGCCTCTAGGCTACGCCTAAACCTCCTGAGGCGCACGCCTCACTGGACTGCACCGAGGCGTACGCCTCAAGGCTAAAAAGGACCGCCTCGCCTCGAGGCGTACGCCTCGACCGCCTCGAGGCTAGATTTTTCATACCATACGGTCAGGTCACATCTCAATTGATTATTGGTGTTCGCGAAAGCTTTGAAGATGTTCCCTCTGGAAAGGGCATGGGCCTTACCAAGAGCACACTCAGACCATACACCCGTGTTGTCACACGACTCACACCCCCAAATTACATGATCGAGAATGCTTGTGCATATACTGTAGCAGATGCAGGGATATGATCGATGGAGCTGATTTTAGGAGGAGTCTAGAGTGAGTGGGTAGCACAGAGGTTATCTATAGGAGTCTTGAAGACCTAACCTTACGTTGCAATAGAGAAGCGTCACAGAGGACAATGGCTCGGTAACATAGTATCGTAGAGCTTGTAGTAGTGTGAGCACAGTGAATACAGACATGAGTGCAAAACATGATGACGGATGTACGCAGCGGTACGTACGCGAGCGTAACAGGTCAGTATGCAGTGCATTATTATAATGTGGTACGATCATACAAGCGTACACACAAAGGTGCACGTATAAGTAGTGATGCATGGTAGTCCAAGGAGGCATGGAGCGTTGCAGGTGATGAGTACGAGCATGGGCGAGCATGCTCGATAGTACGTGTATGAGAGTGGTCTGGGGACCACAGTAGCGAAGTTATTGCATGCTTCCCCTTAGCATGAATGCTAAGGAAGGGTATATCGCACAAGGGTCTGGTGGCTATGAGTTCCCTTTAACACAAAACCGAGTGTTCAGCAGCACTTGGAGAAGTATGGCAAAGCTGCATCAGCAAGACGTTGAAGCATGAATGTGTTGATGATTGGGCAGTTGATGTGGCATCAACCGTGCGAGAAGACGAAAAAACAACAAGGGAATCGAAGAGACAAGAAGACGAACAGTTGTTGTGGAACACGAAGGATTGTCATAGAACGTGAAGAATCTTGAGTCTTTATGTGTCACAATATATGTAATAATGAGCGTCCCTTGGGTTACCTTGAGTCTTGTATATAAGGAGGGGCGGTGACTCATTTTTACATACCTTACTCCAGAGCGAGTCTCCCCTTCTAATAAGAGAAGTGCTTTATGCACATGCTTGTGTGATTGAATTGTTGAGTTCTTGAGCATTCTTGAGTGGGTTCTTCATAGTGTTCTTGAACTCTCTGCAGTTCGTGCTTGTACTTGTGTAGGAGCATCGATGAGTGAGCAAGTGCAAGTTCGAGAAGAGTTGGAGCGTGTTCGCGATCCTTCTACTCAAGAGGGTTGGTTAGCTACAGGTTAAGTTAATGCCGCACAGCGACACAGGTCAAAATTGGTGAAGGGATTTTGACCATGTGACAATTTGTATTAGAGCAGAAGGCGATACCATTAGTTGATACGAATTGGTATTAGACCACAGGAGCGTATCACTAAACTTGGTTAGTGCCAAGAAAACATGCAAAGTTAGGAGCAGTTGTTGTGAAGTCGAATCATAGGAGCAAAGGATACTTGTTGGTGCAAGTTCATCTTTAATCAACAGAGCGAAGATGGTGGGTGTCACCGCTATGTTGCAGCATTGGAGCATGCAGTGGCAGAGATGGAGTCCACCATTGGGACTCATGGCCACCGCATCGTCAGCTGGAGGATTGTTCTTCAAAGGGATTAGATGTTGGGGGATGAGCGCTCAACGGAACTGATTAAGACCTTGGAGGACAAGCTGGAAGCGTTCAGCACGATGATGGAGGATCTATGCAATGAGATCTCCCTTATCAAGAAGGCAATGGTGAATGGCGAGAGCTCTACGGAGGTGCACCAACTGAAGGTACCTAAATCCAAACCCTTCACAAGTACTCGGAGTAAGAATTGGAGAACTTCTTATGAGACATGGAAGTTTACTTCGAGGCGACCAAAATGAGGGAAGCTGAGAAGGTGGGCTTGGCATCGATGTATATGTCGAGCAATGCTAAGTTATGGTAGAAGAGCCGTGCAGCAGACGAGGCGAGAACGAGGATCTCCAGTCGGGAAGATTTAGTCACGGAACTGAAGGAGCAGTGCCTCGCAAGAATACCGCGTGGAACACACGGGAAGCTCTTTGACGCTTGAAGCAGACAGACACGGTTCGTGAGTACATGAAGCAGTTTGTGTCTTTGCTAATGAACATCAAGGGCATGTCAAAGGAAGACAAGTTGTTCAACTTCACGACTAGTCGCTGCCCCAACCGGGCTTCCTAACTCACGTCCAATTGAGGGTCACCGCAGGCCTCATACAGTCAGGTGTAAGGATCACCATAACCGGCACAAATATCAGTCATCACTGATTCATAACAACCAAACATCTCAAGGATTTCAGAGTAATAAAGATCACTTAAGTTCCTTGGTCCGTTAAAGCACTGAGATTCCTGGATCGGGTCAGGAATTTAGAGTCAATTTCATGCAAAATTCTCAATGTTTTCATTTTTAAAATCATGAGATTAGAAGCTACTCATTGGATCTGGATTTTTGTTCAAATTAATGCAAAATTCCCCTAACTTTTCTTCATTAAAACATGAGATTTAGAGCTACTCATTAGAACTGAATTAAGTTCAGTTCTATGCAAAATCCCAAATCTTTTCATTTTTCAAAGCATGAATTTTGTAGCCTAATCATTGTCTGAATCAAGATTAATTGCATGCCAAATTACCCCCAAATCTTTCATTCTTAAGGCATGAAATTAGTAGCTTAACAGTGGTCTGAAATTAGACTCAATTGCATGTAATACCCCCATTTCTCATCTTTCAAGCATGAAATCTGCAGCTTAACAGTGGTCTGAAATTAAAATTGATTGTATGCAAATCACCCTCAAATTTTCATCTTTCAAGCATGAAATCTGTAGCTAATTAGTGGTCTAAAATTAGACTCATTTGCATGTAAAACCCCCTATTTTCTCATGTTTCAAGCATGAAATCTGTAACTAATTAGTAGTCTAAATTAGACTCAATTGCATGTAAAACACCCCGAATTTCTCATCTTTCAAGCATGAAATCTGTAGCTTAACAGTGGTCTGAAATTGAAGTTAATTGTATGCAAATCACCCCCAAATTTTCATCTTTCAAGCATGAAATCTGTAGCTAATTAGTGGTGTGAAATTAGACTCAATTGCATGTAAAACACCTACAATTTCTCATCTTTCAAGCATGAAATCTGTAGCTAATTAGTAGTCAGAAATTAGACTCAATTGCTTTGTAAAACATCCCAAGTTCTCATCTTTCAAGCATGAAATCTGTATCCTAACAATGGTCTAAAATTAAAGTTAATTGCATGCGAATCACCCTCAAATTTTAATCTTTCAAGCATGAAATCTGTAGCTAATTAATAATCTGAAATTAGACTCAATTGCATGTAAAACACTTCCAATTTCTCATCTTTCAAACATGAAATCTGTAGCTTAACAGTGATCTGAAATTAAAGCTAATTGTATGCAAATCACCCCCAAATTTACATCTTTCAAGCATGAAATCTGCAGCTAATTAGTGGTCTGAAATTAGACTCAATTGCATGTAAAACACCCTCAAATTTTCATTTTAAAACACAGAATCAGTAGATAAATAAGGGGGTTTTAATTGGATCTTAGGAAGCATGGATTGGCCTGGAATTTGCAACATGCAGTTGCTGAAATTCCTAGCAGCAGCAATCGAAATCAGCAACCACATGCACTGGAGCAGCAGCAAGCAGCTGCTTCAGCTGCTGGAGACAACACCACCTGCTACTTGGGAGCACAGCAGCAACAGCTACTTCAGCTGAAGCTTGAAGAAAGGAAGAAGTTGCTTCTTCGGTGGGGAGAAAAAGAGAAAGGATTGGGATTTGGGGGACATTATGAGGAAAGGGGAAGGGGATTTGGGTGATACTTATAGGGTCTGTTTGGTTACAGGATTGGGGTAACCTCCTGTGAATAGTAGCTGTTTGGATGGTTATAAGGGTTGGTAGAGGGTTGGAATAAGGAATGTGATGTGATGTCATATTGATTTGTGATGGAATTCCAACTCAGGATTGACCCAAGAATGCAGGGGGTAAACCGGTTACCCTGGGGTAACTCGGTAACCATACGAACCCATAAGGAAAAAAGGGAAAGGGGGTGTTGACAAGTGGAGGAGAAAAGAGAGAGTCATGTGTTGCTGGATTTTAACACTTGTATTTTATTTTATTTTTTATATCACTTCCAATCAATCCAAGATTATATGAACCAATCAGAGGTCAAAGGCAAAAAGAAAGGAAAAGAGTCGGAAGAGCACTGGAACTGCCGCCGCACGAGAAAGCAGCTGCCTACACGAAGCTCTAAGTCAAAATGAGCCACCAATGCCCTATAATGATGTCCTCTAAAAGAGTCCTTCTGAGACACAGCAGAGAAGGTTGAAGTCTAATCAACTTTTGACCCTCAACCTTATATCTCTCAATGTTGCCTTTGGAGTCTGTCTTGGTCTTCCCACATGGAAGACATGGATGCTCACTCTGGACCATGCGCTTAGGTTCTGCTTTCAAAGTCCTTTCCTTAGCACGTCGAGGGATTCCCCACAGTGTGGGAATGGTCCGGTATGAGACTACACGTCCCCGCCCTAACATGAAAAGTCAGTTCACGGACCACGTCGCATCTCATCTGAGATTTGCTCTTTGTGCAAAACAGACCAGCGGCTAATGTCCGTACAAGCAGAACCCCTGGATTCTGGAATTTTGTCGACATGAAAATGGATCCCAGAACTCAACTTTTCTATGAAGAAAGAAGCTTGGACCCTGGTTCGGTTTTAAATAGGATGGAAAACAGAAGACAAAACGAAGATGGAGTATGAAAAACTCAATACGGTGCCGCTCGTACAATCTTCTTCGCGTTACTGAGAAAGGGAAGCATATATATTCTAGCTACTATACGTACAGCTCCTACCCCAGACACCTATGAGGGTGCATAGCACAGGAAGCTACATATGGGATTGGGGGCTCGTGTCTGCCAACACAGGATAACAGAGTTCAGTAGTAAACAGAGGTGCAGCTCTTGGACTATCTAAAATGCGCGTGCTCGATGATGGACAAATTTGCTCACTGAACACAAAAAGAACGAAAAGGCTGATGCACCCGCAGGGTTCAGTGAGTGGGATAGGACTTTGTTTTCTCTATTTTGCAGACTTTTTGGAAATATCTGTGGGTTGGGGGCTTAGGGCTTGACAGTACAGGAGGAATCTTCATTCACGATTCCTATACGCGAGGGCATAAGCGGAGTCCTGTGTGGATGTCTATTTGCCCAGTTATCTGATTCAGAATCGATCCTGCTAATGATCGATCATCCTCATTTCTAATGGTTGAACAACTTGTGGAATATTTGACTAAAAAACGCCCTCAAAAAATCCGGCTCTTCCCTAACTCATATGGAATATCAAAGTTATCCCCATTTCCACCTTGAATCTCTGATTTAGATGAATAATAACTTGTTTCGACCGCCTCTGAATGGCGATTAAAATGAGTGTAATATTTATATTTTTTTGATCTAAGGTGGATTCAGAAATTGTCGAGATACGGTTTTGATTTGTGATTACATCTTGCGATTTTAAATAGTCAAACGACCTCCAATCGATGAACGGTCGATTTTGTTGCTCTTATTTTGTCGAATCGAATTTTGTGATGGTTTTGGTTTGTTTTTGTGGTTCAGATCGCGTCACGACTTTTCCGATGAAACGAATTACAATTCAATTGATTTTTGGTCGAATGATCCTAAACAAAATTGATTTACAATCTATGGATCGATTCAGATCATTTAAAAATATCGACCGAAAGTTTTATCGGATCATATGGACCTTAATCAGGTCAGGTTCGATTTCAAATCTGAGCGACAGTCAATTGCATGGGTTCTTTGCTTCCAAAAGATCAATTTTGTGCCATTTTCGGAATGAGATCCAAAAACGCCATATTCTTGTCAGTCTCCTTCCAAAAAGATCAATTCTTTCCTGACCTCGTTAACAATGCCCTTTTGTTAAAATATAATACCTTCAAACCAAAGCATTGCATGACCTTGCACGTGTCCAAAGTGCTTTAACCAAGTTTCTCTCACTTTATCGTATATCAGTGTAACATCAACCTTTCTTTGAATCAAAAATGGGAAAAACGTCCGTCATGGTGTCCGCTCCAAAATATATTAAAGCATCAAAAGTGGAATTTTACAAAAGCCATGTCTCGAGAGAGAGACCTAGCCAAGTGATTACATTCTAAACATAAAAATGATCCGTCAGAATATAACGTCATTATCTATCATTTTCAAAATAACCCGTATCTAACACGGTAACACCAACCTTTTGTTCGATACTCTCCTTGCAAATATGATCCTTCTTTATGTGGTCACACACCCATTAGAGGAACATGCCTATAGTTAACTGCACAACATTTCCTATCATAAAGCATCAAAGCTATCATGGCAACTTTTGTAGTTTTTTCCTTGCAGCTTCAGAGATATCTTCTTATCACATAGAAAACAAGAAGCTCCACTCAACTTCAACCGCCTCGTATAATTCTACATTTGGCAGCTCCATTATATGTGTTTCAAATCAAAGATCAAATATAAGTTTTCAAATGCATCCTTCTTCAGAATCATGTGTTCCAAATTTTACTCTATAAATTTCGAACTTCCTTTTCATTTAACTTAAAGTCTACACAATTTGTGATGGTTCCTGATACTCTAAGCTCTCCCTTTTAAGCTCGAGTTTCTTATTACCTCTATCTCTAGTCTCATCCACTAAATTTCCTCTGCAAATAATAGACACCAAAACATCTTTCGATGTACGTGCTTTGTTGATTTGTCCGTTGCCAAGGCAAAAGACCAGAACTCAAAACCTATATCTAGTAAAACTTACTCTGATAATAAAATATAATCCATCAGTCTAATTGGAGTCCTTGATGCACATCTTTTCACCAAGTCAATATACAGAATAAGCATCCTAACTTTCTAGAATCCTCCACATGATTTTTCTAGGTACAATTCAATGACTTACCAAATCGATATATCATAAGCCTTTTACAAGTCCAAAAAAATATCATATGAAGGCTCTTCTTTCATCTTATGAACACTCATCAACCGCCTAACAAGGTGTATGGTTTCAGTTGTAGACCTATTAAGCATGAGATCGAAATTGTTTTTTCAATACTTTAACTAAAGAATGCAAAAATACAAAATTCTCCCAAAAAATAATATAATTTTTTCAGTGTGTGTCTAAATCTATATTGACTTCTTGTTCACCAACAAAGCATTTGTTTAAAACTTCACAAAATAAATACTTTGAAATCCAAATTCATTCTACAATAAATGCAGTTAAGCTAATGAAAGGTCAGAACTGCACAAACTTATGGAATTGTTAAATATAAATAAAATATTTTTGTAGGATATAATCAAAGCAAATGCAGTGCAAGAACTGCTCAAACTTAGCAACCTGGCAAATGAGAAGAAAACAAGATAAGTAATAGTTACATACAGCATCATGTGGTAATATGTCAAAGGTGCCATTATCAGAAAAGGGAACCAATGCCATGTAAAAAGAAATGTAGCACATAATAATCCTTGAAGCACGAATTCTGGAATAACTACAGAATTAATGCGGGATGCCGAATCATATGGGTTGACATAGTCTAACTCCAAGTGTGATAAGCATATAAGCTGTAACAATAGACCAAATTAAATGCATTATTCAAACATATAAAAAACAATTTATCAAAATAAGCAGCACATTCAAACTCATTATTTAATGGATCCAAATATACAAATAATAAATCAAGCGAGAGCCTGAGTAAACAGCAGGGCAAATATATTCAATGTTGTTAAAGGAATCCTAGACACATGCCAAAGCAACCACTTTAGAGGACTTCAAACTCAATCTATCTACTTAGATCATGAGAGATCAGATAACACAAAGGTCAGTTGGCACTAGGACTGCATCTGGGTCATCCTCTGCCTAAGTGTGTCCAAAATCAGATTCAGATATGTGCATAGTTTCCAAGCCAAGTGTGTATATACTCAGAGTCCTCTAAGTGCTAGAAGTTCATATGAATTCATGCGGATAAGGTTTTGTACTTAATTCTTGACATTTCATCAATTAATAAAAGTGATTTTTACACCCATAACCCTGAGTAATTTCACAATTACAATCATAACCCTGCATAATCGTGAATTACATGATAAACCCTGAGTAATACTTAACTCTTACATGACATAACCATGGATTATGTTTCGTTTGAGATGTTTGTTATATTTGATGGTTTCCATTAAAAAAGACAAAGTTGCCCTTAATACTTGTTCTTATTTGCAAATCATGCCATCGCGTCTCTCTCCATCATCCGGGAGGGGCTGGGAGGCTGACATAGGCGAACAGAACTGTTGGATTAGGTGGTCGACGCGGGGGTGGGGGTCGCAGGGAGGCGAAGGCTGATGGAGAGGGGGCTGCTGGAGGTGGTGGTCTGCGCAGGAGGAGTGCTGGGGCTTACCACCGCCTACAAGCTCAAAATGTCCCAGAGAACATCTGCAGCAACAGCTTTTGCATCGTTGTAGCCTCCACTCAGAATTCGAGCCAAATGGCCACAGATCACCACCATATTCACCGGGTTTCTGGAAGAACATGTTGATGCGGTCAGTCTCGCAGGCTCGCGGGGGCTCCTCAGGGTCGGGGCTTGGGGAGGTCATGGCTTGCAGGCGCGTGCAGAGCAGGGGGCTCCTGGGGTCTTTGGGGCGGCTCGCAGGCGTGCGGGGTGGGCGCTCCTGGGGTCGGGGCTTGGGGAGGTCAGGGATTGCATGCACGCGTGGGGTGGGGGGCTCCTGGGGTCGTCGGGGCGGCTCGCCGGCACGCGCGGGGTGGGGGGCTCCTGGGGTCGTCGGGGCTTGGGAAGGAGGGGGCTCGTTGGCGCGCACGCGGGGGGAGGGGGGTTCCTGGGGTCGGGGCTTGCAGGCGCGCGGGGGGCTCCTGGGGGTCAGGGCTTGGGGAGGAGGGGGCTCGCAGGCATGCGCAGGGGAGGGAAGGGGTTCGAAGCTTGCAGGCGCATGCGGGGCGGGGGCCTCCTGGGTTCGAGGCTTGGGGACGAAGGGGCTTGTTGGCGTATGGGAGGGGTGGCCTTGTGGAGGTCGGGGTGCAGGGAATTGCTTCCATGTCGGGGTGGCGGGGGGAAGAGGGAGGTGGGTGGGGAGGAGGAGAAGCTTGGGAGCCTTGTAGGTAGCAGCGAGGGGGAGGGAGGCGGCAGGGCGGGGGTAGGGAGACGACAGGGCAGAGGGGGTGCCTGCAGGCGGAGGGGAGGAGGGTGTGGCTGCGGGTGGAGGGGTGGCGGATGGGTGAAGGGGGTGGCTGCAGCCGGAGGAGGAAGAAGGGGAGGGGTCGGCTACGCTGCAAGCAAATGGAGGATAAAGATGTTCTTTTTATTTTTTGAATTTTTTTACAACCGTTGGAAGGGTTGGATTAACCCAATGATATGGTTGGGTTAAGGGAAAAATTAACGGAGGGTCATGAGTGTGAGATGGAGTGACTATCCGGGGTTTCTCGTGTATTTCACGATTATGAAGGGTTATGAACTTATGATTGTAATTGTGAAATTACTCAGGTTATAGGTGTAAAAATCCCTTAGTAAAAAAATACACAAAAATAAGTGAACTGAATAAATGAAGGTAAAAAGAGAAAAATGAAGCAAAACGAATAGGCCTCTTGTAATAAATCATGTGCATGTCTAAAAAAGGTTTCTCGGTCTTCATTGAAGTAGATTACACGCATAGGATCTATTCATATCCATAATTTGTTGTAGTTCCTTTTCATTCTTTTGGAGGCAATGAAGGGCCTAGCAAGCCAGGTCAAGCATTGTTCCCAGTTCCCATCTGCCTTCTTTGTCCGTTTGAGTCGGAGTCTTTCTTCATCCACTTCCTCCATCTAATCTAGGTTGTGAGGTTCAAGTGGCTAACCAGATAGAATTCCCCAGTTCGTCAAAGTGACGGGTTGTTCTTTTTGCTTGCTTTGTAGTAGGCGAGTGGAGGTCTTCAACTTCCTAAGACGGCCTGAATTACTAGTTTCAGCCCTTCTCCCTACCAACTAGATTCTAGGAGTTCGTCCAATGTTGCTATATTCTAGTTGTTTCAATGAGTCGTCAAGCGCTTATTCAGTAGTCTATCTATGAACTAATAGTCCTGCTTGATTGAGGACTCTTGCTTTGAGTGCTTGCTTTCCCAGTAGACTATATTAAAAGCGATCAACAACAAAATGAATAGTAAGTCTGATATAGATGAACACAAACTAGGCTTCTTCTTCTGCCACATGGCAGTCTGGAAAAATATTCCTCATCAAACTTGCCAGATGGCAGCAAATAAGTACAAGTCCATGAATACATGGATATAATAATAGTTGCAAATAGTAGTAGTGTCAAAAGTGTGATGAGACTCGTCCGACATCACATAGAACTTAGCACATGAAACTCATATATAACTTGAGCAATTCAACGCTGAGAAGAAGGAAATCCCTTGTAAACGCCGTTCATTTAGAATCATTCTTTTAGACCTATATAGAGCAACAAAACTATCTGTTAGAGAGATTTATTTTATATTTTGTAACTCCTCGGGGTACTTTTATGTAATTTTTCATTTACAAGTGATCTAGGGTTTCGATCTATATAAGAACCCTTACACCTCTTGAATAAGACATCTAATGGCATTCCTCTCATCTTTCTCCCCATTATATCAGAGCAACGGGCATAGACCAATGTTCTGACCTAGATCCTACCACCACTACCAGCCCATGCCTCTTCTCCTCGTGACAGCCCTTGCACGGGCCCCTTTTCCGGCAACTAGGGCCTCGTGCAAGGCCCTTCAGGTTGTCTCCTCACGTGCGAGGCTTTGTCTGCACATCCAACCCAAGCAGTGTGCGTGTCACCCACTATTTGCGCCTCTGCAACATTGCCGCTTGCACTGTTGTTGTGCATTGCACCAACTAGGGTGTTATTTTGCGCCACCAAACGGTGTCCAACAACCTCGTATGCCTCCTCAGCACCGCCACCTGCACCGCCACAGGGTGATGCGCGATCTAGGGCTTTGTTCTCGCACATCCAACAAATGCCAGCACCCTCTCATGCCTCTCATGCGCAATCCATACATCTGCGTCCCTCCGATCTCTCTGTGCATCTCTGGTTTGTGGCATCACAGCCCTGGTTTGTTGCTCCAAAATCCCAAAGGAGGCTAAAACGATGACCTTGGTCACCCATATGCTTGATTAAATTAACAAAATCTTCTTCTACATCCCTTTTTCTGCCCTTTCATTGCCATGATGACATCCTCTGAGATCAAGCCCATGTACTCGACTTCTTCTGTGATGGTACAGGACATTTCTATCAAATTGGAGGGCATGGAAAACTATGTGTTCTGGTCTCAATCATTCAATGTATTCATCGGTGATCAGCGCAAGAATCATATCCTCACCAAGGATCCTCTCACGGAGACAGACAAGGACTATGACACCTTGTATGCATACAATTGCTAGGTTATTACTTAGAAGATCAATAGCGTTGATCCAAATATTATGGCAAAGCTTCTCTATAAAGACTCTGCAAAGGCGATGTAGAATAATCTCAAATAAACTTATGACACATCTTGGATTGTTGTTATTTGGTTAATATTCGATCGAACTTGATGATTCCCGAATATTCGGGTATTCGGCTGACTATTGCAATAGACTTCTGATTTTTTATTACTTTTATTTTTTTTTAAAAGTTCACATTTATCCTAGTATCACCACAAATGTTAAAGTTCCATATATGTAACTTGTTAATTGGTACTTTTCTTGGGCTTTTATTGATAGATGAACATGTATAAATACTTTAGAATAGATTTATTAAACATAATTTAATATTTAAAATAATTTAAAAAATACATAACCGAA
This sequence comes from Ottelia alismoides, assembly GCA_037367405.1. Lineage (NCBI taxonomy): Eukaryota > Viridiplantae > Streptophyta > Magnoliopsida > Alismatales > Hydrocharitaceae > Ottelia > Ottelia alismoides. Next base: position 908,138 of record JAZKJV010008172.1, on the reverse strand, counting down.
TCATTTCGAATATTCTCCCGAATACCGATTATTTTTTATTCTATGACCTCAACGACCGAATAGTGAATACAAACTTCTGCAACACTGCCCAAAGACAACCAAGTATCGATTCTCAGACATTTATACGTGGATTTGATCTGCTACTTACGGAAATTCTACTCTTGTTGAGTACTACATGCTCCTAACTAGCCTTTTGAAGAGCTTCTGATTTTTCAGTACACTTGTTGTGTAAACAAGTAGGAGAGGGATCTGAATGATAGGTTTATCGATTCCTTTCCGAACTACATCCATGATATAAAGTCGTAAAGGATAAATTTTAGACGGTTGACCCCCCGCTGTCAATTGAGACCATCTTTGGTCATCTGCAGGAACTCGAAACTTCTATTGAATGTCCTTCTGCCCTACCATCTGCAGAGTATTCTGCTCACTATGCATCGTTGGGACAGAGCGCAACAAAGCTTCCAAGGAGGTCAAGGTTGTAACTTCGATTGTAGTCGTGGTCGTGGACATGACTCAGGGCTTGGACATGACTTTGGCCATGGTTGTCGACGTAATTTTACTTCTCCTCAAAATCTTGTGTGCATTCATTGTGGGCGTTGGAACAACCCGTTTGAATGTTAATGGGCAAAGCTTGGCATACAATCCTGCTAAATTACCTTTTGTTTATTTTATGCATTCTCTTTTGTTTCCATCTTTTTATATAATTTACCCAACATGTTTCTCCTCTATATAAGAGAACCCTACTCGCTCATGAATAAGCAATTCTTCTTTCAACATGGTATCGAAGTGACCTAGACCGGAGTTCTCGTACCCCACCCGTGACCTAGACACCACCCGCCAGCCCTTTGCGTGCATCCATCAGACACCAACATCGTCGCCCAGCACCTTTTCGCGCCTCCAAGCGCCATCGCGCACCACGCAGGGCCTTCGCCCCGTACTGATGTTGCTACAGCTAGGTTGATGCCTCTGCCCAGGCCCTCCGATACCGTCGATGGAACACCCACAGGCCCCACAGGTATCGCCCTAACCCCCACAAGCACTGCCTTAGCCCCGCGATCGATTTCTCTCCTCTCTGTCGTCGAACTACAGTCTGAAACGGTCTGATATTAACTAGAAAAGGAGATTTTAGACCTATAAATCACTTTTTCTGGCCATGGCGCAGATCGATGATCGATGAGGATGGTTATATGAGTCTACACGTATAACCAATCCTATATATGATTGTGTAGACTCGCTCGGATCGGTCTACTTCCCTAGTCAAGTTCTGTTTCGATCTTATTCTTCATCATGTCAGAGAACAAGGGTGATGTCTTCTCTTCGTCTGATGCCTTCAAAGGCTTGGCTCCCATCGTGAAGATGGATGGGACCAACTAGTAGTTGTGGTCCATGTAGTTTTCGACCCTTATGCAGTGTAATAACAAGGAGCACATACTGACAAAGCCTGAGCCAACAGATAAGAGTAGGGATAATGCTTCGTGGAAGCAAGATGATGCATACGTGTGTGTTTGGCTCTCTGTGACTCTCACCACAGAGATCGCTAACAACATTGTAAACCAGTCCACTGCCAAGGGGATGTGGGATTTATAGCAACCATGTATGCCCAAGCAAAGAATGAGGTCAAGATTCTTCAGCTATAATTTTGTATGTGTGTGTAGGTGTATGTGTATATATATGGCCAAGCAGAATGGTTTTCCTCTGCATACCTTCTATACTTCGCTTCGAGGCATGTTTGAGAAGCTTCACATCTTCATGCATGTTACCACTTCCACTGAGCAGCAGATGGCATACAGAACTCCACGATGGTTGGAGTTTTCTTGGCAGTGCTACATCAAGAGTACGAGGCAGCACACATACAACTTCTTACAGGCGCGAGCATACCTCCCATTGAGGAGGCTTACAGTCGTCTCAGCATGCTTCTTATCCCACCAGCTGCCACCACACAGACCTCCTTAAGATGGTTGCATCTCGCAGCAAGGGAAGTTTATATATTTCAGAGGGTGCAGTCCCCGTGATAGACGAGGTGGATGTCAGTGTGGCCCCTGCACTTTCGGTCGGCATCCATGTCACTCTGAGGACACATGCTATCAGAAGCATAGATACCCCGCATATGCTCGTGTGGCTGAGTAGATTGAGCCTCAAGATGGCTCGGTCCTCAGACAGATTCTTACCTTGATGATATTCTCTCCCTTTTGAGGGAGATAATGACTTGTATTGCCGACAACACTACAGGTTTTTCATATGTTGCAACCGTTGCTAAAGCTTCTTCGAACTCCTCAGCTATAGCATACGCTTTTACTAGTTGTAGCAGAGAAGATATGACAAAGTGGATCATGGACTCTGTTGTTTATCACCATCTGTGTGGAGATAGAGCATTGTTCAATTCTTACATATCTATACCCATTGTTAGATGGATCGTCATTGCGAATGGGGTTTACTTATCCATTACAGGACAGGGGAAGATGCATTTGACATCAATCATATGCTTGTAGAATGTTTATATGCTCCTGATTTTCAAATGAATTTGCTTTTCATTAGTTAGATCACGAAAGATATGCGTCGTCATGCCATTTTTGACCCATCTTCTCTTGTGTTTCAGGACATATCACAGGCAGGGTGATTGGATGTGGTTGTGAGCAGCAGGGCTCTACATACTGGTCCAATCTCCCAGTGCAGGTGCTTATACAGTTTCCACTGGATTAGTCTCTCCTTACATGTGGTATCTTAGTTTTGGTCAACTTCCTCTATAGAAGTTGTGTCATGTCCTCCCAAAGATCTTCACATACTCTTCCATTCAGTGCGAGGCTTGCCAATTTGGTAAGCATCATCGCTCTTCTTTCTTAGGTCGACAGAGTCGTAACAGTAGTCATTTATTTAAGCTTATTAATCTAGGAATTTGGGGTCCCAATGGTGTTTCTGATATCCAAGGACACCGTTTTTATCTTGTTGTTGTGGATAATTATTCTAGAATTTCTTGGGTGTTTCTGTTGAAAAACAAGTCGGAAATCATTAAATCTCTTAAAAATGAAATAAAGAACATTTTCTATGATACGTTTATTCGCTCTAACAATGCCTTAGAATTATGCACATTACAATCATGGAATGAAATTTCGCGATATTTCGACGAAATTTCGTCAAAATATCGGTTTCGACGAGTCTGGGCTTTCGAAACTACTATATATATTGATATCCACGGTTTCGAGCGAAATATCGCGAGATCTCGGCGATATTTCGGCTCAACTCGAGATATCGACCGACATATGGAATCTTTCATTAAAAAATTCACCGATATGTCAAGATTTGCCGAAATTTCGGTCGAAAGCACCCCATTTCGACCGAGTTCAGGCAGAAGCATGTCCTTCCTCTTCCAAGCTCTTCTTCCTTCGAGGTAAGCCAAATTAGGCTAATTCTTCTTCAAATTCAAAAATTTTTTTAGGGGTTTCACTGTTAAGATGTTGATATAGCTTGCTATGGTGTTTATTTTGAGAGATTTCCCAAACATAGCTTTAAATTTGGAGACGAAAATTAGAGCTTTTGTATTTTTATTGCACAATAGTGCTAGCTATGAACATGGTATCTCGGATCTGAAGTTTGGGGTATTATATATTCGGATCTTAAGTTTTGGAAGTAGAAATCATAATCAGGATTTTTTTACTAATAAAATTTAAAAATATAGAAAATCCGAAAATCATTTGTTAAATATTTAGGTTTTTGTTCATATTTTGTGTCACTTAGGTAGTCTTTCTTGAAAATAGTCCCCTAATTGGTAGATCTAAGACCCTAATGTAGATCTAAGGTCCTTTTTCTGTGAATCGGAATAGTAGGTGTTAGAAAAATTAAATATATAATAATTCTGAAATTTAAAACATAAAATAATTTGCATATTCATAAGCGGTCGCATTGTATGCCAACTTAATGATTGTTCTTGAATTTCCTCGTAGATTTCGACGATCATCACCATGGCGTATTCTGGTTCCGGTTCTGGATCTGACAGTTCTGATGATCAGAGGGGCGATTTCAGTGGGGACATTGGCTGGAGGTATGCCTTCGCTCCTGATGGAAATAAGGCGAAGCCACAATGCAATTTCTGTTGTAAGAAGTTGGGAGGAGGCGGGATCACAAGGATGAAGCAACATCTTGTCGGCAACAACAAGAATGTTGTCAAGTGTACGCATTGTCCCAAAGATGTGAGGGACAAGGTCAAGGCAAGCTTGGATGGAAAGAAGGAAAAGGAGACGGAGAGGGTAAGAAGGGAAGAACAAATGAAGGAGTTCATGTTCGAGAAAGAATTCAACGTCATTTCTGATTCAGGCGACGATGATTTTGTGTACCCCGCCGACATTCAGACTGCAGCGGAGAGGAGGGCATACAGAAGGGCTACACAAGAATCATTGAAGAGCGAGTTCGAGAGGAGAGAACTCGGTGGTGCATGGGGCGGCTTCTATGGTGCAGATGGGAGTGGGAGTGGTTCTGGAGGCGCACCAGTACCACCACCAACCAAGAAACACAAGGGGAAGGGAATTGAGCCCTTCTTGACGAGGAGCGGATCCATACAATACAAGGCAAGCAAGGATCCGAGGCAGAAAACGGTGAAGGGAATGTTCACCAATGCACAAGAAAGGGTGGGAAAAGCCATCAGCAAGCTCTTCTTTGGGGAGAGCATTCCTGCCAACATTGCAGGCGGGCCATTTTTGCAGCATGCCATTGATGAGATCGTTGCAGCGGGAACGGGAGTAAAGGCTCCTACATCCTACGAGATCATGAACAAATATCTGGGGATGGAGAAAGAGGAGATGAATGAGTACATCGCCGAGTTGAGGAGATGGCCAGAGTACGGGATGACATTGATGTGCGATGGGTGGACGAGCTACATGATGAAGCAGATCATCAACTTCCTTGTCTACTGCGATGGGAAGACAATCTTCTTGAAATCTGTTGATGCATCTGAGCATGTGAAGGACCACAGGTACCTTCTGAAGTTGATGAAGGACGTTATAAAAAAGGTTGGGAAAGAGCACATTGTGCAAATTGTGACGGATAACAGCAGCAACTTCAAGAAGGCTGGTGAAACAATAATGAAGTTCAGCAGCTACGGAATTTTTTGGATACCGTGTGCTGCGCATTGCATTGATTTGATCCTTAAGGATTTCAGCAAGAGGAAACTCATCTCAAGGGTGGTGGAGAAAGCACGAATGATAACCACATTCATTTACAACCACGGCAAAGTGCTGGCACTGATGAGGCGGATGTGCAATGGGGAGTTGGTGAGGCCTGGCATCACATGCTTTGCAACCAATTTTATAGCGTTGCAAAGCCTCAAACAACATAAGACAGGTTTGAAAACCATGTGTTGCCAAGGTGAGTGGTTCGAGATACCTGAAGCTCGAACTGAAGGAGGACGGAAGGTAGAGATATTGATCAATGATATCTCCTTTTGGGATGATGTGACTCGGGTCACGAGGATCATGGATCCAGTTGTTTCTGCGGATCATGGATGGCGACAAGAAGCCCACCATGGGAGTCATCTACGAGGCAATGCGCTACATGAGAGAGAAGGTCAAAGAAGCGGTTGGAAAGGGATCCAAAGCATGGTTGGACATCATAGACGAGCGATGGTCCAAGATGCTCTCACATCCTCTTCACAAGGCCGGTATGTATTATGTAAAAATGGATTTTTTTTCATTTTTTAAATTTCTATAGATCTTTAGAATATGAGTATTGAATATTGAGCTTGTTCGTGACTTTGTGTGCAGCTTATTACTTCAATCCTAAGTACCAGTACAAGAATGGACTTGGTACAAATGCTGACCTTCTAGCAACCATACAGATTGTGGTGGAGAAGTTCGTCAAGGACGAGAAGTTACAGATCTTGTGCATGAACGAGGTAATCCTCAATTTCTAGCTAAATTTGGAGTCACAAGAAATTTCGTAAAGATGTATTATGACTTAAACATATGTGTGCACTGTGCAAGTTAAGTATTTCCGGGATGCATTGGGTCCCTTCGATCGGATTACTGCGGTAAATGGACGGGGCAATACTCTTCCTGGTAGGGACGAAGACAAATAAAACCATTACTTGTGTGTTCATTTATTCCTACTATTGATTTCTCTCTTTTTCTTTTTTTGCAACCGAATGGTGGTTGTTATACGGGATGGAAGCTCCCAACCTTCGAAGTGTGGCAGTGAAAGTGTTGTCTCAAACTGCACCTGCTGGCGGTTGTGAGAGGAACTGGAGCACGTTCAATTTGATCCATTCCAAGAGACGGAACAGGTTGGGAGAAAAGAAGCTCAATGACCTTGTCTACGTGCATTACAACTTGAGGCTGAAGTTGAAACATGCAAGGGAGGGACAAGACAAAGATGACTACACGGACCCTACTGATCTTGCATACATTTTCAAGATGCACGATGACGATGATGATGAATACGTTCTCCAGAGGTGGATGGATTCCAATGATGCCCCCGTTCTCGATCAGCCAGGTGGAAGACCAAATGAGAACATAAGCCAGCAAATGGGAGCAGACGTAGGTGACTATTTGGCAAGATCCGATCAGATTACAGACCCTGTTGGAGGGTTGGAGGGCGAGATTGATGCGGTTGTTTATGAAATTCTCTCGAGTAGCTCCAAATCCAAATCAAAGTCAAAGGATGACAGTGGAGATGATGATGATGATGATGTTGGTCGTGGTGGACCTGGTGGTGGTGGGGAGACAAACTCAAGTGGGTCAGGAGGGAGTGGTCATGGAACACAAGATACCAGACTTGAGGAAGGGCTACATGCAGGACGTGAATATATGGAGCAACAGCGGAACACACACGAACAATTTGTTCCAAGTCCAGGGCCTACGGATTACGAGTACGATCGAGGCCATCGTCCAACCGACAGCTACATGGACGATTTGACATCATCTGTAGGTTCTTTGAGCTTCATGGGCATTAACAGCCCATATCGTGGAGGAGCACCAAGTCCTTTAGGCAGATATGGTCGTCGCACGATGAAGATCATTTGGTGTCTTCCCGGAATACTTTCATGCTACTCCTCCAGGACCTCCTCCTCCTCCTCAGTATGCACCTCCATCATATTCATATGGTTGCAGTGGATATGGGGGATACAATAGCTACAGCAGAGACAACTACCAAGGTAGCCAACCTGAGCAGAGCCAGGGCAGCTTCTTTGCGGGTGACAGCTACGATTTCTTCCCTGAGTACATGCCAGTTCCTCCTCCTCCTCCTCCTCCGTAGAGATCTTCTCCTACTCCGTCGTCGTCGTCCCGAGGATCTCAGGGCAGTAGTTCGCAGCCTCGTCATGCCACTCGTGATACCGGATCCAGTGTTGCTTATCCTCGTCTCGGGATACTCATAGGCATCGATGACCACCAATACAGGCAGTATGTGATGGATTACAAGGCCATGTACTCATCCATGACATGGGAGAACTACTGCGAGTTCATTGAATCTGCGATGCGTTATGAGAGACAACAACGAGGGGGGGTCATTCAGATCCACCGCGGAACTCTTGGTTCTGAACAAAACATGTCACCAGGTACTATATTTTAATCTTTTATTGCATTGATCATTAATATGCATGTTCTTAATAATTTTCACTTGTTGTAACTTGTAAGACTATTACTATGTTTTATTATGTATTATGATGCAGATGGATTTGCGACGGATAAAAATAAATTTTTGGTCGGTGGAATTTTCGGTAGAGAAGAAATGGAGGGGTTGAGAAGAGAGAGCTCGTCGGAAAAACGAGGGGTTGGAGGAGAGAAACGTGAAGACCACGTGGGGGAGAAAGAGAGACGAGAGAGAGATAGAGATAAAAATCTCAATTTTTCATATCATCTGACCTCCATAAAACAGTAGCCTATCATCCCTTTATATAGTAGGGATGAGATTACAAAAATAGAAATTCAAAAATCAAAATTCAAACAACTTATCCTAATTTGACTCTAACCGACTAACTACGAAATTCAAATCTCTAATTAATTAGTTGAGATCACACGCGATCTCTTATTTATAATAAAAATGCGACGACACAATTAAATAAAATGAGACTAATTTATCAGACAAAATTAAATAAATATAGCCCTATATATCCGTTTCATGCTGCATCATATTAACAATGTTACAACAATATCACCGATATGACCGATATGGCCGATATGACCGATATGTCTATATAAGGGGTATAGATGATCAATATGTGTGAAATAATTGTGTATTTGTATGTTATTTATTGTTCTAATAATTTGGAATATCAAAATTTACAATAAAATTGGGGAAATCGGATTTTTTAGCCTTTTCCAACTTTTCCACCGAAATCGTCAAAATTTCCCGAAATTTCGGCGAAATTTCGATTTTCCAGGTCACCGAAACGAGATCGAAATCGAGATTTCGAACCTTGATTACAATTATCTGAGTTCTTTAGGTCTCTTGGCATCATACACCAGACCTCGTGTGCTTACACTTCTCAGCAGAACGGTGACCAAACGTAAACACTATCGTTTACTTGATGTGACCAGGACACTTTGGATCTAGAGTCGTGCTCCTACTTCTTTCTAGGGTGATGCAGTCCTCGTTGCTTGCTACTTGGTGAACCGTGTGTCATCTTCTATCTTAGGAGAGAAGGCTCCTTTCTCAATTGTGTTTTCCGAAAATAATCAGTTCTCTCTTACACCTCGTGTTTGCATCTGTTGCTTTTGTTCGTCATCTGATGTCTGGTCATGACAAGCTCTCTCCTAGAGCTGGCAAGTGTATCTTTGTAAGCTACTCTCGTACACAAAAGGGGTGTTGTTGCCTTGATCTGGTTCGATGGAAGTACTGTGTTAGTGCAGATGTCACCTTCTTTGAGTCTATTATGTATTTTTCTCCTACAAGTGATAGGTTGACTCCGTATGACTATGGTGAAGAGGTATACAAACTTTCTCATACAGTTGCACCACCTCCAGTATCTACACCACCTCCACCACCTCCATCACCTCCAACACCTGCATCTGCTCATGTGGCTACCCCTGGACCATCACCCAAGACCTTGGCTCAATTTTTGCCACATTTCTGTATTCACAGGCCTTATAAAGTTCCCCAAGCTCATCGGCCTTTCTTATCATCCAGCACGTCTCAGGTATGTACTGAACACATTGTTTCTACCATAGAAAGGCAATATCGTGATATATCGGCGATAAATTGCCGATATATCGGTATCGGTGAGTCAAGCATATCGATATTAGCCATTATATCCATTTACCGGATTTCGTCGAGATGTCGACGATATATCGCATGTCGGCGATATATCGCCGACAGAGGGAATCTTACAACGTGTAAACGCACACGGTCCCATTTCGGCGATATTTCGATGTGTTTCGATCCAGATCACCATTTCGCACATTCTTCTAAGCTCTCTCTTAGCTTCCTTGAGGTATGTAAATTCTAGATCTAATCCGATTTTTTGTATAAATTGTGAAGTTTTTAGGGCTTTTGTTCGTACTTGTTTGCTAATGCGTATTCTTGTTTTTTTTGTAAGATTTGAAGTATTTAGTGAGATATTTTAGGAACTAATTTGGGATTTTTTTGTTTTGTTGTGAAATCGAGTTAATTTATGGAAGAATAAAGTTGGATCTCATGTTTTAGACATAGAAAATAAGGTTTTACGGTGGATTATGTTAAGTAAATATTATTAATCAATTAAATCCGTGAATTAAAAATTAGATCTATAATATAGTGAGATATTCGGAGAGCTAATTTGGGGGTTTTGAGTTATGTTGTGATATTAAGTTAAGTTATGAAAGAATAATATCAGATCTCATGTTCTAGACATAGAAAACAAGATTCTGTGGTGATTTATGTTAACTAAAAATTAGTATTTAATTAAATCTGTGAATTATATATTAGATTTATAATATAGTGAGATATTTGGGAGAACTAATTTGGGGTTTTTTAGTTATGTTGTGAAATTAAGTTAAATTATGAAAAAAGTCAGATTTCATGTTCTGGACATAGAAAACAAGATTCTGTGGTGATGTATGTTAACTAAAAATTAGTATTCAATTAAATCTGAAAATTAAAACAAAAAATAATTAGCTTGTGGCTGTAAATGATTATTCTCCTCATATGGTGATATCTCACGAATGTTTATAGTGTAATTTTTTTGCAGATTTCAGGCTTCAGTAATCAACATCATGGGTTCACACTCTGACTCATATCCGGAATCTAGTGGTTCTGGTCATTAGTTGGATAGTGGAGAGATTGGTTGGAGATATGCGACCGCTCCAGATGACAACATATCTAAACCACGATGCAACTTCTGTGGGAAGCACTTGGGAGGAGGGGGGATTACAAGATTGAAGCACCATCTTGTTGGCAAAAACAAGAATGTTGCCAAGTGCACTCGTTGTCCACGAGATGTGACCCAAGGAGTTGGTAAAGGCCAACTTGGAGGGAAGAAGGACAAGGATGTTGAGAGGTCTAGAAGGGATGAACCGTTCAAAGAATTCATGTCCAGAAGGACTTCAATATCCTCTCTGATTCCAATGATGACGACTTTATCTACCCTGCTGACATTCAGTCCGCAGCGGAGAGAAGGGCATACAAGAGAGGCACAAAAGAGTCTATGAGGAGCGAGTTCGAGAGGAGGGAACTTGGTGGTGTACGTGGCAACTTCCATAATGTTGGTGGCAGTGGGAGTGGTTTTAGAGGCGCACCAATACCACCACCCACCAAAAAACACAAGGGGAAGGGACTAGCAAGGTCTTAAATGTCAGATTTCGATTTCGTTTCGGTAAGCCTAGAAAGAGAAATTCGATGGAATTTCATTGAAATGCCGGAAATTGAGGAAACTACTTGAAATCTCATTTTTAAAAAATAAAGATTTCTAATATTCTTTAACTCAATAAATGAGATAGAAATATAGTTTTCTTTCTAACAGTAAGATAGTAATATAATATGTTACATTAAATTTCCATCTAATCATCCCAACAGTCAAAAAAGTAGTATATTGCTCAGAACTAGAACCAGATTTGGAACCGTGATTAGAAGTCATCGGCTACTTCTCTTCAACATGAAGAGAATGGTGGCGTGTAAGCACCTCTTCAATAAGAATGATGTGACAAATATGATAACTAATAATTAAAATACATATATCAAAATAAAGAAAAAATAAAAAATATATAAATATCTTCAGTTAAAACTATAATTTAATTATTAAATCTTGTGTTTAATTGATTTGATTTGGATTTAGATATAAAATATAGAAACTAACTAAAGAAACTTCTTTAACAATGTAAATTACTATAACCATTGTTTTAAAAAAACATGAGGCAGATCGAGGCGGTTTTCTCTTGACGAGGCGAGGCATAAGCCTCGAGGCGGTCGAGGCGTAAGCCTCATATTATATAAGAAAATATACATAAAATATAATTCAGCATAATTATATATATTTATAAAACCACAAATTTAGATATTCCTACCATATTCACCATATATGTTATGAGCATGAGAATATATAATATTCTTTACATGATTTACTTTGAATCCTAATTCGTATTATCATCCATATAAAATGCAAAGCTTATTATGACTTCCATTAATGATGGTGGGTGAAGTTCTTATCGATATATAACACTTCCTTTTATGTGCATGGGTGAAGCAAACTTATGTGACTAACATATATATTATTAACATACACAATATATAATATGTCTATGCTGTTTTATATGTGTTATATGATTAGCATATATAATAATGTCTTGAATCATAACCATCCGATTTGCTAAACTCAATTGAAGAATAGTTGTATGTCCCCATGTCGCACCATACCCTACCAGCATGGTAGTCTCGCTATATAACAAATTAAATTGTTATATGATAATGCATAATTTTTAAATATAGAATAAATATATATATAACTATATAATAAATAAATTGTTAACAATTAATATTATACGGTATCATAAAAATCAATATAAAAATATAAAATATATGGTACCAAACCTTTGCAGCTCGAGGCAGCGCCTCAAGACCGCCTCAGCGCCTCGACGCCTCGAGGTACACCTCACATGGGTTGCTTGAGGCGGGCACCTCGAAGCGATTTTCTTGGAAAACGGTCTCGAGGCGTATGCCTCAATGCCTAGAGGCACGTTTTTTAAAATCATGACTATAACAACTCAATACATTAATGAATAAATAAGTGAAAATTCATTAATATATGCAAATTTCGATAATTGCGAAGGGTAGATTCCCTTATTTTTGTTGTTTCCTCGAAACGACATGTAATTTCGATGGATTGTCGTTGACATTTCGGTGATATTCGTTGAAATCCTGGAAAAAGAAATAAGGGAGCATTTTGATTTCGGTGACCTAAAGAAATGGAAATTTCGGAGAATTTCAATGCAATTTCGTTGAAATTTTCTGGAACCCTTCTTGACGAGGAGCGGGTCCATGCAGTACAAGCCAGGCAAGGATCCGAGGCAGAAGACGGTGAAAGGGCTTTACCAATGCACGGGAACGAGTGGGAAAGGCCATCAGCAAGTTCTTTCTGAGAGCATTCCATAGTGGACCTTTTTGCAGCATGCCATTGACGAGATCGACGCAGCGGGAACGGGGGTGAAGGCTCCCACATCCAAGGAGATAATGAACAAGTATCTTGGCAGGTTAAGGAGGAGACGATGGCTCAGGATGCATGTGAGATTACTTGGTTACTCTCTATCCTACGGGAACTTGGCTACTCATGTTCCGTTGTATTGTGATAACAAGTCCGCTACACTTGCTACAAACCATGTTTTCCATGAGCGGACCAAGCATAATGAGATCGATTACAGCTTCGTTCGTGATGCTATATGTTGAAATAATTATATCTCTTTATATTGTTATCTTGTAATTTTCTATTTTCCTCAGTCTCTTTATGTAATTTACCCTTATAGTTTTTCTCCTATATGAGAGAGCTCTAGAGCTATGGTGAAATACAACTTTTCATTTCACACATTTGCACATGGTATCAAAGCGACGGTCCTAGACCGGAGCCTGTTCCCTAGAGCCCGACCCCACCGAAAACCCTAGCGCGTGCCCGCGCTTTACGTGCGCCGCTGCCACCGCCACCCGCGCCACGCACGCATGCCGCAACTGAGGGCACCACCGCATGCGCCACAGTGGGCAACTCCTTTCGCCGTGTGTCGTTGCTCGTTCCCCGCAGCCGCATGCCGCCGTCGGTGTCACCCGCACCCCCCCCCCCCGCGTGCTCCCGCGTGTGTTCATGCAACCGCACGCCTAAGCCGGCGTCGTCTGCGTCTCCAGCGTGTCCTCGCGTGCCTTTCGTGTGCAGCCCGCACTGCTGTAGGCCCCTGGTTCGGCTTGTCTTTGGTTTTCAAGGGTATAAAGAGATTATCTAAAACATCCTAGACACCCAAAGGAGCCTTTAAAGAATGAAAGAGGTTGTGGTATGAGTCTACACCACAACCATCTTCCCATATGTCCGTGTAGGCGCAAGTCTTTCCTGTTGCACGACCCAGTCTTGGAGATAGTTGTCATCATGTCTGACAACAAAGCTAACGTTTCATCCCTGGGTGCCTTCAAAGGTCCAGCACCCATAGTCAAGATGGATGGAACAAACTATGAATTGTGGGCCATGCAGTTCATGAGTTTAATGCAGTGCAATGGTAAGAAGCACATTCTCACGGTAGAGGAGCTGAGTGGCAAGACTAGGATCAATGCCTCATGGGAGGCCGATGATGCATATGGACGTGTTGGGCTATCTGGGACTTTGTCAACAGAGATAGCTAATGATATTCTAAGTCAGCATACTGCAAAGTCTACGTGGGACATTCTCGCCGCCACATACTCGCCGGCGAAGAATGAATCGGAGATACTGCAACTCCAGCACGATATTTTTACATCGACGCAGAATGGCCGCCCCCTCCATACCCTCTACACCTCTTTGAGGGGTATGATCGAGAGGCTACATGACAGCTACGCCAGAGCAGCTCAAGGCATACAGAGATTCCGTGATGATTAGGGTCTTTCTAGCCGCTCTTGATCCTGAATATGACGCTGCTCGAGCCCAGATCCTTACTGATGCCACCATACCCCCAATGGAGGAGGCATATCATAAACTGAGCAGGCTCTCCATATCATATGGTGGCACTCAGGTGTCTCAGACATCTTCTGTCATGGCAGCTTCTCGTGGTAGAGGAGGTACTTCACAGTTCCGTGGTCGAGTTGGCCGTGGAAGAGGAGGCAGTCGAACTCCTCGTCAGCCATGCACTTACTGCCATAGGTCAGGTCATTCTAAGGAAACATGCTATTCTGAGCATGGGTTTCCCACGTCAACGCGTGTGGCAGAACAGATCCAGCAGGACAGCAGCTCCTCAACTGCATCTGATCAGAGATTTGATGAGTTAGTAGCGCGACTCAAGGAGATTATGCTCTCTCCTGGGTCATCTAGCTCTCCGTCAGGATCAACAGAGGTAGCAGCTTCAGCCTATGCATCTACATCAGGTATAGGCGTATAGCATATGTTTTTACTAGCTATTACAAGGCAGACTTGATGCAGCGTGAAATGGAAAAATAGGGCCGCATTTTCTTCTACTTTTTATCTGTTAATTTTATTTACGTTTATTTGAGTCGTCGTGTTTTTTTAATTAAATAAACGAGATCGCCTGTGATCTCAATTAATTAGTTAGGGATTTGAATTTCGTATTTAGTTGGTTAGAGTCCAATTAGGATAAGTAGTTTTGAATTTGAATTTGAATTTCTGTTTTTGTAAACTCATCCCTCCTATATAAAGGGGTGATAGACTAGTTGTTTAGAGAGTTCAGATGATATAGAAAATTTGAGATTTTATCTCGTATCTCCTCTCTCTTCTCCTTCTCCCACGCGATATGCGCGTTTCTTCTCCCTCGAATCTCGCGCAACCGACGCGCTTTCTCTTCTCAATCCCTCCAATTTCTTCTTCTACCAAAAAATCCACCATCAAAAATATATTCCGTCGCCGCCGAATTTTATTTTTGCATCAATTGGTATCAGAGCATGGAAGTTGAATCGTTCTCACGATTCGACGGTCTTGTCGCATATTGGAGAATGAAGCTCGATCAAGCAACCCTATCACGTGGATCACATGCGCGTTCGCGTCAACAAAAATACAAGCGCCTCCGGAAAAGCATCAAGTTCAACAATGGATAGACTCATGGTACAATGTTGATATTTTTATGGTACAAGTTGACGATCAACAAAATCTTGTCGTCGACGATGATCTGTGCGTTGTTCAGATCGTTGTGGATGGAAAAAATGACAACAACGACGACCTTCTCGCTGTCCAGACCGTGTCGGGCGAAAACAACATCGTCGATGATGAATTGCTCACTGTCTCGGCCGTCTCAGAGGAGGAAAACATCGACCTGCTTGCTGTCCAGGTACATTCTGACTTGCAAACGCCCCAGAACTTGCTACACAACCCACCCGCAGCCCTCTCACGGACCCCCGCCGCAGCCCCAACACCTCCGGCACCCCCCCTAGCCTCGTTGCAACCCTCTCCCTCCACCGAAACAACCCCACCACCTTGTCCCGCACAACCAACCCTCCTACCTCCTTTCTCCAACGACTTCACCAACCCCCCCACGCCCCCTGTGGTGCCACCTTCAACCCCCGCAGCCCTTGTTTCCCCTGCTGATACCCAACACCGACGCCGCTACCGCCCTTTCCTGCTGTCCCCGAAGCCCCATGCCCCATCGTCTTCTCCCTCGCAGTCCCCAACCACACTACCACCATCGCCCACCCCACCCGCTCCGCATCTGGCACCACCAGACTTTCCCCCCACCACCCTCGCACCCCCAGAACCCCTTCTCGCACCTCCTGCAATGCTCGCCCCACCTCATTTCTGCGCCACCGTTGACCCATTCTCCGACCCCTATTTTCCCCACCCACGTCACCGCCTCCCCTCTCACCCCTTGGCCATATTTCACGACATCCACCACCCGACAGCTCCCCAACCACCATCTCTAGGTCCCACCAAACCGCAGCCAGCGCGCCGCCAATCGGTCTCGAGGCCTTGCCGCTACCATCAGCGCTTCCAGCACGACCGCAACTTTCACCACCAAACACGGCGCTGCCGATGCCCTGTAGGAGTCGAAACCCTAGTATGGGTTGAGATCTCCTCACGATGGAAAGTAATTTGAACAATTGCAGAAAAGACCCCTCTTGCAAAAGTTTTAATTCAAAAGGGAAACTCAAAAGCTCCCCTTGCAAACCTTGTTCAAGTGAAGGGTAGAATATTTGCAGCCGTACCCCCCAATGGAGAAAAATTACAAACGTAACATTGAAAAGGATCTAATTGGGGAATTTTAAGCTACTATTTCAAGAACAAATTCTCCAGCGGAGCGCGAAGATCAAGCAATTCGTCGGGAGACGAATTTTTCAAGCGGAGGAGAATTGATGCAGCGTGAAATGGAAAAATAGGGCCGCATTTTCTTCTACTTTTTATCCGTTAATTTTATTTAAGTTTATTTGAGTCGTCGTATTTTTTTAATTAAATAAACGAGATGGCATGTGATCTCAATTAATTAGTTAGGGATTTGAATATCGTAATTAGTTGGTTAGAGTCCAATTAGGATAAGTAGTTTTGAATTTAAATTTCTATTTTTGTAAACGCATCCCTCCTATATAAAGGGATGATAGACTAGTTGTTTAGAGAGGTCAGATTATATGAATTTGAGATTTTTATCTCCTCTCCCTATCTCCGTCTCTCACTTTCTCCCACGCGATCTACGCGCTTCTTCTTCCTCAAATTTCTCGTTTTTCCGACAAGCTTCTCTTCTCAACCCTTCCCTTTCTTCTTCCACCAAAAATCCACCAACAAAATTATTTTCCGCCATCACGCGCGAAACTATTTTTTTGCATCAATTGGTATCAGTGCATGGCTTACCGATCGTCCTCACGATCTGTCGATCTATACAAAAGCTCACGCAAGCATCATGCAACGAAGGACCATCGTTCATCGGAACGAAAACGACGATCCAACGAAGCTGACGATAAGGAGATGCTGGGTATACTGCTTAGTTTTCAATCAAAGCTACGAGATTTGAAGGTCAATTTCGAGACTTTATGCGCCGCCAAATCAAAGCCTCCAACCACCGAAGCTGATTTTGATGAAGAAAAACAAAAAAGAGAGAGCGTAGACGACGAAACGCCCGCTGTCCAGCCCATTTCAGAGGGAAAAGAGGCCGTCACCAATGAATTGTTCGCTGTCCAGCTCGTTCCGGAAGAAAAAAAAGTCGATTCCATTGCTGTCCAGGTATATTCAGATTCGCAAAAGCCGCCTGAATCGATCTTCTGCCCCTCCGCGGCTCTCTCGCGGACCCCCTCCACCATCCTCACGCCTCCAGACCCCCCCCCTCGTTGCATCCGCATCCCCAGCTCCAGCCATAACACCTCCCGATACCCCCGCATCCCATGCCGCATACCCTCCAGTCCCAAACTTCCCTCCCGTCGCAACTCTCATCCCCTCAGCACCCCTTTCCACACCCCCCCCCCCCCCCCCGCAGCCCCGGAAGCCCCTACGGCACCCCCTGCTGCCCCACCCGTGTTACCAGCCCCGCGGGCGCCTCTACCCCCACCCGATACCTTCACACCCCCGCCGCCACCAACCCCTTCTCTCTCCCCGACGCTCGGCCATCTTCCCCCTCCCCTCACGCGCCAGTACCCTTCGGCCCTCCCTCTCACCACTCCGCCACCAAGTCCCCTCTTCCCCTTCGCCCAACCCATCCTCCCGACGCCCCCGCACCTATCATACGCCCACCGCAACCCCCTCCCACCCCCCAAATCCCATCGCCACCGCTCCCGTTACGACACCCTCGCCTCCGCCAGCCCTATTCCGGCCCCCCCTATCGCCCTGTGTCGCCCCCGCATGCGTCCCGCGCACTGCCGCCGCTCGCACCGGCTTCCCCGCAGGCACCATCGACCCTTACTCCCATCTAGCGTCCGCCGCCGCCACTGCCAGAGAAGGAAACGCAGAACCCTAACAAGGGGCCCGATATCTAAGGGGTTCGAATCCCATGAAGCTTGGGATAAGGAACTAATTTGGAATATTTGCAGGAAGACCCCCCCCCCAAAGTTTTTATCAACAGGGTTATTTGGAGGATAAAATATGCTATGGATTTTATTTCAGTGAAGGGGTACGAAATTTGCAATCCAACCCCCGGGAGCAGAATTATTTTAAAAGAAGGACTGAAAGAGAGAAATCTGGAAGACCACCTTATCCAAATAGGATTAGGATCATGGTTTTCACATATTTAAAGGCCTCATGGCTTAATTCCTTGGACACATCTCCTCCTCTACTCTCCTTATGCTATTGCTTTGCTATGGACTCTCCTAAGGCTGAGTCGTGCGTCATAAAGATGCCCCATCAGTTCTTCGAGCACCATGTCAAAGGGATGAAACCCGGATGGGCGCCTGCATGTGCGCCACACCTGCTCTTCCGTCACGAAGCCAACGTCGCCAACACTCGCGCCACGCACGCATGGATTCCGCCATTTGCTCCACACCAGTTCTTCCAGGGGATGATCGAGAACACTGATTCGAAATTATCAACCTCCAAGCCTGCAGATCCAGCAATTCGTCAGGAGACGAATTTTTCAAGCGGAGGAGAATTGATGCAGCGTGAAATGGAAAAATAGGGCCGCATTTTCTTCTACTTTTTATCCGTTAACTTTATTTACGTTTATTGGAGTCGTCGTATTTTTTTAATTAAATAAACGAGATCGCCTGTGATCTCAATTAATTAGTTAGGGATTTGAATTTCGTAATTAGTTGGTTAGAGTCCAATTAGAATAAGTAGTTTTGAATTTGAATTTAAATTTCTATTTTTGTAAACTCATCCCTCCTATATAAAGGGATGATAGACTAGTTGTTTAGAGAGGTCAGATTATATGAATTTGAGATTTTTATCTCCTCTCCCTATCTCCGTCTCTCTCTTTCTCCCACGCGATCTACGCGCTTCTTCTTCCTCAAATCTCTCGTTTTTCCGACAAGCTTCTCTTCTCAACCCTTCCCTTTCTTCTTCCACCAAAAATCCACCAACAAAATTATTTTCCACCATCACGCGCGAAACTATTTTTTTTGCATCAAGACTTGTCGGAGTGGATTATGGATTCGGGAGCTTCTCATCATCTCTGGGGTGACAAAGGGCAGTTTAGTACCTATAGCCCAACTCAGTCGAGCAGATCAGTTGTGACAGCAGATGGAACACACTCTCCTATAACTGGTCAGGGGGAGGTGCAGTTAACTCCTGCAATGCGACTTCAGAACGTCCTTTACGCTCCTGAATTTTCTATGAACTTACTATATATTAGACAAATCACCAAGGATTTACACTGTCGTGCATATTTGATCCTTCTTCTCTTATGTTTCAGGACATTCTTACGGGCAGAGTGATTGGGTCTGGCCATGAGCATGGAGGCCTCTACAGACTGGTGCAATCTCCTTATGCCGGTTCCTCCTCTCTCAACACCGGATTTGTTTCTTCATATATGTGGCATCATCGATTTGGCCATCTTCCTCTGCAAAAGTTGTGTCATGTTCTTCCTCAGATCTCCCCTCGCTCTACTTTTCAGTGTGAGGCCTGCCAGCTTGGGAAGCATCATAGATCCACATTCCAGATTCGTCAGGGTCAAAGTAGTCATCATCTTTTTGAATTGATTCATTTTGATATTTGGGGTCCCAGTCATGTCGTTGATCTTCAGGGACAAGTTCTATCTTGTAGCTGTGATGAGTTCTCTAGATTGTTGTGGGTGTTTCTTCTTAAGAACAAGTCTGATGTTGGTCCTGTTATTCAGACATTTATTAATGAAATAAGGAATGTATTTTCTACAAAAATCAAGTATTTACGTTCTGATAATGCGCTTGAATTCTGCAGTACACAGCTTTCTCAATTCCTTAGATCCTATAGCATTGTGCATCAAACATCTTGTACGTATACTTCTTAACAGCATGGGGTGGCTAAGAGGAAACATCGCCATCTTTTGGATGTTACCAGGACTCTCTTGATTCAGAGTCGTGCTCCTCATTCCTACTAAGGGGATGCGGTTCTCACTGCGTGTTATTTGGTAAATTGTATGCCTTCGTCGGTTCTAGGAGAGAAGATCCCGTTCTCCGTTGCGTTTCTCAAGGCAGATCTTTTCTCTCTCACACCTCGTGTTTTCGGGTCAGTGGCTTTTGTTCATCATATGTCTCCATGCCTTGACAAGCTCTCTCCTAGAGCGGTCAAGTGTGTGTTTGTTGGGTATTCCAAGACCCAAAAGGGGTATCGCTGCTTTGATCATGTTCGACGAAGGTACTATGTTAGTGCAGATGTCAACTTCTTTGAATCCATTATTTATTTCTCTCCCACAGGTGACAAGCTCATTCCTTCAGAGAGTGGAGAGGAAGTTTATATGCCTTTATCTCCGGTCTCCCCTACTCCAGGCGACCATATGACACCACCTACTCCACACCACTGCCTCCACCGCCGTCGCCGCCTCCACCACCATCTCCAACGCCTACTCCACCTCCTGCTACACCTACTTTCTTTCTGTAGGTTTAACAGCGACTGCCCCGTGCTCATGTGCCTCCTCCATCATTCAGCATGTCCAAGGTATGTCCTGAGCATTTGAGTTCCACTAATTGCACTGGTGATTTGAGTGTGCAGGATGTCAAAGATGATACTCCTTCTGAGGATATTGTGGACTTGGACGTACCTATTGCTCTACGTAGGAAGAGGCATGCATGCACTATACATCCTCTTTATTCTCATGTTTCCTTGACAAGGTTGTCTGAGGACTTTCAGAGGTTTGTTGTTGCCTCATCAGCTGTGCAGATACCGCGGTCATATCAGGAAGCTATGCAGAGTGGTCCATGAAGCCTTACTATGGAAGAAGAGATGGTCGCTTTACAGTCTCGTGGTATGTGGAGTATTGTCTCCCCTTCCCCATATGCTTCTATTATTGGTAATTGTTGGAGCATTAGTTGTATGCGCCTATTGTGTTGTAGCAGGGTAAATGGATCTTGGAGGAGATCCATTTACCCCATCCAGTGTTTAGTCCCACATCATCCAACGGTGGGACGTGGAGGCTCTGGAGAGGCTATATAAGGAGCCCCAGACCTCCTGTATCCATTGAGAAAAAGCAATGAAGCATATGCCCCTTTGAGGGCTTCTCCCGTGGTTTCATCCCGCTCCTCACAGAGTAGGGTTCCACGTAAAATCCTGTTGTTCTTGTTCTTTATTCTTGTTCCATGTTTTAGCTTCAGCTTCCGATTTTCTAACATGGTATCAGAGCGGGTCGATTCTTGGAGATTTGTTCTTTATGCAATTTGAGATTTGATTCTCGAGGATTTGTAATTGTTATATTCCTGAAGTTTTGTTGATCAAGTTCTAGGGTATGAAACCCTATTTTGGGGGTTCACCGTTTTTGTATGCAAGGGATTTATCCCCATGTGCAGCAAGATCCGGCGGCGCAGATCGAAACCCTGCCTCTCCAGGCAGGCATCTCCATATCGCCGATCTCAGCAACGTCGTCGGGGATCCCTCTCACAGATATCCTCCGGTCCAGGCCCCATGTGCGAGATCTGTTCTTCCAGGCTTCCAGCGCGTCTTGTCCAAGCGGCGCCTCCAGGCTTCCAGGCCCGCATCTCGATCTCTAGGCGCAGAGGCGCATCTTCCTTTATCTCGAGCGGGGCAACACCGCTCAATCTCCTGGAGGTCCAGGCTGATCCGCATACCACGCGCGCCTACAACCTCCTTGACGGTGCGCGAGCTTCTGCACCAACAGCCCAGGCGCGCGCGAAATCGAGGCGGAGAGGTCCCATCGCCTTCTCCTGCCAAAAGGCGGCGCCAACCCTACCATGGCGACCTCCAGGAGCGATACCCATCGGCGGCGCATCCCTCTTCTTCACGCGGCACCAACTCCAGCACCACTGTGCCCAGGCAGCAAGCGGCGCAGCCCCAACCCAGTTCCAGTCCTCCTCGCGCGACTCCCCCTCGGTATCAGAGCGGGTTCGGTTCTCGCGGTTTTATGTTCTTGATTTATTCAAGATTTGATGTTAAGTAAATTATTCGAGATCCGTTGAAGAGTAGTTTTTGTTTGGGTTTCATGAAACCCTATTTTCCGGAATTTCTATGCCGTCTTCTCCAGATCTCCTCCACAGGCTCCGATTTTTGTTTAGGCTCCGATTCAGACATCGCGTGCACAGGCATGCCCTCCCGGCAATCCTTCCTCGCGCATTTCCTCCTTGCGCGCAATTCGCAAGCTGCTACCAGGCGGAGGGGGCGCAAATCACCCAGTGCGGTCGCCTCCAGGCGAAGATCTCTCGATCTTCCGCCCGTATAATCCACCCGCGTGCTCCACCAGGCCCCTTCTCCTAGCACGATTCCAAGCCCCATCTCCCAGCGGCGCTGACATGAAGTGCATCGTATGAGGGTTTCCAGGGAACCCTATTTTATCCCACGGGGGAGACCTGCAGTTTCGGCCATCCGGAAAAAAAAATAGTATACTTTGTCGTTTCAATAGAGCCCAAGTGGGCGGCCGTACCTGCTTAAAAAAAAGGGGAGGGGGCTAAATGTTAAAAAAAATGTTGTAAGTGGGCTGCAGATGCAAAGTTAAAAAAAAGTGTTTAAAAAAAAGAGAAGAGGCACGTACAAAGAAAAGACGTACGAAAAATATATGCAAAAAAAAGGAGAATGATGAAAAGCCGGAAAAAAATCAAACGGCTTATAAAAAAATGTGGCGGCTTATATAAAAAAAAGATGAAAAGCCGCGGAAATTTTTTGAGAATGCAAATGTTTTTCCCCATTATTTTGTCTTCTCCCAACTTGGTCGACGACCACATTTTCCGACAAGTATGGGAGAAAGGGGGAGTATATGTAGAGTCACAGGTCTTCTTCCAGCCATAATCAGATGTTCGAGATTCACAGGCAGATTTCCAGACCATTCAGATTCCAGACTCTACAGTTCGGTTTCAGATTCGACGATCATTGTTTCCGAGTCTCCAGTTTCAGACACGAACGAGTGTGCGGTCATTTTCAGATGAGCATATGTTGCCATCATCAGTTCGAGGTCCCCATCATTCTTGTTGTTGTTCGGCTAGAGTTTTCATGTGAGCCATAGGGACTCCAAAGCAGAGGACCATTCCCTTGAGGGCAAGGGTTTTCATGTGGTATCATAGGTACACCAGAGCAGTGCACCATTCTCTGAGCCAGATGGGAGAGACCCAGTTCTCCAACGAGGAGACTTCAGGCGCAAGTTCAGACTCGATGGTCAGATTCCGAGTCTTCAGTTGACTCACACTCCAGCCCGTTCGTCCTCCTCACCTGTACGACATGAGAAGCAACGTCCTCGACTGCAGCAATGTGCGCGTTGGGTTGATATTGTCCGTAGTGTCTTGTAGCGTTGAGCTGAGTCTCTTTATGTTTGTTCAAGCTGAGCATTACATGCTCCATCTTGAGGGGGAGTGTTGGAGCATTAGTTGTATGCGCCTATTGTGTTGTAGCAGGGTAAATGGATCCTGGAGGAGATCCATTTACCCCATCCAGTGTTTAGTCTCACATCGTCCAACGGTGGGACGTGGAGGCTCTGGAGAGGCTATATAAGGAGCCCCAGACCTCCTATATCCATTGAGAAAAAGCAATGAAGCGTATGCCCCTTTGACGGCTTCTCCCCGTGGTTTCATCCCGCTCCTCACGGAGTAAGGTTCCACGTAAAATCCCGTTGTTCTTGTTCTTTATTCTTGTTCCATGTTTTAGCTTCCGCTTCCGATTTTCTAAAAGTAATAAATGGGTGTTTAAGGTCAAACCATACAAATGGTTTCGTGGATAGATACAAGGCCAGGTTGGTTGTTCGTGAGCTTACCCAAACCGATGGAGTGGATTATCATGATACCTTTCCCCGGTTGTGCGTCACTCTACATTGCGTATTTCTTATTTCTGTTGCTGTAGTACGAGACTGACCACTTTTCCAATTAAATGTCAAGAAATGCCTTCTTGTATGGCGATTTGTAGGAGGAAGTCTATATGCAGCAGCCACCAAGGTTTACTGATGAGGAAGAGTCCAGTATGATGTGTAAACTCCACAAGGCCATATATGTCCTTAAGCAGAGTCCAAAGGCTTGGTTCCAGAAGTTCTCAGAGTTGATTGAACAACAGGGCTTTGTCAGATCTACTACCAATCATTCTCTGTTTGTTAAGAGGACTCGGAAAGGTACGATTGCTACTTTGGTTTATGTGGACGAATGACGATATTATCATTACAGAGAGTGACAACCATGGTATTCAGGCAGCTAAGGACTTTCTCAGCCAAAAATTTATGACCAAGGATCTTGGCATGCTGCGGTATTTTCTTGGTCTAAAATTTGCGAGAAATAAGCAAGGAATGATAATAACGCAAAGAAAATATGTCATTGATCTCATATCTGAAACAGGTATGATAGTAGATCTGCTACTACTCCCATGGATCCCCATGCCATGTTATATGATGATGACACTGAGGAGGTGGATAAGAGACACTATAGAGAGCTGGTAGGGAAGTTATGACTTATTATATGTCACTATTACCAGACATGATATATCTTTTGCTGTCAGCAGGGTCAGCCAATTTATGGAGCAGCCTAGACAAGCTCACATGGATGCAGTCAACATGATATTGAGGTATCTCAAGTCTTCTCCAGGTGAAGGGCTTCTATTCAGGAGAGACACATCTCTCATGGTTTCAGGATGTGCGGATGCAGACTATGCGGGGTGTCCCCAAGGATAGGAAGTCTACTTCAGGTTTCATTGTGATTGTGGACAGCTCATTGGTTTCATGGAAAAGCAAGAAACATACTGTTGTGGCCAGATCCAACGATGAATCAGAATATAGGGCCACGGCCCAAGGAAGTACAGAAATGATGTGGATTAAGTCCGTTCTGACTGACCTAACTATTGGGAGCCCCTTCCTATGCACCTTAAATGTGATAATCAAGTTGCTCTATTCATAGCTAATAATTCAACTTTCCATGAACGAACAAAGCATTTTGAGGTTGACTACCCCTATACCCGTGATTTGATTCATAAGGGGTTTATATTCACTTCTCATGTTGCTTCAGGCGATCAGATTGCCGACATGTTTACCAAAACACTTGCAAAGGGGGCTTTTCATCGTTGTTGTTCTAAGCTGAGCATGATAGACATATATGCTTCAGCTTGAGGGGGAGTGTTGAAATGATTATTCATATTGTTATCTTGCAATTTTCGATTTTCCTCGGTCTCTTTATATAATTTTCCCTTAGAGCTTTTCTCCTATATAAGAGAGTTCTAGGGCTATGGTGAAATACAACTTTTCAATTCGCACATTTCCACACTATACAAGGAGGGAAGATCACTACTCCACACATTTCCATTGAATGTCAACTTGCAGATATATTCACAAAGGCGCTACCAAATAAACGTCTCTCGTGGATAATCTCCAAGTTGAGCATGACCAACAAAAATGCGCCAACTTGAAGGGGGTGTTAGAGAGAGGTTTATTTTATATTCTATGGAGTTGTGATCCCTCAGGGTCCTTTTATGTAATTTCCCGTTTATGAGTGCTCTAGGATTTCGATCTATATAAGAACCCCCTAGACCTCTCATCTTTCTCCACACTCTCAATGTAAAGATTCATCATGGAAAAATGTGGTTGAAAACACAACGCAACATCAGTCGATTAAGAGCTTGAGGCAAGTAGAGAGATTTTTCATTAAATAGGAACTCTAGGGTAAAAAAAGTCAAGAGTGAACTGTGATTGTCAGATCCTTGTAATATTACCGACTATCAATGATGACTGCCCATCTTGAGTAGTCATCCTTTCATTTCTCCCAAACAAAGCCCAAAAGAACAAGTAACCATTAATTGTCACTTAGGTGATGGCAATGCCAAAGTTGAGGCCTACTGCAATTGTCCAACTAAAAATTCAAGAATCATATATGATCATTGAAGGCCTAACAATTCAAGCTGGCCTTTTCTTTCCAAAGGAGCCGTTGATATTACTTTTTAAATGTGGAATTAGAGAGAGAAAATTGTCAAGTTGAATGCAGGGAGAGCGTCATGATGGTTTCTCATATCTCCTTTTTAGGGAGCTTTATTTTGGGGCTTGGGGGACCCAGAATTTAAACATACTGAAGAAACTCCTGTTGGGGAAACGTGAATGAGATGATCTATTCCATAGCCCTAGGCTCTCTTATATAGGAGAGTAGCCTATGGGTAAATTACATAAAGAGAATAACAAGAAAATAAAATAACAGAGAGATACAATTATCTTATATGCGTCAACACTCCCCCTCAAGATGGAGCATAGATATCAATCATGCTCAGCTTGGTCGCACACTTCTGGAATGGACCTCTAAGTAATGCCTTGGTGAAAATATCAGCAGTCTGATTCTCTGATGTGACGTGAGATGTAGCAATGAACCCCTTCTGAATCATGTCACGTATGTAGTGACAGTCGACCTCAATGTGCTTGGTCCTCTCATGAAAGGCTGGGTTATTTGCAATGAACAAGGTGGCCTGATTGTCACATTCCAACATCATAGGAAGAGGTATATCAAGACATAGATCTGCAAGTAAGGATTTCACCCACATCATTTCTGTGCTAGCCTGGGCCATAGCCCTGTATTCAGATTCAGCACTGGATCTAGCTACTATTGTCTGCTTCTTGCTCTTCCACGAAACTATAGCATCTCCAACATAGACTGCAAATCCTGATGTTGACTTCCTGTCCTTGGGGCATCCTGCATAGTCTGCATCCGCACATGCTGTGATAGAGATCTCCTTTCCTTTCTTAAATAGCAAGCCTGCACCTGGAGATGATTTTAAATATCTCAGAATCATGTGTATTGCATCCATATGGGCCTGACGTGGTTGCTCCATGAACTGGCTCACACGACTCACTGCAAATGATATATCAGGTCTAGTGATCGTGACACACAGTAGTTTGCCTACCAGTTCTCTGTACCTTCTCTTATCCACCTCTTCTGTGTCATCATCATACAGCTTCATGCTAGGATCCATTGGTGTCGTAGCAGGTCGACACCCTAGCATACCTGTCTCACTCAGTAGATCTGTAACATACTTCCTCTGTGACATGACTAATCCATATGGATTTCTAGCAAACTCCAGCCCCAGAAAATATCTAAGGACTCCCAAGTCCTTGGTGACAAACTCGGTCCCCAGCTTTTCCTTTGCTTGCTTAATGCCCTGGTCATCATCACCTGTAATCAAGATATCATCAACATAAACCATGATTACAATGATACCTCTCGCCGTCTTTTGTACAAACAAGGAGTGATCAGCATTGGAGCGTTTATATCCTTGTTTCTCAAAGAGGTCTGAAAGCTTCTGAAACCATGCTCTGGGGCTCTGCTTAAGGCCATAGATGGCCTTATGTAATCTGCAAACCTTGGAACACTCCCCCTCAACAGCAAAACCAGGTGGCTGTTGCATATAGACTTCCTCCTGCAAGTCTCCATACAGAAATGCATTCTTCACGTCCAGTTGATAGAGTGGCCAGTCTCTAGCAACTGCAACTGACAACAGGATCCGTAGAGTGGAATGACGCGCCACAGGGGAGAACGTGTCAAGGTAATCTACCCCATATGTCTGTGTGAAGCCCCGTGCAACTAGGCGTGCCTTGTACCTGTCAATGGAACCATCTGCATTGTGCTTAACTGTAAACACCCATTTGCAACTCACCGGGCTAACATCTGGAGGTAAAGGAACCAAACTCCAGGTTCCTCTAGACTGAAGTGCCGTCATCTCTTCTTCATTGCTAGCCTCCATCTAGCATCCTGCAAAGCATCATGGTGGTTCCGTGAAATGTCTGTAGCTGAGAGTGCCAATGCAAACGTCCTGAAGTCTCCAGATAGCCTCTCAAAAGACACAGCTGCTGATAATGGATATTTGGCACAGCTTCTCTTCGGCTTGCGTAGAGCGATTGGAACATCCAGATCATCTGTGTTATCACCATGCTCCTGTAATGCATCCTGCTGAGAAATGTCGTCAGATCCATCAACATTAATATTTTCATTACATACCATAGGCGAGCTAGTTGACGGGTCAGGACCATGAGCTGGAGGAGGCCTGCGGGTGTAATGGAATGGTAGCGGGGATACTAGTGATGGTGGTGGTGGTGGCGGTGGTGGTGGCGGTGGCGATGGTGGTGACGGTGGTGTTGTTTGTGGCAATGGTGATGGTGGTTCCATGAATACGGCATCAGGAGATATAGGTGGTGGCTGCATGTTTCCGGATTCTGAAAAGTACATAACAAATTCAAAAAATGTAACATCTGCACTAATCATATACCGCCGACGCACAGGATCAAAACACTTGTACCCCTTTTGAGTTCTGGAGTACCCCACAAAGACGCACTTGACAGCCCTAGGAGAGAGCTTGTCAGTACCAGGCGACAACTGATGGACAAATGCGACTGACCCAAACACACGAGGGGTAAGAATGAACAAATCCTTGTCAGGGTAAATGAGTGAAAAAGGAATTTGTTCATTCAAGACAGACGAAGGCATACGGTTGATAAGGTAACATGCAGTAAGGACTGCATCACCCCAGTAGGAGTACGGAACATGACTCTGAATAAGAAGTGACCTTGTGACATCAAGAAGGTGACGGTGTTTTCTTTCAGCAACCCCATTCTGTTGAGACGTATGAGCACAAGATGTTTGGTGAATAATTCCTTTTGAGGAGTAGTAATTGGCTAGAATGTTGGTGCACAACTCTAAGGCATTATCACTTCTCACAATCTTGACAGATGTGGAAAAAACATTTTGAATTTCATTTAGAAAGTGGATAATAATATTCCTGCTTCAGATCTATTTTTCATTAGAAAGACCATGACGCTCTAGAGAAATCATCCACAAAATACAATATAAAACTGTGTCCCTGATAATCGGGAACACGACTCGAACCCCCAGACATCGACATGAAACAACTCAAACTTGGAGTTACTACTCCGACGTTGACTACTGGGAAAAGACGACCTGTGATGCTTTCCCAACTGACATGCCTCACACTGGATAGGTGTGTGAGAGAGACCATAGGGTAGAACTAGACGCAACTTCTGAAGCGGTAAATGACCAAAACGCAGATGCCACAGGAGAGGAGATACTTGTCCAGCAGGAGAAGATGTGGTTCCGGCAAATGGGGTCTGGTTCAGACGATAAAGGCCTCCTTGCTCATAGCCATGACCAATCACGTTGCCCGTACGGATGTCCTGAAAAATCAAAGAAGATGGATCAAAAATAGCTCGACAATGGAGATCCTTCGTAATCTGACTAATTGACAACAGATTCATAGAAAAATGCGGTGCATGTAGGACATTCTTGAGCTGCATAGAAGATGTCAATCTAATCTCCCCCTAACCCGTGATAGGGAGTGCGTGCCATTGGCAATCACTACTGTCCGTCCTGGAGGAATCTGAGTGTATCCTGTTAAGTAGACTCTGGTCGCCACATAGATGATGTGTAGCGCCCGAGTCCATGATCCATGGCAATGTATCAGATCTACTACTGTGGAGTGCAAGTGTACTACCTGAAGTACTAGTAGAGGCAGAAGGCAGAAGCAGCAGCATCAGTATGACTCTCTGTAGTCGGTGCTGGACCAGATGGTGGGATAATGCCCCTGAGGCGGGCAACTAGATCATCAAATCGTTGATCCAGTGTAGCAGCAGACGGGGGCTCTATCTGCTCAGCGGCTCGTGCAGATGCAGGGAATCCATGCTTCGAGTAGCATGTGTCTTCAGTATGTCCGACTCGGTGACAATATGAGCATGTTGGCCGAGTCCGGCCACCCCTTCCACGAGGAGTACGTCCACGGCCCTGGTGATGAAAACCGCGGCCTCTGTTGGCCGCCATAGCTGAGGGATTCTGACTCGCCGCTGCTGAAGGCACTGTGATCCTACTCAATCTGTGAAAAGCTTCCTCCATGGGAGGAATAGTCGAGTCCGCCAAATCTGTGAACGTGCTGCCTCATACTCTGGATCAAGTGCAGCGAGAAATACACCCACCATCGTCGCATTCCTGTATGTCTTCTGCTGTTCTGGCGTGGCGGTAAGAGGCATGAAGCTATAGAGCTTCTCGAACATCCCTCTCAATGATGTATAGAGAGAATGTAAAGGACGGTTGTTCTGCTTTATTGTGAATATATCATGTTGTAGTTGCAGGATCTTCGTCTCGTTCTTTGCCTGAGAATATGTCGCTGCCAGGATATCCCACATGTCTTTGGTTGTAGGTTGATGTAGAATGTCATTGGCGATTTCAATAGCCAATGTGCCAGATAGCCACACCTTGGCATATGCATCATCGGCCTCCGATGAGGCATGGACTCCAGTCTTCTCTGCAGGCTTCGGGCTCGGTAAGAATGTGCTTCTTACCTGTAGACTTCATCATACTCATGAACTGCATTGCCCACAGTTCATAGTTCGTACCATCCATCTTGACAATGGGCGCTGGACCACGAAATGCGCCAATAGATGGGACATCTGCCTTGCTTTCTGACATACTGGAGACAGAAGACTGGAGCGACTGAGAGAAGATAATCTTTGTCTACAATGACATAGACGGGATTAGTTGCGTGTGTAGACGTCAAGCAACTAACCCCGTGTAGATCAAGATGTGTGTGTGCCCTAGGGTTTGGGGCTTAGGGCACGTAGGCACGTGCAAGGAGCACGCGCGCACGCAACTGGAGGTGCACAGAAGATTAGGCAGGCGTCGGAGCTGGCACAGGCGCTATCGCGTGCACTGGCGCACGCTGTCGCACAGCGCGCAGAGGTTCGAGGCGCAGATGCGCTGAAGGGAGCGTGCAGCAGTGCGCGTAGGAGTGCGCACAGTCGCGCAGAGGAGATGCGCGAGAGGCACGCAGAGGCGCGCGAGGCGCACAGAGGCGCGCAGAGACGCGTGAGGCACGCTAGGCGCGAGATGCGCTATGCGCGAGGCGTAAGGCACGCGCGATGCGCGAGGCGCGCAGGGGTACCGCAGGTCGGAGAAGACCGCCGATCGGCTGAGGTGGGCGGCGCCGAGTAGAGAGAGAGAGAGAAGAGAGGCCGGCGGGTGGGGTGGGTTAGGGTTAGGGTTTCGAGAACTCCGGTCTAGGACCGTCGCTCTGATACCATGTTGGGAAACATGAATGAGATGATCTATTCCATAGCCCTAGGCTCTCTTATATAGGAGAGTAGCCTATGGGTAAATTACATAAAGAGAATAACAAGAAAATAAAATAACAGAGAGATACAATTATCTTATATGCGTCAACAACCCCAAAGTTGTAAAATCGATTTGGGACTCTTTCTTTCCCTGCAAGCAAGTGCATAGGCATATTTCTCTCTTCAATACCATATACCTCTTTCTAAAAAGGATGGTGAGAGATAACTTGATCAACTTTTTCCAATATACTTTTACGTAGGGCATGCACATGTGATAATGATGTAGTCAAACTCCACATGACAGGCATTTTTCAAACTCCACATGACAGGCATTGTTAGCTCTTGGAAGTGAATGGAAAAGAATGGGTTCGTATACAGAGTTGAATTTATCATGACCAACTCTTTATTGGTCCTTGTTTTGGAGGGATTTTTGGGTGTTTGGATGGCATGGAAGAAGAGGTGTTTCACAACAATGAGTGCTGAAGCACGATTGGTTTGAAGCACAATAGGTCTAACATGATATCAAAAGGATATGCATTGGACATCGCGTTATCCTGCTTAGTTGTTGATGCTTTGGCAATCTAGTCTTCTTCGACCTATGAGCATAAGCTTGTTAGAGGTTATCGGATGAAGAGAGAAGAGGATGGCATATTCCTATTGTTGAATGCAAATAACCGTCTATTATATTAAAAGGTCAATATGGCATGCTTAAGACCTCTACGCTAGTTTTTTAAGAATGTGTACATCTTAAACGAAGTATTTGGAGATTCTTAAGGGCCAAAGTATTTGGAGGTTCTTACGGTTTGCATTCTAATAAAGACAGTTACTACTTTTTCCTGAAATTTGCATATTTCTTAGGGCTCCTTCGGTCCTGGTTTACCCCATGCATTCCTTGGTTGGAATTCCGTGACAAATCAATGTGACATCACATCACATTTCTCGTTCCAACCCTCCTAACCATCCAAACAGCTACTATTCATAGGTTTACTCCAACCCAACCCAGTTACCAAACAGACTCTTAGGGTTTGCATGCTAATAGTTATGAGGTTCTATCGTACCACTAGTTGGTGGATAGTTCGATATTTTTCAAGTTAAAAAGGATAGATGGATTGTTAACAACTACGAAAGATGTTGTCAAGGGTAAGGAAGCTAGTTAGATTCAAATCGATATTGTCACCAATACCATTGATTTAGGCATATGCTTTCACTAGGTATGCCAAAGAACCGCTTTGTTTGTTGAGTTGTTCCAAAGGGCATCCCAACAATGTGCATATTAGCCAACTAAATGTTGTCGTGCGAGCTATGCATCTATCCACGTAATGGTATCAAAACAGCTTGTTGTTTGAGATTTTGAATAGTCACTATGAGAGAAATGCAAAAAATGTTTGGGGTGACATCTTTAGAGTGGATGTCCTCTTCTCAGAAGGTCTGATGCTGGTGATGCACCTTGTGCACAATTTTTATTTTGCAATCCTCAAAATCTGAGAGCTATTTCATTTCTAGGTAGAATATTTAAACCGTGTGTTGGGATGACATTGTTTCATTTGTGGCTAGAAAAAATGCTTGGGATGACACCTTCATGTTAACTGCATGCCCTCATTCTCAAGAGGTCTCACGAAGGTCATGCTTCTTTTCAACCATGGCGAGAACAGTGTGATACTTTCCTGATCAAGGCCATCCTATGGAAGGTTGTTAAGACCTCAGAGAAGATTGCTGAAATTTCTCGGGTGAGTATAGGTGCCCTTAAAGATAAAGATCTTTGCATCATTGCGACAATGGGGGAGACTATTAACAAAAGTATATCGACAGCTAATTTTACGAAATTGAACTCCGACCAGAAGTTTCTGTAGTAAAGCTTTGGAATTTTGACAGCGTCCTTCTTTTATCTCCCTTTGCCACGGTGATGTAAGAGAGGATTGGCATGGTTGGGTAAATACATCAGAGGATGGTTTTTGGAGGACTTCTGAAGGTGGATTGTATCGCACTGGTATGGTGTGCGGAGACAATATACACTCTAAATGCATAAATTTCATCCCGTATAATTAGATTCCACCAATCGGTTTCCGATTACGATCATACAACTCTAAAGCTAATATCAACTGAAGCCTCACGAAGTATTGTCACCAGACCACAAGAGAACGCTCCAATGCACCTCAAGGAAAAGCATGCTGGCATAGTGGCATTACCCAGATATCCGAGGGACGATCGGTGAAAGCGAACGCATATTTTAAAAGAGGACAAAGAAATCCGTCCATCTTTTTTTGCAAAAGCAAGACCGGGAGGCTTGTGAGAGGAAAACCTCACCTGGAACGCGGTCATGCCAATGAGTGCCATGATTGCGAAGAACGCCAGGAGCCAGAGTACGAGTTCCCACGCCATCACCGACCCCTCGCTTAACGTCTCCAATAGGAAAGTTGCATGAACTCGACAATCACAAGGCGGGGAGAACTAGGGCTTTGTGGGCGATGGATCGGGGGAGAGTGAAATGCCCCTCCGGGCTGAGGTCGTTACAGAAGTCGTGGGGTTTTGCGAGAGCAGCACCGGCTACAACCACGACAGACCTCGTTCGAAGGGAGAAGAGATCTCCTCTCGTGTTAGACTCAGGAAATATTGCAATCCCTCTTCAACAATAATAAATAATAAAAGCATTGCCCACTGCTCAAAAATAACAAAAGCATTGATAAGAAGATGAAGAAAAAGGTATTCCAAAACACTTGACACGACTATGACAGCAATGACAAAGAGTGTGGGTGCTTATGACTCATAGGGATTGTTGAATAAGATGATGATGAAGAAAGCCAATGTTCCCATGATATATACTTTTTAAAGCCTCTCAAAAATTATTTATAGATGAAAATAAGTGTGGAAAATAATTAAGTACCATGAAGGAATGGAAAAAGTTTATAATGTAGCTTCAAGTTCTAGAATCTTGAAGAAAAAATTAAATATGGGTTTAAATTTCCAAAACAAAAAAAATTCAAAACTAATATTGTAATCAAGTTTAAAATGTTAAAATACAATATTATTTCAAAACTAAAAAATATGGAATGTTATTCAATCTGAATGCAACCTAATGCTTTTTTTAAAATTGAATTAAAGTTTATTAATTAAAAATGCAAAAGCAACAAATCATGATTTTGTTTTTAAAATTTTAATCCCAGCAAACCACTTCATGGTTTTAAAATATGAAATTTTATTTTTAAAATTTTATACTACTTAGGCAAGTCTCAAAGTCGAACTCGATGAGGCAATGAAGAATTTAGTGTTGACTCAATTCAATTTATCCAATTTAATGTGATGCAAACAGTATGTGTGTTGTTGTGAAATATGTGGAGTCAATGCAAAGGTATAAATGACATGAGATATGCATGGTATGAGTTCTGATACATATTTAGCTCTTTTTATATCATTAATTTTTCATTTCTTTTCTTTATTTGTGCTTCAATTAATTGTATAAAAAACCAATATCCAAAAAATTAAAAAATCCAAGAAAATGAACCATTTTGATTTTATATATTCAACATTTATCTTTTGTAAATATAGCACTTCTTTAATCTATTCTGATCATTTATTAATCACTAAAATCCAAAAAAAAGATTCGTGCTTGAATCGACATTTAACATTTTCTTTTGTTTTTATCATGCATGCATATTCTTCACAGAAAATCAAAAAATACAAAACATAAAATATATTTTATATCTATAAAATATCACCAAAAATGCATATATTGCGTATTTGAGTTCTTTTGATTTTGAATCATTCATGAACATTGTGGATCTTTTTGAGATCTACAAGGTTTGTGTTGGCATTTTTGTATTGGAGTCCATGTCATATTTTTAGTTTAATTTTCCTTTTTATTTTTCTGCACGATCAACGTTCATGGTCAGCCTTGCACACGCGTCTGCTTGCTATTCATACCTCTAGTTCACCACAACACAGGACAACAAGGTCAACACTGCACTCAAATGATTCCCACCAATCACATCCCTTTGTTGACCATACGGTCAACTTTTCCCGATGTCTGGAAACCAACTCCTCATCCGCCCATCCCCATCATTGTTGAGATACCTAAAACCCCCATTATGACCCAAACCAACTTCCTTATCTTGTCGGTACCCTATAACCATCTCCAGAGAATCTAATTCCCCTTTAACCTCCTAAAACTTCCAGCAGCTCCAACGATTCCCAAAAACAAAACCCAACGGACTTTATTATCTCCATATCCTAAACCCGGTCTCCATTATCCTATCAACAACTAACAACCAACAACCAACAACCTTCTACAACTAACTATATCACAAACCATCCTTCAACCATAAAACAAATCAACCCAATATATTCAAGCTTGACAACTCTGTTCACCCCATTCTCCCATCATCTAACCACCTTATCAACCACCACACCAGACCCCCTGAAACTCTCAACGTGATTCTACGTTGTATAAATCCAACACCACCACCAAGAATCACTGCATTCCAATTTCAAACCATCGATCAATAGGGAGAGAGAAATGTGCTTCATCTCTCATGGTGACAACACGAGGGATTTGAAGGTGACAACGAACCCTTCTCTGGTTATCTAGTGTTATCAAGTGGGTAAAACCCATTGCTACAAAGCCTCGAGTGACCCTCTTCCAAGCTTCAGAGCCGACCATCGTCACAACTCCTTGAGGATACAACCGGGTGGCACGTTCTTCTTGTCGTTATCTCCTTCGTGTTCCCTCTTAAATCATATATTATTCATGTGTACTTCTTCATTGATGACTGTCAAAAGCGCAATGGTAAAAATGAATTTAATCTTGTTCCCTCCCAAAAATACAGTTTCGATGTCCTTATATATGAGTCGGATAACTTCTTCTACAAAGAAAGAACTTCTATAAGTTATATTTGCAAGACATAACTCAGAAATTATCAATGAGAAAAAAATGCAAAATGCAAACTTGAATACCAAGCGGTTCATAAAAAGGGCAGTAGATTTTTCCTCAACCTTTTGCTTCTCCTTCTCAACATCATGCTTCGAATCCATATAAGGAAGGTAAACTTAAGGCGCATTCACATTCATTCATAGATTTACATACTCTCCATCCCTCTCTCACTCACACATTTATACACACATTCACCTGCACACAATAAACATGCAAATGTTTTACACACCCATACAAGAGCATAACTACATAAACATACACTTACACTCACATAAACATGCGCACTTATACTTTAGTCATTTTTTTACACAAATTTGGATGGCTAGGACGTACTCCTAATTAATAATAAGTGGTTGACGTTAAAGGATATTAACTGTGCTCCAAGTAAATTAGAACTTAGAATAAATAAAGCAATTATTGATAAGCACAAATCTGACTCGGGTTAAGTTGATTAATAACATTCAAGTCGTGACCCAAATAAAATTCGCGATAACCCAGAAAATTATTTAACCAATAAACTGATCAAGCGAATCAAGCATGTGGTATAGTTATTTTATTAACCTGGTATAGCAACCAGGGTCGAACATAAGGAGCACTGTAATAAACTAGGTAGGCGATTCAGAAAATCAAGGGATTTTTATTTTATTTTAGTGTTTTTTTATTTGCAAATTTTTTATTTTTGAAAGTATAAGGAAAATAAAAATAATGAAGAAAATGAACACCAACACCTCTTTTTTGTATTTTTCAAATATGATGAAAAGGCACAAAAAATTCAAATAAAAACATTTTTGGGTTTTATAGCTTTATACTATTTATAAGGGTTTTTGAGAATTTTTAAAATATTTTTGGTATTTTATAAAAAATCAAAAACTGAGAAAGGAAGTAAGTAATGCACAGACTAGAGAATTTTGTAATGTAAAAATATTAAAAGTGACCAAAACTCCTGAGAACTATGTTTATTAGAAACTATAAGGAAATATATACAATTAGAAACTTAAAATGCATTTTTTGGATTTTTGGTTTATTTTATATGATTTTTATAAGATTTTTGGTGTTTGGTGAATTTTTAGGTTTTTATAAAATTTTCAATCCAAATTTGTAAGTAGCTAAATAGGACAAATACACCTGCAGTATTTTTTTGCAATTTTTAAAACATTTTGGATTTTTTTAATGAATTTTATAAGTCCAACAAGGACTTATTCTACTGTTTTTGAATTTTTAATAATAAAAAAATAAAAGAACTTTGGCACACAAAAATTACCATCTAAATTTAGACATTAGACAGGAGCTAATACTGATTTTTGGGGGATTTTTAGGACCAAAATAATATTTATTGAAATTAAAATAAGAAATAACTAATAAACAATAAATAGAGGACCTAATTACAATTATTTTAAGTCCTGGGACCTAAGAGTAACATGCAATAAAAGTGCAGGAGTCCCAGTTTATAAGTCCAACATGGACTTTTTCTACTGTTTTTGAATTTTTAATAATAAAAATAAAAGCAATTTGGCACACAAAAATTACCACCTAAATCAGACACTAGCATGAGTTAATACTAATTTTTGGGGGATTTTTAAGTCCAAATTAATATTTATTGAAATTAAAATAAGAAACAATTAATAAACAGTAAATAGATGACCTAATTGCAATTATTTTAAGTCCTGGGACCTAAGAGTAACACACAATAAAAATGCAGGAGTCTCAGGTGCAAATACTCAGAGAAGTTGTGTGGCGCACATGATTCAGGTTTGGAGGAGCAAAATTACAAATATGGAAAATAACTTTCTAATTCATTAACCAGTATGTTCGCAAAAATACCAAAAGGACACGTGAAGCCACATATGACTCCGACTTAACTGGACTGAACTACAAATAAACAAAGTATAGGGTCCAAACTGCAAAATGTTTTTAACTACTTGTTACATTTATTGGACTAAAGCGAAATAAAGCAAAAGGCGGGGATAAAAGGGAAATATTCCCCTCGACAGGATACGTGGCAGGCGTAGGGCTCTCTCTGACGTACGATCCTAATGGTCGTTGGAGGCAAATCTGACAGCTCAAATGTCAGGCGAGCGTGTATGTCAGATCCGCATGGAACTCTAATTTGACATCTCTGAAAAGGGAAGGGATGGATGGTGTGGATTGATTCTGGTAGAAGGGGTCTCGATCGGATGACAGCTGGGGATGCTGGAAGAGCCGGAAGAAGAGGACATGGGCGATCTTCGATCTCGAATGCTAGTCGATCCACTACTCTGATCGACTCACCGAAAGGTCCAACAGGTCGTCGGGGGAGCTCCGCATCGACTGAGGTACTCCGATGGGGTGGGGAACAGTTGGATATGTGCGGTGAAGATCCTCCACCAAGAGGTGCTCCGCCACCCAAGTTGAGGCTCGATTCGAGCCTCCTCATGCACACCAGTACCTGCAATGACAAGCTGGACTCAGAGGCATAGATTCGGTCGGGTTATTTCACAAAGAAAGATAGAGAAGCGGTGGGGGGTGCTATGTTGATCTCCGACGTAGGCGATGGAAAAAGATCTTTCCTAATCTTACTCCGATGAGCAAGAGGGTATCAGGTCACGTGAGGAGGTGAACGGTTACGTGGGGGGTCGATCTGTGCGGTGGGGTGTGAGAAATGGAGCTCTGACGCGGTGGGAGCTAACATGGCAGGCAATGCTGACAGACTAAAGCAAGATGAAAGGGTGAAATAGAGATGGGAAGGGGGTACCTGAGTGGTATGATGTGATTGGCATCGTCAGGCGAAAGCGGAGGCAGGGTTATAGCCTCAACTCCGATGCGGAAGGCGAAGGAGGCTTCTCGCGACAGAGCTCCGACCACGTAAGCGAGCTTCGTTCAACCCGACGCCAATCCAAGCTCCAAAGATGGTCATCCAGAGTCTTGTAACTACCCTAGAGATGAAGGTGGAGAGAAATGGCTATGAGGAATAGTCTGCTCTCTAGTGGAGGCGGAAGACAATCATTTATAGGGTCCCAGGGGTTCTAGAAAGATCGGAGGAATGCGCAGAACCCTAGGGTGATCCGGACCTGCCTGGGGATCCGCAAGGATCACATATCCTAGGCGAGGAGAAAGGTATGCAATCCAAGGAGGAAGGTGGTCAGATTCGAGCGTGATAAATGGGAGAAATGAGGTCCGACGAAGGATGTCTGAATCGGACCCTGGAGAAGGAGGGGTTGACTATGGTCAACAATCCTAGGTGGCCCACTCAGAATGCAGGAATATAAAAAATAAAGAATATTGAATTAAAAATAATATATGAATTGAAAATAATAAATTATAAACATGAAAAATGTTATTTATTTTATACACTATTTTTCTGTGATTTTTAATTATTTTTAATAATAAATATATTATGATATATACAATATATAGTATTATGTACATGTATAATATATCTATATATTTGGTACATATATTTTTATTTTATTATTTTTACAAAAATACATTTATTTTATATTTTTTATTTGCAAAATAATTTAGGGAATATAAAATATTTTTTGTTTGATTTTTATAAATTAAATATGTATTAGATAAATAGGTGTTATAATATATATATGGTACTTTGTACAATGAGAAGATGATTTTATTTTTAATTTATTTTGAGTTTTATGAATTTTATTTTAATTTTATTTACATACTAGCAGTATGTACAAGTGTCAAAAATGCAAAATATATACAAATTATTTACAAAAGAAATAAATAAATAGATATATACAAGTACAAGTGTTGTGCATTTGTACTCCTTCTATTTATTTTTTTTATTTTTATTTATACTTTTATTTACAAATTTTATTAAGAAAATTAAATTTATTTATTTTGAGATTATTTTATTTATAGATAAAATAAGTGATATACATACATACATGAAGAATAGTGATGAATATTTACAAGATAAGGACCATATCTCTCCCTACTTTATTCCTTGTCGATCAGGCCAATATTTGGCCTTCTCAGGATTCGGGACAGTATGCATTTATTGCATAAATACATTCTTATTTATTATTTTTTCTTTTCTTCTTTATTCTCTTATTTTGGTCAAAATGTTAATTACACAATATTAACTATTGCATGCACAATGCTAATTTATTGTGTTTGATACATATTTATAAGGATTTTGCATAGGGAATTTTGTTAAAATGATATAATAAAGGACGTGAATCAGTGATTCATCAATTATCAATTCAAGCTCTAAAATTTATTTTAAAAATAAATCTCATTCTCATGAATAACGAGGAAATAAGAGAGCCACGTTCCAAGAATGACGAAATGAGTTAGTCTCTTTCCTCATTTGGAGGGTGGACGCCCATCTTGAGGATTGGAGAGAGATTTTCTCTCTCCAATCACATTAATTTAATCTTATGACATTAGATATTTATTTGTATAATTATTTACCAACAGAATGTCACCAAATAATTTGCAAATTATTTAAAACGAGTACACATAAATCATTGATATTTATGGATCATATTGAACCATCCAATATTAAATGCAAATCACATTATAACTAATTGTACAATGTGAATCCAATTCACATTAACTTATAATTTGTGAATTTTATTCATTAGATAAAATTCTCTTATGATATTGCGAATGATATTCTCCATACCCATGATAATTGTGGATAGTGCTATCCACATTAATCTTATCTATGCTAATTAAATCTAATTTAATTATCTTAGATTACTTTTTACACATGTCCAAATAATGTGAATCACATCCACATTATTAATGATATTTAAAATCAATTTAATCATCAATTTACCAATGCTCATAAGTTATCAATAAAAGAACCATTCATGAACTCTTTCAAGAATAGTGTTGCCTTCTCCTCGGATACTTGGATATAATGATAGGGTGATTGTGTATTCCATGTATAGTGACTTGGATAGTGAGATATAATCTCATATCCAAATCTTGCAGATTAACGAGGTAATATGAGGGTCGAGGGTTAATGTTTAAATAATCCAAAATTTAGGTTCTCAGAAGCTGAATTATTTTTTCTAGTTTTTTTGGTATATTTCATATTTTTATTCATGTTAAAAGAAGAGATGTAATTAATTTCTAAAAGAAATATGATGCATAGGTTTTGAAAATAATTTTAATGCTGAGAAAAGTGATGCTATGATATATGGTAAGAGAGAAATAAATAAATGCAATATGCTTGCTATTTTTAAATGATGAATACGAATGCAATGATAAATTCACGTCAAGCAATCAAGACAAGAAAGTCAATTCAATCCATAGACTCCCGTTGATTAATTTGTGACCAATTAATGTCCAGTTAATCCCCAATCAAATTCACAAAAAAATGCGTAAATTTTCGAGAAATATAATCAATCATAATGAACAATATAGGCTTCGAATAATTGAATAACCTCTCTAATTATTTGATGTTCAATAAAGTCTCAGAATGAAAAATTAATAGTTAAACATGTAAGAGAAATAAAAAAGCTTCAAAATGATATAAAGTACACCAAAATCTGAACAAGAATGCACAAGATATGAATCATAGAAGTTCAGGGACCTATTTATAATAAAAATAACTAAAATATAAGCAAATTGTACCTTATCAGGGTATTCCTGTAATTTCTAATCTCGCTAGGTCTTCGGTGCAATGTACCCTCGAGAAGGTATTCTTATTATTTCTGGAAGTTTGGAGGGTTGAGGCCCAAATTTCTCATCGAGGCACTTACACGGGCACGTGTCGTCCGATTCGATTTGGGTGGCTTGGCCGCTTTTCCTCCACATGTTAGCGTCAGCTGCTTTGAGAATGCCTGAGGCACGAGGCTCGGGTACCAGGTTCTGGGAGGTCGAGGTTGCCCGATGGAGCTTTGATCAACGATTAAATTTTAGGCGTGGATGGACGGTCCCAGTCTTTCTTGTTCTTGATCTAAGGGCTTCTGTACGTCGTGGAGGTTCTTCATGGGACTTCCACTTCCTCAATGAACTAATGGGCTTGATGAAGCTCTGTTGGTCTGGTACTGCTCGGAAGATGACGGGTGGGGCAGACGTGGATCTCCTTGGTGGTGATGGCCGAAGC
This sequence comes from Ottelia alismoides, assembly GCA_037367405.1. Taxonomy (NCBI): domain Eukaryota; kingdom Viridiplantae; phylum Streptophyta; class Magnoliopsida; order Alismatales; family Hydrocharitaceae; genus Ottelia; species Ottelia alismoides. Next base: position 865,981 of record JAZKJV010008172.1, on the reverse strand, counting down.
TTGCACGATGAAGGGTTGCGGGAGATAGAGGGGAAGTGAGGGGATATCGGAGTGTGGGCAATCGATGATGGTGTTGAGTGTCAATACTTGAAAGATGATGATGATCATGGCAGAAGATAGGGAGAGAAGGAGCAGAGCGAAGACAATGAACAGAGCAAGGAAGAAGAAGAAGAATGAGGAAAAGATGTATTCTACTGGGATGGAGTGGTTGATTTCATCCTTCGGTCTCCACCTCAATACTTGGTAAGAAGCACGAAGCTTGGGTTCGCCTGCAAGAGATGAAACATGGTTGGGTGACGTGGATCGTGCCTGGAAGGTCTTCGTTGGCGATAGAGTCCTATCACCACCCTGTCCCTCTAGATCTCCCTCTCTCGATGGAGTACGTCAGATGATAGACAAATAAAAACTACCACAGTGGTTGGAGGAAGGTTTTAAATAGGAGATAGTTGGGAAGAGACTATAGGTGTCTGAGGATAAGGGATAGGGCGACGGTCATCGATCTGTGGAAAGAGTTGAGATTGGGTCGGCGATGGAGGTTAGAACCGTAGGGGATGATGAGTAACCATTCATTCACCTTTATTACTTTATTTTATCTTTAAAACCCTAGCCAAATACATGTAAATATATCTAACTTGTACAAATTAACACACCGACCACTGTATATAAATAGTACATAAATACCTATATTTAATCACAAAATAAAAGAATAAAGAAAATAAAAGAAAAATAAAGGAAGTTTTGTAAATATTGACTAACTCCAAACCTCGAGACTAAGTTAATATTGACTTGGTCGATAAGGAATAAAGTATGAGGAGATAAAGACAAATATATATAGATAAAATAACACGGACATCTAGAAACCCTAGGTGCCCACTATACTACATATACAACCAAACCTATACCAATTTATACGTACTCTAACCCACTTTAAATGATGATAACTTCAACATAAAACATGTACACAAAAATACATACAAAAATAAAAAATAATTGCATATAAAAATAATGAACAGTATGACTGGGGCACAGAGATTAAAAAGTCGCAAATAGAACTTCACAGATCTATATCTTCTCCATATGAACTAAAAATTCACCAAACTCATATTTATTATTCATAAAATTAAATTATCTATTTAATAAAGGCGGTTTCATTAAAAATAGAATTAAGATATAAAACTTGACTTTTTGGGTCCCATTGTGCTATATACCTATACAATTTACTCATTTCATTCGTTCTTTATATTTCTACTCTTTTTTTCTATTTTTAAATACTTGTAAATATTATATAAAACATATTAAAAATATAAATATACAATAAAACCGTTGAAAATTCACTAAAATAAATAATAAAATAACATGCATAGGTATACTCAACCTATAATATACATACCTACATTTAATTAATTGTACAAATAAAATCGAAAAATAAAATAAGTAATATAGAGAATCATGATATGACTAAATGATCAAAAGTCTGTTTCAAATAAGCAAGATAAAATATATCTTACTTATAAGTTGTCGAGAAATCAAATAGGTGATAGGGAATCCTCATACGGTACCACCTAAGCTACAAGAAGAAGGGCCCACAACGACTAATAAGAAATACTCTCATAGTAGTAAGAAGTATGGTATTATACAAAAACTAAAGAAGATTTCAACATATAAGAAATCATTCATTGTGGCAAATATGGAAACAATTCTCAATGAGAATGGTGTTCATGTGCCATATGCTATAAGCCTTCTAAGTACTCATCTTGAAGAAGCTATAAATTCTCATGATATAAATGTAAATATGTATCTAAATATATTATAAATATATAGAATATAAATACATGATAACAAAATTTTAAATACAAAATAAAAATCAAATATTCAATGTATAAGTATTTATACCTATAAATAAACATGTAAAAATTAACCTATAATAAATAGGTCGATATAAATAAATAAAAATAACCCAAAATAGTACATAAAATAATAAACAACTTTCATGTTTTGAGTTTTATTTAATGAAACCATCTTTTATTTTATTTTCATTTTCTTTTCTTTTTTATTTCTATTTTTTCTTGTTGCAATGAGGAGGCGACATTGGTTGACCTAGGTCAACTAGCTAGCCCCCTCTATGGGCCAGCCCCTTCTACGCTTTTTCCTCTTTTTGTCAAATTTCGTAGCAGATGCATTGGCCTTCATATGAATCAAAGAGCCACCAAGTCAACCTTTCATTCGCATGAAAACCCTAATCAACGACCATATCCCGAGCAGCCGATATAAAAATACCACCTCTGCCCTTTTGAAAATTGAATCCTTTCAATCCACTCTTCTCCCCCAGAAATGAGTCTTGGAGCTTGCCCTTTGTGATAGGAAGAGGAGTCTCCTGATTGGTGGCGTAGAGGAAAGGCAGAGGAGGTGATTCGGTCATCGTTAGAACTATCTCCTATTGGTTCTGCTCCCTGATATCCCATGCCGGTGAGCTTGTTACTTATTTTCCTGTTCAATTCTTAGAAGTAGCAGTAGATTAGACTCTCATTTTATTTCGTTTTATTCGGTCCATTTTACCATAAAAAATAAATTCGTAGTTCGTTGGAGCTTCGAAATCCGACCTTTGTTCCCACAATTCCCTACTGTTGACCGACCTGCTGACCACCTCCACACCTTCGCCTTGTCATTGTCTATCGCCCCGACACATCCTTCAACCTAGATCTTTCATAGATCTGGGATTTAATGCTCATTTTGTGCCCTTCACAGGAGCACCTCCGGCGCACCCATTTCCCCTTCTTTTTTGAGCATCCAACGGGCCAAGGAGCATCCCCTCGACCCAAGAGTCTTCTTGTACATGATAGGACCTAAGAGAACCCCTTGAGAGGCTTGATTGATCCCAGAACATGAGCTCAAGATCCATGAGCTTCATCGAGCCTCCAAGCTTCCATCGATGAGGTCTGGACCCCATTGAGACCTTAGGTCACTGCGGATTCGACCACTGGTCGTCTTGAGCATGCCTGCTTGGGAGATCCAAGGAATCATAAGTCCTCTTAGATTAAAGCTCGCCCAGCTGGGACTTCTTCCCAACTTTTCCAGACCCTCTCCCAACTGTTGTAGGAAGAACAAGAGCTTATGTGTACAACCATCGTTGGATTGACTGAGTCAGGACTGTCAAATCAGATTGATCACCGCCATCTGCCAGCGCACTATGAGGGGTATTTTGCAACCTTTCCCTATGCCTTTTTTCTTTTTATTGTTTTGTCTATACACTTGCATTTGCCATTGTAAAATATTTGTAATATTTATACTAAGGGCCTTGAACTTATTTGTATTTTCACTTTAGTCCATTCCATATCACCTCATGCGCATGCGTACGTGAGGGGGCGGGAATTTTGCATGGAGCCCTCCGAGTTTGGTGTTATTATATTTTCCATAAACTTTAAATATTAGTCGAAATATTTTTGGTACATTTGCAAGCTCGGTCTCGTTGATATATTTATTTGCATTTATACCCCTATCACCGTGGATTCCTTTTTTAAATGTGTGAATACTTCACATAAGACCTTGGATTTTGTTTAAATATTACTATGCTCTAAAACTCTTAAAAAATTGTAACTAGGTCATGGTATTGCAGATTTAATTTTGTACTTGTAATTTAATTATTAAAAATATCATTTTGCATCTAAAATTATAGGAAACGATTATAAGTGTCTATGTCATTACATATATTTTTTAGAAGACAATTAGGATTATTTTCCTATTTATAAAAAATCAAAAACACTGTATTTTCTCTTGTTTAGCATCTAAAAAACCATAAAAGTTACGAAATATTTTGAAAAGTTTCAAAAAATTATGTATGTTTATTTAGCTATATTTTATTTTCTAACCAAGTATTTTTGTAAAATATTAAGAAGAACTTCTAAAAATCACAAACCACAGAAAAATTTATAAATTTTAAACAGTTACAGAAAAATCGCAAAAATATGTTTTAAGTTTATGAAATTCATTATATTATTAAGTATTTAGGAAAATGAAATATTTGATAGATATTTATTATGCCCAATTTAAGTTGTTGTATTTTCTATTTTCTTTATTTTGTGTATTTCCTTATTTGAAAATCCCTAAAAATTCTAAAAATTTATCAAAAATCAGCAAAAATAGAGAAATATTATAAAATCTCAAATTTTTTATTTTTAAAATTCTGAACTTATTTACTATATTTAAAAATTCAAAAACATTTTTTTTACATTACTCTTCTATATAGTATAGCTATATAATACATCTATCTCTCTACACACATGTATTACCCTGTAAATTTTTGAGTAAAACTAAAAAATTACAAATTTAAAACATAATATATTTAAAAATAAAAAAACCTACAAAAACATTTGAAAATAAAAAATACAAAGAAATCATAAGTTGTCTATTCATTTTATTGCTCTACCTCGTGTGCTTCTTTGTGGTTCGACCCCTCCTACTTGTCAGTTGTACACATTTTTGTAGGGTATAATAAATTATGGCTCACCTAATTTTATTTCTTAATCATTGTTGTGGATTAATTATTGATTGACATGGGTTATTTGAGTTCCGAGCGCCGAGAGAGGCGCCGATATAACGATTTTCGGATCCGACTTGTCGGACACCACAAGCCCTATACTTTCTCATTCATCAAATGGCGTCATTGTAGGGGAGAAGTTTTGTAGTGCATATGATAGACACTAAGATTATTTTTGTCATTGTTCACATTAATGTTTATTTATCTCTTTATTCTATTTTTATCTGAGAATATTCTATCCATCTTCTTATTCGAATTTGTTGTGGGGGCCCACCTATCAAGGGAGAATTTCCTTGGAGATTCTAGGCACCCAAGAGCCTCGGAGGCTGATTGTTCTTTGTCCACCAGTAGGAGAGAGTAGCAGAGGACACAAGAAGCCGAGCAGAATTGCCTTAGCATAAATTTAGTTTAGTTTTGTATGAGAGAGATTCATTCAATTAAATTGTAATAATACAGGATCCGAACTTGGACACTTAAACTCTCACAAGTCCATTTCATCAGGTAATTCTGAAGGATATGGGAAAAATCCTCAAGCGCATCACGGAAGCGTGAGCATCCTATCGAATACGACGAAGAACGACTAGTCGGACTAGTTGTTCTATGCAGCGGAAATAAAAAAAATTATGCAACGAAACCACATGATCCAAGAACACTTCTCGGATCGTTTCGTTTAAGCCACAAACAAGTAATAGGATTACCTCTTGAAGCGTGGTTGCGATCGAGTCTCTAAACGAAGAAACCTCCTGTCTCAAGTCCGATCCGATGGAGGAGACGCTTGCGAGCGCGGGGATGAATCGTGTGCTTCTCGCAATCCATGTTGATGATCCAAGTGGCGGATCTCCTGATCTCGACACACGAGATCCGACATCTTCTTCACGAGCGAGGTGCACCGAAGGAGACAGAGATCCACGAGCAAACGATCGGGCAACATAACGACAACACTGCGATGATGGAGACTCTCTCTAGGGCATCCATGGTGGACGGCCATGAGAGAAGAAGAGAGAGGACGCGTGGGAATAGAAGAGAGAGAGAGAGATATGTGCTTCAAAAGCATAACCCTAGAGAGCATGGTATGCCTCTCTATTTATAGAGTTTTGGGATCCATGGATCTCAATCCATGCGACATATAAAATCAATGGATGAGATTGATTTATGTTCAATCCAATGGTCAAGATTGTTGTTGGTAAAAACCAACAACTAATAATCTAATTTAAATCAAATATATTTGACATATCAAATATGATTCAATCCTAAATTAGATCACGCAATTAAGGATAAATTAGCATGGAGATTACTCCCCGTAAGGAAAGGGGGGGACGGCTACCACATTTCTTGTGGGAATGTGTAGCCGTCCACCATGTCCTCATGGTGGAGGCAATCTCATGTAATCTCACGAGATTGCATATCTCCATGAATCTCTCCCATAATTTCCAACAACTTTTGTTGTGTTTTATTCTTCAAAAAATAATTCACAATTAATTTTGAGAATATTGCAATTGCCATTGGAAGTTTGTGAATCACACTCACAACCCAAAACAAAATATAATTTACATTTTCAATTAATTATACAATGTGTATCGAATATACATCAATAATTAATCAACAAATATAAATTATAATTAGCTCTCTCTAATACATTATAAATCACATTTACAATATATTATGAATAATATAGATAGTACTATCCACATTATTCATATCCATGATAATTAAATCACATTTAATCATCTTGGATATCCATTCTCACGTGCCCAAATAATATTGATCACATTCACATTATTCATATCTTTGATAATCAAATTATCTAAGATAACTCTCTTTATAATATGAATCAAATTCATATTATTTATGATAATTAAATCACATTTAATTATCCATTTTCTCGATGCTCGGATACTTATATCAACAATGAAATTATCCAGAACTCTTTCAAGGATAACGCGCTTTCTCTGCGAATACTTGGAGATAAGGACAAGGCGATTGTATTGTTCCACATATAGTGACTTGGATATTGAGATTACATTTCAAATCCAGATCTCGGGCTTCCCATAGATGCTTGATTAAATCAAGATCGTAAATCCAATCTTCTCATTACATTTGAATCACATTCAGATAAATGTCCAACATTTGCACTACGATTAGATCGCTTCTCTACTGAGAGGAGTCACTAAAATCCAGACCCGTTTCATCACTCACTAGGAATGGAAGCATCATTGTTATACAACCGTTTATGATCACATCACCCTCAAGTATTCCCAATACCTGTACATCATGCATACTGGAAGACTCAGAATAAACCTGAAGTATAAGATCAATTTTACTCTGTCTACTTCAGAGTTTTATCATTAAGTTTCTCATTCGATCATTGGGAGTCGGTATCGATCATATACTTTCCAAAAGCATATATCATTCCTAGGTCTTGATCATATACTTTCCAAAAATATATATATCAAACCTATAAATTTAGTCAAGCTTCCAAAGCGAGACGACCATGCATGGAATTTGATTCTTCCCAATATCTCATGAGTGAGCTCATGTCTTCCGGTTCGGTAACTGAACTTGTATGATCCCTTTGAGAGATCGTATTACTCATATGCCCTTGCATGCACACCAGCATGCCGGTGTATATACCTTGATCAGGTCATCAACCTATTGGTCTGCCAAATGTACATACTCAGACATATAGTAATACATCTGTCTCCGGTCAGAGGATGCGTGCCTATATCATGACAACATACGATATAGGACTTTGGTTATCTCGATCTCGTTAAGTCAACTCTTTGACATAACTAATCTGACACCTCCAAATATCTATTCCTATGCAGAGGACCTACATCAAGAGGTTGGTCAGATATCAGCTAAATGAGAAAGGATTGCCATCTTCTACTCATACTGGAGATCATCTCATAACAATCATTTGATGGTGCTTGATGAGTCCTCAATCTAACTCTTTAGATGTTTATCCAAGCACCAGCCTCTATGATTCAATATTTGAATCAACAGATGTATGATCATCAAGATGGCCATGTTACATAACCCTAATTGTACTAAGGGACCTATTATGCAAATTATGTATTCTTCATTTCAGATTAGGGAATGATATTCGCAATAACATTTATTGCATAATGGCTCATCGTGGGCTCGCATGTCCAACAATCTCCCACTATCCCAAAGAGCCATTAATGGGCTAATTATTTAAACCCACACTCATGTGATAATCATAGGCTATTTAGAAAATAGGTAAGCTGATCAGTCACTCTGTTCCCAAGAGACTATGCCAAGTCCTTTTAGGGCACTTGCATATCTCCTAGTGACAGTGTTCGCATTCAGTGCGAATGTTGCATCTTATGCAACCAATACTCACTACAGTCAAAGCAGTTATAACATCCTTGATACTACTGCTCAACAATTATTATAACCAGTATTACCATATCCTTATCAGAATACCCTTATTCCTGGAGATCACTATCTCTTAAGGTATCCGTAGTTAAGACCTTTTTAGATCACTATCTATAAAGTCTTAATTTCTTGAAGATAAGACATTGAGATCACTATCTCAAAAGTTTTGCCTTCCATGAAGATATCGTTATTACTGCAATCAAGTGTTTTATCACCATAGTAGGATTAGTAATAGTTTACTACTTCCACTGCATGGTAGACATCTGGCTTTTGTACACATCTAGCATACACCCGGCTTCTTGGAACTGATGCACAAGGGCAAGCAGTTTGCATTCACATCCTCAACTCTTTGAGGTGCTATCCCTTTAGATAGGCCAGTACCATATCTTTGAGGAAAAGAAGCCTTTCTTGGAATTTTCCAGAAAATGGAAATGTCCAAGGTGTACTATTAGTGTGACTGTTCCAATACCCTCTTTTCTTTGCTTCTGAACAACTTCAAAACAAAGATCTAAGAGGTATCCTTGAGATCATATCTCGAGGTATTGAACAACTAGATTATAAAACACTTATTATTATCATCCTTATATCATTCTAAATGATTAGAATATTGTCTACATTTAGCATGATGAACACAATGACACTCCCACTAAGCTTCACATGGTTCATCAAGATTTTATCTGAAATCATAACATTTATAATGTCATCAGATCTTATGTTCCAACTACAAGAAGATTATTTGAGTCCAAAGATGGAGTTCTTTAGCTTGCACACCTTGCTTTCCTCAACCATAAAGCCCTGGGGCTACTTCATATGAATATCCTCAGAGAGGTATTCATAGAGGAATGCAATCTTGACTCACATCATGAAGATGTCATAGTCAAGTTGTGTAGCTATAGTTAGCAATATTCCGACGAGTTAAAGCAAGGTCACTGGAGAGCAAGTCTCATTGCAAGCGATGTCTTCTCTTCGGTGTATAGCTCATGGCTACGATCCGTGCTTTGAAGGTCTCTACCTTCTCATCAGGTTCCCTCTTTCTCTTGAAGATCCATTTACACCATAATGGGTCTTACCCTTATAGGTGGATCCTCGAGGGTCCATATACAACACTTGTATATGAAGTCAATTTTAGACTTTATTGCTAACATCCATCTTTCCATGCTATGATCTTCGGAAGCTTCATCACATGAAGTCAGATCATTGTCAGATTCAACTGACACATGGAATCCATCTTCAAACTTATTTGAAGAAGTATTGGTGTTTCATCTTTAATTGTCTATTTAGTTTCCGATTTTAGGAGCCTCATTATCATCTCAAGATCTAAATGAGTTACTTCACTTCATTTTCATCTTGATTCTCAGGCGAGTCATCATATAAGAATCACATTTTCAAAGATGATATCTTTTAAGAATCTCAAGGTCATAAAGTAGGTATCCAATACCATCCTTTATTTTCCAAATGAAGTAGCACTCTCCAGTGCCAGATTCTAGCTTAATCACATGGAACCTTATTAAGGATATATATAATGTAGTCTCTACCACATATATATACATGGAAACTAAGAGATAATTATGTTAAAATTAATCATTTATCAAATCATGTCACACATGATCAATTGTATCTCCCTACAACTCTATTGAGTTAAGGTTCATTAGGAGGATTGAGATAGGAATGATATTCACATCTCCATAAGGTATTCCTTGAATTCATCTAATAGGTACAAGCTACCTTGGTTAGATCAAATTCATTTCATCTTCCTTTAAACTTTGATTCTAAACCAAAATTGTGAAATCTTTGAACATTTCAAAGTTTTCTAAGTGAAGAGAAGAAATCTCATATCTCAAATAATCATCAATAGATATCACATATCTATAATGTTTACTATGATATAGATGATTCACATACACCAATACGTATGAGATCCGGAATACCTTGACATCTTACTCCTTTCCCAAAGAAGGGTGTATTGGACATTTTACTTTGAATAAAATATTCATAAGTATGCAAGTTTTGAAATTTTAGACATTCTAAAGTTTCATCTCTTACTTGTCCATTGATCTCATCAACAGACATATGTCCAAAACATTATGCCAGATCATTGTCAAATGATCTTTATCCTCCTATTGATATTTAAAGGTTTAATTTTCAGTATTAGAAATCTTAATGAACCATTCATTAATTTTCTAATTTAGCAGAGTCCACTAGATATTAGATTACTATCCGAAATATATCCATCATCATAACTCTCTATGATAGGTTTATTCCAGAATTCATGTTTATTTAGAAATAAACTATGAGTGTATTCTAATATCCAGGTCACAAAGACATTCTCTAAGACCATGGAAGGCCATGTCGGCGACATATCGGCGATATATCGCCGATATATCGATATCGACATGGGACCGATATCGAAATCGATATATCGATATATCTGATTTTCAGGCATTTTCTTCAGAAAGATTCCTAGATATAGTGATATATCGGCGATATATCGTCGATATATCGACGATATATCGATATCGACACGATATCGAAACGATATTGATATCGATATTTCCTTCCATGTCTAAGACTAAGAGCTCCCACTGAAAATATGAAGTCTATTGATCCAATGGAAATTGTTGCAACAATTGAATCACTTCCAACATGGATGACCATTAAACCTTAAGATCAAATTTCTAATATTCTGATACAAATGCAACCAATTGCAAGTGTCATTAGAAGATTGAGATACAATTATTAGACTCTATCTTATCAAATAAGTAAGTCAGTTTCAATGATTCTATGCAGATTATTCTGATGTACTATCTGATTCCTTCTCTAAGCATTCTAGATAGATTTGATAGTCATACTATCAACACATCAACTTATTGTAGTATTGGCATTTATCCAACTCTTTGGATGTCATATGGAAGTCACATAAGTACAGTCAACTCTTTGACTATATTTCTTACTTGGGTCCAACCCATGCTTCCACTGCGCTCCCTTTATCTATAAGCAACCATTGCTCAAGACAAAGGACCTCTTATGTTAAAATCAAAAAATTTCAATATAAGAGTATTTCAACATTTATACATGTTTCATTCAATTCATACAATATGAATATTATGAAGCTCAATGAATGACTAGAGTATAGATAGGAGAATGATGACATTCATCGTATCTACATCCCTTTAAATTCTTAAAACTTAGGTTCATGTAGGTACTCAAACAATTTGAATACATCATCTCCTATAGAGCCACCATTCTGCATAATGCAGAGAACCATGTCATTCATAATTATATGTCGAGAGCACATATGTATGCCAGAACATCTTCTTAGATTTTATAAGGATTATTTGATAATTACGATCATTATCTACATGTCACTTCAAAAGTACATTCGATGAGATCAAGACTTATAGAGACATACAAACCCTAGGGTTTTAGTCCTATTGTCTATTTAATTATCATTCCTCATTATTATGAGGAAACTTGTACATTGCAACCACATACATTATGTGTCCAATTGCAAATACAATATCTGGGTCATAGGTCCAATCCATGATATTCTACTAGTTATTATTGAGTATAACATTGAGTGGGATTAAAGAAGGATTATCTGAAATAAGAAATTTGCATAAACATATATAAATATATAATTTACTTTGATTTAGGAATTTTTATATATCAAATTTGTCTTGCCATGTCAACAATGAAAGTTCGTTCCCTTAATCACTTTCAATGTAAGAGATATACTTACCATTATATCTCAAGCAAGATCTGGGATATCCTTCCTTATCTTTGTCATATCCCAATAATATGAGAACCTGTAACTCGGATAAAAAGAAGCGGGAACACATTCCACCTTGCAAGTCCAACTTGCATCTCCCAATTTGGTCTTTAACACCCGGGCCTACCACCCCTAAGGTGATGTTGACCCGTCATTAATTGAACCAACTGTCAACATGAATACAACTCACTATGCACAATCCAATATCGCCCCAATGATATGAGGACCCGATATTGGGGTCACTACGCATACGTCCTTACTCTTTTGAGAAGCGATGAGCCCGATCCAAATGGATCGTATGCAGGAGCTGTCACTTCGGACAGGCATCTCCTACATACAATATCTGGCGACGGAACCCTTCGCCTTGACGGGCGACCATGGATGTCACTTATGTGATCCTCCATCTATTATTCAAATTTTAATTAATTATTATGAATCATATTCATATAATTAATTCTTCCAAGGGAAATAATAAATCTATTCATAATAGAGTGTTTCAATTTAACATATTTAATTCAATCATATTAAATTAATTATCAATCCAATTCAATCAACAAACTTGATTGTTTTTACTTGAATATATATATGGTATTATCTCAAAGTACGTATTAATTCAAATTTTAATAATTAGAAAAATACGTCATGATCTCTCAGGCATCATTCGTTCCCTACCCGCTGTCATGGCCAGTACCGACGGGAGTGGGACAGACCGCAATCGGTGTGACCTGCTACCCCAGCGATCCCTGACTAGACACCATATCCACCTCGGGAAAAAAATAATGCCGAGTCAATCACTTTGTACTTGAAATGATCATCGATTCTTCAACCGAAATTATACCATATAGTAATAATCAAAACATTTTTTATTATAAGGAAATTTGCTAGACAAATTCCCAATCCTATTCAAGCAAGAAGTTTGATGATTGTGTTTCCAATTATGATCTAGATCAAATCTAATCAATTTATTAGTTGAGGCCAAGTCAATTAAGGAAATAATCATCATTCAATATTTCTCAAATATTTTCCATAATTATTTCATGAAATTAACAAGTAATTTCACTAATTGACAATCACATGGTTCTTAATTAGGACTGTAATTTCAGCAGTGACCCCTACTTACTAAAATTAACATATCTCAATCAATTCAAATCCAAATTAGACAAAATCAGTTTCCAAAGATTGCTAATTTGATTTAGGACAGAATTAAGTGATATTTCATGCATTTCGAGGCGGATCAAAACAGTAAGTAACTCATTAATCATGTTAAGATTCGCAGTTCCCGCAACAGTGAATACATGTTTATTAAAACAACCATATCTCGAGCAAACAGAATCCAAATTACATAAACTCAGATTCTATGATTTCCTTATTTAATGCGGAACAAAATCCAAATTTTCGGTGTTTAAACAATTTAAACAGGGCTGAAAATAATCACTAAATAGAGATGCAAAAATGAAATGCGATAAAACTTTCGCAATCCTAATGAACCCAAGTCGCCTTCGGTTTTATGGATCATATACAAAACCTTTGACCTAAGGCTCTGATACCACTTGAAGGATATGGGAAAAATCCTCAAGCGCATCACGGAAGCGTGAGCATCGTATTGAATACGATGAAGAACGACTAGTCGGACTAGTTGTTCTATGCAACGGAAATTAAAAAAATTATGCGACGAAACCACATGATCCAAGAACACTTCTCGGATCGTTTCGTCTAAACAACAAACAAGTAAGAGGATTACCTCTTGAAGCATGGTTGCGATCGAGTCTGTAAACGAAGAGACCTTCTGTCTCAAGTCCGATCCGACAGAGGAGACGCTTGCGAGCGCGTGGATGAATCGCGTGCTTCTCGCAATCCATGTTGATGATCCAAGCGGCGGATCTCCTGATCTCGACACACGAGATCCAACGTCTTCTTCACGAGCGAGGCGTATCAAAGGAGACGGAGATCCACGAGCAAACGATCGGGCATCATAACGATGACGCTGCGGCGATGGAGACTCTCTCTAGGGCATCCATGGTGGACGACCATGAGAGAAGAAGGGAGAGGGCGTGTGGGAAGAGAAGAGAGAGAGAGATGTGCTTCAAAAGCATAACCCTAGAGAGCATGGTATGCCTCTCTATTTATAGAGTTTTGGGATCCATGGATCTCAATCCATGGGACATATAAAATCAATGGATGAGATTGATTTGTGTTCAATCCAATGGTTAAGATTGTTGTTGGTAAAAAACCAACAACTAATAATCTAATTTAAATCAAATATATTTGACATATCAAACATGATTCAATCCTAAATTAGATCAAGCAATTAAGGAGAAATTAGCTTGGAGATTACTCCCCATAAGGAAGGGGTGGGGGGACGGCTACCACACTCCTTGTGGGAATGTGTAGCCGTCCACCATGTCCTCATGGTGGAGGAAATCTCATGTAATCTCATGAGATTGCATATCTCCATGAATCTCTCCCATAATTTCCAACAACTTTTGTTACGTTTTTATTCTTCAAAAAATAATTCACAATTAATTTTGAGAATATTGTAATCTTGCCATTGGAAATTTGTGAATCACATTCACAACCCAAAACAAAATATAATTTACATTTTCAATTAATTACACAATGTGTATCCAATACACATCAATAATTAATCAACAAATATAAATTATAATTAGCTCTCTCTAATACATTATAAATCACATTTATAATATATTATGAATAATATAGATAGTGCCATCCACATTATTCATATCCATGATAATTAAATCACATTTAATCATCTTGGATCTCCATTCTCACGTGCCCAAATAATATGAATCACATTCACAATATTCACATCTTTGATAATCAAATTATCTAAGATTACTCTCTTTATAATATGAATCAAATTCATATTATTTATGCTAATTAAATCACATTTAATTATCCATTTTCTTGATGCTCGGATATTTATATCAATAATGAAATTATCCTGAACTCTTTCAAGGATAATGTGCTTTCTCCGCGAATACTTGGAGATAAGGACATGGCGATTGTATTGTTCTACATATAGTGACTTGGATATTATGATTACATCTCAAATCCAGATCTCGGGCCTCCCATAGATGCTTGATTAAATCAAGACCGTAAGTCCAATCTACTCATTACATCTGAATCACATTCAGATCAATGTCCAACATTTGGACTAAGATTATATTACTTCTCTACTGAGAGGAGTCACTAAAATCCAGACCCGTTTCATCACTCCCTAGGAATGGAAGTGTCATGGTTATACAACCGTTTATTATCACATCACCCTCAGGTATTCCCAATACCTATACATCCTGCATACTGGAAGACTCAGAATAAACTTGAAGTATAAGATCAATTTTACATTGTCTACTTCAGAGTTTTATCATTAAGTTTCTCATTCGATCATTGGGAGTCAGTATCGATCATATACTTTCCAAAAGCATTATATCATACCCAGGTCTTGATCATATACTTTCCAAAAGTATATATCAAACCTACAAATTTAGTCAAGCTTCCAAAGCGAGACGACCGTGCACGGAATTTGATTCTTCCCAATATCTCATGAGTGAGCTCATGTCTTCCGGTTCGGTAACTGAACCTGTATGCTTCCTTTGAGAGATCGTATTGCTCATATGCCCTTGCATGCACACCAGTGTACCGGTGTATAGACCTTTATTAGGTCATCAACCTATTGGTCTGCCAAATGTACATACTATGACATATAGTAACACATCTGTCTCCGGTCAGAGGATGCGTGCCTATATCATGACAACATACGATATAGGACTTTGGTTATCTCGATCTCGTTAAGTCAACTCTTTGACCTAACTAATCTGACACCTTCGAATCTCTATTCCTATGCAGAGGACCTGCATCAAGAGGTCGGTCAGATATCAACCTAACTGAGAAAGGATTGTCATCTCCTACTCAGGCTGGAGATCATCTCTTAACAATCATTTGATTATGCTTGATGAGTCCTCAATCTAACTCTTTAGATGTTCATCCAAGCATCATCCTCTATGGTTCAACATTTGAATCAACATCTGTATGATCATCAAGATGGCCATGGTAAATAACCCTAATTGTACTAAAGGACCTATTATGCAAATTATGTATTCTTCATTTTAGATTAGGGAATGATATTCGCAATAACATTTATTGCATAATGGCTCGCCGTGGGCTCGCATGTTCAACAAATTCTTCATCTGTTGGACTTGATTGGTTTTCCATATTTTCATCGGATTCTACCTTTATTCCTCTTTATTTTCCCTTTTTTTATTTATTTCCATGATTTTTGCTTTCAGCCTATTTTTATTTTACGTCTTGAGGAATGAGCCCTTAGACTCTAGGGGTGGGTGTTCGGTTAAATTAGGTCCAAATCCCTAATAGTATTCTTGTATCTATAGTTTTATTCTTAGATCTAGTCAAATTGAACAAATTCTTCACAATAATAGAAGCTTGTGTTTTAGGGCGATCTCTTCGTTACGTTGCATATAGATTAGATTTAAGATTTATGCCTTGCATACCACATGGAGAGAGAGTTGGGAAGCACTATAAGTCTTCTTACTGAGCATAACATCGTTGTTTTCCAACTTGCATTACTTTTCCATCTTTTCTCTCTGATTGCGACCGCATAATCTAAGCAAAGAATCAATAAAACCGTTAGGCCTCTTTGCATAAAAAATACTCAAAAAAGTGAAAATCAAAAAAATAAAAGGGATTGTCAAGAAAACCTCGACCTAATTAAAATTGATTGATTGAAATTCATTGTTTGGGTTCACCACACCCTCATTGTATTCAGGTACCTTCCAAATATAGTGAGGCACGATCCTTAAGGAATAGAGCCCAAATCCCATCCTGGGTACTACCATGTCTATCGTTTGGATGCACAAAGTAGTGGTACTCCTATCATACGTGGGTGAGTAAGGCTTCGTCTGCTAAGACATAGTCTGAAGTATTGATCTTCTATAATATATCTTTAAATCAGGACGGTAGGCTCTAGCCCATGACAAGGACACCATGCAATATATCTTTGAATCTCTCACATGTATCTCCGAGTCCTTCATTAGGAAGTTGGGAGAAACTAGTGATGCGTGAATGCATCAAATTTATTCTACTCAAAGGGTAGAGCTTCTTCAGGAAAAGGTCTTGGAAATGTGTACACATAGTTACAACTACCCCCATCTCTCAAGGAAAAAGGAATGGATTTGAGTCTAATGTAGTCTTAGATAACCCTATGATGTCTAAGGTTAGTACATACCAACTCAAAGTCCCTTAAAAATGCATATGATTCCTCATGGACATTCCTATGAAAATGTGGCAACAAGATAAGGAACTGCAACTTCAATTCATATTCTACCTCTGGCTCTATTGGACTGATCCAATTAGTCATCTGACACCGTTCAAGATTATACGTCGCATCCATGGTATATCTAAACCCAAATGTAGCTGAACAATCTGCGCTCTCAATAGATATGTATTATGCTCTTATGTTGCTAGCCTAGATAGTACCATATGCATCGGATCCTCATGTTCTTCCTCCTCTCCATTCTGTTTCTTTGGAGGTATCGTGCAAGAATCTTCTAAACCTTCATCAAAAAGAGGATTTGAGTGAGATCTTGATGAAGACACAAGTTGATCTCACAAAGGCAATGATATTCCTCGATGAGAAAAGAAGAAAGAAAGGGATTTGGTTTAGATGTAACCGCTCCCTAGGAATGAATCATGATACTCTAGATTGAAACAAGGGTTATTTCAGATCCGAGAAAATCCAGGAGAAGAAGGTGGTTGGACCTTGGAAGATGTGATATGTGGACGATTCAGAGAAAGGTTCGTAAAAGTCTGAAGTTATTTCCGACCAAGTATCCATTTTTGATATCAAAAAGGATACGAGACACGAGCATGCTAGATTAAAAAAGGAACTAGTACGATGATGCATGTAAATGTGCAGAATCAACACACATAATACAATGCAATCATACCCTTTTGAATATATTCACCAACACAACACATGAAGGTCGTAAGATTCGACCTATTTTATCTTCTCAATTTAAATTTGTGAGAAAACAAACTTGAACAAGCACATAAGGAGGCTCGTACTACACCCATGTGAAATCTTATAAGCTCTCAAACGATGAAGTGATCTTCTTGGCCAGTTGGGTTCAATATCACATCCAAAAGGAACTTATAAGTGCATACAACCAAAATGTATTTCTATGGTCTAAAGCAACCATTTACAGCTCCCAAAATCCGCAAGAGTCAGACCTGGAGACTTAGGGTGGAAGTCAAAAGTTTTGGTCTATAACCTTAGGGATCCGTCCTCAACCACTATGTATAGGGGGAAGTACATGTGTCCAAGGAGGGTTTTACTGCGCATAATATAAGGTTGATTTTATTCCAAGTTATTTGATGTCAACTTGCATAATGCAGTCCCAATTTTAAGAGTTTGTTATCACTTGATTAAGGTGACCATAAAATAAATGCCTAACGTGCAATCCCTTTCCCTTTATCCTGTGGTTGACAAAAATCGAGGGAGAATACAGAAAAATGGAATGCAAGTAGAAATCAATTATGCATGTGCTCGATCAGAAATACTTACAATAATTCCAATCACTCTCCATGTGGATGCAAGACTGAGTTTATAATTCTACTCTATATGATGTAAGTCGAAGAAAAAGATGCACCTGGCAGGAGTTCTATCAGCGATGAAGAATTTCAATTAATTTTGACTAGATAAAATGTATCTAATGCGTGTCTCAATGAATCTCCTAAGATTAGGAGAATCTTATGAGATATAATTGTGTGTCCTATGTTACGATTATATAAAAGGTAAACAATGACCTAATATATATCTATTTGAATTCGCATGCCTTGACCTAAATCGCCACTTAAGTCAAGAATCACTCTCGATACAACTAACTAATTAAATAATAAATAAATAAAGGCCTTGTTAAATAGGGTTGTTGCCGGTCTGATGTTCTACATAAGGTGAGAACACCGTCATTGAGGTGACCGAACAAGGACCGCTGACTCAGACAATAATGAACCCACAAAATAAATCAAGCAATGTGAAGCAAATATGTTGAGTTAAAATTTACTATAACTTTATAGAAGATGTGTACATGTACAAGTGTGCAGAGTGTCGAACATAGGGAGCAATATGTGGTAGCACTAATTATTATATATAAATAAATAATGAATAAATAATGATGTGTGTTTTGTACAATAATCTCTCAATTAATCAATTAACAAATTGGTTTTTAATTAAATAAAATAAATATTTTTTATAACTTTATATATTTGCTTTTTAGTTTATTAATTTTTATTTTCTTTTAAAATTTCCGATTTTTAGTTTCTTTTTCTTTTTAATATATAATAAAGATATAAATATAAATATCTTTAGAAATATATAATATCGGGTAATTTAATTATAAATATAACTAAAAATAACCAAAAATATGTTTTTTTATATTTTTCTTATATTTTTGTGATTTTCAGGATTTTTTGCTAATTTTTAGATATTTTTAATCCTAAATACACAAAATCAGGGACATTTTAAATGGGTTGAATTATTTTGGAATTTAAAAATACTAAATGGAGTCAAAATTTCCCAAAATTATTTTAATATCTAAAAAAATATATAAGAAAATTTAGAAATAGAAATACTTTTTTTTAAATTTTTAATTTTTTTATATTATAAGAATTTTGGAGCTTTTAATTTTTTATGATTTCCTTTTTCTCTTTTCAGGGATTTTGTTTTGGAGGTACAAACTGCAATAATAAATAATACTATTTTTTGGATTTTTTTCAATATAATTTTATAATTTTTTAAAGCAAACATAAAATAAAATGCGCTATTTTGATTTTTAATAAATAGGAAATATGCCTAAAATATAAAACTAGTTATATAGCATGAAAGAGCATGCTAAGAGGTACAAAATACTATTTTTCATAATTTTTAGATCACTAATGATATTCCAGAAAATAGAAAACAAGAACAAAATTTAATTGAACTTCTTAGGGGTATATTTTCAATTAAAACGAAGTGAAGGTGCAAAATGCAAAATACCAAATTTCTATAACTAATATTCAAATTTTAAATAATAAACAATAAATACAAAAAACACAAGGTTATCAATGCAAAATGCCCAGCTCACGTGGGGGACCACGTGAGCTGAGCTGTCAAGGACCTAATAATAAAATGCAGATAACTCAAGGGTCGACATGCAAAAAGTAAACAAATATAAAGATGGTTTATTTATTTACATGACTAAACAAAAACTAAACAAAAAGCGATGGCGTGTATACATATTACCCGCCAATAGGTACTCGATCGTGCGGCTGCGGGTTGTCCACTTGACGCGTGTCGTTCTCTCTGCACGTGATACCACTTCGGCCTTAGACTTCTAAGATTATATCTCCTAAGGAGATCTAACGGTGAAGGATCGCTTAGATTGGATGTCACCTGCTTGGCTGGGGCTCCTACTCCTGGTCAGACGACTATGGATGGTGGTGGAAGAACTCATGAAGAACTCGCCTTGGGCATGTTTGAAATCAACGAAGCGTGAGCTTCTAGGCACTTGAATCTACGCAGAGTATCTTTTCACGTTCCTTTCGATGCCCCACAACTTTTAGAGGCTTCAATTAGGTTCGAGTCTTGATGATCGAGCCTTGGAGCTCAAGGGTTCCAGCGAAGCACTTGGGACTTGCTCGTTAAATCTCTTAGCCCTCATACGGGCTCATCAAGACTTGCAAAGGAGATAAAAGCATGGCAATGCAAAGGGGAAGTCCTGGCTTTTATTGGTGATGGTCGGAGGGTGGAATGAAGGTGACGAGTCGAGGTCCGACAAAGTGGAGGAGATGGATGTTTAGGCAGGTCGGAACAAGGAGGGATAAGACAGAACATAGGAGGTCTGAGCTCTAGAGCTCTGACGATCTTAGTCGACCTAAAACTACGCTAAACAAGCAATCAAAACACTAAATAAAATACAGTAACAAAACTAGGATTAAGCCTAACAGAAAAACTAACCTCGAGCGGACGTAGATCGCAAGATGGACCTCACAGTGGATCACCGCCAGAGATGGCTTGGAACACCTCTACACCGCTCCTCCTCACTGTGAACCACGTCAAAGAACTCCCATCAGAAGCCTCAATACCATGAAGGTGGTTCAAGAGATAAGATTGGGTAAAAGGGAACCAACCATCCAAAAATGGTAAGGGAAGAAGCTTTGACATTAGCGAACGAGGGGACTTTAAGGGATGGTGGCATGTGAGGGAAGAGGAAATGATGAAGGGCGAAAGGTCATCGCGAATCATGGAGGATCAAGGAGTAGAATGATGGAATGAATTGAGGGAGAGGAGATATGGCAGATGTGGAAAAAGGGGGAGAAGATGGGCGGTCGTATCGTTTGACAGAGGTTAGGGGGACTGGAGTGCACAGTTGTCCTTATGTCAACTAAAGAAAGCTCCTAGTTGGTCCACGTGGACCAACCAGGAAAAGGATAAACAAAAATGCATTGTAAAATTGATTATAATTAATAAATGAATTAATTAAAATTTTCTTATAAAATAAAAAATCCTATTATTTTATGTAATGTTTAATTTATATTTTTATTTATTGTTATGAGGTTATTTATTATGAGTTAATATTTACATGTATATTTATAGGTACATTTACCTATATAGTATGTATTTAAAATTTATTTTGTATTTTAGATTTTATTATTTTATATACATATTTTATATATTTATATCTTATTTAAATATACATAGATATATTTTTACTGTATTTTCTTAATTAATATGTACACTTAAATAAATAGAAGTATTAATTATGTAGGTATATGCATTGGTAATTCATCTATGTATTTTAGTGTATTTATTTATTTTAGTGTGTTTTTAATAGTTTTATTTTATTTTAATTATAGGCATAAGTTATAAATAATATTTACAAAATTATAAAAGTATAAAATTATGGAAAATATAAAAAATAAATAAAATGAATATTTTATTCAAGTATATTGTACAATAGGGGTCCAAAATCTAACTTTTGCATCTTAACTCCAAATTGAATGAAACCATCTTCATTAAATAGCTAATAAAAAGTTATGTGCAATTAAAGTTATTTTGATGCATTTTGAGTTCATATGGAGAAGATATGGGTCTGGGAAGTTGGGATTTTGGAATTTTATTTCGAGTATACAATACACAATATACACTCTTTTTGTGCGAATAAATTTTGTATTTTTCTTTGTATTCTTATGTACAACTTTCATGTATAAAGTTTATTGATTTTATGGATAAATAATAAAGAATAAAATAGGTCCCAAAAGTGAATTATTGAATAATAAAAATGAAGGTTTTATTTCTTATTTTGGTCCTTATCTCCTTCTACTTTATTCCTTGTCGATCCAGCCATCATGATGGGTAGGTCTTGAGGTTTAGGGTCATAATATACCTCGACATTTTATTTCCTCTCTCTTCTTCCTTTATTCTTTTATTTTGGCATTAATAACAATGTTTTATACATTATTTATGGAGTAAACAATGAATGATATTTTTGTATAAATTAATGCTATTTATATGCATTTATCTAGGAAATTAAGGCCAAAATAGATGAATAAAAGAGATGAAATGGAGATTCATTAGGCCTTTTTTACGTATGCGAGACCTCAATCGAGAACCGTTGTAAATATGGAATTTAATTACAATAATTATTACAAAATAATACACAAAGTTACAATACAAATTACTACTTAATCAAACTAAAATTTCTCCCAAAATAATTGTCAAGTGGTCTCTGTAGCCAAAACTCTAAGCTTTTCGCCTCCACGTTCCTTTGGTGTCTGTCGGCTCCATGGGCCCTTCCATAAAATAATAAGAATGTTAGAAAATTCTTCAAGAGAAATTAAGCTAATTAAATTGCTAACAACACATAGATAAATAATATAAAACAAAAAATAAAACATTGCAAGCACTTAACCTAAAAAGCTCTAAAAGTCACTAAAAATAATAAGTATTTCTAGATTAAATCAATTAATGTGTTGCGTCCCCAAAAACTGCACCATCTAATGAATCGCTAATCGACAATTATAATTATAACTTGTTGTAATATAGCCAATTAGAGATTTGTCAGAATCGAGAGAAATCTATGCGAAGAGTGCGTTGGTTTAAATTTATAACCTAGACAAGTCCAGGGTTGAACACATGGACACTAGCTATTAACATGATTAATTAGTCATCAATTATAATGTTAAGTGATTGATAAATCTTCTAGGTCAAAAGAAACAACTATGTCATGCAAAGTAGATCATGTATTACAAATGAATGAGAATGCTTTTTATGTATTTTTATGCAAATTAAATAATATACAGAATGAACAGAATGAATTAAATTAACACATACACATATGTACATAATTTATGCCGTTATTTACATGTAAATCTCAAGCAATCATTACAATAATGATCGGGGTTCAATTGAGCAGTTCTTCAAAGCAATTACTCAATTAATTTCATGGACATTACATAAATTATATCTGATAAACAAATCCTAAATGACATCTCAAATCAGAGAATAAATAATGCCATATCAAAGATAACTCAATAAAGAATAGAATGCAATTGAAATAATCTCAATTGGAGTTCACATGCAAAAGAAAATCAGCCATGAATCCAAAGGCATAAATGTAATAAAATAGAACATGAATCATCACAAATAGGTCCCTTCAAGGATTAAAATGCAAATATGGAAAACCCGTAACTCAATTATTGAAAACCCCCTAGAGGGGGCATTTTTGCGATTTGGAGAAGTTGACGAGGTAAATCGCAAATTGCCCAGAGCCACACGTGATATGCACGTGCGACGCCAGGCTCGGATGAAACATGTGGCTCAGGGACAAGTTGCACATGCTGGCTGCTTCAGTAGAAGGCATGGTGCGTCCGAGCTACAAGTCCGAGACCGACGACGTGGCTAAAATAGAGCCGTCCGATTTTCCCCTATTGGGATTAATAAGACGACACATGTACGTCCTCCTTGAAAGAACACCGTCGCGAGCGATGGCGTGGTATTTAGCTTCTGAGAGATCTTCCCAACTCCGCTGGTGTACTCTAAACAATCTTGTGTTCATTGGATGTTCTTGGAGGACGAGCAGAGATCCTGGTAGGATAGAAAAGAAGTGTGGTAGTCTGGCTTAGGATGGCAGGGTCAGATCATTGGAGGCATATCCCCAGATCAGAGCTCACCCCAAATTCCGACCATTAAAGGTCTTCACTACTTGCAAACATTAGCAAACAAGAGCCGAATCAAAATCAAGTGTGTGCAATGTGTGAGTGAGTGGAATGGAGGGTCGAGCGTGTGTGAGAAGGGAGACCCTAATGGGTTCTCCTCTGGTTAAATGGAGAAGGAGGGGGTGAAGTGGAGCAAGACATGGAAAAGGGAAAATATGCATCGATCCTCCCACGAGGATCGATGATCCTTGGTGGAGACAGACATAGTTTGGATTGAAATGATGGAGTCTATACATGCCATTAAAAATCAAAGAAGACAAGACTAAAACTAAAATAGACATTTTTATCCGAATTTAAAGAAGGTCATCAAGATGGAGGAGGTGTCTTGGGGGCGGTTCTCGAAGCGCCTGGTCGTCGCTTCATACTAGCAACGTTAAGAAGCTCTACAACGATGCGGTCATGGGCATGCCCTCCCTCGAATATGGGTTGACACTGGAGCTTTGACTCTGTCAAGGCCCCACCATTTCATCCTCTCGCTATCACTGAAGGACGAGCATGACTAGGAGCAGGCTTGCATAAAGGTGGACCCTTATTTCGAGCTCCGACAAGGGATATTTATAGAGGAGAGGTGATGGCTGGGAATTAGCCGAGGTCGTATCTTTCCACAAAGCGGAGAGACAGTCGCTGAGTTGACCTCAGACAAAATCCCCAAATCGATCAACAATTAACCCACAATAAATATATGCAATGAATATCCAAAAATGTGGAGTTAAAATTTATTATAACTCTACATGTAAAATGTGTATAGGTGTAAGTACAGGTAGAGGTCGAACACTGGGAGGCGAAGGGAATGTATGTGAAGCATCATTTATTCAAGTCATTGTTCATGTCCTTTTATTGTTTTAGTGGGTTTTGGATTTTATATATTTTTTTATATTTTTTTGTTTTTATAATTTTTTTATTTGTTTTTATATTTTATATTTTTTATTATTTTTAATTATACTTTTATTTATATAAATGTGTGTATATATATAAATATATAAAAAGAGATGTATATATAAGAAGAGAGAGAGAGGAATAATATAATATATATAAATATAGATATAAATACTTAATATATATAAAGATATTAATTTTTTTAGCTTTTCAATATTTTTCTCATTTTTTTGTTATTTTTCTTGAATATTTCTAATTTTTATGTATTTTTAATTTCAAAAATGTCCACAATATTGGACCAATTTAATAACCGTATATAATTTGGGTTTTTAAAAATATAAAATAAACTCCAAAATTACCCAAATTAATTTTAATACATTAATAATGATATATAGATAATTATAAAAGAGAAAAATATATTTTTGGGGTTTTTTAAGGATTTTTCTATTTTTTTGTTGGATTTTGGAGCTTTCTGATTTTTTTTAATTTTCTTTTTCATATTTTTAGGGTTTTTCATTTTCTAGACTCAATATATATATAAATATATCATATATAATTTTTTTGGGATTTTTCAAAAACATTTTCTATTTTTTTTGTATTTTCTAATTTAGACAGTAAGAAAATGGCTTCTTTTTCATTTTTAGTAATTAGGAAAAATGCAAAAAAAATGCAAACTAAAATATGGGCGTGAACAAGCATAGCATGGAGCATCTATCCTAATTTTTGTGGATTTTTAGAAGCACAATGGGTATTTTTAATAAATAGATAAAGACACAAAAATAAAACAGCCTGGCAGGGGTATTTTTGCAAATAAAATAAGTTACAGGGGCATCAGGGCAAAAATACAACAGAATTAAACATTTATTTTAATTTTTAGAACTATTCTACAATATACAAAACTCGCCAGGGTATACATGCAAAATGTCACGCGCCTCACGTGGGACTGCACGTGAGGCGCGGAAGGACCTAAATGTAATTCTTATAAACTAAGGGTCCTTGCTGCAAAATTTACATTTTATTTACAACGTGCGAAATAACTTACAAAATTAAAAATTAAATACAAAAAGGCGGGGGATGGTTTTTGCAATTTACCCCCGACGTGGCGCTGATGAACGGCTGGATGCGAGTCACTAACACACGTGGCGCCTCCACGTGCGCCGATGCCGGTTCGCCGATGGAGCGCTAGGATTAGATCTCGCGTGAGATCTGACGGTCGCTGCTTCGCTCCATCGGACGGTTGCTGCTCGATCTGGGCCTTCGTCTTCATCCAACGGCGGAGAGGACGCGTGGAAGAACAGGGAAGAAGACTCGCCGGGGCGAGCTTCTTCCTCCTCAATCTCGCTCTCCGGCCGACCATAGCTGCTCCTGAAGGTCCCGTTCGCTTCCTGGAGGGTTGCTCTAGCTGCTGGAGGTGTCGGATCGTCCGGAGGCACACCGGAGCGGCGCCACGAGCTCGAAGAAGAAACGACGCTCCAGGTACCTCCGCCCGCATGGAGAACGTCTCCTGGTGCCTTTCTTCGCACCTAACCTGCACAAAAAGGTAGAGGGGCTCGAGGGCATCTCCCTCGACCCGGGGTTTGAAGCTGAAAGCACAGAAATGAAGGTGGGCGGAGAAGCTCCGACGATGGGTGGTGGAGGAGCTTCGATTCACGGATCCAGAAGCGAATCCGGTTGGACAAGGTGGCTGGAAGGTGGAGAAGGCGTAGGGGAACGAAATGGCAGTGGAAGGAGGTCGGGGCACAGTCGGAAGCACAGTGAAAAGCTCGCCGGAGCGGAGCTCCGGCGAACTACGAATTGCCTAAGTTACGCTAAGCTACGAATCTAAATGCGAAATAAAATGCAGGAATAAAATGCTGGAACAAAAATCTACCTAAATATGTAAAGGCGCAGCTCTTATACCTGGAGGAACTCCAGGGAGCAGGGTGGCTGCCGGAGCGCCACCATGGGTGCAACCTCCGCCTCTCCGATCGATTCAAAGTGCTGGCGAGCTCCTCCTGTCACCAGGAGCATCGCCGGGACCGATTTCTGGGAAGGGATTGGCTGAAAAGCTGACCAAATTTGGCGAGGGAGGCGGTGGTTCCTTATTTATAGACAGGTTGGGCACCCTTATTGACCAGGCCGTAGCCGGCGATGCAATCTATGTACACAAGATCTAAAAGATCGGTGGGAATCACGGATGAATGGAGAACAAATCTCATGAAATGACTGTGGGCGATTGATCACCGCGCCACGCGGGAAAAAGGCAAGAAAAGAGGGGAAAAGACAGTTCGCGTCAACTCAGGCGCCCGGAGGCGCAGTTGACCGACCGGTCAACAAACGCCAGAACCTGATTGGTCCACGTCAATCAGAAATTGACCTATTTATTTAACGTATTAAATGAATTAATTAGAATTTTCTTATAAAATAAAAAATGTTCATAAATTAATGTAGTATTTATTTATGATTTTTATTTATTTTTTTTGAATTATTTTATTACGGTTTTATTAAAATATGGTATTTATAAGTATATTTATATACATTTATTTTTATTTTGTTTATTTTCTTTTATTATTGTATTTTCTTATTTTATAAATTTATAACTTATTTTTGTGAGTATAAATGTATTTTTATTTGATTTTTATGAGTTTATTTATATATTTAAATAAATAGGTATATATGTATGTAAGTATACTTATAGGTATTTTACCTATATATTATATATTCTTTATTTATTTAATGAATTTTATTTGTTTTTATTATAGATTTGTATTTTTTAATAAGATATATTTAATATATACATTATTATAAAAATATAGATGAATAAAGAATGAAAGAATAAAATCCCTTTTTATTTATATACATTAGGTAACATAGGTGTTTTGTCTATGTGTTTTATAGACTTATTTTTATTTTACAAATTCTTTTTGATTTTATTTTACTTTTATTATGTACCTGTATTATAGACATTATTTACAAGATTCTAAAAATATGAATTTATAAAAATAATGAATATTGAATAAAATGAATATTTTAATCAGGTATTATGTACAAGAAGGGCCAAAAACCTAACTTCCACAGATGGACTCCAAAAATTATGAAACCAATTTTATAAAATAGTTTATGAAATGCTATATACAATTAAAGGTGAGTTTGGGTGATTTGGAGTTTTTATTTGCAAGACATGGGTCTGTGAAGTTGAGATTTTGGCTTTTTATTTTGTGCATAAAATGTTCACTGTGTATTATTTTTACACAAACTCAATTTTGTATTTTTATTTACATTATTATCTACAACTTTCATGAACAAAGTTTCTTTATTTGATGAATAAATAATTATGTACAAAATAGGTGTCAAAAATGCATAAATGAATGAATAAATAAATGAGGTATTTATTATACTGCTGGCCCTTATCTCCCCCTACTTTGTTCTTTGTCGATCAATTCCATTCTGGACTTGGTCTCGGGGTTAGGGTCATAAAATATTTGCAATATTTTATTCCTTTTTCTTTTCTTCTCTTTATTCTATAATTTTGGCATTAAAAACCTTATTTTATATACAATTAATACAATGAATAATGAATGCTATTACGTTCAAATTGATGGTATTTACATGCATTTGCTAGGGGTTTTAAGGCTAAAATGATAGAATAAAGGTGATGAAATGGAGATTCATCACCCCCTATAGTTGCCTTTGCTAGTCCCTAGCAAACACTTATGCAATAAGTACAAAAAGAACAAAGAATAAAAAGAAAAAAAGCAAAAATAAAGAATTTAAATAATAAATTGAAGTGATCATGATTATTAAACTTATCTGTACAAAATCAAAGTTTGAAGCTCTAGTTAGACCTTGGTGTGAAAATGTGTGTGGAACCTGGCCGGAAACCAAATTTAAAACGCAACAGCCTTCGAGAGTCACAGAACTTGGTTCAAATCACCTCAATAGCCAGGTCAGAACTAGCCTACATCATACGCAAACCCTTATGACTATGAAGCTGACTTGTACAGTGTAAGTGATAGTGGCTCTCCCCAACTGAAATGACAAAGAGACTGACTTCTCCAGAATGACAACCCAATGATTCCCTAATCCAACAGCTCTTTCCTCGAGGAGCGGGGTATTCCCTTCTAAGTTCAAGTGGCATCCAACTCAAGAGGAGGAGGTAAAGAAAATAATGGACAGTATCCAGTGTAGCTACCTATCCTGGGATGCAAGACCAGTGTAGTCAAGTCATCCAGCTGCAGGCTCACATGGTATAGCTTTGATGCTCAAGCTTGCTTATTTTCTATACAACATATATACATACTCCAGCAGGCATCTATTATATATATATATATATATATTTTCAAACATACTATTTACATCAGCATTTACATAAGGACTTTTTCCTCTTGAGCCAGAAGACTATCCCTCTTTTGAAGCATTATTGCAACCCACACTCTCCTGTCGTTAGACCTCATGGCGATTAGACCAGGTTGGGGTGCACTTCCCTCCCTAGATGAGGACGAATGTTTCCACTCGTGTGCGTCTCAGACTGGCAAATCCAACCCCCTCACCACTCCAACTGAGTCGAGCCAAGTGAAAGGTGCAAGTGTCCAAGTTAGGTCACGGTCGGCAAGAGTCATACGTGTGTTTCGAAAAGTTCTAGTTAGTCCACTGAGGTGACTTGAACCCAGCCCTGATTTCTCAAAGAATTAAGTCTGAATAGACCTGAAGTACCTTAAACCTAGTTCCCATAAGGTTCCAGTGCAATTAGGTGCAGTAAGGTCCAACCAAGCTCCAATCTTCGATTTTATTGGACTAGTTCAATTATCAAGCTCAACCAAAGAAGATGAATGCAATGTAAATGCTATTTACAAATATGTAAAGAATAATGCAATTTTTCAAAGAATTTGAAAACAAAGAGAAGAATTTTTACACAAAGAATTTTTGCAAATAAAATAATTTTGGGCACTCAAAATATGTACAACTATTTACACGGGCGTGCCGCTTTATTTTACACGAATTAAGAATTTACAATTTAGTTTTATTTGTAGGTACAGATATACACTTATAATAATATATACTATTTTAGTTTATTTTGTTTTATTTGTAGGACTATAGTTTACAAAATAAAGAATTTTGTTTATTTTTATTTTTATTTATAATAATATATACTATTTTAGTTATTTATTGTATGTGACTATTCCTCAAACTTATTTGACACAAATTTTTCAAACAATTTTTGCAAACTATAGTCCAAAATAATTTTTACAAACATTTTTACAAACATGTACACACATTTGAAAATCATTTTGCAAAGGTTTTTCAAAACAGTATATATAGATTTTCAAAATATTTTTGCAACCATTTTTCAAACCATTTGCAAATTATTTTTCAAACATTTTATTTCACACAAAGAAAATAAATCTTTACAAACCACACATTTTTACAAAGGTTGAAAACATGTAACAAAATGTTTTCAAAATAGTTTTCAATAAATGTTCACAATACTTTTCACACTATTTTTCAAACATTTTGCAAAAAACATTTTCACTTGATTTATTAATCAGTATATACAAAAAGAATTTGAGGAATAATCACAACTTTTTTATTAAGGGTTTTTTAATGAATTTAAAGAATTATTAGCCATATTATTACGAAAGTACAAGTTATGGCTAAAGTATATACATAGTATATACGACCCCCTATACTTAGCTTGAGCTATGTCCCCATAGATCGAAAAGAAAAGAGAAGACATAACTCGTACTGAGTATAGACAAGTCTAAAAATATATGAATAAGAAATGAACGAATGAGAAGTTGACCGTCCCCCCTATACTTAGGATCAAGTAATCCTAAGTATAGCATACTGTACACAAAGCAGGGAGGGTCAAGGGTGGGAATAAACAGCTGAACAAATCATGGGTGCACCCCCCTATACTTAGGACAAAGTACGTCCTAAGTACAGAAAATTGACACAAAGGGGCGACACCTTTTATTTAGATACAGAAGATAGGAAAGGAAAAGAAGAAAAGAAGAAAAGAAGAAAAGATAGATACAGATTGATAAAAAGATCGTGAAGAATATACACATCACCGCCCCTATACTTAGGGTGAGATATCCCTAAGTATAGGAAAGAAACAGGAGTGACGAAAAATGTGCAAGGAAAGAACAACTCGGTGTGTGCCCCCCTATACTTAGGACAAGGTACGTCCTAAGTGTAGGCACAAAGATATTGCGATAGATCTGGGCACACATAACATGCGGGAAAAAGAATGATAAAGGCACACATATATACAAGCGGTGAAAAACTGGTGAAGTACAGGACGGTATCTGGTAAGCGACTACCGTGCTCTCGTCATCGTCTCCCTGTGAGAACAAGGACACAGTCAAAAGGTGAAAAGACACCCGAATCTGCAATCAAGTGGGTGTCTGCTACCGGGGACAACAGGTCAAAAGTAAAGCAGGGACCGGTAGCGTAAGCTGATGATCGGCTCATATGGTCAACATGAGGAAACAGAGCCGATACCGGAAGACCGGGAGGAAGAAAGAGCAGTACAGACTCCTCCGGTCAATCATGGTCTCAGATAGATATGGAAGATAGAGAATAGGAGACACCACGGTATCCGATGATGGTGAGGTAGAAAGATCATAAGTACACACCGAATACCGCAAGCCATGGCTCAACCCTGCGAGGGTCCTCAAGGTTAGCAGAATCGGAGAATAATCAGAAGACTCGGCTCCGTGCTCCAACAAAGAGGAGACACAACCAGGGAGGAGACCGAGTACACAAGTCAGAAGACCCGGCTTCGTGCTCCACCATATGGGAGACACCAGAAATGAAGCCGAGTACCTAGAAAATGATGTACTCTCCCGCAGATATCCCTCGGAGAGTAGTACATGCTAGGCAATGAATAATCAGAACAGAAGCTCACCCTTGCGAGGGTCGTCAAGGAGAGCGGGCTTAAAGGAGCCTGATCCATCAGACGGATCACAGAGACGGTCTCGGTAGGCGACAGATCGGCTACCAGCAGAAGAGACCGACAAATCAAGAATGTGTGGCAGCGTCCCGCAGATAACCCGCGGGGAACGTACTGCCAGCTAGGCACGAAAATAGCAGATATCAGAAGCTCAACCTTGCGAGGACCGTCAAGGAGAGCGGACTCAGAGGAGTCTAGAACATTGGCCTCGTGTACTGACAGGTCAGGTACGCAATCACAGGGGGAGGCCAATCAAGCATATCATCTGACTCGGTTTCAGGTCCCATCACAATAGCGACCAAAGCAGTCTACAAAACCGCAGTCCTAGAAATTGTCGCATTCTCCCGCAGATAGTCCTCGGGGAGGAATGCGAGCTATATCAATGTAGGCCATCGGAATGCTGGCAAGTCATCTCAGGTCCTCAAAAGCAATAAATCACTCCATCATTTGGAGGGCATAAGATCATGCAAGGGAGCAAATAATCATGTCATGCACCAAACATCCGTTGGGTTAATCTAGTCAGCTGAGATGGCACGAAAATAGTCAAGAATCCTCTAAGTGCCAGGGTGGATCAGAGAGTCAGGAGATCAAGGACGAGTCAATCAGGATGATGAGAGATAATGTATGATCCGCACACCTTTATCAAGAAATCCACAGTAGAATAATCAGTCAATCCCCAAAGATCAAGATGGGTGGAACCTCAAATAGATAGATCAATCAATGCTCATGAAATCATCATCAACTCATCGCAGCACATCACATCCTTAATCCGGTGTGCGAGAACTAAAGTTCCTCAACAATGCATCACACCTATGCTCTGTGCATCCGCAAAAATCCTCAAGAAATCCATATGCACGTATCAAAGATAAATCCACCAAATTGATCTCAGCAACCTCAACATCATAGGCCCGGCTTACACAAATAATATGTATAAATAATCCTTGATGCGGGCCTCATCAATATGCACAACATTCCCGGGTAAAGGAAGAGATGATACGGAGGACACGAGGAAGATGGGTAAGAAGGGTAACACAATGGGGTAGAGAAGCTGATTGAGCGGGCGTGCCAATATCATGGGTGGTAGAAGAGTGATACAGAGGGTACGAGGAGGGCGGGCGAGAAGATCGGGACGTAGACAAAATTGGGTGCTCCACACAGGGCGGGAACACCGTCAAAACGGTGGTCCGAAGAGCGGTCTCTCCCCGAACCAGAGAATATGGTACGATGGATACATAGAAGATGGTGAAGAAGCGGGGAACAAAAGGACTTGGTGAAGAATGATTGAGCTCAAGCGCCAATATCACGACTCGATGCAACATGAAGAGATATATGTATAAGAGAGATAGAGATACTCAAAGATAAAAAATGCATGACTCACACGATGGAACTGACTACTCTAGTAATGAATGAAAACACAATGGACTCCAAGTCACAATCAATACACAAGGTAAGACCCCCATTTCACCTACTCAACACAGTGAAGACCATCAGATGACGGTCATTTATCTTTTCATTTTTAGAGTTAGGTGAGGATCACAAAAATTGTACAATCACTTAGGAGGCTTGATAGGATGTGGGCTCTACTCCTTATTGTGCACGTAAGCAATTTAAAACGCATCCAATGAGGGGGTTGCTCTCCCCAAGACAAGGAATCCATTACGTTTTTATTTTTAAGTCCAATAGAGTTAGCAGTCCCGATTTTATTTAGGTTATCACTTTTTTGGTATTTTCAATGCACGTGCCTATCGAGGTTCCAATTTCCATTAAGCATCCTAGGTTGGCAAAAACAGAGGAAGAAGATCGGAAAAGCCATGCAAGTCAGAAATCGATGATGCATGCTAAGTAAGAAGACTTACAGTGCCTCCCAGCTCTCTCCATGCGGGATGCAAAACAGAATTTGAAACCTATGCTAAATGCAAATGCAAACCGAAGAAATCGCCCTAGGTACAAAGATTGCTATTATCGTGAAGCACCACAAGTCGCTCATTCATCTTTAGCCTCAAAAAGTCCGGTCTTGGCTCACCCCTCCTCTGTGCTCAACACACTTGAGCTTAGGAGAAAGCGCTTTGCGGGGCTCGCTGTGGCACAAAGGCTAAGAGATAAGTGAGCGGCTGTTTAGAGTTTGATCTAGGTCCAAAGCAAGCTATAGGTACATGCAAATCAATTAGGGTGTTTGGACCTAACTCTACGAGCAAGCAACTCCTATGGCTAAGGGCTCATTCACACAAAATAATAAAACAAAAATAAAGAAAAGAAAAAGAAAAAGAGTCCAAGTCATCGAGGACCCCAAGGGAACAATCCCTCGGGCAATGGACCTCGGGAGTCGAAGTGTACCTGTGAGAGTCCTGTATTATTACAAAATTTTAAGAGTCACTCTCTCTCATGAATATACATGATAAAATTAAAATAAAATGCATGAAAATATTGACTGTCCTCAAAATTCCTCCTTCATGTGTCATGGATGATCTCCCCTGTTGGCTTGGCATAGAAAAGCCAACTCCACCTTGCTCGGGTGCGTAGGTCCTCCTAGGAGGTCCTCCTTCGCTTGGCGGTCCCTCGCATCAAAGACAAAAAGAAAGAGATGGTCAGAGCAGTCAATCAATGATATCAAATAAAAATAAAAATAAAGATAAAAAATCACACAAATAAATAAATGAAGGACATGAACAAAGAATCAAATAAATGAACAAATAATCACACAAAATCATACAAAATCCGTTGCCTCCCCGGCAACGGCGCCATTTGGCTGGGAATTAGCCGAGGTCGTATCTTTCCACAAAGCGGAGAGACAGTCGCTGAGTTGACCTCAGACAAAATCCCCAAATCGATCAACAATTAACCCACAATAAATATATGCAATGAATATCCAAAAATGTGGAGTTAAAATTTATTATAACTCTACATGTAAAATGTGTATAGGTGTAAGTACAGGTAGAGGTCGAACACTGGGAGGCGAAGGGAATGTATGTGAAGCATCATTTATTCAAGTCATTGTTCATGTCCTTTTATTGTTTTAGTGGGTTTTGGATTTTATATATTTTTTTATATTTTTTTGTTTTTATAATTTTTTTATTTGTTTTTATATTTTATATTTTTTATTATTTTTAATTATACTTTTATTTATATAAATGTGTGTATATATATATATAAATATATAAAAAGAGATGTATATATAAGAAGCGAGAGAGAGAGAGGAATAAGATAATATATATAAATATAGATATAAATACTTAATATATATAGAGATATTAATTTTTTTTAGCTTTTTAATATTTTTCTCATTTTTTTGTTATTTTTCTTGAATATTTCTAATTTTTATGTATTTTTAATTTCAAAAATGTCCACAATATTGGACCAATTTAATAACCGTATATAATTTGGGTTTTTAAAAATATAAAATAAACTCCAAAATTACCCAAATTAATTTTAATACATTAATAATGATATATAGATAATTATAAAAGAGAAAAATATATTTTTGGGTTTTTTAAGGATTTTTCTATTTTTTTGTTGGATTTTGGAGCTTTCTGATTTTTTAATTTTCTTTTTCATATATTAGGGTTTTTCATTTTCTGGACTCAATATATATATAAATATATCATATATAATTTTTTTTGGGATTTTTCAAAAACATTTTCTAATTTTTTTGTATTTTCTAATTTAGACAGTAAGAAAATGGCTTCTTTTTCATTTTTAGTAATTAGGAAAAATGCAAAAAAATGCAAACTAAAATATGGGCGTGAACAAGCATAGCATGGAGCATCTATCCTAATTTTTGTGGATTTTTAGAAGCACAATGGGTATTTTTAATAAATAGATAAAGACACAAAAATAAAACAGCCTGGCAGGGGTATTTTTGCAAATAAAATAAGTTACAGGGGCATCAGGGCAAAAATACAACAGAAATAAACATTTATTTTAATTTTTAGAACTATTCTACAATATACAAAACCCGCCAGGGTATACATGCAAAATGTTACGCGCCTCACGTGGGACTGCACGTGAGGCGCGGAAGGACCTAAATGTAATTCTTATAAACTAAGGGTCCTTGCTGCAAAATTTACATTTTATTTACAACGTGCGAAATAACTTACAAAATTAAAAATTAAATACAAAAAGGCGGGGGATGGTTTTTGCAATTTACCCCCAACGTGGCGCTGATGAACGGCTGGATGCGAGTCACTAACACACGTGGCGCCTCCACGTGCGCCGATGCCGGTTCGCCGATGGAGCGCTAGGATTAGATCTCGCGTGAGATCTGACGGTCGTTGCTTCGCTCCATCGGACGGCTGCAGCTCGATCTGGGCCTTCGTCTTCATCCAACGGCGGAGAGGACGCGTGGAAGAACAGGGAAGAAGACTCGCCGGGGCGAGCTTTTTCCACCTCGATCTCGCTCTCCGGCCGACCATAGCTGCTCCTGAAGGTCCCGTTCGCTTCCTGGAGGGTTGCTCTAGCTGCTGGAGGTGTCGGATCGTCCGGAGGCACACCGGAGCGGCGCCACGAGCTTGAAGAAGAAACAGCGCTCCAGGTACCTCCGCCTGCATGGAGAACGTCTCCTGGTGCCTTTCTTCGCACCTAACCTGCACAGGAAGGTAGAGGGGCTCGAGGGCGTCTCCCTCGACCCGGGGTTTGAAGCTGAAAGCACAGAAATGAAGGTGGGCGGAGAAGCTCCGGCGATGGGTGGTGGAGGAGCTTCGATTCGCGGATCCAGAAGTGAATCCGGTTGGACAAGGTGGCTGGAAGGTGGAGAAGGCGTAGGGGAACGAAATGGCAGTGGAAGGTGGTCAGGGCACAGTCGGAAGCACATTGAAAAGCTCGTCGGAGCGGAGCTCCGGCAAACTACGAATTACCTAAGTTACGCTAAGCTACGAATCTAAATGCTAAATAAAATGCAGGAATAAAATGCTGGAACAAAAATCTACCTAAATATGTAAAGGCGCAGCTCTTATACCTGGAGGAACTCCAGGGAGCAGGGTGGCTGCCGGAGCGCCCCCATGGGTGCAACCTCCGCCTCTCCGATCGATTCAAAGTGCTGGCGAGCTCCTCCTGTCACCAGGAGCATCGCCGGGACCGAATTCTGGGAAGGGATTGGCTGAAAAGCTGACCAAATTTGGCGAGGGAGGCGGTGGTTCCTTATTTATAGACAGGTTGGGCACCCTTATTGACCAGGCCATAGCCGGCGATGCAATCTATGTACACAAGATCTAAACGATCGGCGGGAATCACGGATGAAAGGAGAACAAATCTCATGAAATGACTGTGGGCGATTGATCACCGCGCCACGCGGGAAAAAGGCAAGAAAAGAGGGGAAAAGACAGTTCGCGTCAACTCAGGCGCCCGGAGGCGCAGTTGACCGACCGGTCAACAAACGCCAGAACCTGATTGGTCCACGTCAATCAGAAATTGACCTATTTATTTAACGTATTAAATGAATTAATTAGAATTTTCTTATAAAATAAAAAATGTTCATAAATTAATGTAGTATTTATTTATGATTTTTATTTATTTTTTTTGAATTATTTTATTACGGTTTTATTAAAATATTGTATTTATAAGTATATTTATATACATTTATTTTTATTTTGTTTATTTTCTTTTATTATTGTATTTTCTTATTTTATAAATTTATAACTTATTTTTGTGAGTATAAATGTATTTTTATTTGATTTTTATGAGTTTATTTATATATTTAAATAAATAGGTATATATGTATGTAAGTATACTTATAGGTATTTTACCTATATATTATATATTCTTTATTTATTTAATGAATTTTATTTGTTTTTATTATAGATTTGTATTTTTTAATAATATATATTTAATATATACATTATTATAAAAATATAGATGAATAAAGAATGAAAGAATAAAATCCCTTTTTATTTATATACATTAGGTAACATATGTGTTTTGTCTATGTGTTTTATAGACTTATTTTTATTTTAAAAATTCTTTTTGATTTTATTTTACTTTTATTATGTACCTGTATTATAGACATTATTTACAAGATTCTAAAAATATGAATTTATAAAAATAATGAATATTGAATAAAATGAATATTTTAATCAGGTATTATGTACAAGAAGGGCCAAAAACCTAACTTCCACAGATGGACTCCAAAAATTATGAAACCAATTTTATAAAATAGTTTATGAAATGCTATTTACAATTAAAGGTGAATTTGGGTGATTTGGAGTTTTTATTTGCAAGACATGGGTCTGTGAAGTTGAGATTTTGGCTTTTTATTTTGTGCATAAAATGTTCACTGTGTATTATTTTTACACAAACTCAATTTTGCATTTTTATTTACATTATTATCTACAACTTTCATGAACAAAGTTTCTTTATTTGATGAATAAATAATTATGTACAAAATAGGTGTCAAAAATGCATAAATGAATGAATAAATAAATGAGGTATTTATTATACTGCTGGCCCTTATCTCCCCCTACTTTATTCTTTGTCGACCAATTCCATTCTGGACTTGGTCTCGGGGTTAGGGTCATAAAATATTTGCAATATTTTTTTCCTTTTTCTTTTCTTCTCTTTATTCTATAATTTTGGCATTAAAAACCTTATTTTATATACAATTAATACAATGAATAATGAATGCTTTTACGTTCAAATTGATGGTATTTACATGCATTTGCTAGGGTTTTTAAGGCCAAAATGATAGAATAAAGGTGATGAAATGTAGATTCATCAAGAGGATAGACAAAAGAGGAAGTTATCCAGTTGGTTGTAATCACATGCAGGTTGGTGTACATAGGCTAGGAATGGAAGTTGAAGATAATCTGGAGGTTAAAGACGATCATCAACTGTTTGATATTTTGATCAGACGATTGAGATCTTGGCGCTAGTGGACTGTTCTGATCTGATCATGAGATCATATTGAGCGACTGAGGAAGGCGCGGGAGAGAACGACCATATATGAGCAATCATGCGGAGATGGGGACACCATCATGATTTGCTCAAGACTAGCCTAGCCTAGATTTCTTCAAGGGCTTGCACCAAGAAAGCCAATGGCTCATGGATGCTGCGTGCAGGGGATCACACTTCAATAAGGATGGAGACATTGTATGATAGATCTTCAGGGAAACAACTGAAGGCTCAACATGATTATCTTCATCTTGTGTGTTCCAGAAAACTTCATCGATCATGCACAAGCCTATCAATGTAGCATCATACCATGAATAAGAGAGAGACATGAATTCCAATCTCAGCATTATCAGGAACCCTCTCTCTAAAGTTGATATCATTGAAAAACGATCCAAAGTCCTTGATAAATTAGCAATGATCGAATAAAAAACCAAATCTCTAGACAAGCTCGATCAAATTTCCAAGCAGCTTGAGCTTCTGGTCAGCACCATCCATGCCTGCCACTCTATGAAGGATCCGGTTGAGCATTCTGCAGAACCAAAGGAACATCCCCATCAACAGAATCAAGGGCCACCCCAATCAGTTCAGCACTTGAATTACGTGCAGACACCCCACCAGGGATCATCATTGCCACACCAACAGATGGTTGTGTACCATCCATAACCACAGTCTTATACCGAGCCGTTATATCCACCACTTCCACAAATTCAAAAGGTGAATGCCGTGTTGGGCAATGAACAAGCTCTGACCCGTCCTAGGGGAAAACTTCAGGGTTAGAGCACACTACCCGACCATTCATCCCACAATATGGTATATGTAATTTCCATCGACACTAATCCCACACGTCTTCGCTCAAAGGAAACAACTGGAGATAGTAGTATCAACACCAACAATCGGCATATCGTAAACCATACCATCAACAGTAGCCGACTGCTCAATATCAGAATCAGTTCCTCCTCATCGATAACAACACCAACAATATCCTCCTCATCACCTCCAGCCCTACTACCAGGAATAGTCGCAGTACCACCAGCCTCAACTCCCACCAATTACAAAATCTTTAGAGGCTTCTTCGGTGAACCCTACCTTGGACTACCTGGCTCAACTGATCAAAAACATAAACGAGATGACCCAAAAGCTTGACGACCTCACTGCTACCAAAATAGTCATACCGGCGCAGGATGAGGCAAATCCCAACAACTTTCGAAGAAAAGAGCATGTAAGCCATAGTGCAATACCATCTCTCGAGTTAGGTATAACTTTTTTATGTTATCTAATAATGTTAATCTCAAGAGTAGTATAACACTGCAATCAACTACTTTAGATAAGGGGAAAGTTCAAGCTTATGAGGACGAGTCTTCATCACTATCAACTGAGCCCGTGCTTAGTTCTGGATCCGATGAGGAAGGAGGTGCATCATCCACCCCACATAAAAGCTAAAAAATGAAGGAAATAAAAAAGAACCAAGTAATAATAGCCAAGGCTGTGTTGACCAAGGAGACGATAACGCCAACAGCCAATCCCATACAGGATGACACACCTGAATTTCATGCTTTTATCTTAGCTTTTATTTTTGATGACTGTACCATGCTTAATCATCTATCTGAAAATAAGAATACTTTTTGGCATGAAAATGAGGTTTTTGATGGCATTCGAGTTCCATCTCCTGATGCTTAAAATCAAAAGCCGTAAAAAATTAAAAACAACGTTGTCTGATCCCAGCAATGTGGAATTATTGCAAAATATTATGCTGAAAATGTCCTTGCTCAAAGCCATGCAGTACATGTATGTGATGAAGAAAGGACCGAAGGAGGCATGTATGAGCAAGCGTCGCAAGCGTGGACTTGAGAAATCTTTGAAGCACGTACTGACCATGGTAAATGTTAATGCTATCGGCAACCTTCTGAGCAAGAAGAAGGATATGGGAGCACCTCTCATCATATACGAGAAGTTTAACCAAGAGTTTGAAAGAACACTTGACAACATATCGTCAATCAATCTGATGCCTACGTCAATGATCAAACAATCTAGGTTAGGATAACTTAAATCTACAAGAATGATTCTGTAGTTCACAGACACATTAGTAAAGTGGTGTTGAATGCAAAAACTGCAATTCCTAATGCCTGGTCTTGGAGGGCATGTGGTGTCCAACAAATCAGATCTGGCAATCACTGTAGCGACCACTCTCAGGGTATTCGAAACTCAATCAATGCAAACAAACAAAAAATCAACCCAATAATGACAAAACAATAAATAAGATGCATGGTGAAATTTATTATACTTTACAAATGATGTACAAAGGCAAGTAGTAGGGTCGAGACATTGAGAGCTGTAAAGACTTGAACTTGGCCTCTCTCGGATCCTATATCAGAAGATCCGACTCGTCACAAGTAACCAACATATTTTGTTTCATTTGAATCGAACATCATTTGGAATTGTTATGATTTTTGAACGAAAGATAAGTAAGGAGGCTTAAGAAGTCATTAACCCGTAATGACTATCATTAAGACTAATTAAGCATGATTAAAGAAAATAATGATGGATTGAGGACCACTAATGATCATTAGCGAACACTAATTAAAAGTCAGCAAAAGTTAAGCATAAGCTGCAAAGGTTAAATCGTGTTTAGTAAATGTTAATCACGATTAGCACTAATTAAGCATCATTAGCGAATCTAGAATCTTCTGGATAGTTCTAACTTAAGGCCTAAGTTTCGGAAAAGCTTTGGCCAAAACCGTGGGCCAAAACCATGAACCGCTAACTACAGTTAAGGGTTAAACCATGATTTACTAACCATGGTTAGTGATTTTCTGAAGCCTATAAATACCCCCTACCCATTCATTCTCTATGATTTCCACTATCACCACTTCCCTGAGGGCTAGGGTCGAGAGGTCGGGAGGAGGAAAGGGAAGTGGGGAAGAAGCGCTAGCGAAGCACTGCTGGAAGGATGAGGAGGAAGAGGATGGAACGATCCTCTCCTATTTGGCTTCGTAAGTCAGCTCTACCTTGAGCTACGTTTTCAATTTATCTTCCTTCTCGATTCGTTTTGTGTTGTAGTTCGAGGAGAAATCCGTGTAATACCTTACTTAGATGCTGGTGTCTATGCACGTTAATGAACCATGTGATTCATCACACCTTCACTCAGCTAAGACGCATGGTGTCTGTCAATTCTCCATCGCTTAGAGTTCTATTATATTCTTTCGATTTTGCTTTTATCCTTGTTTGGAGGGAGAAATATGTGTAATACTCTACTTAGGTGCCGACGACTATGAACGTCATTGAACCTTGTGATTTGTCACACCTTCACTCATCTAAGACGCGTGGTGTCTATTGATTATCCATTGCTTGCAGTTCTGTTATATTCTTTCCATTTCACTGTTGTTTTCCTCTCGATGATTTTATAGAGGAAACTCTTTCCATTTTTGTTTTGAAATATATTCCAATATAAGGAGAATTCTACCAAAATTTTTATAGAATTATGTACCAATATAAGGGCAAATTCTGCCGAAATTTTCATAGAAATATGTTCCAATTGTTGGACATGCAAGCCCACAATGAGCCATTATGCAATAAATGTTATTGCAAATATCATTCTCTGATCTGAAATGAAGAATAATTAATTTGCATAATAGGTCCCTTAGTACAATTAGGGTTATGTACCATGGCCATCTTGATGATCATACAACTATTGATTCAATTGTTGAATCATAGAGGCTAGTGCTTGGATATATATCTAAAGAGTTATTGAGGACTCATCAAGCACCGTCAAATGATTATTAAGAGAGGATCTCAACATGAGAAGGAGATGGGAATCATTTCTCTAAAGGTTGATATCTGACCGACCTCTTGATGCGGGCCCTCTGCATAGGAATAAAGATTCAGAGGCGTTAGATAAGTTAGGTTAAATAGTTGACTTAACGAGATCGAGATAACCAAAGACCTATGTCGTATGCTGTCACGATATAGGCACGCATCCTTCGGCAGTAGACAGATGTGTTACTATAAGTCTGAGTATGTACATTTAGCAGACCAATAGGTTGATGACCTAACCAAGGTTTATACACCGGCGCACTGGTGTGCATGCAAGGGCATATGAGTAATACGATCTCTCAAAGGGATCATACATGTCCAGTTACTGAAATGGAAGATATGAGCTCACTCATGAGATATTGGGGAGAATCAAATTCCATGCATAGTCGTCTCGCTATGGAAGCTTGACTGAATTTGTAAGGTTTGATTATGCTTTTGGAAAGTATATGATCAAAACCTAGGTATGATATATGATTTTTGGAAAGTATATGATCTATACCAACTCCCAATGATCGAATGAGAAACGTAATGATAAAACCCTGAATGACATAATCTAAAAGAGATCTAAAACTTCGAGTTTACTCTGGGTCTTCTAGTATGCAGGATGTACATGTATTAGGAATACCTGAGGGTGATATGATCATAAATGATTGTATAACCATGATGCTTCCATTCCGAGGAAGTGATGAAACAAGTCTAGATTTTAGTGACTCCTCTCATAGAGAAGTGATATGATCTTAGTCCAAATGTTGGACCTTGTTCTGAATGTGATTCAAATATGATGAGAAGATTAGATTTACGACCATGATTTAATCAAGAATTTTTGGGAGGTTCGCAAGATCTGGATTTGAGGTTTGATCTCAATATCCAAGTCACTATACGTGGAACAATACAATCGCCCTGTCCTTATCTCCAAGTATCCGTGGAGAAAGCACATTATCCTTGAAAGAGTTCAAGATAATTTCATTGTTGATATATGTACCCGAGCATTGAGAAAATTGATAATTAAATGTGATTTAATTATCATGAATAATATGAATTTGATTCATATTATAAGGAGAGTTATCTAAGATAATT
Source organism: Ottelia alismoides (assembly GCA_037367405.1). Lineage (NCBI taxonomy): Eukaryota > Viridiplantae > Streptophyta > Magnoliopsida > Alismatales > Hydrocharitaceae > Ottelia > Ottelia alismoides. The sequence continues at coordinate 822,409 of JAZKJV010008172.1, read as the reverse complement.
AAATGTGGTTTAATTATCAAAGATGTGAATTATGTGAATGTGAATCGTATTATTTGGGTACATGTGAATAGAGATCCAAGATGATTAAATATGATTTAATTATCATTGATATGAATAATGTGGATAGCACTATCCATAAATATATTGTAAATGTGATTTATAATATATAAGAGAGAGAGCCTATTGTAATTTATATTTGTTGATTAATTATTGATGTGAATTGGATTCACATTGGATAATTAATTGAAATTATAATTTACATTTTATTTTGGGATGTGAATGTTATTCACATTTTTCCAATGGCATGATTCCAATATTCATAAGATAATTATGAATTATTTTTGTGAAATAATTTACAACAAGTGTTGTTGTAAATCTTGGAGTCATGAGATATTGAGGAGATAGAATGTCCCCCCCTTTAGGGGGATAAGATCAATCTTCTCATTATCTCCAAGATTAAATAATTAAGTTGATTTGAAAATAATTATATTGATTTATCGATATATATATATATATATTAATTTTAAATTACATTAATTATTGTTGTATTTTTATAACAACATCATGGCCATTGAAAAAGACACAAATCAATCTCGTCCAACGATTTTGTGTTGTCCATGAATTGAGATCCATGCATCCCAAAATACTATATAAGAAGAGGCGCTCCTTGCTTTTCAAGTAACATCTATTAATGCTCTCTCCCTTTCTCTCTCTCTCTCTCTGTACACATCATGTATCTCTCTCTCTCATTGTGGTCGCCCACCATTGAGAGAGTCACCATCGCCGCAACATCATCGTTATACTGCTGGATTGTTTGCTCGTAGATCTCCATCTCCTTCGGTGCAGCTCGCTCGTGAAGAAGATGTCAGATCTTGTGTGACAATATCAGGAGATTCGTTGCTTAGATCATCATCATGTATTAGGAGGAGCACACGTCTCATCAACACGCTCGCAAGCATCTCCTCTGTTGGATCGGACTTGAGACAGGAAGTCTCTTCGTTTAGAGACTCGATCACAACCATTCTTCAAGAGGCAAACCTAATACTTGTTCGTGTTTTAGATGAAACGATTCCAGAAATGTTCTTGGATCATGTGGTTTTATCGATTGAAAAATTTAAATTCCACTGCCTCGAGCAACTAGTGTGACTAGTCTCTCTCGATCACATACGATGTGATCCTCATGCTTCCGTGATGCGCTTAAGGATCTTCCCATATCCTTCACCAATATAAGGGAAAACTCTGCCGCAAATAAAAGAGAAAATATGTTCCTTGCATTTTCATTCGTTCTTCGTATTCTTGGCACATTTTTTAGTGTTCTTGATGCAAAAATGAAATTCGATCATTTCACAAGCCGTAAATCATCCTTTCTGAAAACGAATCGCTATAATGCACCATGTAGGCCAGAGAGATCTCGATTAGGTAATGAAGTCAATCCTTTTGCCGTTGGGTTTTCATACGATATCATTGAAATTCCTGATTTTATGTTCTTCGCTACGAAGAACCCTAATTTGGCTATTTTTGAGAAAATAGAAAAGTTGCTATGTAATTCCCAATAAAATAATGTCTAAGCTTTGAATAGATGCAGTGGTTTGGAAAGTTAGGGTTTGGGGGTTAAAATATACACAAATATGAATATATATACAATATGAATTAATATATCTATATGCGAGGCTATACTCAATGCTGATGAATAATAAAATCGAAGGCTTAACGGAAGAATTACATCATGGGAATTTATATGTATTGAAATAGATCCTGAAAAGGATCATGTGTTATGTTAAGAATGACTTGGAGTAAATACTACAGATCAGGCATGCAATATGTAGGTTTGTAGAAGAACATTCGTATTGGCAGGCCAAACCTAGGTGGTACACGGTTGCCTGGACATGTTGAGCGCACAAAATAAATTATTTGCAATGTGTGGTACTCGACTACCATTAGGTGGATCGATAGACTGAAGATGTGGTCGTGCCATGCGGAGGCACAAGTGGTTGGATAACGACTGGGTCATGATAACATGTATTCAAAGCCGCTAGTTTATGTGATTAAAGCTTAGCATGTGCTTTTAAGCTACCGGGTCCTCGAGGACGGTGGGCTTCTTTGTTTGTCAGGCCGAGGGTTTGAAAGTCTGCATAAGAAAAGAAAATGATATTGTCAGGGTAGCATTGAAGAATTGGTTGAGGTGACGTGCGTGGCATAGGCTTACCAGATCAACGTAATCTCCAATCCCGAAGTGTTTACAGCTTCATAGTCCGTGAATGGTGAGGTTTTCCCTGGACTAATCCCTGATATGGAATAGACAGAATATGACTTAAACTAATGAGTAGAAATGAAACTTTCTGGCTAACAAGTTTTGCTAAACTACACTGCTTGTTTATATTTCTCTTCTTCGTCACTTAGCACTCGCTAATCTTCATCCCATGATTTATGGAAACCCAACATGTATCAATGAGCCATCGCAAGGACTTTAATAATCCAGCCTGCTAACATAATAGCCATCCAACCAATCATAGTAGCTTTACTCTATAAGGTAGCTGGTAATCTTTTTGTGTATCACTTTCCAGCTGATGTTCATGTAAATGGTTATAGTGGAACAATATGTCATGTAAACTTTACTTTGTGAACGGAAGAAGTGTTGAAATATTTGCTTCTTAGTATTTTTAATTGTAGTTTATTTCTGAATGTTAGTTGTGATTGGTGAATAAATTATTGCTGAGTAACCAAATCCGGATATGGGAGGATCTGACGATCCAGAATTGGGGTTGTGACAGTTTGGTATCAGAGCAAGGTTACTCCAGTAATTTACTCAGTAATTGACAACTACGAGAGGTATTGGAAAACTAAGGTTGTCTTAAGATCTTTTGATCTTAATAAGTAACTGCAGTACTATTCACAAGTCATTGTCCCTTATGTACATCATTCTAAAACGTATAGGACCTAACCTCAGGCCTTGATTCATCCCAGGATCATGGCATACCAAGACGTGTCTAGCCAATTAGTGGCTATGATGACAATGCTCCAAGAGATGGGCCAAAAGCAACATGCATTAGAGGAGAGGCTTAATGCACAAGCTGAGAGACCTGAGGCATCTAGACCTATGGATGCTAGGATTGAAGGTACTATCAACCTTTTTGAGGAAGAATCGAGTTATTCTCCATCCACCGAGTATTCTCCTACTCCAGCTGAAGGAGCAATGGAGAGGGCCCTTCTTAGACACAAAAACTATTGGACAATTACTGAAAGGGAAAGATTCCTCTATTCAAAGGCATAGAGACACCTTTTGAGGAAGAAATATGGCTTAATGATGTCAGCAGGATGTTGAGATTAATACATGCACCATCAGACACTTGTGTGTACTTTGCTGATTACTCCCTAGAAGACTATGCAAGGTGATGGTGGAGAGCAATTTCCAAGAAATTAGTAGATCATGTTCCATGGGATATCTTTAAAGAAAGGTTCCGAGCTCACTTCTGTCCCTCCCATTGGGAAGAACTGAAGAGGAGGGAGTTGTCTTCTCTAACCCAGGGTTCCGAAAATGTACGAGATTATCATATTCATTTCACCGAGCTACTACGTTATTTCCCAGCTCTAGAAGCTTCACCACAAGAGTGTCTTAACAAAGTTGTTAGCGCGCTTAAAATATATCTTAGAGAGAAGCTTACAGGTTTTAGAGCCACCACTATAGATGAAGCCATGGACATCACCTCTCGTATTGAAATGGAAAGGGATGAAAACAACTAAAGAAGAAACTTTCACTTTAATGGTGTACTTTGCTGATTACAATATAAGCTCACCATAGTCTTTACGCCATGAATTATCAAGAAGAGGGGGTTTCTCTATACCTCCACTATACCCGCGTGACTCGACAACAGGAGCTAGTACCTCCGTGGTTAGGTCTTCAGCTCAGACAGGAACACGTATGTGTTATTACTGTCATCAGGAGTGCCACATCAAGAAAGATTCTTCAAAGTTGAGAGGTCCAGGGTTCAAACCAAACCCAATTAACAATGCAACTTCCATCCCAAGCAATGGAGCAACTCGCAGAGGAAGACATGGTAGAGGTCAAAGCTCACAAGGACCATCTCCTACGCAGCAACCACCACAAAGCGTTGCGGGTTCTAACTTGCCTATTCCTAATGGGCAGCTCAATGCAACCACTGAAGAACAAGCCTAGAATTCAAGCACGGTCGTACGAGGTACCGTTATTATTCATGGCTTTTCAGTACCTTCCTTATTTGATTCTGGTGCTTCACATTCATTTATTGCTCGATGTTTAGTACCCACTTTGGGTAAGATATCAATAGAAGTACAACCTTCCTATCCGATCAAGGGACCAGGAGGACAAGTATTTACAATCTGAGAAATCCTGGATAATTGTGTAGTACTAATAGCAGGACATCATTTACCTGTTTCCCTACTACTTATTGACATGGATGACTTTGATATCATTCTGGAGATGGCCTTAATTATTTCCAGAAGACAGTAACTTTTCACATTCCTAACTCGATAGAGTTCCAGTTTATTGGAAAGACATCCAGTGACAATGCCAAATACATATCTACCCTGAAGGCACAATAGTTGTTAGAGCAAGGGTTCCAAGGTTATTTAGCTTATGTATCCTCTACCTCAGGGCCACTGAATTATAGAAGATGTACTTATGTGCGAGTTTCCTGATGTAATTCTGGATGAACTACCTGGATTACCACCTGAGCAAGAGATTGAATTTAAAATCTCTCTCACAACTGATACTCATCCTATCTCTATTCCTCCATATAGGACGGCTCCAGCTGAGTTACGAGAGTTAAAGGTATAGTTACAAGAACTATTAGACAAAGGCTTCATTCATCCTAGTACTTCACCATGTGGTGCACCTATCTTGTTTGTGCGGAAGAAGGATGGGTCTATGCAGTTATGCATTGACTATAGACAGCTAAACAAGAGGATAAGAAAGAACAAGTATCCTTTGCCAAGATAGATGTTCTCTTTGACCAGTTGTAGGGTTCAACTTTGTATTACAAGATTGACTTAAGATCTATATATAATGAATTGAAATTAAAGATGCGGATATCCCCAAGACAACCTTTCGAACTAGATATGGACATTATGAATTTTTAGTTATGCCTTTTGGACTAACAAATGCCCCAACAACCTTCATGGATCTCATGAGTAGAGTATTCAGGGAGTTCCTATACCATTTTGTAGTAGTCTTCATTGACGAGGTACTTATTAACTCCAAGGATAAGTACCCGCATGAGCACTATCTCCGACAAGCACTTGAAACACTAAGGAAGAACAAACTGTATGCTAAATATAGAAAATGTGACTTATGGCTATCTGAAGTATCCTTCTTAGGCCATGTTATTTCTGGAGAAGGTATATCAGTTGATCTTGCGAAGGTTAGTGTGGTGATGAGTTGAGAACGTCCGAACACTGACACATAAATACGATATTTTCTAGGTCTAGCTGGGTATTATAGAAGATTTGTGAAGGACTTTTCACGAACAACATTGTCAATGACTAGGCTGACTTAGAAAGAAGTCCCATTCATATGGTTTGATGGACGCAAAACTAGTTTTGAGACACTGAAAGAATGCCTAACATCTGCACCTATCCTTACTCTACCCTATGGGAGTATGGGGCAGTTCTTATGCAACGTGGCAAGGTAGTTGCCTATGCATCACGACAACTTAGGGCACATGAGAGGAACTACCCGATACATGACCTTGAACTAGCTGTCATAATCTTCGCTTTAAAAATATGGAGACACTATCTCTATGGTATTACTTTTGAAATATTCACTGATCATAAAAGCTTGAAATATCTGTTTGATCAGAAGGAACTTAATATGAGACATAGACAGTGGCTAGAGTTGTTGAAGGACTATGATTGCACCATCTCCTACTACCCCGGTAAGGGGAACATCATAGCAGATGCCCTTAACAGAAGAACTTATTCATCTGGGTTGGCGAATGTTATATACTTATGGGGCTTACTATCAACATTGAGTGAATGGAATCATTTGCTAGTAGTGCTGATACTATAATTATTTCTTACCGATACCAACCAGAGATCTGGGATAGAATAAATAAAGGACAAGAGGATGATGTGGTCCTTAAATAATTGAGACAACAACTTGAGAAGAATGAGATAGAGGGATTCCTGATACAAGATGGGTTACTATATAACCATCACAGAGTTTGTATACCAAACACACCCGAATTAAGGAAAGACATCCAACGTGAAGCCCATTTCTCTAGACTATCTATTCATCCAGGAATTACAAAGATGTATAAAGATCTTCGTTCACACTTTTGGTGGCCGGAAATGAAGAAGGATGTTCTCGAGTTTGTAAATTCATGTTTCACTTGTCAATAAGTAAACGCTTCACACCAAAAGCCACCAGGATTGTTGGAACCTCTCCTATCCCTAAATGGGAATGGGAAATTATTTCCATGGACTTCGTTACTAGCTTACTTTAGATGACTGGTGGTAAAGATAGTATATTGGTTATAATAGATCCTCTGACCTAGGTAGCACACTTTATTCCAATAAGCTTATCTTCAACTCCAGACTAGCTTGCTGAGTTATATATTACACATGTGATCCATCTCCATGGTATACCAAAGGAGGTAGTTTCCGATCGAGATTCACGATTCACCTCACACTACTGGGAGAACTTCATTAAAGACTTAGGCACATAGTTATGCTTGAGCACATGATATCATCCACAAACAGATGGTCAATTAGAACATACATTCAAATACTAGAGGATATGCTAACTTAAGACCTAAGTTTCGGATAAGCTTTGGACAAAAACATGGGCCAAAACCATGGGCCGCTAACTGCGGTTAAGGGTTAAACCATGGTTTACTAACCATGGTTAGTGGTTTTCTGAAGCCTATAAATACCCCACCCATTTATTATCTATAATTTCCACTACCACTACTACCCCGATGGCTAGGGTCGAGAGGTCGAGAGGAGGAGAGGGAGATGGGGAAAAAGTGCTAGCGAAGCGCTGCCGGAAGGACGAGGAGGAGGATGGTACGATCCTCTCCTACTTGGCTTTGTAAGTAAGCTCTAACTTGAGGCAGGTTTTCTATTTATCTTCCTTTTCGATTCGTTTTGTGTTGTGGTTCGAGGAAAATCTGTGTAACACCTTACTTAGGTGTGAGCGACTTTGCACGTCGGTGAACCCTATGGTTCGTCACACCATCACTCACCTAAGACGCGTGGTGCCAACTGATTCTCTATCACTTATAATTCTATTATATTCTTCCAGTTTCACTTTTATACTTGTTTTAAGGGAGAAATCTGTGTCACGTCCTACTTAGGTGCGGGCGGCTATGCATGTCAGTGAAGCCTGTGATCCGTCACACCTTCACTCATATAAACATGGTGTCTAATGATTCTCCATTGCTTGTAGTTCTGTTATATTTTTTCTGTTTTGTTGTTGTTTTCCTCTCAATGATTTTATAGAGGAAACTCTTTCGGTTTTTGTTTTGAATAATATCCCAATATAAGGGAAAACTCTGCCGAAATTTTCATAGAATTATGTCCATATATAAGGGAAACTCTGCTGAAATTTTCATATAAATATGTCCTAATATAAGGGAAAACTCTGCCGAAATTCCGAGAGAAAATATGTTCTTTGCATTCTTCGTGTTCTTCACATTCTTGGCACGTTTTTTAGTGTTCTTGATGCGAAAATGATATTCGATTGTTTCAGGAGCCATAAATCATCCTTTCTGAAATGGAATCGCTATAATGCACTATGTAGGCGCGGGAAAACTCGATTAGGCAACAAAATCAATCCTTTTGCCTTTGGGTTTTCACACGATAGCATTGAAATTCCTAATTTTATGTTCTTCACTACGAAGAACCCTAATTTGGCTATTGAGAAGATATGAATAGCTGCTTTGTAATTCCCACTAAAATAATGTTTAGGCATCGAATAGATGTAGTGGTTTGGAAAGTTAGGGTTTGGGAGTTAAAATAAACATAAATATGAATATATATGCAATATATATATGTGAGGCTATACTCAATGTTGATGAATATAAAAATCAAAGGCTTAAAGGAAGAATTACATCATGGGAATTGATGTGTATTGAAATGGATCTTGCAAAGGATCGCGTGTTACGTTGAAAATGGCTTGGAGTAGATACTACAAGTTGGGCATGCAACCTGTATGGTTATTTGTAGAACATCCGTATTGGCAGGCCAAATCTCGGTGGTATACAGTTGTCTGGATATGTTGAGCGTGTGAAATAAATTATTTACAATGCGTGATACTCGGACGTCATTAGGCGGATTGACTGACTAAAGATGTGGTTGTGCCATGTGGAGGTACGTGTGGTTGGATAGCGGTTGTGTCACGATAACATGTATTTAAAGCCGCTAGTTTATGTGATTAAAGGTTAGCATGTGGTTTTAAGCTACCGGGTCCTCGAGGACGGTGGGCTTCTTTGTTTGTCAGGCTGAGGGTTTGAAACCCTGGATAAGAAAAGAAAATGATATTGTTAGGGTAGCATTGGAGAATTGGTTGAGGCAACTTGCGATGACATAGGCTTACCAGATCAACGCAGTCTCCAATCCCGAAGTGTCTACAGCTTCGGAGTCCATGAATGGTGAGGTTTTCCCTGGACTAATCCCTGACATGGAATAGAAGGAATAGGACTTAAACTAATGAGTAGAAATGAAACTTTCTGGTTAATAAGTTTTGCTAAACTACACTGCTTGTTTATATTTCTCTTCTTCATTACTTAGCACTGACTAATCTTCATCCTATGATTTATGAAAACCCAACATGTGTTGGTGAGCCATTGCAAGGACTTTGATAATCCAGCCAGCTAACATAATAGCCATCCAGCTAGCCACGATAGCTTTACTCTATAAGGCAGTTGGTAATCTTTTTTTTGTATTTTCTTTCTAGATGATCTACATGTAAATGGTTATAGTGGGATAATATATCATGTAATGTTTACTCTGTGAATGGAAGAAGTGTTGAATTACTTACTTTTTAGCATTTTTAATTGCAGTCTGTCTCTGAATGTTAGTTGTGATTGTGGAATAATTTATTGCTGAGTAATCAGATCTGGATATGGGAGGATCCGATGACCTAGAATTGGGGTCGTGACAAGAGCAAACTGGATATGCATAATTATTATCTAATAGTCAAAATAATATTAATTATTTTGTACTTTTGTGGGGTTTTCAACTATACTTAATTTTTTTATGTATTTTTGTTGTTTAATATTTTTTAAGTTTTTGAATTTTGAACTTCCTTTAAATTTTGCAAAATTTAATTTCTTCTTGTTTTTAAGATATCATGTATATATATATCTATATAATAATACCAATATAGATATTATAAATAATAGATAATATATATAATAAGGGTAAAATGGAGTTGCCCCCTTGGGGGGAGCTATCTTAGATCCTTTCGCCTCATTTTCTCCACAATTTCTTTTTTTTTGAAAAATGGTTCCGTAGATTTTCATTATTATATCCCTACATTATGTCATTTAAATTTCATGTGAAATAGAGACTCCTACGACCTCCATCCAGACGAGGTTGATTTCAACAATTCTGCGACCGTTAAAAAATGAATGTCTATATGGAGCCCGTAGGACTCTCTGTTTCTCAACAACTTGAATGACATAATATACAGATATAGTAATGAATTTTCACGGATTCATTTTTCAAAAAAATAAAATAGGGAAATGGGGCGGGTGCAGATATTTTTGATTGCTAATTTTTACTCGTGAAATTTTGTCTTTCTCACAAAAAAATTATCTAAAGTATATGTAATTCATTTATATATACTTTGTTGATATAGGGAACAAACATGTTGTTATTCACGACAACATGTTCATAAAAATTCTCATTTAATAATTAACTCCATCGCCGTGCCTCTTTTCTTATAATTGTGTTTTGAATTATTAAATATCACGACAGCATCATGATTTTTTTAATGTTTTTGTATTTTTTAGACAAAATTACACAACAACTCCAATAATCGAGGTTGGATATTTTAGACTCCCTATACTTTAATATACTTTTGTGTACATGATTTTGATTTAATTATTAAATGAGAATTAAACAAATTTTTTTCCTGCTCAGATTTTATAATTGTATTTCTTACACATTCTCTCTTTTCTTTTTCTTGCGAGAGCCCACGGAGTGAAGGAGGTGATCCTAGGAGAGTCGAAGCACCCAAGCGAAGCGGAGGTAGCTTGATTCATCTCGAAGCCGCAGGAGAGCGTGTGAGGAGGAGAAGAAGAATGGAAGGAGACCAAAAAATTAGACTTTATTTTATTTATTTTTAACATTTGAACTCTTGTAAATGGGCATATTTGTTGCGGGGTCTCTTACGCCAAGTACCGGTGCACTTGGGGGGCTTTACCGATTTTGATTTTTCATCGCTTTATTTTTATTTGTTTTACGTGGATTTCATGAGCCACTTATTGATTTGCTTTGATTATTTTGCTTGAGCCAGGTAATTTATTAGGTCCAAAGACCTAATACAAGATTTGGATAGAGCGTAATTTGGATTTAGTCAAATTAACCTGTTCTTGCCCGCTAATAGAAGTTATTCTTAGGACGGTTCACGTGCATCATATAGGTTTGTTTTTTCTGTATTTAAATTCTGCGCAGATCATTTTGCATGTAGAGTGCTGGCGAAAAGGTATGCATCTCTAATCCCTGCATGCATCATTGTATTTAATTGTGCATTAGCATTTCCGATCTCCTTCCTTATTTTCACTCACATAAGTTAAAAAGGAAATTGGACACGCGGTAGGCGATTTTTTGAAAATATTCAAACCAAGTGACAACTGCCAAAAATTGGGACTGCTAATATCACTCGACCCTAAAATAAATGTAAGGAGAAATCATTGTTTTGGGGATAGTAACTTCATCCTTGTTTGATTTATCTACATCGAAAGAGAAACCCGCACACTAGGATAAAGCCACGCCTGAACTCTCTTTAGACTACTAGTCTTGTGATTAGTTGTTCTCCAGTGAGGACTTCACCGTGTAGTCGGTAATCGATCTGGGTTATGAGACATGGGAAAGGTGTAGGACCGGATGACATCCCTGTAGAAGTATGGAAAGTTTTAGGTGAGCGCAGCCTTAGCAGAGTCGGCAGATTGGGTAGTCGGTAAATGGTCCGCACACATACTGGCTGGAAAAAACTAGTTGTGAGATTAGGACAATCTTCTGAGAGCATTGGGTTCCTAACAGCTCGCTTAACCGCTCTGATAGATTGATTTATCACCTAAAATAAAATTTGACAAGATAATTGATCGAATCTTCACAGTCTTCACATTGAGTTGAGTATGTGAATTGAGGGATGTGTTTTGCTTCATGTATATTGTTTGTGATTGATTGTGTGCATACTCGATCCTTCTATGCATTTGCACCTTTTTCTTCACAGCTTTTGACTTGGCCCTCTTTCTCTCATCATTTTCTATTGTTTCGGAGATGGCCGACTATAGTTATTTTAATCAGATCTTCACGGATCCCTCATACCCTCCAACCGATCCACCTCCCTTTTTCCAAGAGGACTTTCCTCCTAATTTTTGTGCACATCCTCCTAACCCATTATTTCAGGAGTCGGACTTTGATTCTCACCCACCCTCATTCCACTCACCCGATCCTAGGATTTTGGAGTCACCTTTCATGATTTCCACACTTGAAATCCTGAACCAGATGATGGAGTATATGAATTCGAGGATTAGCAATCTATTTAACATAATTAAGAGCCAGAACGTTGCTCCACTATTTGAGGATATGGATTCACTTGAGGATAATCATGAGAGCTTGCAATTGTCCAAAATACAAAAAATGAGAAAATTTTAAAAATAAAAAAGATTTCAAGAGACACATTGTTGATCCACTTTGTGAGGAGAGGGAACCCATGCCGAACCGTTTTCCCACACAGTCATTCACTGCATGCCCCACCCTTGATGCCGAGGATTCCACTATACAGACTGCCCTTAGCAATCCTCGTGTATATTATGATTCCGATCTCCTCCCTTGTATGGAAGAGGTCTAAAAATTCAAAAAAATGTTGACTGAACCTGAAGTGGTGGCCACCATTCATGAGATCATTAAAGCCCCACTTCACCAAACCAAGACCCATTTATCTGCTCCTCAACACAAGAAGAGAAAGCGGAGGAGCAGATCTGAGCGTCACATAATGACCATGGCCATTGCCCACTCCATCTCTCACCGTCCACATTCTAAGAAAGGGAATACTATCACACGTCTTGTGAGTTGCTCCATCTCCGACTATTCTTGTGATAACACTCTCCTTGACAGCAGTGCGACAATCAATATAATACCCTTCTCTATGGTACAATCTCTTCATCTTGGGCCTCTCAAGAAAACCAGGATGATAGTTCAATTTGCTGATGGATCTATCAATAGGACAAAGGGTATTCTAGAAAACGTTGTCATTCTTATTCAGAGCATGAACTTCACTTCGGATTTTATCGTATTGCCCATGGAGACCTCCATCCTTGTGGAGCACCCTCCAATCATCCTGGGATGATCTTTCCTTGCCTCTGCGAGAGCCATTATTGATTATGGATCTGGAGAGATTCACTTTCGTTCTGATTTAGGGAGTTATGTGTTGATCACTACACCCATTACTGACCAGAGACCTACATCCCATGAGAGCGTGCCCGTGTTAGCCAAGCCCAGGGACTTTGACCTTGATGACACTTTTAGAGATTCTTGTTGTATGCTGTATGATACTGAGACCCAAGAATTCCTCTTCAAGGAGTAAGACTCAGAAAGCATAGACTTTGGAGTTCCCCCTTCTCGTATGTGGAGATGCATTGATGACATCCGCGAGATTTACACAATAGACACCCTAGAACGGAAGGCAGACTCTGAGACTAGACATGACGGACATGATTTGACTACTTTCACTGATGAGTCCATTCCTATTCACCTTGATTTAGATGAGATTGATAAGGTCAAATTTGATTTGATTGCTTTTATAAAGGAATTTGGGCCTTTTGATGAAGATGATGATCCAGTAGAAGCTTGGCAAGCTGGAATTGATCTTACTTTTTCTGCTAATGAGTTCGAGCCTTTTTACTTTGATATTTGCGAGACTTCCTAGGCAAGACATGACCACACTACTTCCATTGACATGTTTGTGCCTAAACACTCTAAGACTCTTGAGAATACATTTTTGTTCGATCCTGATCAGTTTATGTCTAATGATGACCCCAATCTCGACCGACACCTTGTTATATCCATTCCTCAACGAGCTCGTAGGAAGGTCTGTTTTCGACCTTCTTGACCTTTGTACATCCACTCCTCTTGTATATCCTTTCGTTTAATTCTTTCTTTCATGTTTTATCATTTACCCCTTTTCCGTGTGTATATATGCTATACTTAGGATGTGCTTTATCCTAAGTATAGGGGGTGAATGATTTGTGTTGTTCATATTCGTCTTGTTCATCACTCATGCTGTTGCCTATTCTTAGGGATACTCTACCCTAAGTATGGGAGGGGGGTGATGTTATTCATATCATCTTTTTTGTGTTTTTTTCGTTAAGTCCGTACTTTCTCTTCACTGGTTTTCCCTTTTGTATAGTCTTCTATACTTAGGATTACTTGATCCTAAGTATAGGGGGAATCGCCGACTTCTATTCTTTTCATCTTCTCTTTGAGTCGTTGTAGCATAGGAGTCTTTTCACTTTTCTATACTTAGCAAGAGTTATGTCTTCTTTTGCCGCTCTCTGATGACTATGAGGACATAGTTCGAGCTAAGTATAGGGGGGTATCATATATATTGTATATGTACTTTAAACATAACTCGTACTTTTATGTATATAAATTCTTAAAATCCACGTGTGCATATAGACTTTAATCACCTTTTATCAAAAAGAAAAAAAAAAGAAAAAAAGCAAAATAACAAAAAAAACAAAACAAAAAAACAAACAAACACACAAACCAAAAAACCAAAAAAACCAAAAAAAACAAAAAAACAAAACAAAACATATAATTCCTTGTATATACTTGTATATATTTTACTAACCTTTTTTTTTAAAAATCCTAAAAACTACAAAACCAAAAGTCTATAAAAAATTGCATAATTAAAATTTCAAAAAAACAAAAAAAACTCTTCACATGTGCATCATTTTTTTCTTTCTTTCCAAAAATCCATAAAAAAGTTCAAAATTAGAAAACTGTTTCAAAAAAAATTACATTGTGCATTTTTCTTGCATTTGCATGTGCATTGTCCTGGATAGTATTGGCATTTAAACTAATTCTAGAATAAAGTTGAAGAATGGAGCTTAGTTGGACCTTAATCCACTTAATTTCAGAGGAACCTTATAAGAACTGGAGTTAAGACTTTTCATGTTCTAGTGACTTAATTCTTTAAGTCCATAAGACTATGTTCATATGCCGTCTTGATTAGTCTAAGTAGAATATTTAACAACACACGCATGATTCTTTCAGACTGTGGCTTATCTTGGACAAGCACTCTACACATAGCTCTTCATGGAGGAGGTAGTGAGGGGGTGGAATCTTTTGGCTTGGAGTAGCATACGAGGGTAGTACATCTAGGTGGACCTTCTCGTCTTCCTCTAGGGAGGGTTGAGCATCTCAACCTGATCTAGTAGCATTGAGGTGTAAAGACACGATGTTGTGGGTTGCAATAATGCTTTAAAATAGGGATAGTCTACTAGCTCAAGAGGAAAAACTCTTTATGCACATGCTGCCCTTATATATATTTTTAAAAAAATGCAAAATCTCTAAAAGTGGATAGTCCTGATTGAAAAGTAAAATGCTTGCCGGAGTGTATATACAAGAATTAACAAATATTAATAGGAGCTTCAAAGTCAAAATTTTGTAAGCTTGCAGCTGGATGACTTGGCTACACTGGTCATGCATCGAAGGATAGGTAGCTACACTAGTTACCGTCCATTCTTTTCTCCATCTCCTCTTCTTGAGCTGGTTATACTTGAACATAGAATGGGATATCCCTACTCCTCGAGGAAAGAGTTGCTAGACCGGGGGACTAGAGTTACCTTGTTGAGGGAGGTTGTTTCTTTGCTATTTTGAGATGGGGCTATTTCACTTACACCGTACAAGTAAAGATTCATAGTCATAAGAATTTGTGTATGTAGACTTGTTCTGACCTGACTGTTGAGGAGACCTGAATAGGAGTCTTGTGGAACTTAGAGGCTATTAGGTTTTAAATCCATTTCCCATTAAGGTTCTGCCACACTAATAATCCAAAGGTCTGACAGAGCTCCATACTACAATTTTAAGAAGATAAGTTTAATACTCAATATTATCCTAATTTCTTTATTTTTCCTTTCTTTTCTTTTATTCACTAATTCTTTCAAATAAGTGTTTGCTTAGGGACTAGCAAAGGTAAAGCATAGGAGAATGATGAATATGCATTTCATCATCTTTATTCATTTATTTAGCTTAAATTCCCTTATAAAACACATGTATATAATACTAACTCCATATTCTTACTAACTTACATTTGTGTGTAAATATTGTACACTTATTACTATTTTAACATAAAATAAATAAATAAAGAATGAAAGGAAAAATAAAGAAAAAAGAGACTGTATATATGTAATAGATACAGGCTGTCCCGAATCCCGAGAGAAGTCAAAGACTTGACCTGATCAACAAGGAATAAAGTAGGGAGAGATAGGATCCTTAATCAGAAAATCCAAAAAAATATGTTATGAATATTTGTATACTTACACTATTTTATTTGTACATAAAGTGATCTCAAATTAAATAATTTCAAAACAAAAGTTGTAAATAAAAATGTTTCAAAAATAATAAAAAGAGTTTAATGGGGCTGCCCCGTTGGGGCAGCCAACAATGGCTGCCCCCGCACCGTTTTCGACGTTTTTTTTTTATTTTTTTGAAAAATATCGCCATGTATATTCATCCCTATATCCCTCCTATATGTCATTCGAATTTCGTCAGAAACAGAGACTCCTACGGCCTCCATCGAGATGGTATCGATTTAAAAAATTCTGTTACCGTTAAAAAATGGCGGTCTCGATGGAGGCAGTAGGAGTCTCTGTTTCTGACGAAATCGAATGGCATATAGGAGGGATATAGGGATGAATATACATGGCGATATTTTTCAAAAAAAAAATGCTGAAAACGGCGCGGGTACAACCATGTTGGCTGCCCCGAGGGGACAACCCCATTAAATTCTAATAAAAATGTTTGCAAAATAAAATCATTTACAGAATAAAAGCAACCACACTTGGAAAAAGCTGTAAAATGATAATTGAAAGACCAATTCTGGCTCATATGAACTCGAATTAAATCAAATCACTTCCATTGTATTCTAAATTTAATTATCTTAAAAATGACCATGATTTCATAATTTGTGGAGTTACGGTTGAAAAATCAGTTTTCTAGGGTGGTTTGTGCAATTTCACCATTTATTTGTAAATATTGTATTTGTAAATATTTTTAATAATTATTTGAAATAAAAAAATAATAAAAAATATAATAAAAATTTTAAAACAAAAAAATAATTTCCTTATTTAACTATGTATATAATGTACCATATGTATAGACTATATGTATATAGTTGATATTCTTAAATAACCACCACAAAAAAATAAAAAAATTAACATTTATTATTCAATTTAATAAAGCAAAAAATACAAAAAAATTAATTTTTATAAATAAGTTTAACATTAATCCTTTCTTATCTTCATCTCATTTCAAAATTTTCTCTTATCTCTTATCTTCATTCAAAATTTTAAAATCCAAACTCCATTCTTTAATTTATTAATATGGCTCTCTCTCCCTCATTTCAACTTGATCAATCTTTAGAGAGATGAGCCTATTCTTCGAAAGCTATCTTGTCGCAGAAGGGTACCTAGCCTCCGAGCCCTCGGTGACAGCGAGTCGGCCTTCGTCGAGTCGATCACGGTTTCCATTCGCTCCTAAGGTGAGATCCATTTTTTCTCATTTCTAATATAGACTATTCATAGTTTATTTTACATTTTTTATTCATTGTCAATTTTTATATTTCTAGATCTCATTTAGTCATTTTTGTTTGATCACTCATCACGATTTGTTCGCTCTTCCCGATCCGATTTACCATCTCAACTTCGATTTCCCTTCACTTCATGTTCTATCTCACATAATCTACCAACACCGGCCATGTATGGTGGCCGGAGATCCGGATCCATTCCTTATTTTTCATCGGATCTCCATTCACGTATTCTGTTTTGCTTTTGGGATTGAGTCGTCGTGCTCGCGTCCTAAATTTTTTATAAATAAAAAATAAAAAAACAAAAAAAAAACATAGTTTTATTTCTTTATAACATTTGTTTTGCAGAATAAAAAAATATAATAAAAAAAAGTTTTTCCTGTTTCTGTTTCAAAAATAAAAAAATAAAAAAAACTAAAAAAATAGAGAAAGAAGGAGCCGCGACCGGCGCCACCCCTCTAGCCCGTAAGCAGCGCCCGCCGCCCGTCACCGTCGTTCCGCCCAGCGTCGCCCCCACTGCATGCCAAATTTCGCTAGTGGCAGGTCCATGCGCCCCTGCACGAGCCGCCGCCTCCATCTACTTCACCGCCTCTAAAGAGTCGCTGGAGCCCTTCTCTGACAACCACTGGAGCGACGTCACCGCCCTTAGTCGCGAGTCGCCTTCCATGCATAGGAGACCCAATCGCGAGTCGTCGTCCAGCCCTCGAAGCCGTCTCTACCGAAGTCTGCCCTCCAGTCGTCCCTACATCGAAGCAAGACCCGTCACCGCCCATCTTCATTGCTCGTGCAGAGACTCCTACCAGACTCGCACGAAGGATTCCTTCACCACCAATCCAAGCCACGCCTCCTGCGTGGAGAACCCGCCAGCTCGTGCAAACTCCTCCCGAGCAACCAGATCACCAAGTCGCCACACCGCCATCTTCTGCATCCACTTTCCTTCGCATGGAGGAGAGCTCCTTCACCATCGCAACCTCGACCACCGCACCGCCACTGCAGCCCACTCTCCATCACCGTTGCTGCCCGTGCCTTGGATAGAAAAAGGGGCAGCACGTTCCCCCTTCTCCTTTTGGCATTGAACAAGGGAACGAAGGGCATTTTGACCTAAAAAGAATATATATATTTTATTGGGAAAATTACGATAAAGTTCCTAGTGATTTCCAAAATTAAAAAGAGACCCACAAGAGTACAAGTCACGTACGTAGCACACAAACACTAGGTAAATTGCATTTTCCCTCAATTTTATTTCCATTATTTGTTTAACACAAAACATTAACTATTTGCAATTCAGTCCCTATTATCCAGACCTTGATTGTCATGTTTCTTTTCATTGAAATAAATGTTTTTATTGCTATGAAAATTCTACAAAATTATTTGTATATTCCTGTTGGGTTCCTCTTCACTGTGCATAAATTTCATTGCACTTTATTTTTATTTGCTATTATTAAAAAATCGAAAACTCTAAATTTTCCCTGTTCACAATTAGAAAAATCCTAAAAATTTGAATATTACTTCGAAAATTCAAAAAAAAAAATAGATTAATTCTCTTTTGGTGTATTTTAATTTCTATGCAAATTTCGTGCATTAATTATTCATAAAATCCAAAAATTGCAAAATACTAAAAATATTAAAAAATCATATAAAATTATAGGAAAAATATGATTTGAGTTCTTATTTGTAGATAATTTCCTCCAGTTTTTACAAAAAAAATAATTTTTGTAATTTTTGATTTCATTTCATATTTTTAAATTGTGAAATAGTCATGTTTGTTCACTGTTTGCATTTTCTCATGTTTTTATTCATTTTAAAATCTTAAAAAAGATATAAAAATCTCTAAAAAATTTAAAAAAAAGTAAAAAATTCATAAATACACAAAAAGATTGTCTTTGGATATTTTTAGCACTATTGTTATAGTTGAAAAATCAAAAAAATATTTTGCATTTCTTTTGTGCATGAATTTTTTTTGAAAATAATATTTTTGAAAATGTTTTTTTTGCAAAAATTAAAATCATTAAAAATTTGAAAATCAGAAGAATAAAAAACTAGAAATAAAAAATTTAAAAATAAAAAGGTGAAATTTTCACAAAAACCAAGGTAGTTTGCATTTGAGATTCACTTTTTCTTTTAATTGATTTTCAATTTGGATAACCCTCGAGAATTATAGCCTCCTTGAGTTCGATCTTGTTAACTATACAGGTAAATAAGTTGCAAAAATTTCTCTCACTTCATTATTCTTGTAACTAATTATTGGCTTGAGAAGAGAAAAAATAATTTGTTTGTTTGAGCCTGGAATTTTGGGGATCACAACGACAACTTTATAACTATAATATTCACTCCTCGAAGATCTCATCCCAACAAAATGTGCAAATATTGTACTTGAAGATTGTATCTCCAGATGCGATGTATTTTCATGATGAAGAAAATAAATGAATTGTTTTGTTGAAAAATTAAACACGATCACATTTGGTATCCCAAGTATATCACTATTCACAACAAAATAAAATTAGCAATCAACAATATCCGCACCCGCCCCATTTTCAGGTATCTCGAGTATATATATACTTTGGCTTGGATATGAAGAAACAAAAGCGAACCCTAACGGGTAAAAGAAAAATATTTAGAAAATTTACATCAGCCCCCCGCCGACATTTCACAATTGCAAAAATGATGATGAATCTATATTTCATCATCTTTATTCATTTATTTTAGCTTAAAATCCATTATAAAACACATGTATATAATACTAACCCTATATTCTTACTAACTTGCATCTGTGTGCAAATATTGTACACTTATTACTATTTTAACCTAAAATAAATAAATAAGGAAAGAAAGGAAAAATAAAGAAAAGAAAAGAAAAAAAGACTGTATATATTACATGCTGACCCGAACCCCAAGAGAAAGTCAAGACTTGACCTGATCGACCAGGAATAAAGTAGGGGGAGATAGGGTCCTTAATCAGGTAATCTAAAAAAATGTGTTGTAAATATTTGTATACTTACACTATTTTATTTGTACATAAATTGACCTCAAATTAAATACTTTTCAAAACAAAAGTTGTAAATAAAAATGTTTCCTAAATAATAAAAATTTTGCAAAATAAAATCATGTACAGAATAAAAGCAACCATACTTGGAAAAAGCCGTAAAACGACAATTGAAAGACCAATTCCGACTTGTAAATTCTCATTTAATAATTATTGGATGAGAATTTGCTCAAAAAATTCTCATTTAATAATTAAAATCAGACACGATGTTTGAGAGTAACAAACATGATGTTGTTATTTCCTTTTTTTCACGATGTTGATATCATGATGTTGTATCTTAATAATATGTACTTTTAATATGACTATTTTGGAAATATGTATATAAATTCGTAAAATCCACGTGTGTGTATATGGACTTTGATCTCCTTTCGAAAAATATAATAAAAAATAAAATAAAAATAAAAAATAAAGAAAGTGGCAGTCGCGGCAGGCGCCGCCCCTCCAACCCGCAGGCAGCGCCCGCCGCCCGTCACCACTGTTTTGCCCAGTGTTGCCCCCACCACACTCCATCCTCCGCCAGCGATAGGTCCACGCACCCCGTGCGAGCCGCCACTACCATATACTTCACCGCACTCTTAAGAGCCACTGGATGCCGTCTCGTTTTGTTGCTTCTGCTTTTCACGGGGTTTTAAATTTTTGAATTATGAACAAGTCATTGCAACCCAATCAAGCATCAACAAACAAATTTATTTTTTTCTTCTAAAGATAATAATTAATTACAAGAATAACGAAGTGAGAGAAATTTTTTCTACTTATTTATCTATATAACTAACAAGATCGAACTCAGGGAAGCTACAATTCCTGAGGGTTATTCAAATAATCGAAAATCAATCAAAGGAAAAAGGAATCTTAAATTCAAACTACCTTGATTTTTGTGAAATTTTTAATTTTATTTTAAATTTTTATATTTTTAATTCCTTTTTTATTTTCCAATTTGCAAATTTTTACTGATTTTAATTTTGCAAATTTTTAATTTTCAAAAATAATTATTCTTCAACACAAATGATATATACACAAAAGAAAAGAAACCCTCTCTTTTTGGATTTTTAAAATATGACAAAAATGCTCAAAAATGTTCAATAAAATATTGTTGTTTTTTTAATGATTTTTTACCTTTTTTAGAGATTTTTTAGATTTTTTTAGGATTTTCAAAATGAAAGAAAAGAAGGGAGAAACAAACAATGAACAAACATGACTATTTCGCAATTTGAAAACACGAATAAAATCAAAAATTGAAAAAAATATTTTTCTTAAAAACTACCGGAAATTATCTACAAACAGGAACTTAAATCATATTTTTTGAATTTTTCTACAATTTTATATGATCTTTTAAGATTTTTTGAGTTTTGCATTTTTATGTTTTAATTAATGCATGAAACTTGCACAGAAATTAAAACACAAAAATAAAAATTCTCTATTTTTAGGGTTTTTCACTCAATATTTGAATTTTTAGGATTTTCCAAAGTTCAAACAGGGAAAAATGACATGTTTTTTATTTTTAATAGTAAAAAATGATGATAAAATGCAATGAAAAAATTAACGCAGATAGAACACTAAGCTGAAGATAACACTAATTTTTGCAGAATTTATTGAGCACAAATGCTATTTATTCCAATAAAAAGATGATGTAAATTTTAAGTCTGGAAAAAAGGACGGAAGCGTAAATACTTAGAGTTTCTGCATTAAATAAATAATAAAAATAAACTACAGGGTGGATAACATAATTTACCCACAAAAAACGTGTTACGCACGTACTTGGAGGTGGAAGGGTTCCTTTTACAAATCTAGAAAATTTCGGAGGTGAATATGTAATTTTCCCAAATAAAATAATAACCCATAGGGTTTCTATGTTGTTTCTTCATATCCAAGCTAAAGGGAAAGGGGGCCAAGGGCACAAGGGGGCACCACCCCTTCCCTTGTAGATCGACGGAGTGGGCAGTACTGGGGGCCTTGCGCGGGCGCACGGGTGACGGAGGGGCTCCCTCTACACGACAGATTATGGAGGAGTGGGCGGCGGGCTGTCGGTGATGGAAGGGCGACGAGCCTTGACGCAGGTGTGGTGGTTGGGTGGAGGATCTGGTGATGGTGGATGGAGCGATGGTAGGCTTAGCGCCGGGGCGACTGGTGGTGGGTCGCGACTGTGATGGGCAGCATGCAGGCGGAAGGGCTTCTCGAGGTCGGTGCTTGCGGCAGTTGCAACGTCGAGGTCGGTTGGTTGGCGCCTGCTTCGGTGGCACAGGCGTGTCAGTGGAGCGCGGGGTGGTACGATGGTACTGGGGATGGAGATCGGCAACGACGGGCGGCGAGCACCGCTGATGGGATGAGCGACGGTGCCAACCCTTTTTTATTTATTGTTTTTTTATTTTTGTAAATAGAAATAGAAAAAACTTTTTTATTTTTCAAAAAAATAAAATGACAAAAATCTTTTTTATATATATTTTTAATTTTTTTAATCCAGCAAAATAAATGTTAGGAAGAAAAAAACTATATATATTTTTTATTTATAAACAAATTAGGATGCGAGCACAAAGGCTCAATCTCAAAATCAAAATAGAATACATGAACGGGGATCCTGTGAAAAATGAGGAATGGATCTGGATTTCCGGCTATCGTACGTGGCCGGAGTTGGTAGATTATGTGAGATAGAACGTGAATCGAAGGGAAATCGAAGTTGGGATGGAAAATCATATTGGATTTAGAATTTTTGAGGAATGATTGATTAAGATTAAGATCTACGAATTAAAAAAATGATGATGAAATTAAAGGCGCAAAAATTAGACTAAGATTAACCTAGATAAGAAACGAGAAAAACTGGATCTCACCTTAGGAGTGGATAAGACCGTAATCGCCTCGAGGAAGGTCGACTCGCTGTCATCGGATGGCTCGGAGGCTAGGTACCCTTCGACAACAAGATGACTCTCGGAGAATAGGCTCCTCTCACAAAGAATCATCAAATTGAAATGAGGGAGAGGGAGCCATATTAATAGATAAAAGAATGGAGTTTGAATATTCAAAATTTTGAATGAAGATAAGAGATAAGGGAAAAAATTGAAATGAGATAACAATAAGAAAGGATCAGTATTAAAATTATTTACAAAAATTATTTTTTTTGTATTTTTGTCACTTTTTTATATTTAATAATAAATGTTTTTTATTTTTTGTGGTGGTTATTTAAGAATCTCAACTATATATAAATACTATATACATAGTTAAATAAGGAAATTAGTTTTTTATTTTAAAATTTTATTATATTTTTATTATATTTTTTATTTTAAATAATTGTAAAAAATATCTACAAATACAATATATACAAATAAATGGTAAAATTGCACAAACCACCCCAAAAAACCGATTTATCAACCATAATTCTAAAAATTATGAAATCATAGCCATTTTAAAATAATTTAATTTAGAATACAATGGAAGTGAGTTTGATTTAATTCAAGTTCATATAGAGCCATAATTAGTCTTTCAATTATCGCTTTACGACTTTTTCCAAATGTGGTTGTTTTTATTGTGTACACGATTTTTTTCCAAACATTTTTATTATTTAGGAAATATTTTTATCTACAACTTTTGTTTTGAAAATTATTTAATTTGAGGTCAATTTATGCACAATTAAAATAGTGTAAATATACAAATATTTACAACACATTTTTTGGATTTTCTGATTAAGGATCCTATCTCCCCTTACTTTATTCTTGGTCGATCAAGTCAAGTCTTGACCTTCTCTCAGGGTTCGGGCTAGCCTGTATTTATTATATATACAGTCTTTTTTCCTTTATTTTCCTTTATTTATTTATTTATTTATTGTTAAAATAGTAATAAATGTACAATATTTACATACAGATGCAAGTTAGTAAGAATATGGAGTTAGTATTATATCCATGCATTTTATAAGGGATTTTAAGCTAAAATAAATGAATAAAGATGATGAAATGCAGATTCATTATCCCCCTATGCTTCACCTTTGCTAGTCCCTTAGTAAACACTTATATGAAAGAATAAGTGAATAAAAGAAAAAGAAAGGAAAAATAAAGAAATTAGGACAATATTGAGTATTAAACTTATCTTCACAGAATTGTAGTATGGAGCTCTGTTAGACCTTTGGATTATTAGTGTGGCAGGACCTTAATGGGAAATGGATTTAAAACCTAACAGCTTCTAAGTTCCACTAGACTCCTATTCATGTCTCCTCAATAGTCAGGTCAGAACAAGTCTACATACACAAATTCTTATGACTATGAATATTTACTTGTACGGTTTAAGTGAAATATAGCTCCCCATTTCAAAAGCAGCAAAGAAACAACATCCCTCAATAAGGTAACTCTAGTCCCCAGGTCTAGCAACTCTTTCCTCGAGGAGCGGGGATATTCCCTTCTAAGTTCAAGTGCAACCAACTCAAGAAGAGGAGATGGAGAAAAGAATGGACGGCAACCAGTGTAGCTACCTATCCTCGGATGCATGACCAGTGTAGTCAAGTCATCCAGCTGCAAGCTTACAAAAATTTGACTTTGAAGCTCTTATTATTTTCTTTTTTCTTTATCCTTGAATATACACTTTGACATGCATTTTACTTTTCAATCAAGCCTGCCCATTTTTGGAGATTCTGCATTTTTTCTTTTTCCTTTTTTTTTTTGAAAATATATACAAGGTGCAACATGTACATAAGGAGTTTTTTCTCTTGAGCTAGTAGACTATCCCTCTTTTGAAGCATTATTGCAACCCCACAGCTTTCCGTCTTTAGACCTTAATGCTACTAGATCAGGTTGAGATGCACAACCCTCCCTAGAGGAAGACGAGAGGTTCCGCCTAGATGTACTACCCTCGTATGCTGCTCCAAGCCAAAAGATTCTGCCTCCTCACTACTTCCTCCATGAAGATCTATGTGTAGAGTGCTTGTCCAAGATAAGCCGTGGTCTGAAAGAATCATGCGTGTGTTGTTAAATACTCCACTTAGACTAATCAAGATGACATGTGAACATAGTCTTATGGACTTAAAGAATTAAGTCACTGGGACCTGAAAAGTCTTAACTCCATTTCTTATAAGGTTCCTCTGAAATTAAGTGGATTAAGGTCCAACTAAGCTCCATTCTTCTACTTTATTCCAGACTTAGTTTAAATGTCAATACTATCCTGGAAAATGCACATGCAAATGCAAGAAGATATGCACAATAAAAAGAAAGCAAAGTCTCTTTTTTTTCTTTTCTTTTTTTGAAATAATTTTCTAATTTCGAACTTTTTATGGGTTTTTTGGAATAGAAAGGAAAAAATGATGCACACGTGAAAAGAGAGTTTTGTTTTTTTAATTATGCAAATTTTTATAGACTTTTAGTTTTGTAGTTTTTAGGTTTTTTAAAGGAAAAGGGTTAGTTAAGTATATACAAAGTTTTTTTTGTTTTTTTGTTGTTGTTTTTTTGTTGTTTTTTTGAAAGGTGATCCAAATCTACACACACACATGTGAATTTTATGAATATATATATATATATATCCTCAAAATCATCATATTAAAAGTACGAGTTATGTCTAAAGTATATATACAATACGACACCCCCCTATACTTAACTCGAACTATGTCCTCATAAAGATCAGAGAGTGGCAAAGGAAGACATAACTCGTGTTAAGTATAGAAAGGTGAAAAGACACCTATGCTACAACGACTCAAGGAGAGGATGAAAATAATCAAAGTCGGTGATCCCCCCTATACTTAGGATCAAGTAATCCTAAGTATAGATGACTGCACAAAAGGGAAAAACCGATGAAGAGAATGTAGGACTCACCGAAAAAAACACAAAAAGATGATATGAACAACATCACCCCCTATAATTAGGGTAGAGTATCCCTTAGTATTTGAAACAATAGAAGCGATGAACAAGACGAATATGAACAACACAAATCATTCACCCCTATACTTAGGATAAAGCACGCCCATTATATAGCATATATATGCACGAAAAGGGGTGAATGATAAAACAAAAGAAGAAAGAATGAAACGAAAGGATATACAAGAGGAGTGGATGTACAAAGGTCAAGAAGGTCAAAAGCGGACCTTATTGCGAGATGGTTGAGGAATGGATCTGACAAGGTGTAGGTCGATATTGGGGTCAACATTAGACATAAACTGATCATGATCAACTAGGAATGTATCCCCAACGGTCTTAGAGTGTTCAAGCATGAACTGGTCAGTGGAAGTAGTGTGGTCATGTCCTGCTTGGGAGTCTCGCAAATATCAAAGTAAAAAGGCTCGAATTCGTTATCAGAAAAAGTAAGATCAATTCCATCCTGTCGAGCCTCTACTGGATGATCATCTTCATCAAAAGGTCCAAATTCCTTTATAAAAGCAATCAAATTAAATTTGGCCTTATCAATCTCATCTAAATCAATGTGAATAGGAACATACTCATCAGTAAAAGTAGTCAAATCTTGTCCGTCCCGTCTAGTATCAGAGTCTGCCTTCCGCTCCAGGGGGTCTATTGTGTAAATCCCGCATATGTCATCAATGCATCTCCATGTACCAGAAGGGGGAACTCCAAAGTCTATGCTTTTCGAGTCTTCCTCCTTGAAGAGGAATTCTTGGGTCTCAGTATCATCCATCATACAACAAGAATCTATGATAGTATCATCAAGGTCAAAGTCCTTGGGTTTGGCTAACACATGCACACTGTCATGGGATGCAGGTCTCTGATCAGTAATGGGTGTAGTGATCAACACATCGCTTCCTACATCAGAATGGAAGCGAATCTCTCCTGATCCATAATCAATAACGGCTCTCGCAGAGGCGAGGAAAGGTCGTCCCAGGATGATTGGAGGGTGCTCCATAGGGGTGGAGGTCTTCTTGGGCAATACGACCAAATCAGAAGTGAAGTTCATGCCCTGAATAAGAATGAAAACATTTTCTAGAATACCCTTCGACCTCTTGATAGATCCATCAACAAATTGAACTATCATCCTGGTTTTCTTGAGAGGCCCAAGATGAAGAGACTGTACCATAGAGAAGGGTATTATATTGATGGAAGCACCACCATCAAGGAGAGTGTTATAACAAGAATAGTTAGAGATGGAGCAACTCACAAGAGGTGTGGCCGTGTTCCCTTTCTTAGAATGTGGACAACGGGAAATGGCGTGGGCAGTGGCCATGGTCAAGATGTGACACTCAGATCTGCTCCTCCGCTTTATCTTCTTATGTTGAGGAGCAGATAAATGTGTCATGGCCTGGTGAAGTGGGGATTTAATGATCTCATGAAGGGTGGCCACCACTTCAGGTTCAGTCAATATTTTTTTGAATTTTTGTACCTCCTCTTGGGACATGCGGTGAATGACTGTGTGGGAAAATGGTTTGGCATGGGTGCCCTCTCCTCACAAAATGAATCAACAATGTTTCTCCCAAAATCTTTTTGGATTTTTAAAATTTTCTCATTTTTCGTATTTTGGGCGATTGCAAGCTCTCATGATTATGCTCAAGTGAATCCATATCCTCAGATAGCGGAGCAGCATTTTGGCTCTTATTTATGTTAAATAGATTGCTAATCCTCGAATTCATATGCTCCATCATCTGGTTCAGGGTCTCTAGTGTGGACATCATAAAAGGTGACTCCAAAATCCTAGGATCGGGTGAGTGGAATGAGGGTGGGTGAGAATCAAAGTACGATTCCTGAAACAATGGTTAGGCGGATGTGCAAAAAAATCATGAGGAAAGTCCTCCTGAAAAAAGGAAGTTGGATTGGCTGGAGAGTGCGAGGGATCCACAAAGATCGGATTAAAATAACTCAAGTCGGCCATCTACGAAACAAAAGACGGGGATCGGGAGAAAACGACAGTCAACTCAAGCTATGCAAAGAAAAAGGCGCAAATGCGCGGAAGGATCGAGTATGCACACAATCAATCACAAAGAAAAAGACATACAATACAAACCCCCATTTCACCAACTCAACGCAATGTGAAGACCATGAAGGTTCGGTCAATTATCTTGTCAATTTTTAGAGTTTACTGATAATACAATCTATCAGAGTAGTTAAAGCAAGTTGTTAGGAATCCAATGATCCCAGTAGACTGTCCCAATCTCACAATTAATTTTTCCCAACCAGTATGGGAGCGAATCGTTTACCGGATACCAGACCCGCCCACTCTGCTAAGGAAATCCCAGACCGATTACTGGCTACCGATGAAGTCCTCACTGGAGAACTACTAATCACAAGACAGTAGTCTGAAGAGAGCTCGGGCGTGGCTCTATCCTAGTGTGCGAGTCGCTCTCTTGCTGCAAATAAATCAAACAAGGCGGAGGTTACTCTCCCCAAAGCAATGATTTTTCCTTACGTTTATTTTAGGGTCGAATTTTCTTTAGAGTCCCGAATTTTAGGATGTTGTCACTTGATTTGAATATTTTTAATGAATCACCTACCGAGTGTCCAATTTCCTTTTTAACTTATGTGAGTGAAAACAAGGAAGGAGATCGGAAATGCCAATGCGCGATTAAACACAATGATGCATGCAGGGGTTAGAGATGCGTACCTTGTCACCTACACTCTACATGTAGAGTGATCCGCACAGAATTTAGATACAAAAAAATAAACTAACCTATATGAAATGCAAGTGAACCATCCTAACAACAACTTCTATTAATAGGAAAGAACGAATTGAATTTGACTAAGTCCAATTACGCTCTATTTTATAGGTACATAAATTCTTGTTTAGGGTGTTTGGATCTAATTAATTACCTGGCTCAAGCAAATTAATTAAAGAAATCAATAGGTCGCGGTGGTGCTGACGGCAGAGTGGGTCAGGAAGGGAGGTGGTGGCGATTGTGGTGCCTCGCGACAGAGGTGGATGTTGGGCGACATACGCCCAGCTCGACAGAGGGCTACGGTGGAGTCCCAAGGTAGAGTCACGACAACTTAGAGGAGCGCGGCTAAGGGGCACCGCTGGAGCGACGGCGGTTGCTGCAGGTCGGCAGAGCAGAGGCTGGGACGGCGGGCTGAGGGGCGCCGTTGGTGGGATGAGCGGCGACACCTGCAACAGTGCTTTTTATTTATTTTTTATTTTTTTATTTTTGTAAAATAGAAACAAATAACCCTTTTTTATTCTTTTAAAAAACAGAAACGACAAAATTTTTTATATTTTTTATGTTTTTTATCGTGCAAAACAAATGCTAGAATGGAAAAAAACTATGAACATTTTTATTTTTTTTAAATTTTTTTTATTTATGAACAAATTAGGATGCTGGCATGATGGCTTAATCCCAAAATAAAAAAAGAATACGTGAACGAGAATCTGACGAAAAATAAGGAATGGATCCGGATCTCTAGCCATCGTACATGGCCGAGGTTGGTAGATTATGTGAGATAGAACGTGAAGCGATGGGAAATCGTAGTTGAGATGGAAAATCGGATCGGGAAGAGCGAATCGAATCGTGACGAGGGATAAAAAATGATTAAATGAGATATTGAAATATAAAAATTGACAATGAATAAGAAATGTGACGAATTAAACTACGATTAACCTAGATTAGAACGAGAAAAATGGATCTCACCTTAGGAGCGGAAAAGATTGCAATCACCTCGGCGAAGGTCGACTCGCTGTCATCAGACGGCTCGGAGGCTAGGCACACTTCTACAACAAGATGACTCTCAGAGAATAGGCTCCTCTCACCAAAGATTGATCAAATTGAAATGAGGGAGAGAGAGCCATATTAATAGATAAAATAATGGAGTTTGAATCTTCAATATTTTGAATGAAGATAAGAGATAAGAGAAAAAGTTTGAAATGAGATAAAGATAAGAAAGGATTAGTGTTAAAATTATTTACAAAAATTATTTTTTTAGATTTTCAACACTTTTTTTAAATTGAATAATAAATGTTATTTTTTTTATTTTTTGTGGCGGTCATTTAAGAATATCAACTATATACATATACTATAAACATATGGTACACTATATACATAGTTAAATAAGTAATTAGTTTTTTTTTATTTTGATATTTATATTATATTTTTTATTTTTAAATTTTAAATAATTATCTAAAATATTTACAAATATAATATGTACAAATAAATGGTAAAATTGCACAAACCACCCTAGAAAACCAAAATTTCAATCGTAACTCCAAAAATTATGAAATCATAATCATTTTAAAGATAATTTAATTTAAAATACAATAGAAGTGAGTTTGATTTAATTCGAGTTCATATGGAGACAGAATTGGTCTTTCAATTATCGCTTTACGACTTTTTCCAAGTGTGGTTGCTTCTATTCTGTACATGATTTTATTTTGCAAACATTTGTATTATTTAGGAAACATTTTATTTACAACTTTTGTTTTGAAAATTATTTAATTTGAGGTCAATTTATGTACAAATAAAATAGTGTAAGTATACAAATTTTTGCAACACATTTTTTGGATTTTCTGATTAAGGACCCCACCTCCCCCTACTTTATTCCTGGTCGATCAGGTTGAGTCTTGACCTTCTCTCGGGGTTCGAGTTAGCATGTATCTATTATATATACACATTTTTTTTCTTTTCTTTATTTTTCCTTTCTTTCTTTCTTTATTTATTTTAGGTTAAAATAATATGTACAATATTTACACACATATGTGAAAAGCGAGAAAGCGAGAGCCGCTAAAAAGCTGCCTGACAAGTCAGACTCACTGTCGCTGATGCGACTGCTCAAACCACCTCGGTCTTCAACAATTAACCCACACAATCAATCAAGAAATCAAGAGCAAGGATTAAAATTTATTATACCCTACTAACAATGTATAATGGCAAGCAAGTAGGGGTCGAACACAGGAAACAACGGTGCAGAGTGCAGATAAAGATCCCAAACCCTAGGTCTAATGAATCACTTAGCCAATTTCTTTTTGTGGGTTTTCAATTTTTATATTTTTTATTTAATTTTTAATTTTATAATTTTGTATTTTGATTTTTGATTTTCTGATTTTTATATTTTATATTTTATATTTTTTTCCATTTTCTTTTTCAATATTGGAAAATAAGGACAATGTAATAAAAGGCAAGCTAGAGTATTTATAAAAATAGACAAAAATACTCAAAAATAAGCAAATAAAGTCTTCTTGGTCTTTTTATACTTTTTTACTGTTTTTGTGATTTTTGAATAATTTTTAGAATGTTTTTTTTTGTATTTTTAATTAACAAAATAAAGAAAACAGTGGCAAAAATGCAAGGCTGAAAATTAAAATGGAGAAATAAAATAGCAAACAGTAACAAAAACTCTCCAACTCAATTTTCAATGAAAGATAATGCAATAAGGAAAATTTAGGCACAAAGTTTGTATTTTTAGGGATTTTGTAGAATTTTTAATATTTTTATAGAGGTTTTTAGAGTTTTGTGATTTTTTGGAGT
The DNA here is from genome assembly GCA_037367405.1 of Ottelia alismoides. Lineage (NCBI taxonomy): Eukaryota > Viridiplantae > Streptophyta > Magnoliopsida > Alismatales > Hydrocharitaceae > Ottelia > Ottelia alismoides. The sequence continues at coordinate 790,993 of JAZKJV010008172.1, read as the reverse complement.
TTTGTTTTGTATTTTTTAATGATTTTTGGCTGGGACTTAAAACAAACTAAAAGACACAAAATATATTTTTTTGGGATTTTTCTGAGGAGTTTTTATATTTTTTAGGGATTTTCTAAACTAGACAGTGCACGAAAAGCAAGTTTTTGATTTTTAATAAATATAAAAAAGCAATAATTATGGAAAATAAAAATATGGTGATAAACTATTATGCAACATGAGCTTAATGCAATTTTTGGGGATTTTTTGGGTGACTTGTAGATGCATGCATGAAATACTAGAAGCACAAAGAAAAATGCCCACGGCCAGGGTTATATGCGTAATTAGCAGAAAATCCAAGGGCCGACACGCAAAGTTCAGCAAAAATTAATACTGCAATGAACTGTTGTTGGATTAAACGTTAATAACCAAAGGCGCAAGGGGGTGATTGTAAAATTTCACCAAGGCGCGCGTGATGTGCACGCGCCTGGCGAGGACGTCTGCGCAATTATCAAAACCCACCGGGCATGTTTGCAAATACTACAAAAACGTTTAAAAGCAAATGAAAGTTTCGGCAGTTAGTAGTAAATACAAAAATTGCCCAGGGCTAGAATCGCAAAATACCCAGAGCTGCTTGCAGATGGACGATGGATGGGGCGTTACTTGAGACACGTGTCCTCTCCACAAAGCCCGATACCCCTTGGGGTTATAACGGCCAGGATTAGAAGATGCTTCACTGATCGAACGGCCCTGGCGAAGAAGGATCCTACGGCTGCTGCACCTCGGGATGAACTCGGCCAGATCGACGACCCTGAAGGTGCTTGAATGAACGCGACCTCCGGCGAGATTTGAATCGATGCTTCGAGTTCCTCCGGCGCCCAAGAGCTCCTCCGATGGCTGCAGCCGCCTCCTGGAAACTCCCTTTGAAGGATGATGGACTCAAAATGGCGGTTGGACCGCCTGCACGTCGCCGCGACGTCGACGAGCGGAGATGGCTCCAGGGAGGTTGGTCGTCACAAAAATTAGCGTCAGGAGACGCCCGTGGTCTCCAGAACCTGCACTGAAGATGAATGAAGAAGTCGGGGGCAAAATGCCCCGGCTTCGTGGAGGATTTCGCACAGGGGGGTGGATGATTGGAAAGATGAAGGCGGCCGGCGAGACTCGATGCCGGCCGCGGTGGATCGAGATGAAGATATAACTACTGTACGAAGGTCTTGAAAGAGAGACTACCACCGTGGCCTTTTAACTCGAAAGCATCAGAGGAAAGAAGAGAAAAAGAGGAAGAAAATACCTCACCCGTGCGAGCACAATGCGTTCTCCGGCGAGAACTCTGGCGAGGGAACCTGCCTCGATTCGACACCAATCTGTCCCGGGGAAGCTCCCTCCGTGCTCCTGCTGTCACCAAGAATCACGCTAGGGGGTTCACGTTAGGGAATGGAGGTGGAAGAGTGGTTGAAAACCCAAGGAAAGTCGGAGGCTTGGTTTTGAACGTGGTCGATAGGGTGCAAAGGACAAGGCGTATCTCGCGAATCAACGACCCGAAGGTCGAAAAATCGATCGGGCGAGTATGCCCTATAGTCGAGCTTCAAAAGTCGTGAAGACTTCAACATCAAAGGATGAAAGGATCGGTCTCCAAAAATCGTCAAAAACGAAAAAAAAGTTATTCTGACAGGCAGCAGGCGCTGGATCAGAGAGTTGACCCAGGTCAACTCTCCAGCCCTCCTGGTTGGTCCACGTGGACCAACCAGGAAAAAGCCTGGAAAAAAAATTGTAAAATCATTTAAAAATAGTAAACGATTTTATTAATTTTAGGTTATAAAATAAAAAATATTTGTAATTTTATAAATTATTTTAGTATGATTTTTATTTATTTTTATGAAACATATTTTTACAAGTTTGCATTTATACCCCTATAGGTATCTATATCGATATATTGTGTTCTTTTATTTTTATTGTATATATTTGATTTATTTATTTTTGATTATTATTTTATAAAATCATAAAATACTTTTATATACACAAATATATTTTTATTTTATTTTTATGAGGTGTTTTGTATATTAAATAAAATATTAAGGTATAATGTATAGGTGTGTGTATCAGTAATGTATCTATGTATTGAACATATGTTCATATTTATTTTTATTTTTCTTTGCATTTTTATTCTGATTTTAATGCACATAATTATTGTAAGTAATATTTACAACATTATAAAAATATAAAAATATAAAAATAATGAATAAATAGTAAATTGAATATTTTAATATGTACAAGTATACAATAGGAGTCCAAAAGTCAACTTTCAAACCGTAGCTCCGCCAAATGCGAAACCACCGCCATTAATTAGCTTATTTTCTTCTATATACAATTAAAGGTGAGTATGCTGCATTTGGAGTTTTCATTTGTGAGATACGGGTCTGGGAAGTTGGGATTCTGGATTTTTATTCAGATCATAACTTTTTATCTGTGTATTATTTTTCTGTGAAATCAATTTTGTATTTTTCTTTATAAAATTATCTACAACTTTCATGTACAAAGTTTCTTTATTTGATGCACAAAAAGTGGAACACAAATAGGTCCCAAAATGAATAAAGAATGAATAGAATGTATAGGTATTTTATCTGTATTTTGGCCCTTATCTCCCCCTACTTTATTCCTTGTCGACCGAGTCATCGAGATGCCTAGGTCTCGGGGTTTTGGGTCATAAAATATTTACAATATTTTATTCTTTTTCTTTTCTTTTCTTTATTCTATAATTTTGGCTTTAAAAACCGCATTTTATACAGTATTTGCACACATGTGCATGAATGCTAAAATGCATGAGTTACGCTTATTTACACGCATTTACTAGGGTTTTTGAGGCCAAAATGATAGAATAAAGATGATGAGACGTGGATTCATCATCCCCCTATACTTACCTTTGCTAGTCCCTAGCAAACACTTATGCAATAAGTGCAGAAAAGAAAAACAAAGAAAAGAAAAAGAAGAAAGATGGGCTAAATTTAATTGTCAAACTTGTCTTCACAAAATCAAAGTTTGGAGCTTAAGTCGGACCTTTGGAATTTTAGTGCGGGCGGACCTTATTGAGAACCGAATTTGAAATCCAACAGTCCTTGAGAATCCCAAAACTCTGCCCAAGTCTCCTCAATAGCCAGGTCAGAAATATCTCAACTTATACGCAAACCCTTACGACTATGAATCTGACTTGTACAGTGTAAGTGATGGTTGCTCTCCCCAACCAGAATGACAAAGAAATTGACTTCTCCAGTACGACAACCCAATGATTCCCCAATCCAATAACTCCATCCTCGAGGAGCGGGGTATTCCCTTCTAAGTTCAAGTGGCAACCAGCTCAAGAGGAGGGGGTGAAGAGAAGAATGGACGGTAGCCAGTGTAGCTACCTATCCTTGGATGCAAGACCAGTGTAGTCAAGACATCCTGCTGCAGGCTCACATATTTGACTTTGGAACTCAAGCTTGCTTATTGACTTTACAACATATGTACATACTTTGCAGGCTTTTTATTTTTGTACATGCCTGAACTCTCTTTTTTTTTTGAAATACTATTCACAGCAGCATTTACATAAGGAGTTTTTCCTCTTGAGCTAGTAGACTATCCCTCTTTTGAAGCTTTATCGCAACCCACAGCCTCCTGTCTTTAGACTTCCTAATCAGTGGACGGGTTGGGGTGCACTTCCCTCCCTAGAGGAGGACAAGTGTTTCCACTTGTGTGCGTCTCATACCGGCAAATCCAATCCCCTCGCCACTCCAACTGAGTTGAGCCATGTGAAAGGTGCAGGTGTCCAAGTTAGGTCATTATCAACAAGAGTCGTGCGTGTGCTCCGAAATACTATACTTAGGCAGTCAAGAATCCATTGAACCAAGTCTCGTGATCTCAAAGAATTAAGTCAACTAGACCTGAAGTACCTCAAACCCAATTCCTATAAGGTTCCTGTTATTAGGTAGATTTTAAGGTCCAATCAAGCTCCAATCTTCGGATTTTACTTAGACTTGTTCAACTATCAAACTCAATCCGAAAAATGCGAATGCCATGCAAATGCCATGCAGAAAATATTTTTGTGATGCAATTTTCAAGATTTTGAACTTTTTATGGATTTTTGAAAAGATGATGCATGCAGATGCAATTTTTTTGTATTTTTCAAAGAAATTTTTCAAATGTTTTTGGATTTTAATTTTGCAAATGTTTTTGGGATTTTTGAAAACAAAAAGATTTTGGCTGAAAAATAGGTTAAAAATATGTACACGGGAGTGCTTCTTATATATGGATTTTAAGAATTTACAAGGTAAGTGGTCAATTTTATACATATAGTGGATTTTGGTGTGATGTATGTATTCCTCAAACTTATTTGACACAAGTTTTTCACACAATTTTTGAAAACTATAGTCCAAAATAATTTTACAAACATTTTACAAACATGTACACACGTTTGAAAATCATTTTGCAAAGGCTTTCAAAACAGTATATATAGGTTTTTCAAATCATTTTTGCAACCATTTTTCAAACCATTTGCAAATCATTTTTCAAACATTTTATTTCACACAAAGAAAAGGAATTTTACAATCCACACATTTTTATACAGGTTGAAAACATGTAACAAAATATTTTCAAAATAGTTTTCAATAGATGTTCACACAGTTTTTCAAACTATTTTTCAAAACATTTTGCAAAAAACATTTTCACCTGATTTATTAATCAGTAAATACAAAAAGAATTTGAGGAATAACCACATCTTTTTATTAAGGATTTTTAATGAATTTTAAAGAATTTTTAAAGAATTATTAGCCATATTTATTAAGAAAAATATGAAAGTACGAGTTATGGCTAAAGTATATACGTAGTATATACGACCCCCCTATACTTAGCTTGAGCTATGTCCTCATAGATCAGAGAGAAAAGAGAAGACATAACTCGTACTGAGTATAGGAAAATCTAAAGAATAAATGAATGAATCAATGAGAAGTTGACCGTCCCCCCTATACTTAGGATCAAATAATCCGAAGTATAGCAGACTGTACACAAAGCAGGGAGGGTCAAGGGTGGGAATGAACAGATCGTACTCAGATTGTCTCCCCCTATACTTAGGGTAAGATATCCCTAAGTATAGACAAGAAGAGGAGACAATGGAGAGGATCGAAAAGAATGGAGAAACTCGGGGTGCACACCCCCTATACTTAGGACAAAGTACGTCCTAAGTATAGAAAACTGACAAAAAGGGGCGGCACCTTTTCGGTAGATGAAGAAGATAGAAGAGGAAAAGAAGAAAAGAAGAAAAGAAGAAGAAAAAGATGAGATTGGATATGAACAACTCGGGATGCACATCCCCCCTATACTTAGGATAAGGTACATCCAAAGTGTAGCAGTGATGAAAGGGATGGCATCAATTCGGTAGAACAAGATGAAAGAACTTGAAAAGAAGAAAAGAAGAAAAGACGAAAAGGAAAATCATTCAAAAATATTTTATGTGCTTCGCCTTCCTCTGCCTGTCCCGGGCTGTTCAGCTCATTCTCATATATTACTTGAATGGAGTCAACATCCATGAATGTGTCATGTTCAAGGTATGGCTTCAGAAGCTGTCCATTGACTACAAAAGGCTGTGCGTCAGAAGACAGATTCGATATCAAGACGCTTCCGTTGTCACGCACCTGCCTAACCAAAAACGGCCCAGTCCATTTGCTCTTCAATTTGCCTGGAAAGATCTTTAATTTCGCATCGAACAACCATACCTTCTGACCTGGATCAAAGGACTTGTGGCGGATGTGCTTGTCATGCCATGTTTTGACCTTTTCCTTGTACATCAGGCTGTTGTCATATGCATAATCTCTGAATTCCAGTAATCTGTTCAGATCCAGTTTCCTGTTCTGTCCTGCTTGCTTGGAGTCCAAATTACAGATATTAATAGCCCATAAAGATTTGTGAATAAGTTCCACGGGCAAGTGGCATGGCTTGCCATACACCAGGCGGTAGGGAGACATTCCCAAGGGTGACTTGTACGCTGTTCTGTAAGCCCAAAGAACGGAATCAAGCAGCTGAGACCAGTTCTTGCGATCTGGACGCACAAGTTTCTGTAGAATTGTCTTGATCTCCCTGTTTGAACATTCAGCTAAGCCATTGGACTGCGGGTGATAGGGTGAAGCAACACGATGCTCGATGCAGAATTCTTGGGTCAGCTTCTTCACCTCTCTGTTTATGAAATGACTGCCCCCGTCAGATATGAGGATCTTGGGAATCCCGAACTGTGCTATGATGTGATCTCATAAGAATCGACAGACAGTCCGACTGTCGGCGGCTCGGGCGGGGATAACCTCCACCCATCGACTGACATAATCGACAGCAAGCAGAATATACTCATAACCCTGACTGTTAGGAAACGGGCCCATAAAATCGATGCCCCATGCGTCAAAGACATCTGAGATCTGAATGTACTTCAGAGGCATCGCATCTCTCATTCCTATGGTTCCACCCATCTTCTGACAGTCAGTGCAACCTTTGACGTATTCCTCTGCATCTTTGAACAATGAAGGCCACCAGAGGCCACTTTGAAGAACTTTTGCTGCCGTCCGTTTTCCTGAATGATTTCCTCCAGAATCTTGATCATGACATAAAGCGAGAACACTTGGAACTTCCTCCTGAGGAATACACCTTCTCCAGATGCAATCTGCTCCCTCACGAAACAGATACGGGTCTTCCCACTGGTAGAAATGGATTTTAGACAAAAATCTGTCTATTTTCAACTTAGGCCAGTCCTGTGGGATTTTCTTGGCAACTAGATAATTCACAATGTCCGCATACCAAGGAAGTGAGGCTACAGACAGAATCGATTCATCTGGAAAGGTCTCTCTGATAGGCTGCAAGTTCAACTCAGGAGACTCCGGTTCAGGAAGTCTTGACAGATGATCGACCACTACATTCTTTACCCCAGGTTTATCTCTGATCTCCATGTCAAACTCCTGGAGGAGAAGGATCCACCGGATGAGACGTGGTTTGGCATCCTTCTTCTGCTGTAAATACCTAATGGCCGAATGATCAGTGTAGATGATAACTTTGGACCCAAGAAGGTAAGATCTGAACTTTTCCAAAGCAAAGACTACCGCCAGCAGCTCCTTTTCAGTGACAGTGTAATTTCTCTGGGCTTCGTCGAGCGTTCGGCTAGCGTAGTGAATCACAAATGGTACATTGTCTTTTCTCTGCCCCAGTACAGCTCCGATGGCATAATCTGACGCGTCGGTCATGATCTCGAAGGGCTGAGTCCAAATCGGCGGTTGTAGGACAGGGGCCTGTGTGATGAGCTCTTTCAACTGATTAAAGGCAAGGAGCACACGGTCGTCTACAATGAACTCATTGTCCTTGCCAAGCAACTCAGTCAGCGGTCTGGCCAGTTTGCTGAAATCTTTAATAAATCGCCGGTAAAAGCCGACATGGCCCAAGAATGACCGGACTTGCTTGATATTTGTAGGTGGCTCCAGCTTAGAAATTACATCCACCTTGGCTGGGTCAACCTCCATGCCACGTTTAGAAACAACGTGACCCAGCACGATTCCTTCGGTCACCATGAAATTACTCTTCTCCCAGGAGAGCACAAGATTCACTTCGCAGCATCTCCGTAAGACTCGGTCTAGATAATCCAGACATTGATCAAATGAATCCCCATAGACCGAAAAATCGTCCATAAAGACCTCGAGAAAGCTACCCACCATATCGGCAAAAACTGCAAGCATACACCTCTGAAATGTGGCTGGGGCGTTGCAAAGCCCGAACGGCATCCGTCTGAAGGCATATGTGCCAAAAGGACAGGTGAACGTGGTCTTCTCTTGGTCTTCAGGAGCAATAGCAACTTGATTATACCCAGAGTAACCATCCAAGAAACAGAAATATTCCTTCGCGGCCAATCTCTCCAAGATCTGGTCGATGAAGGGTAGCGGAAAATGATCCTTCTTGGTGGCAAGGTTAAGTCTTCTGTAATCTACGCACACTCGCCAAGAAGTCAGTACTCTGGTGGCGATCTCCTCTCCTTTGTCATTTTTCACAATGGTGATCCCTGATTTCTTGGGCACAACATGCAGAGGGCTCACCCATTTGCTGTCGGAGATGGGATAAATGAATCCCGCATCACACCATTTCTGGATTTCTTTCATAACCACCTCTCGCAGGTTCGGGTTTAATCTTCTTTGCAGTTCACGAGAGGGTCTGCAGTCTTCTTACAGAAAGATGCGATGCGAACAGAGTGACGGATTGATCCCGTGGAGATCGGAGGTTTGCCAGCCTATCGCCTTACGGTTACGTTCAAGAACTTCCATCAGACGAGATTCTTGATCTTCGGTCAGATGTGCATTGATGATGACCGGGTACATGTTCGGTTCTCCTGCAAGGAAGGCATACTTCATATTGGAGGGCAAGGGTTTCAGCTCTGGCGGTGTCTGAGCTGCTTCAGTGGTGACCTCAACTATTAATACAGGTGGTGATTCTTTCAACTGTGCAATGTCCACCATAATCTGCTCTGTCTCCTCTCTCAAATCCTGACAGAATTCTTCAATGATTTCATCTTCGTCCGAAGATGCTTCCAAACTCGGCTCCTGGTTCTGAAGGCATATCAACCCCACAGCAGTGTCTTGTAATGCATCAGCAAGTTCCTCATCTTGCTGGATACAAGGGAATTTGACTGCGGTCCCCACTTCCTCCTCGGATCGGAGGAGTCCGTGGATCTCATTATCATCCAGGAATAGGTTGGTATCTTGAATCTCTGCTAGAAAATCGCAATCTTCATCATTCTCGATCACCCTTGCACACGACGCAGATGTCGGTTCCACCGGCATTCCCTCAGACAGGGTCTCTACTCTGATAGTTTCATTCCCAGCGCCGAAAGTGATTTCTCCTGTCCCATAATTCACTACTGCGTTTGATGTCCGCAGAAATGGTCTTCCCAATATGATCGGAGTAAGGAGTAATGGAGAAGGGACGTCCATGTCTAACACCACAAAATCGGCCGGGAATGACTTTCCCTGAACCGTGACGATTACGTCCTCCAACAGGCCCCTAGGCTGCTTTACTGACTTGTCTGCGAACTGCAGAATCATCTTCGTGGGCTTGAGCGGTCCTAGCATGAACTCTGTGAGTAGTGACGCTGGCATCAAATTGACAGAAGACCCGCTGTCGAGGAGTGTTCGTTCGAACTCTTGATCGAACATCTGACAACGTACAAGAGGTGCTCCCATATCTGGCTTTTTGTCCGGGAGGTTGTTGATGGCATTGACGGTGGCCATAGTGAGGATGTGCTTTTCAAATTTACCACCTTTGCTTCTGGAGTTATGGGGGTTGGCCTGCGCTTGGTTGTACATGCCTCTTTAAGTCCTTTCTTCACGGCTGGCATGTACTCAAGAGCTTTCATTAATGGCATATTTAACACCAAATTCTGAATGATCTCTATGATAGCAGAATCAAACAAAGCACTTTTCAAATTTTTCATTTTTTTGTGTTTTTTCATTGCTTCAGGAAAAGGAATATTTACAAACTCTTCTCCAATTTCATTCAAAATAGTGTCCGTGTTGTTGTTTACAGGTAGATGACAAAAAGGAATGGATTCATCTACAATTTGTGGACCAAAAATGACAGGCTCGGCTTCAGGTGCTGGCGTTGGACTCGCTGCAGGTGCGGTGCTCCCCCTGTCAGGAGCTGACTGTGATGCGGGTGCAAGCGTCTCCAATGCTGGCCGGTCTCCACCGAGGTTGCTGCTATATTTTTGTGTTTTTCTGTTTTCTTCATTTTTTTGTGATTTTCTGGATCCTGGTGCTGTCCCCAAAATGCTGACTGGCCCTGGTGTTGGCTGGACTGATGATTCCCCGTCAGATGCAATGTGCTTTCCTTTCGCCGTCGCCGATGGCTGGAGTGTCCTACCGCTCCTGAGAGTAACATCGTTAGATAAAAAACAATTAAATTCACCTGATTCGGGTTGGACACTGCCGGCTACCTACTCCTTGCGTCGGAAATTGTTAGGATTAGCTTCGACCTGGGCTGGTATGACGGTTTTGGCTGCCGTCAGGTCGTCGATCTTCTGGTTCATCTTAGCCATATTCTTCATTAACTGTTCCAAATAGGCCAGGGCCGGATTGACCGGCACATTCTCAGAAGATTCCCCCTGTTGGGGTCTAGACTGCTGATATGGCGGTTGAGATTGTGACTGGTATCCTTGTGCAAATTGTTGAGGAGGGGGATTGGAGGAGTACTGCGAATGGTGTTGATTGTATTGTGTAGCCGGTTGCTGGTGATAACCCTGTCCACGATATCCGGACTGCTGAGGCCCATGTTGGTAATTCTGCCTCCACGTGTTTCCATGTGAGGGAGGCGGGTACTGGTATGGCTGCTGGAAGGGTCTCCCACCCTGGTGTTGCTGCTGGAAGGGCATGTTGCCCATGTTCTGACCCTGAGAGTGTCCCTGAGGACGGGTCAGTTGCGTTTCGTTGTTCCAGACGCCATTGATCTCCTGGATCAGCGGCGGGGGTGGAGAGAACTGCTCGGAGTATGCGGGCTGGTGCTCTGGTTGGTATACAACCATCTGCGTCTGAGGCTGCGGTGGCTGCTCCGGAACCTGCACGTAGTACACGTGCTGGACAGGCTGGGGCTGCGGTGGAGTCGGCTGAGGGTTTTGCTGCACTGTAGGCTCCTTCTTCTCAGCGTTCGGCTTGGCAGAGGTAGACACAGCGTTGCACATGTTTGCATTCAATGCTCGGACGAGCTTCTCCAGCTGCTGGGAGATCTGGTCGAGCTTCTCCAGACCTTGGGTCCTCTTCTCTATGACTGCCAGCTTTTCGAGGTCCCGCGACCTCTTCTCGATGATATCCACTTTGGACAAGTGGCTCCCAATGATGCTCAAGTTGGAGCTCTCATCTTTGTCCTCGGTGTGAGAAGCCATATTAACTGGCTTGCTGATGGCGGTTGGTGTCTTCATGTAAACTCTAGACGAGGATTGGGCTGCTTCTCCCTCAGCCATTTCTTCGAAGACGTTTCATACTACATCCTCATCCTTGTTAAAATGTGAACTGCCGCAAGCTGCATCCACGAGCTTTTGGCTCTCAAATGATAGCCCCCCAAAGAAATGCTGTACGAGACTGGTTTTTGGTATTTCATGGTGGGGGCACTTTTCTTGGAGATCTTTGAATCGTTCCCACGCTTCATGGATAGTCTCGTGGGGCTGCTGGCAGAAACTGGAGATCCGGGCACGCATCTGATTTAATCTCCCCAGGGGATAAAATTTATGGAGAAAGGCAGATTTCAACTCCTCCCAGGTGGTGACGACCTTCCCGAGATGGTCGACCCAGTAAAGGGCCTTGTCTTGAAGGCTGAAAGAGAACACGGTCATCTTGATCACATCCAGGGGGACTCTGGGGTAGTGAGCAGTGGAGCAGATGCGGTTAAACTTCTTGAGAAAAATATATGGCTCTTCAGTGGTGTTTCCATGAAAGGTGGGAAGCAGCGACAAAAACTGCGGCTTCAGCTCGAAGTGGGCGTGCATACGCGGAATTTGGATCCACTCAGTGATGCGCCCTGCTCCTGGGTTGTATGTCTGCTTGAGTGTGGGCTTGGGCTGCGGTGGATCTTCTTCTGCTGCTTCATATTCGGGTCCCACTGAAAACTCATCATTGATTTCATGGTCATTGGGATCGTAGTTCGGATCATCCTCCCGTCGGCCGTCTCTCGCATCTGCCCTTCTCCTCAGATCATTCAGCATGTCCTGGAAGGCTGTCTGGGCCAGGGCCTGGTTAGTCAACTGCTGCTGAATGGCTTGAATGGACGCCAGCAGTTGACTGTTAACCTCACCCTGCGTGGTATATTGTCCTTCCCCTGTATTGGCTTCAGGCTCTTGCTGGGGTTGTGGTCCTTTCCCTCTTCCTCCTGCCATCTCAGACTGTACTTGAATCTCTGACTCTTGATCGGGTTGAAGATCTGCATGACGGAGTAAACCCTGATCAGTATCTTCCTCAGCACCAACTGTTGAGATGAATCTGGGATTAAGGTCAATCCCAGAATGTTGTGAATGGAGCATATTATATTGACTGAAATCGACCTCCATCCACAAGGGGTTATTTCGGGGATAAGAGTAGTCCCGGTGTATTGGAAGGGGAAGAGCTAGTTCGGGTTGCGAGTCCATCCCGAATAGCGGGTTAATTGGAGAAAGGCAAGTATTGAAAGAGGCGAGAATAGGGGAGTCCAAAGAGACATCCGCAAGATCCGAATTAACTCTTCGGAGATCACCCCTCTTTATTGGAGACGTCGATGGCACGGAATCGATGTGGGTGTCGGCAAGGTCCCGACTAAACCATCCGTGTAACGACATCTTGCGAAGATCAAGAGGAAGGGATGTTGGATGAAGAGCACGAGGGTAACAAGAAATAAAGAGGATTGTAAAACAGTAGAAGGCTCACAATGAGCAAGGGTCAAATAGAAGGGGAGCAAAATTTGCGCAAAGGCACGATATTTTTGATCCTTGACCTAAATGTAGCTAGCAACCAAACACAAGACAAGGGAGTTCACCAACTCGACGCGTGAAGCCGTGAAAGTTCGGCTATTATCTTTGTAATTTTTATCTTGATTTCAGGGATTTATCTTTCAACGAGTCCTTAGAGCGCTACGCCTATAGGAGCGAGAGTACTGCCGGAAAAGTATTCCCGTACTTGTCCTCCTCCTGTGTAACCTGTAACTTGCGCTTTTTAAGGTCCTTGTAACCCTTCCTGGATCCCTACTCAGCCAAAGAAATAGAGGGAGGAAGCCGATAGGCGAAACCGATACTTCGGACCTCGCTCGCAACGGAATCACCCGTGAGCGTGCAAGATCCTACTTGGACGCAGCCGGTGAGACAGACACCCCCGTGAAGGCGTGGCCTATGCTCGGTACTTCGGACAAGGTCGATGCTCACACAATAGTGAGTCACCACTGGCGACCAAGCCCTACTCGACTACGTACGATAGTAGCGCCAATACTTCGGAAATCCAGGCGATACACAAGGCAGCCACAAGTTGGGTTTTGGGCTCTAATCCTTACGAACGCTCACCTCACTTGGAAGGAGACCTTTCCATGCAACCTGAAAACAAGTGAGGGTGTTACTCTCCCCAATCAATGAGTCCAATTACCAAATTTTATTTAGGTCAAAGTTTTCTTAGCAGTCCCTTTTTTAATTTTTTTGTGTTATCGCTTCTTTTGAGTAGATTCAAACAAGCGCCTAACGATTTTGTATTTTCTTTATCCTAATGTATCCAAAATCAGAGGGAGAAAAGAGTCGGGAAAAGCCAATGCAAGTCGGCACCAAGATGGAAATCTCACCTTTGTGCCTATATGATGAATGCAAAGTGAGAAGACTTACAGTGAATCCCAACTCTCTCCATGCGGGATGCAAGGCAGAAATTTATAAACCTAATCTACATGCCGGTTATGCAATGCGGAAATCGTCCTAGAACAGGCAACTGCTAGCGTGAAGAACCACGAGTTAACCGCTAACTCCCAATCCTAGTGTCCGGTCTAGGCTCACTCCTCCTCTGCTCAACACATTTGAGTTAGGAGAAAGCGCTTGTGTGGAGTGAGCTCGCGGCGCGCGGATCGAGAGCCAATGATTAACTATTTAATTAATCTAAGTCCAAATACGAACTATAGGAGCATGCAAGAGTTATTAAAGTGTTTGGAACTAGGTTACTCGAATCAAGCAGGACCTAATTCTAAGAGCTCAATCCACAAAAGAAATGAAAAAGAAAACAAAACCGGAAAATGACGGTCGAGAAAACGTGAAAAAGCTGCGGTGAGCCCCCGGGTGAACAAACACCCGGAAATTAGGCTCGAAGTGTTCAAGAGTTCAAGTCCTGTATTATTACAAATTATCAAATACTCTCTCTCACAAAAATAAAAGCAACTCTCTTTCTCTCTCTAGTTCTCCTGCTCTCTCCTGCCGGCTAGGGTAGAATAGCCGGCTCCTCCTCCCAAGGCTGCTCAGGATCCCCTAGGCGATCCTCCTCAGTCAGCGGTCCCTCGCAAGAAAACAAAAGAGATGTCAGACAGTTCAAAATAAATAATACACAAGAGACGAGTAAGCAAAAATGGCTAAGTAACTAAAAAGACCCAAAGGTACTCTACAAGCCGATGCTCCCCGGCAACGGCGCCATTTGAAAAGCGAGAAAGCGAGAGCCGCTAAAAAGCTGCCTGACAAGTCAGACTCACTGTCGCTGATGCGACTGCTCAAACCACCTCGGTCTTCAACAATTAACCCACACAATCAATCAAGCAATCAAGAGCAAGGATTAAAATTTATTATACCCTACTAACAATGTATAATGGCAAGCAAGTAGGGGTCGAACACAGGAAACAACGGTGCAGAGTGCAGATAAAGATCCCAAACCCTAGGTCTAATGAATCACTTAGCCAATTTCTTTTTGTGGGTTTTCAATTTTTATATTTTTTATTTAATTTTTAATTTTATAATTTTGTATTTTGATTTTTGATTTTCTGATTTTTATATTTTATATTTTATATTTTTTTCTATTTTCTTTTTCAATATTGGAAAATAAGGACAATGTAATAAAAGGCAAGCTAGAGTATTTATAAAAATAGACAAAAATACTCAAAAATAAGCAAATAAAGTCTTTTTGGTCTTTTTATACTTTTTTACTGTTTTTATGATTTTTAAATAATTTTTAGAATGTTTTTTTTTGTATTTTTAATTAACAAAATAAAGAAAACAGTGGCAAAAATGCAAGGCTGAAAATTAAAATGGAGAAATAAAATAGCAAACAGTAACAAAAACTCTCCAACTCAATTTTCAATGAAAGATAATGCAATAAGGAAAATTTAGGCACAAAGTTTGTATTTTTAGGGATTTTGTAGAATTTTTATTATTTTTATAGAGGTTTTTAGAGTTTTGTGATTTTTTTGGAGTTTTGTTTTGTATTTTTTAATGATTTTTGGCTGGGAGTTAAAACAAACTAAAAGACACAAAATATATATTTTTTTGGGATTTTTCTGAGGAGTTTTTATATTTTTAGGGATTTTCTAAACTAGACAGTGCACGAAAAGCAAGTTTTTGATTTTTAATAAATATAAAAAAGCAATAATTATGGAAAATAAAAATATGGTGATAAACTATTATGCAACAGGAGCTTAATGCAATTTTTGGGGATTTTTTGGGTGACTTGTAGATGCATGCATGAAATACTAGAAGCACAAAGAAAAATGCCCACGGCCAGGTTTATATGCGTAATTAGCAGAAAATCCAAGGGCCGACACACAAAGTTCAGCAAAAATTAATACTGCAATGAACTGTTGTTGGATTAAACGTTAATAACCAAAGGCGCAAGGGGGTGATTGTAAAATTTTGCCAGGGCGCGCGTGATGTGCACGCGCCTGGCGAGGACGTCTGCGCAATTATCAAAACCCACCGGGCATGTTTGCAAATATTACAAAAACGTTTAAAAGCAAATGAAAGTTTCGGCAGTTAGTAGTAAATACAAAAATTGCCCAGGGCTAGAATCGCAAAATACCCAGAGCTGCTTGCGGATGGACGATGGATGGGGCGTTACTTGAGACACGTGTCCTCTCCACAAAGCCCGATACCCCTTGGGGTTATAACGGCCAGGATTAGAAGATGCTTCACTGATCGAACGACCCTGGCGAAGAAGGATCCTACGGCTGCTGCACCTCGGGATGAACTCGGCCAGATCGACGGCCCTGAAGGTGCTTGAATGAACGCGACCTCCGGCGAGATTTGAATCGATGCTTCGAGTTCCTCCGGTGCCCAGGAGCTCCTCAAACTCCCTTTGAAGGATGATGGACTCAAAATGGCGGTTGGACCGCCCGCACGCTGCCGCGACGTCGACGAGCGGAGATGGCTCCAGGGAGGTTGGTCGTCACAAAAATTAGCGTCAGGAGATGCTCGTGGTCTCCAGAACCTGCACTGAAGATGGGTGAAGAAGTCGGGGGCAAAATGCCCCGACTTCGTGGAGGATTTCGCACAGGGGGGTGGATGATTGGAAAGATGAAGGCGGCCGGCGAGACTCGATGCCGGCCGCGGTGGATCGAGATGAAGATATAACTACTGTACGAAGGTCTTGAAAGAGAGACTACCACCGTGGCCTTTTAACTCGAAAGCATCAGAGGAAAGAAGAGAAAAAGAGGAAGAAAATACCTCACCCGTGCGAGCACAATGCGTTCTCCGGCGAGAACTCCGGCGAGGGAACCTGCCTCGATTCGACACCAATCTGTCCCGGGGAAGCTCCCTCCGTGCTCCTGCTGTCACCAAGAATCACGCTAGGGGGTTCACGTTAGGGAATGGAGGTGGAAGAGTGGTTGAAAACCCAAGGAAAGTCGGAGGCTTGGTTTTGAACGTGGTCGATAGGGTGCAAAGGACGAGGCGTATCTCGCGAATCAACGACCCGAAGGTCGAAAAATCGATCGGGCGAGTATGCCCTATAGTCGAGCTTCAAAAGTCGTGAAGACTTCAACATCAAAGGATGAAAGGATCGGTCTCCAAAAATCGTCAAAAACGAAAAAAAAGTTATTCTGACAGGCAGCAGGCGCTGGGTCAGAGAGTTGACCCAGGTCAACTCTCCAGCCCTCCTGGTTGGTCCACGTGGACCAACCAGGAAAAAGCCTGGAAAAAAAATTGTAAAATCATTTAAAAATAGTAAACGATTTTATTAATTTTAGGTTATAAAATAAAAAATATTTGTAATTTTATAAATTATTTTAGTATGATTTTTATTTATTTTTATGAAACATAATTTTACAAGTTTGCATTTATACCCCTATAGGTATCTATATCGATATATTGTGTTCTTTTATTTTTATTGTATATATTTGATTTATTTATTTTTTATTATTATTTTATAAAATCATAAAATACTTTTATATACACAAATATATTTTTATTTTATTTTTATGATGTGTTTTGTATATTAAATAAAATATTAAGGTATAATGTATAGGTATGTGTATCAGTAATGTATCTATGTATTGAACATATGTTCATATTTATTTTTATTTTTCTTTGCATTTTTATTCTGATTTTAATGCACATAATTATTGTAAGTAATATTTACAACATTATAAAAATATAAAAATATAAAAATAATGAATAAATAATAAATTGAATATTTTAATATGTACAAGTATACAATATGAGTCCAAAAGTCAACTTTCAAACCGTAGCTCCGCCAAATGCGAAACCACCGCCATTAATTAGCTTATTTTCTTCTATATACAATTAAAGGTGAGTATGCTGCATTTGGAGTTTTCATTTGTGAGATACAGGTCTGGGAAGTTGGGATTCTGGATTTTTATTCAGATCATAACTTTTTATCTGTGTATTATTTTTCTGTGAAATCAATTTTGTATTTTTCTTTATAAAATTATCTACAACTTTCATGTACAAAGTTTCTTTATTTGATGCACAAAAAGTGGAACCACAAATAGGTCCCAAAATGAATAAAGAATGAATAGAATGTATAGGTATTTTATCTGTATTTTGGCCCTTATCTCCCCCTACTTTATTCCTTGTCGACCGAGTCATCGAGATGCCTAGGTATCAAGGTTTTGGGTCATAAAATATTTACAATATTTTATTCTTTTTCTTTTCTTTTCTTTATTCTATAATTTTGGCTTTAAAAACCGCATTTTATACAGTATTTGCACGCATGTGCATGAATGCTAAAATGCATGAGTTACGCTTATTTACACGCATTTACTAGGGTTTTTGAGGCCAAAATGATAGAATAAAGATGATGAGACGTGGATTCATCAATATGCAAGTTAGTAAGAATACAGAGTTAGTATTATATACATGTGTTTTATAAGGGATTTTAAGCTAAAATAAATGAATAAAGATGATGAAATGCAGATTGATCAGCGGGGGAGTCAGGTTAGCCCCCCTGGGGGGCAACTTTTTTATCATATAATAAGTATATAAAAATATAGGAAATTTATACATGAACAATCCTTTTAATTTCTTTAAATATTTTAAAATATAAATTTGCATTGTAATTAATAATAAGCATATAAGTAATATAGGATATATTTATAGTAAACATATATGGTCTTAGAGTTTTAGTTAATAACTATATATACTCAAAATTCAGAAAATAAAATATTTGTGTATTCTTAATAATTTTCTCTATTTTTGCAATTTTTATATAATTTTTGCTAATTTTTATGTATTTTTAATGCATTAAATATATCGAAATAGGGAATAGAATATATAGGCCAAATTATTTTGCATTTTAAAAATAGCTAATCGATTCAACTAATATGTGATATATAATATAAATAAAAATAATAAATAGAAAACTGTTTTTCTTTATTTTTTTGATTTTTTATCCAATTTTATAGTCCTTTAGGGTTTTATATTTTTTAGTGTTATTCTTTTATATTTTATGTGATTTTTGGTCTGGAGTTATAATATATAGTAACATATACTATGTAATTTTTTAGAATTTTTAAAGTTGGTTTTCTATTTTTTTGTATTTTTATAAGCAAATAGGGAATAACTAGTCCTAAATGATTTAATGAATGGAAAAATATAGTAACTACTTAAACAAAAATATGGGCAAATTTCAACACAAGATTAAGCATCTACAAAAAATTTTCCATAATTTTTAAGGCATATGAACTATTTATAAAAATGTAGAAAGATAAGAAATAAAATAAACAATACTGGCAGGGGTTTTGTAATATAAAAAAAGTACAGAGGGTTCTATGAAAAATATCCCAAAAATTAATATTGATTATACATCTTTAAGGACTAAAAGTAAATAATAAAAGATGGTAGGCTATAGGTCCAAAAAGTCCAAGCCCTCATGCGTGCGAGCATGTGAGGTGACCTGGCAGAGGACCTATATGCAAATGATTTAAGTTTGTGGGGTTCCTTTGCAAATTATACTAAAATATTGCAATGCCATCGAAAGCTTTATATATTAATTATTAAATACAAAAAATCCAGGGAAAAGAAATGCAAAATTACCCCCCACATGCATTATCCAATAGCTGATACTATTACTTATCCACATGTCTCTCTATGGATTGTTGATACCCCTTCGAAGATAAAGGGGCAAGATTAGATCCAATGCCTGATTTGACGGTGAAGGCGCCCTTCAATTGAATGGTGTCTAGAGACCTGGGGTTGTGCTCGAGATCCAACGATGAACAATCCTCCTGGAAGAGCTGACGAAGAACACCGCCACGACTGGTTTCAATCTCCTCTATTTCATTTCTTCGACGGTCTCTTTTATTGAAGATGAATGCAACTCGTTATTGGAAGGCTTCTCCAGCTGTCTATGCCCTCTGATGGTTCCAGGCTTCATAGGAGGAAGCCTGGAGTTACGTGGAAGCTCCAAGGCCTGGGAGTTCAATCCCAGGTGCAATGCACCTCAGATGAGGTTCTAGCCTCCAGGGACTTGCATGGTTAGCTAAAACATCAAAAAATGAAGGATCATGGGGCTTTATTTGTCAGTTCGAGAGTGAGATGGAGTGGGGAGAGGAGGTCCTGGTGATGGCGAAGGAGAGGACCTCGGTGGTTCAATCCGAGAAGGATCGAGATGATCTAGGTGTGCAAGATGACATAGAAGGTGATGGAGGTGCTACGAATTCGGAATAGTGGCTGGATTAGGGAACAAAGGCCGGAGCTCTATAACTCTGATGTACTAAAACTAATTAAGGATTACACTAAAATGAAGCAGAAAATGTGAAATAAAATGCATGAATCAAACGTTGAAAAGAGCATAGAAGGAAAAGCAATAAAAATCTAACCTCGATAGGTCAAAAGGGCTTGGAGATGCCATCGTCGGAGTTAAGCTCTGAGCTTCGGGGATCACATCACCGACCCCCTTATCCACAACGTTGAACGAGGAGATCTCTTCCTATCATGAAGAAGACTTGAGCCCTGGTGTTTATCAAGGTTACAAAGTATCAATGGTGGATCAAAACTCAAAAGGGGGATTAGAGATGGGGTTTTATAGACAAGTAATGGAGCGAGCTTCAAGAGGAGATGGCGTGAAATAGGGAAGGAGTTGGTTGAAGATAAGGTGATAGCAAAATGGTCAACGGTGTGGAGTAGAGGTTTTCGTGAAGAAGATGAGGTGGTCAGAGGCGTGGATCGAGCACCAAAATTCGACGATGATGGGGCGCCTGTGAGCTCTGACACGGGTCAGAGGTGAAGGAAGGATTATTGACGTCAGGGGCTTCTGGTTGGTCCACGTGGACTAACCATAAAAAAGAATGGTGGGAATTCTTTATTAATTCATTTAAAATTAATAAATGATTTTATTAATTTTAGGTCAAAACATAAAAAATATTTATTATTTAATGTAATATTTTATTATGATTTTTATTTGTTTTTACAAGGCTTTTTATTTGGTGCTAATATTTACATGTATATACATAGGTATAAATATGTGTGTCTAGTGTAATTAATTTTTATTTTGCATTGTATACATTATTATTATATTTACATATTATATATTTATAACTTAATATTTATATATTTTATTGTATTTTTCTGATTTTATTTTTTTACTTAAATAAATATGTACATGTATATTATAGATATAGTTTACCTATATATTACAACATGCTATTTATTTAAGTGCATTTTTCATAATTTTATTTTAAGTTTATTATGTGAATGTATTTCAAGTATTGTTTACAATTATATAAAAATATAAAAAGAATTAAAATATACAGAATAATTTCCTATGTTATTTATATACATGTATATAGCACAATAGGGGCACAAAAGCCAAATTTGCGTCTTAACTCCAAATTAAGTGAAACCACCTTCATTAAATAGAAATTTATTTTTATGAATAATAAAGATGAGTTTGATCAATTTTGAGCTTGTATGGAGGAGATACATGTCTGTAAAGTTTTCTTTACAGCTATTTATTTTGTGTGGAGTGAAATCAATTTTGTATTTACTCTGTATTTTTATGTACAACTTTCATGTTCAAAGTTTATTGATTTGAGGTTTAAATAATAAAGAATAAGATAGGTGTCAAATGCTATTTATTGATGAATAAAAATTAGGGTTTTTAAGTGTGTTCTGTATGGTTGGTCTGCCATATCTCCCCCTACTTTATTCCTTGTCGATCAAGTTATCATGATGATTGGGTATAGGGGTCTAGGATCTCTAAGTGTCTTCGACACTTCATTTTTTCCTTTTCTTACCTTTAATCTTTTATTTTAGAATTAAATACTTGTATTTATATTGTAATTTAAGGTCAATTATTAAGTGTTATTTTGTATGAATTAATGCCATATACATGCATTTAGCTAGAGATTTAATGCTAAAATGAAAGATTAAAGGTGATCAAATGGAGATTCATTAAGCAACTAAGAGGAATTTTGGAGGATGTCATTGTTACAATCCAAGGGAGAAATTCCTTATGGATTTCATAGTACTTGATATGGACACCTCGCCCCCCTTTTTCATAACCTGATCAATATATTGGGACAACAATTCCTTCGAACAATCAAAACAATGGTTGGCTATGGCACCGAAAAGATTACCTTTATCTAGTATCGCGATAAGGTCCTAATTGAAATTATCTAGGTATCGAAGCTCGCAGAGTTTGTGTCAGATGAGAGTGAGACGATTCATAAAGAGACAAAAACTACGATTTTCTAGCAGAAATCAGAGAAACAACATTGTTCTTGGATGATAAAGAAACCCATGAATTTCTCTCAAAGGAGGGCTGCCTGGAAGGCACAATCAAATTTCCCTCTGTCCTTGAGTATGAGGTCTTTGTTGATATGCTAAATGAGCTGAATGAAATCAATCCATTCCTGTCAGAGTAAGATGAATTCATTGCGGATCTTTCTGATGCCTTGTGCTCTGAGCAAGAAGTAGCAAAGGTGGACAACATACAGTCGATAGAGCTAACACTAACCATAGTTGTTGAAGCCACCACAGAGCTGACTCAGACCCATCCAGAGCTGAAACTATTACCTTCATTGATGAAGTACGCCTTCCTTGCGGGTGAGTAAAACATATTCCTAGTCATTATCAATTCTCAGCTGACCGTAGAGCAAGAATCTCACTTGCTCTAGAAAGAAATTGCAAGGCAATTGGCTGAAAATTTACGGATCTCCATGAGATAAATCCTTCATTATGCTCACACCACATTTACTCAAAAGAAGACATCATGCATTCTCATGAATTTTAGCATCGACTGAACCCAAACTTCCAAGAGTTCATGGTGAAAGAAATCACGAAGTGGTGCGATGCATGCTTTATCTAGCCCATCTCAAACTCAAAATGAGTAAGTTTGTTACATGTGGCCCCTAAGAAATCGGGCATCACTATTGTAATGAACGACAAAGGACATGAGATTCCAACTAGAGTACCTACTTCTTGGCGTGTCTGCATGGATTACAGATGCCTGAACCTAGCCACCAAGAAAGATCACTTCCTTTTTCTCTTCATTGATCAAACAGTCGAAAGACTCGCTGCAAAGGAATACTTCTATTTCTTGGATGGGCACTCTAGATACAACCAGGTTGCAATAATCCCTGAAGACCAAGAGAAAACCATCTTTACATGTCCATTTGGGATGCACGCCTTCAGACGCATGCCTTCGGATTATGTAACGCTCCTGCTACACTTCAAATATGTATGCTGGCTATATTTGTTGACATGGTGGGCAGTTTTCTTGAGGTATTCATGGACGAATTTTCGATCTATGGAGATAACTTTGACCAATGCCTGGCATATTTAGACCGATTTCTTCAGTGATGTTGGAAGGACAATTTGGTGCTCTCTTGGGAGAAGAGTCACTCCATGGTAACTGAGGGGATTGTGTTGGGTCATGTCCTCTCCAAGCGAGGCATGGAGGTTGACCCAACCAAGGTGGAAGTAATACCGAAACTTGAGCCACCCACTACATTGAAGCGAGTTAGGTCATTTTTTGGGGCTTGTCGGTTTCTACCAAAGGTTTATCAAAGATTTCGTCAAGATTTCCCGACCGTTGATAGAGCTTATAGGAAAAGACATTAAATTTATTATAGATGATAGAGTGCTCTCCGCCTTTAATCAAATGAAAGAAATAATCACCCAGGCTCCTGTCCTATAACTGCCGGATTGGTCTCTTCCATTTAAGATCATGACAGATGCTTCTGATTATGCCATTGGGGCTGTGTTGGGACAATGACAAGATGGATGACCATTTGCAATTCACTATGCTAGCAGAAGTCTGGATGAAGCCCATAAGAATTATACATATACAGAAAAAGAGCTGTTAGCAGTTGTGTTTGCACTGGAGAAATTCAGGTCTCATTTGCTCGGATAAAAAAAGATTGTTTACACTAACCACTCTACCATATGGAACTTACAGAGCAAGAAGGATGCAAAGTGACACTTACTTCATTGGATCCTTCTACTCCAGGATTTTGACCTAGAAATATGAGATAAGCCTGGAGTCAAGAATGTTATGGCAGATCACCTTTCCAGAATTACTGAGATAGAGACTCCTGAGCAGGGCATCATTCCGATCAATGAAACCTTCCCAGATGAAGCTATATTGCCAGTCACCTCACTCCCTTGGTACGCCAATATCGTGAACTACCTTGTCTCTAACGAAGTACCACGAGACTGGCCGAAGTTGAAAGTAGACGAGTTCATGTCCGACATGCATTTTTACCAATGGGAGGATCCATACCTATTTTATGAAGGTGCATATTATTTCTGACAAAGATGTATTCCCGAGGAGGAGTACAAAAGTGTCGTGAACCATGATCACAAGTTAGAATCTGGTGGACATTTTGGAAAGCAGACAACAACTAATGTTCTTCAATGTCACCTCTGGTGGCCGACTCTTTTTAGAGATGATATAAAATATGTCAAAGGTTGTACTATCTGTCAGAAGATGGGCGGTACCATCAACTCCTGAGATAGGATTCCTCTTAAGTATATTCAAATTTCATATGTCCTTGATGCATGGAGTATCGATTTCGTGGACCCGTTTCCGAATTGTCAAGGTTTTGAGTACATCTTGCTTGCTATCAACTTATATCAGTCGATGGGTGGAGGTTATCCCTGCTGAGACACCGACAGTCACACTATCTATTGATTCCTTAAAGATAACATCATCTCACAGTTCGGGATTCCGAAGATACAAATATTAGATGGGGGCAACCATTTTATCATCAAAGAAGTCAAGAAGCTGACAAAGGAGTACGTCATAGAACACTGTATCACATCTCCTTACCACCCACAAACCAATGACTTTGCCAAGTGTTCAAACAGGGAGATCAAGATAATCTTGCAAAAACTTGTCTGTCCTGATCGTAAGAATTGGTCACAACTACTAGACCCAGTTCTTTGGGCATGTCGAACGGTGTACAAGTCACTTTTAAGTTATTCTCCCTACTACCTCGTGTATGGCAAGCCTTGCCATTTACCCTCATTTATAAGTCCTTATGGGTAGTCAGTGTATGCAATCTGGACAGAGAGAAAGACGCCGTTAACAGAAAGATTGACCTAAATCAACTATTGGAATTCCGAGACTCTACTTATGATAACAACCTTATGTATAAAGAAAATGTCAGCGATAGCATGACAAACATATCAAAAGAAAGACCTTTGAGCATAATCAAAAGGTGTGGTTGTTTGGCATAAAGTTAAAACTCTTTCCATGCTATCTGAAAAGCAAATGATCCGGACCTTTCATAGTGAAAAAAATGCGTGATAATGGTAGCATTGTAATATCAAGCTTGTCATCTGACGCACAACCTTTTGTAGTCTACGTGCAATTGTTGAAACTTTACGTCGAGCATGACACTTTTCCTATCCGTTGTAGATTCAGTCCATGTGATTTATCAAGAAGAGATACATGGTGCTGATGGATCAGATAATTAAAAACCCAAAAAATATCTCCTCTTTTTCTTCTTTTCTTCTCATTTTCTATTCTTTATTCTTTTGTTTACTCATTTACCCCTTTCATCACTGCTATACTTAGGACATACTCCATCCTAAGTATTGGGGGGATGGGGGATTCGAGTGTTCATTCTTTGATCCCTTACCTATCTCCCAACTTGTTGGTACTCTTTTCTATACATAGGGCATCTTTACCCTAAGTATAGGGGGACACATGTCGAGCCGATGATTTTTTAAATTCTAACCCTTGATCATCCCTGCCTTGTGTGCTTTGGATTATAATCCTAAGCATATGGCGGACGATCAACTTCACATTCTTTGAGCCGCTGGAGTATAGACTTTTCTATACTTAGCATGAGTTATGTCTTTCTTTCTGCTCTTTGATCACTATGAGGACATAGTTAGAGCTAAATACATATTTTCAAAACTTAGCATAAGTATAGGGGGGTCGCATATATGTATATATATGTTAGCCATAACTCGTGCTTTCATATTTTCAATAAATATGGCTAATACATTAGGAAAGGGTATACAACAAACCATCTGCATGCATAGGGCATCTTTACCCTAAGTATAGGGGGAGACATGTTGAGCCGATGATTTTTTAAATTCTAACCCTTGATCATCCATGCCTTGTGTGCTTAGGATTATAACCCTAAGCATATGGCGGACGATCAACTTCACATTCTTTGAGCCGCTGTAATTTAGACTTTTCTATATTTAACATAGGTTATGTCTTTCTTTCTTCTCTTTGATCACTATGAGGACATAGTTCGATCTAAATACATATTTTCTATACTTAGCATAAGTATAAGGGGGTCGTATATATGTATATATACGTTAGCCACAACTCGTGCTTTCATATTTTCAATAAATATGGCTAATACATTGGGAAAGGCTATACAACAAACCATCTGCATACACACACATACACTATTGTAAAAATCTACCCGCAATATTTGTAAATATGCATTCACTCTGTGTAAATACACACACACACACACACCTAATTCACTATTAGATAAATCCAAAATTTATCTACATTATTTATCTACATTATCTCTCTAGCTCAAGAGATCTAATAACATTCACTAACAATTAACATTAATTGTTAATTACTATGCTGTAAGTAATTAACACTAATTATCGAGTATAAATATACATAGTATTGTATCTATATTTTATAGTATTATATCTATATTTTATGTGTTTTTTATTTATTAAAAAATAAATAAAAATCAGGATAATATTGTACATAATTAATTTAACATTAATTATAAATAATTTTTTTAAAAATAATAAACAAAAGAAATAAAATAAGTAATTTTAACACTTTAAATTACTTGTAAAAATATTTTATATGTATATATGTATGATGTATTTTCTCTTTGAATTCTACATGAAAGTTGTAGATCTCATCGAGATATACAACTTTCATTTTGAATATTTTTTTTAAAATTTTGACTCTAGTTATTTATTTTTGATTTTATTATTCTTTTCTATTTTCTAAATTTTTGTTTGTGCCATGTGGCCCAATCTTCGTGCTCAATGTAAATATTTTAATACTCTTTAGTGCCTATTTTTTGAGTCGTCCGATCAACTTTGCTTGGTCGCATATCAACCACTCCTTGAAACCTTTTTCTCGATCGTATGATGCATCTGATCGGAGGCATCAGATCCTTCCGCTAGCGCTTAATTTTGGGCCATTGGATCATGATCCAATGCACCCTGCTTATCGTCAACCTCTGCCAAGGGACGCAACGTTTCAACTACCAACTTCTTTGATTCTTTCCTCCTTCATTAGTCCTCATATTCCCTTGATTCCCTCACCAACTTCCAACCTTAACTCCCCTAATCGAGGCTAACTTCCTAATGACACTTAACCCTAACTCTATCGCCGGTTTGAAGCTGTTGAAACCCCCGCCTGGAAGCAACCTCTGTCAACCACCTCCTCTGTAAAAACCCTTCCTCTGCCTCCATCTACCATTATCCGCCTCTTCGTGCACCACCTCCTAGCATCCTACTTCCCTTATGTGACAGAGATTGAAAGCAAGGATGAGTAACTGGGGGACTTTGACACTGATGAGATCCACATTCTTCTTGTGCTGTAGCTATTTCCACGCTACTTGAGCTTCGATTTCTAGCCAAAATCGTCGAGCTAAGATCGAGAATTCCATTCCTCAACTTCAGGCTCGTCCTCTTCATCTTCTTAAACTTCCTCTGTCTCATCTCGATCTTCTAGTAAGTATCAACATTAGTTCTCTCCGTTTGTCTCCATTATCTATACACATACCCACGTATCCACCCATCAATTTGAGGTCATCCACATGATAACTATGGTGCATTGATTTTTGCGAGAGAATAGTTTCACTCCATCGCCTTCTATCTCATTGACCCCACTCGATCTTCACTATCTTCGTTTAACTCTTTATTCCACTTCAATTCACCTTCCATGCCACAAATCCCTTTGTTTGGTAGTACAACTAAGAAGTGCATGCGTGAATGGTCAGAATGGTATATGTTTCTCCGATCTCCAATTATGTCTCCAACAAACCAATGCCGATCAATCATTCCAAAGCAAGACGAATCATCATCAGACATGTATCTCCTTCAACATGACATTCGAGATCTTCTATTATTTAAGACATGGCATGGGCAAGATGTGAAATCCCGTATTTTCTTTTTCCTAAAATCTGGAGTATTTTTGACATCCAAAAAATTTAAATAATCATGCCAATACGCAGATCTTGTCGAGATCTTTCCAACGAGTCCAAGAACACCCAATTCCGATATTCCTAGCTCAAGTTATCAATGTTTTAAGTATAATAGTTGGGACCCATATATGGATCCGAACCATATCCGAAATTGCACCCATTTTCACCTCTCCCTCTATAAATAGAAGGTGATAGGCTACTCTCTCAAAGACCTAGCCACCACCATCCTTCCCTCTCATTGGAGCACCACCACCTTGGCAGGATTTGATCGCCGGAGGAACGTTGTCGACGTCGGAGAAGGAGCTTCGATCGAAAATCCGCAGCCACCATCACGTAGTAAAGCTCGAGGTCACCTTCGTACACGCATTCGCGCTACAATCGAGAGACGAAAATATCATTCCGTCCGAGCGGAGATCCCGAGGGAACATCCTCGGAGGTAACGATAATACCCCTCTCTTGCTGTTGGTTTCCACGTACTTTTGTTCCAATATGCTTGAACATGTTTAGAGTCTTGTTTATTCTTAGGATGTGCTTCATATACAAGTAACGATGTTATACCTTACTCTTGTTGTTGGTTTCATACAATCTTGATCCTATGTCTTGAACATTGTTAGAACCTTAGATATCTGTATATATAAATCTTACGTTGTAACGAAAATTCCCTTCCTCTTGTTGTAGGGTTGATATTATTTTTCTCGATTATTTTAGTTGAATATCTACAGAGGTCAATGATTCTTGAGTCTGTATCCCTAATCCTTTGAACAATAAGATTATGCGTTGAAAGAGTGAGAGGGAGATGAACCAAGTAGTGTATTTACGACTACATACCGAAGCTGTACAATAAAATGATTTGTTTGTAGATGTAATGCTGTAAAAGCCATTTGTTTTTGGCATCGATTATCATTTATAAAGTACACGTCATTTTAGGATCTAGCATTGAACAATACTGGAAAAACGGATATATATAATATATGGAACCCATGGGTGCATAAACATGGATGTCAATAACGTATGATAGTTGGAAATTAATTGCATTTTTCATCATGGTAAAGGGAACAATAGTAACACACACAATAAATTAGGAAATTATGCAAATGGTCAAGAAAGGATTAATATCATCATTTTGGTAATTGATGGAAATAGTGTAACGTGGACATCATTTTTTTTAAAATTATTGTTAATGGTTTTGTAATAATAGCACTGTAAATAGATATCAATGCAAGTATGGTCTGCGTGTGAGTCTTTTCACATGATAGGGTACGTCCTGAAGGGAAAAAAATATCAGCAGGTATGTACGCTCAATAATATAAAAACCGAAGTTGTACAATGACATGAAACAGATCCTTGTTAATATTGACAATAAATCCATTCAACAATGAATGATTTGCGGGATATTATATGAAGTAATGGTCACTTTTTTTACTTCTATGCTTAGCCCTCTACCTATAAGTACACATCCATGTATGTTATATGCTACGTTGATGGTATAAACATCTCCTTAGTTAGTCAAGGTTCATAGTATGCGACTAGAAGTTATACCTATGCTATCTTAGTAGTAACTTAATCTACATTTAACGTGTAGGGATTCCGTGGTTGTTTCCATATAAAAGTTACACACAATACTTACAAGTATTGTTATATAGAGATGGGAACCATCATTGGCATCGGTAATAAATATTCCAGTATTACAGTTTTGATCAGATACTTAAACCATAGAATGTACCTTAAGACTTACAACTATGTCAGATAAATGACAGCATCATGAGAGTCAATGAAGCATATCTCCTATATATAAATATCAATGTTCACTATGAAATATAATAAAAGGGCATTTGATATTGATCGAGTAGTTGGAGTAGGTGCTGCAAGGGATTGGGCATGCACCCTTGGTCCCTGGGAAGATGCCTTGAAGGTCGCAACCCCAACGGACGAGTTGGGTGACGCGTTGCACCTAGCAGCTCGGTAGTATCCGGAGTCGCTCGATGGAGTTGGCAGGTAGCGCTGTTGGCGTTCTTGGTTTCACACTTATACATGATATTAAGACTCGAATTAAAATTTGATATGGCCGTGTCGAGTTTTACTTCGAGTATTAGTATTGTGAGAAGTGTTCCGGGATATGGTTTGAAGTTGGAAAATTTGGAGTTTAGACATTTTCCTGTTCTAATTGGACAGAGATACTTGGAGGTTTATCCAAGATGGCAAACAAGTTCCCGCATAGCGGAGGCCTGCGAGTCGCGTACTTGCATGTGCTAAAAAAATAACAGAAATGATAAATGACCAGATGCCGGAAAATTTTATACTGTTTGGACTCTAAACAACTTATCGAACCATCAAGATTATTATAGTAGCACTTAAATGATTTTTTTATAAATAAATAAAATCAATGTGATCGAATGTGAATTAGAATGACTTGGTGTTTCTTTATATGTTTTTTACAATAGATGCATGTGCCATTAAATAAAGTTGAGTATACATTCTTTTCTTACCCATACATTGGTCATTATAGTGTTTGTCTCGTTACTAGGCAATTGCTCATAACGTTACTCTCGTGTGAACCCAACAGGTGTACCTGAGCAGCAACCACCACAGTAGCGGTCTTTTGAGGAGATCAGAACTTCCTACGTCATACTTGCACCAGACATGGTGTGTTTTATTTAGAGTAACTTATTTATTTCCGCATCATTTTATGGTATTACTGAGAGATATTGTAGTGAGATATGTGGAGAGCTTTTCTACAAAATTTAGGATTTCATGATGTATCTCTCCTATGGACATGGATTTGATGGTCATTATCAATGAGAACGGATGGTGAATTTTATTTTCCATTTCTTATTATTCTCCTATTGTTGTTGTATTTCAAATGTTAATCTAATGTACAGAAGATGCTTTGCTGAGTATCATAGATCATGGGCATAATTGGACCGTAGGTCTGACGCTCCCGTCTTTGTCGGTATCGGTAGCCGGAGGGGCGGGGCGTCACAGATGGTATCAGAGCCCGATACTTCATTCTCTCTTTTGCATATTAGAATTGTTAACAATATTTGAAATATAAATATTACGACAGAGTCTTCTGACTTTATCATTAGTAAGGAGAATAATTCAAGTTCTGTTTAAAGTGTCCATTATCTCTCTAAACATGGAAATAATCTTTAATATAATGATTCTCGCAGGGAATCATGCCGCCTCGTGTTGACCCTGATATTGCACAACAGTTGGCCTTACTAGTTCAGGCCGTACAGGGTATACAACAACGCCCAGAGGTATTGGAGCAAAGGCTCCTTCAGCAGGATGATTCCTCATACCAGCCCTCTCGTGAGGAGGAGGGCAGTGTTCACCCTTCGGTGTCTCTGGACCCGGAAGGATCAGATGACCTAGAGACGCTGCAAAAACATCAGACGACCTACGCAGCATATCATAGATCTAAGGTGCCACAATTCTTTAGCACCGGCACGCCATATGAGGCTGAGCTATGGCTGAATCACGTATCTAAATTATTGAGGATGATTCATGCTCCTGAAGAGTCTTTGCTTACATTTGTGGAGTTCTCACTAGCAGGTTATGCTGAGCGTTGGTGGTTCACCACCAAAGAACATCTGGAGGATCCCACAACGTGGGAAATTTTTCTTGACGAGTTCCGTAGCCAGTTCTATCCTGATCACTGGGTTGAGGATCAGAGGAGGTTATTTGCTGAGCTGAAGCAGGGGTTAATGACAGCCCAAGAATACCTCATTAGTTACACTGAACTCTCCCGCCACTCACCAGCGACTACTACTTTTCCTGAGGAGAATTTACAGAAGTTTATCTGGGGACTGCGTGACGATGTGCAACACCAGCTATCTGCATCAGATTTCACTTCCATCAAGGAGGTAGCTGCTAAAGCTACCAAGATGGAGGCAACTCAGAGTCAGCTTCAGGGGAGTCCATCACATTTCCAACCACCTCAGCCCGGGAGATCTGCTCGTTGAGATTTCTACAGAGCTCGTAGAGAGCGTCGTTTCCACCCAGTGGCTACCACTCCTACCATTAGCAGATTTGCCCCTACACCTACTTTGGGGCAGGGCTTGGTGGGTCGCGGTACTACTTCCTTCTGCTCTTCGGCACACTCGCAGAGTCGCAAGACAGGAGGTGCTAGCCTTGTCTCGGGAGGCTCCTTTTCTCAACCAGGAGATCGTAGGTGTTTCCACTGCCAACAGCCGGACCATTTCAAGGCCAAGTGTCCCTTACTTGTCGGCAGCTCAAGCAGTCATCAACCGAGTGTACGGCCAACGTTCTCACCCGCACAGTCACATGGATCAGCTTCTCGTCGTGGAGGTCGAGGCTTTCAACGTCCTCCACCATGACCAACCTCCAGTGCTGCAGGTTCTAACGCCCCATCACACCCGCAGGGACAATTGAATGCAATCACGCAGGAGCAGGCCCACGGCTCAGGAGCTGTAGTGCGAGGTATGATTTCAGTACATGGTATATCCTTACATGCTTTATTTGATTCGGGAGCTACGTACTCCTTTCTAGCACATCGATTAGTGCCCAAGTTAGATAAAGAGCCAATATGTGTTCCATCTCCTTACTATATCAAGGGTCCAGGGGGCTAATTATTCATAGTGCGACAAGCAGTGGAGAATGTAGCAGTGCAAATCGGGTGTCACATATTGCCCGCATATCTTTTACTCATTCGGTTAGAAGATTTTGATGTCATCTTAGGTATGGATTGGCTCGAGCAATATCACGCATGCCTTGATTGCTTCGAGAAGATGATAGTGTTCTGTCTTCCAGGCATACCTGCCTTTCAATTTGATGGACGTACCTCAGATAATGAGGTCTTGTATGTATCGGCATTGAAGGCCCAACACATGCTCGATCAGGGTTGCACAGGTTTTCTCGCCCCATGTTGTGGAGTTACCCGTCGAAGATCGTATGATTGAAGACATCAAAATTGTACGAGATTTTCCTGATATATTCCCAAAGGAATTACCTGGACTACCGCCAGAGAGGGAGATCGAGTTCGAGATTACTTTGATACCCGACATGCAACCGATCTCCATTCCTCCATATAGAATGGCACCAGCCGAACTCAGGGAACTCAATGTACAACTGCAGGAGTTATTGAAAAAGGGATTTATACGTCCCAGTACATCACCTTGGGGAGCACCGATCCTCTTCGTAAAGAAGAAGAATGGGTCTATGCACTTGTGCATCGATTACAGGCAATTGAATAAAAGGACGGTAAATAACCATTACCCACTTCCACGAATAGATGATCTTTTCGATCAGTTGCAAGGTGCAGCGGTATTCTCAAAGATTGATTTACGATCGGGTTATCATCAATTGAGAATTAAGGACACAGATGTGCTTAAATTTGCTTTTCGCACCAGATACGACTACTATGAGTTTGTGGTTATGCCGTTTGGACTCACGAACGCACCTGCCGCGTTCATGGACATGATGAACAGAATTTTTCGTCCATACTTAGATCATTTTATGGTAGTGTTCATTGATGATATCTTGATCTACTCACGTGATGAGCACGAGCATGAGCAGCATCTGCATACTATTCTTGAGACACTCAGAGAACATAAGTTGTATGCAAAATACAGCAAGTGTGAATTTTGGCTTACCGAAGTAGCTTTCCTCGGTCATGTAATTTCAGGAGCAGGTGTGGCAGTCGATCCAGCCAAGATAGAGGCAGTCATGTCCTGGGAGCAGCCCAAGACAGTTACTGAGATACGCAGCTTCTTAGGTCTCGTCGGCTACTACAAATGTTTTGTTATGGGCTTCTCGCAGCTAGCTCTACCACTTACTCGTCTGACACAGAAAGATGTTCCTTTCATTTGGAGCGACAAGTGTGAGCGGAGCTTTGGTACGTTGAAAGAAAGACTGACCAGTGCTCCGATTCTCACCCTTCCTTCAGGCCCCTTAGACTTTACGGTGTATACTGATGCATCGAAGGAGGGTTTAGGAGCAGTGTTGATGCAACATGGACATGTCGTAGCATATGCATCACGACAACTAAGGAACCATGAACGAAACTACCCTACTCATGACTTGGAGTTGGCAACTATAGTTTTCGCATTGAAGATATGGCGTCACTATTTATATGGGGTCACGTTTGAGATTTTTACAGCTCACAAGAGTCTCAAATATATTTTTGACCAGCGAGAGTTGAATATGAGGCAAAGACGATGGATGGAACCGTTGAAGGATTATGACTGCACTATCTCTTACCATCCGGGTAAGGGAAATGTAGTAGCTGATGCTTTGAGTAGAAGAGCACATACCGAGGGCAGCGCAGCGTGGCTACAGACTTGGGATATGCTCACAACACTTAGTGAGTGGCACCCCTTTGATAGTACTGCAGACGTTGTAACAGTACCTACCAAGTATAGTGGACTATGGGATAGGATTGTGCATGGTCAGCAAACAGATCAGAAATTACAAGACTTATCCCATCGATGCCTGAAGGAGGAGTTTGATGGATTCAGAATCTGTGAGTTATGGAAGGGTGACCGTGTCTGTGTCTCTGATGATGGTGAGCTAAGGAGAGATATCCTAGATGAGGCCCACTGTTCTAGATTATCCATCCATCCATGGAGCACCAAGATGTATAGAGACCTCCGTCAACACTTCTGGTGGGAGGGGATGAAGAGAGATGTTGCATAACATGTTAGTCGTTGCCTTACATGCCAATTGGTGAAGGCAGAGCACAAGCGTCCTCCTGGCTTGTTACAGTCACTTCCTATTCCATTGTGAAAATGGGAGAGTATCTCTATGGACTTCGTGACATCTTTACCTCGTACAGTAGGTGGATATGATGCTATTTGGGTTATTGTGGACAGGTTGACTAAGTCTGCACATTTTATTCCCGTGAACAAGACAAGCACTCCAGTGGATCTGGCCAAACTATATATTCAACATGTTATTCTCTTGCATGGGATTCCGAAGGAGGTTGTATCTGATAGGCACTCTCGTTTCACGTCACATTATTGGGGAGAATTCATGAAGGCCCTAAAAACTGAACTGTGTCTTAGTTCAGCATATCATCCGCAGATGGATGGACAATCAAAGAGGACAATTCAGACTCTTGAGGATCTACTCAGAGCATGTGCCATTGAGTGGCAAGGATCTTGGAAGGATCACCTTCCTTTGGTGGAGTTTACTTATAACAACAGCTACCATTCTAGTATTGGCATGGCACCTTTCGAGGTATTGTATGGGTGAAGATACACTACTCCCTTGTGTTGGTAGGAAGTGGGTGACAAGAGTATTTATTCCACTCAGATAATCGAGGACACAACAAGAGCCATGGAAACGGCTAGGAAGAAATTATTAACTGCACAGAGCCGTCAGAAGATCTATGCTGATCAGAGACGTCGTGATCTTGAATTTTATGCCGGAGACTTTGTATTCTTAAAAGTATCTCCAATGAGAGGTATTCAAAGATTTGGTGTCAAGGGCAAGTTGGCACCACGGTTCGTTGGCCCTTTCGAGATTTTATCTCGTATTGGGAAGGTAGCATACCGAGTAGCACTCCCCCCTCACTTGGCAGTCGTGCATGATGTATTCCATGTGTCAAACCTACGGAAGTATATTCGAGACCCTCGACATGTGATTAGCTATGAGGACCTCGCGGTTGAACCAAATTTGTCTTTTCTTGAGGCATCCGTGCAGATTTTAGACCGGGCAGTCAAGAGGTTACGACAGAAAGACATCCCTTTGGTCAAGGTATTGTGGCAAAGTCAGAATGTTGAGGAGGCCACATGGGAGCCTGAGGCAGATATGCGACAGAAATACCCCTATCTTTTTGAAGGTATGTTCACGAGACCGTATTTCAATCCTCTTTAAGATTTTTATGGGTTTCGTTCTCTTAAAGATTTTTATGCCTGAATCTACATAACATTGGAAACATATACGTTAAAATCCTACGTCTCGAGGACGAGACTTCCTTTAAGATTTTAATGATGTGAAATCCCGTATTTTCTTTTTCTTAAAATTTGGAGTATTTTTGACATCCAAAAAATTCAAATAATCACGCCATTACACATATCTTGTCGAGATCTTTCCAACGAGCCCAAGAACATCCAATTCTGATATTCTTAACTCAAGTTATCATTGTTTTAAGTATAATAGTTGGGACTCATATATGGATCCGAACCATATCCGAAATTGCACCCATTTTCACCTCTCCCTCTATAAATAGAAGGTGATAGGCTACTCTCTCAAAGCCCTAGCCACCACCATCCTTCCCTCTCATTGGAGCACCACTACCTTGGCCGGATTTGGTCGCCGGAGGACCGTCGTCGACGTCGGAGAAGAAGCTCCGATCGAAGATCTGCGGCCACCATCACGTAGCAAAGCTCGAGGTCACCTTCGTACACGCATTCGCGCTACAAATGAGAGATGAAAATATCATTCCGTCCGAGCAGAGATCCCGAGGGAACATCCTCAGAGGTAACGATAATACCCCTCTCTTGCTGTTGGTTTCCACGTACTTTTGTTCCAATATGCTTGAACATGTTTAGAGTCTTGTTTATTCTTAGGACGTGCTTCATATACTAGTAACGATGTTATACCTTACTCTTGTTGTTGGTTTCATACGATCTTGATCCTATGTCTTGAACATTGTTAGAACCTTAGATATATGTATATATAAATCTTACGTTGTAACGAAAGTTCCCTTCCACTTGTTGTAGGGTTGATATTATTTTTCTCGATTATTTTAGTTGAATATCTACAGAGGTCAATGATTCTTGAGTCTGTATCCCTAATCCTTTGAACAATAAGATTATGCATTGAAAGAGTGAGAGGGAGATGAACCAAGTAGTGTATTTACGACTACATACCGAAGCTGTACAATAAAATGATTTGCTTGTAGATAATACTGTAATAGCCATTTGTTTTTGGCATCGATTATCATTTATAAAGTACACGTCATTTTAGGATCTAGCATTGAATAGTACTGGAAAAACGGATATATAATATATGGAACCCATGGGTGCATAAACGTGGATGTCAATAACGTATGATAGTTGGAAATTAATTGCATTTTTCATCATGGTAAAGGGAACAACAGTAACGCACACAATAAATTAGGAAATTATGCAAAAGGTTAAGGATTAATATCATCATTTTGGTAATTGATGGAAATAGTGTAACGTGGACACCATTTTTTTTAAATTATTGTTAATAGTTTTGTAATAATAGCACTGTAAATAGATATCAATGCAAGTACAGTATGCGTGTGAGTCTTTTCACATGATAGTGTACATCCTGAAGGGAAAAAAATATCAGCAGGTATGTATGCTCAATAATATAAAAATCGAAGTTGTACAATGACATGAAATAGATCCTTGTTAATATTGACAATAAATCCATTCAACAATGAATGATTTGCGGGATATTATATGAAGTAATGGTCACTTTTTTTTACTTCTATGCTTAGCCCTCTACTTATAAGTACACATCCATGTATATTATATGCTATGTTGATGGTATAAACATCTCCTTAGTTAGTCAAGGTTCATAGTATGCGAGTAGAAGTTATACCTATGCTATCTTAGTAGTAACTTAATCTACATTTAACGTGTAGGGATTCTGTGGTTGTTTCCATATAAAAGTTACACACATTACTTACAAGTATTGTTGTATAGAGATGGGAATCATCATTGGCATCAGTAATAAATTTTTCGGTATTACAGTTTTGATCAGATACTTAAACCATAGAATGTACCTTAAGACTTACAACTATGTCAGATAAATGACGACATCATGAGAGTCAATGAAGCATATCTCCTATATATAAATATCAATGTTCACTATGAAATATAATAAAAGGATATTTTATATTGATCGAGTAGTTGGAGTAGGTGCTGCAAGGGATTGGGCATGCA
Source organism: Ottelia alismoides (assembly GCA_037367405.1). Taxonomy (NCBI): domain Eukaryota; kingdom Viridiplantae; phylum Streptophyta; class Magnoliopsida; order Alismatales; family Hydrocharitaceae; genus Ottelia; species Ottelia alismoides. Next base: position 753,509 of record JAZKJV010008172.1, on the reverse strand, counting down.
CCCTTGGTCCCTGGGAAGATGCCTTGAAGGTCGCGACCCCAACGGACGAGTTGGGTGACGCGTTGCACCTAGCAGCTCGTTTGTATCCGGAGTCGCTCGACGGAGTTGGCAGGTGACGTGGTTGGCGTTCTTGGTTTCACACTTATACGCGATATTAAGACTCGAATTAAAATTTGATGTGGCCGCGTCGAATTTTACTTCGAGTATTAGTATTGTGAGAGGTTTTCCGGGATGTGGTTTGAAGTTGGAAAATTTGGAGTTTAGACATTTTCCTGTTCTAGTTGGACAGAGATACTTGGAGGTTTATCTAAGATGGCAAACAAGTTCCCGCGTAGCGGAGGCCTGCGAGTCGCGTACTTGCATGTGCTAAAATAATACCAGAAATGATAAATGACCAGATGTTGGAAAATTTTATACCGTTTAGACTCTAACCAACTTATCGAACCATCAAGATCATTGTAGTAGTACTTAAATGATTTTTTTTTATAAATAAATAAAATCAATGTGATCGAATGTGAATTAGAATGACTTGGTGTTTCTTTATATTTTTTACAATAGATGCATGTGCCATTAAATAAAGTTGAGTATACATTCTTTTCTTACCCCTACATTGGTCATTATAGTGTTTGTCTCGTTACTCAGCAATTGCTCATAACGTTACCCTCGTGTTAACCCAACAGGTGTACCTGAGCAGCAGTCGCTACAATAGCGGTCTTTTGAGGAGATCAGAACTTCCTACGTCATACTTGCACCAGACAGGGTGTGTTTTATTTAGAGTAACTTATTTATTTCCGCATCATTTTATGGTATTACTGAGAGACATTGTAGTGAGATATGTGGAGAGCTTTTCTACAAAATTTAAGATTTCATGATGTATCTCTCCTATGGACGTGGATTTGATGATCATTATCAATGAGAATGGATGGTGCATTTTATTTTCCATTTCGTATTATTCTCCTATTGTTATTGTATTTCAAATGTTAATCTAATGTGCAGAAGACAGTTTGATGAGTATCAAAGATCATGGGCATAATTGGACCGTAGGTCCGACGCTCCCGTCTTTGTCGGTTTCGGTAGCCGGAGGGGCGAGGCGTCACACAAGAGAAGAAGGAGATTGGACATCATCAGTGCACATCCTCATCTCCACCACATACAGAGGAGATTGGTTGAAGATGAGCAGCAACCACTTTTAGATTAGCTAAGTTGGGCTTGATCTAAAGGACTAGAAGCATCAAGATTGACACCTCCGAGAAATTAATTCAACACATGAGGGGTGGAAATCTCGAACCATTCCGAGGCTTTGTAGTGCTCCATGTGGCCCGAGCCTCTGTAGCGCACCGAGCCCAGTTAGTTACATGCGCTAGGCAAATGCTTGAGGAATAATTGTAAGAGCACCCTCAAACTTCTTCAAAATTACAAATAAGTCTCGTCATGGTAAATTTGCATATATATATATATATAAATCCTACCAGATTTTGTAATTTGTAAATCAATTGAGTCTGGATATTTTTTGTAAATAAATAAAATATTTTTTATCATAGTTGTGCCCCTGTATTGTCCCTTTTATATCTTGTGAACCATTGATCCAAATTGAATGAAATTGGTGTCATTTGAAAGATCTTTTCGTGCTATTTAATTTAATGTAGTTAATTCACTGTTTTGACATCTATTCCACACATTAATTTTCAAAGAGTTTAACTTGTCCAATTAGCCTATTAATTGATCTTAAAGATTACACTAATTTAAGGTTGATTGAGACATTGACTCCTTGATTTTCATATAGTTTAATTAATTTTATGAGTGTTTTAATCAATTAATTAGGAGTATTATTGTGTATTTGTGCATTTTTTATATGTTGCATTTGCATCGCTATGCGATCATATAATATTAATATAAAATATCTTGAAAATCTCATGCATTGCATTTTGTTGTGTGTACTTGACCTAGATAGCATATAAATAACATAAATAGATACGTAAAACCTAGACTAAATTGTATAATTGCTCGTATCCCTATGTTCGACATTGGACTTGCCAATGTCATAAATTAAAGCTGAGACACTCTTCGCAAGGATTTCTCTCAGTTCTGTATGATTGCCAATTGTCTCGTATTACAACGAGTGATATCTATAATTGACATTTGGTGGTTCATCACTAGCCCTTATAAAAGATCCCTAAAAACTAGAAACATTCAAAAAAACCTAAAATTGCAAAATATCTCCAAAAATCCCATAAAAAATATGCAAAACCTTTTAGAAAAATCCCATAATAAACTCAAAATCGGAAAATGTCTTCATAAAAATATTTTCTGCATTGCATGCATATTTTCTAAATGATTTTGATGATTGAACAAGTACAAATAAAATCTGAATATAGGATCTTGGTATAGACCTTAATCCACTTAATTTCAGAGGAACCTGTTAAGGACTGAAATTGGAGACGCTTCAGGTTGCCTAGACTTAATTCTTTAGGTTCTATGAGACTATGTTCATGAGTCAATTCAATGTGACTAATTAAAACCTTTTATTCATTCGTACGACTCTTGAGACAATGGCTTGATTAGAGACCTTGTGTTTAACACTTAGCTTAACCCATGTTGTTTGTTGAAATATCTTCGAGTCTACGTCAGGACGATACTAGGCTGCCTCGTCAAGGGTGGTTCAAGAACATTCTCGGGGACTGTCGAAACTGGTACTTCAACCATATGTTATTCTAGCAGCATGGACTTATAATAATCGGATACTGGATTGAAATAAAGCTTCAGATGAGAAATGGCCTGTTAACACAATTTTTCCAAGACCCCAAAACATGGACGGGGTAAAAGATTCTATAGCACTCGAGGTAAAATAAGAATGCAATGTCAAAAAAATAAAACATCTAAAAATAAGCCTACACCGAAAATTCCAAAAATTTCGAGCTTCCATAGAAGGCCTGCTTCTTTGTGAAGACTTGGTTACACTAGCCAAGCTTCACAAGGAAATACGACTACACCAGTCCATTACCACTTCTTTTCTCTTTCTTCTAGCTTCTCCCGAATTCATTGTGCACTAGCATATACCTAAATTTATATGGAATATCCATCTCCCGAGGATGAGTTACCGAAGGAGAAGACAATTGCATAGTTCAACATTTTATCTAGGAAGAGCTGACATAATTCACACGCATGCTACACGTCATTTCAATGTTACAAGAGTATATGTATGAAAGGACGGTTCTGACGAGGCTGTTGAGTTGAACTAAATAAGAGGAAGATAGAATCTAAGGGTTGTTGAGTCACAAGTCCTAACATGAACATGGTTCTGAACACATCGATAATCCAAAGGTCTTAACTGAGCTCCAAACTTTTATTTTATAAAGACAAACTTAAAAGTCATAATCATTGTACCTTATTTATTTTCCTTTTCTCTATTTTATGTTTTGCATCACCTATTCTCCTGATAAGTGTTTTCTAGGAACTAGCAAAGGTAAGTATAGGAGGGGTGATGAATACCCATTCATTCACCTTTCTTCTTTTATTTTCTCTTTAAAACCCTAGCAAGATACATGTAAATATATCTAACTTGTACAAATTAGCGCATTGACTGCTATCTATAAATTGTACATAAATACGTGTATTTAATCACAAAATAAATGAATAGGTCGGAAGATGTGTGTCGGGGTTGCTACTCAATTAGGATGGGGTTTTAGGTGACAATGGAGGCTGGTGTCCGAAGATGAGGGGTTGGTTAGGATTAAGGAAGTTAGGGTTCCCAGGTTGGAGATGGTGGTGGCTGATCATGGAGAAGACAGAAATGGGTAGGCGGTTCAACTCAGGCTGTGATGACGGAAAGCGAACGTATTGCCAATGAAATAGTGTGGCGCAACTAGAGAGGTGACAATGCTAAGGGAGGAAGGGGATGAGTCGTCACGCGTGGAGAACGTGAGGTAGAGGTGAGAGGAGAGCATGTGATAGGCACATGCATGGAGCCTGAGGTCAACCACATGCATAGTACACAAGTAGACAAGGGGGAAGGAGGAGATGCTCAAGGCCATTGGATTGAGCTTGATCCAACGATCCAGATGGAATGCATTAGGATACAAAATAGGTTGACTAGGGATTGGACGCGTTTGACCAGAGGTTTAGGTGGGAAGATAAGGGTGTGACACGTGGACCTGATTGTTGACCAAAGGTTTGACCAATGCAAGTAATGTAGAAACAAATACATTAAAAATAACAAATGGACTCGAATGCGAAAATACCCAACATGAAAATGTGCATCTAAGTGCAATCTACGGTATACGTGGAGGACCCAAATGCAAATGGAATGAGTTGTGCAAGATGTGATTTTTTGGTGATATTTTATGTATATAGATATCATTTTTTAGATTTATGATTTTTATTTTATTTTTATGTGGATGAATAATGTATGCAAAATTCAAATATGATGATGCAATAGACATGAACGCATTTTTTGGATTTTTGTGAGTTGGAATTAATTAAAAAATGTGAAATATTTATATATGAATGGGTTAGGGTGCTCAAGTCAGAATGCATCTTTTCTTTACTTTTCTGATTTTTTATTTTATTTTTTATGTTGTTAGTTAAAATATGAAATGAAATAAATAAATAAATAATAAATAAATTAAGAAGAGTCAAATATGTAAAAGAAATGACAGGTCAAAAATCAGTAGATATGTACAATACACACTTCCCTAAAACCCATTTTCCACAAATGAACTCCGATTCTTTTGGATCTGAAGTTTATTTGTAGATATTTTAATGTACATTAATTCAAAATTAGGTAGAATGGAATTATATTTTATATGAGAGAGATATCAACTATTACGGTTTTTGTCATGAAATTAGGATTTGTGTTTATTTCAAATACACACAAGTTGGTATTTTTTGGGATTTTTCATTGATTAATATTAGTGTTATGTACACATTGGAGTCAATTTCATGTTAATTGAAGTTAGTATGAATTAATTAAAAAATGAGCAAATTTAGGTGAAAACTCACAAGTGATTATGAATGCATAAATGAACGCTAATTTATGCAAATTATTTATAAATACATGAAAGTTAATTTTATGATATAAACATGTGAATGAACCTAATTTCTTGGAATGAAGCTCTATTTTCAGTTACTTAGAGTGATGAATCACAGATTCATTAACCTCCTATACTTAAACCTTGCTCGTCCTTGAGCAACTAAAAATGAAGATGTGAAATGCGATTGGGTTTTGCACCAAGATCATGAAAAAAATATGAAAATGGAGCTCGATACGACCTTTAGATTAATAGTTTGGCGAAACTCCTATGAGAATAATGATTTTAAAATCAACAGCCGCCAAGTTCTACACATCATTGTTACAGGTTCGGCTCGAAAGCCATCTTAGATCAATCCTCCTACCAAAGCATATACTATGAACATTAAACAAATGTCTCATGTGTGTGAAGGGTGTTAGCTCTTCCCATTCTAAATGCTGGACTACCATGCAAATCTCTCCTCCAGTAACTCATCCTTAGGTAGTCCGGTATTTCCTTTTAAGTTCATATACATGCTAGTTCACAACGAATAAGGTGGAAGAAGTGTCGAAGAAATTACAAAAGAATCGGATTGTGACCGATGTAGTCACATCTCTTGTGGAGCTTGGCCAGTGTAGCCAAGTCTCCACCAAGATATGCATGTTGTCTGAAGCTTGGACCATTGTGGTCAATTACATATTTGGTTGTTGTCTTCTTTTGGTGTAAATTTTTGATTGCTCTGCATTGATATTTGTGTCTCGACATATATATAATCTTTTGTTTTGCCCATGTTTTGGAGTCTAAAAAAAATTATACTAGCAGTCCATTCCTCATCCAAAGCTTTATTTCAACCCGTACTCCGGTCGTTAGTTGTCCACGTGATGAATCCATGATTCATCTCCTTTATTCTTTCAATTTATCTAAATTCCTTAGTAAAATACATATAAATATCAACAAATTCTCATTAATTAACATTCTAACTTCATTTGTTAATATTACGTATTTAACATTTATTTAATCCAAAATAAAAGAACAAAGAGAAAAATAAAAATAAAAGAAAGAAGGATGTAAATATACAACTGATCCTAACCCCTAGACCATGTTGATATTGACTTGGTCGACATAATAAATAAGTATGGGAGATATAAAATATCATAAAATAAATATCACTGATGCACATGTACATATTATTCACGATGTACATATCTTCATCTATTTTATTTGTCATTCATATCACTTCAAATGTAAATATTTTATTCTTCAATATTATTTATAATAATGTATATTAATTTATAAATGTATATTAATTTATAAAAATATAAGAAAAATATTTTTATGTATAGATAACACGATACAAAGAAACATATAGGCCATAAAATGGACATTCAAAGCTAAATATCTACTCCATATGTACTCAAAATTTATCAAACTCACTTTATTGTATTCATCATTAAATTATCATTAAAATAATTGTTTCATTAAAATCCAAGTTAATTTACAAATGTCTGCTTTTTGGGGCACCATGATATCTATACAACTGTACATTATTTCTTATTATTTTACTCTTTGTATTCTCTCAATTATTTATATTTTTATTATTTTACCATATTTTATAATAATGATATAAAATAAAAATAAAGTATTAAAATTTAAAATAACTTAAAATAAATGTATATACTTATTATATAGGTATAATGTACTACATTGTACATATTACTATATATTTAACAAATTAAATAATATTATTAAAATAAAACAAAAATATATTTATAATCCTTAAAAATGTATTAATTTAGTACAATATAAAATAAACAACCATTTATTTAAAATAATTAATTAAAATCAATTAATTATACCTATAAATTACACTATTTATATTATTTATCCAATTAAATTAAATTATTTAATTTGTTAATATTCATAATTAAATAATTTACTTATTTTATTTATACAATTTATTTATTTAAGGTAATTAATTATTTAATATTGAATTTATAAGGTATTTATAAGTGTTGTATATAGGTTCTTTGTTCTCATTTGTATTTTGTCCTTAGTGCTCCTACATGGCGCCTCCTGATTGGTAAAACTAGGTTTGGTATGTCCACCTTCTTCCTCCTCCCCTTCTCCTTCTCCTTATTCTCTTTTCCTTTTTCTTTATCTTCCAACACCCATTCCTTCTTCTTCCTTTCTTCTCCATCAACAACCTCAACCACCTAACGACCTCGCCTTCACGCAACCTCCTCTTCGTCGCGATTCCATCCAGGTGCGTTGCACCTGGACTTTCTTCAACATCCTCCTCTCCTATATAAGAAGTCCACCTACCTCTTAGAGCATCCGTGCACCATTACTTCCATCTTATCCCAAATCTCCCAGAGAGAGAGAGACGGAGAGAGAGCTTTGAGTGACAACTGAGTTCCACCTTCATAAAGCAAGGAAGAGAGAAGGAGGGAGGCACGATCACCACCACCGGCGTTGCAACCCTCTGTCTGCCGTTCCCAGCCTCCAAGTTAGCTTCCCATCGAGGCCATCACCACGGAGCTCTGATGTGCTTCGCCCCAGGTGCATCATCTGTGTTCTTCTAGGTTAGTACCTCAGATATATCTCCGATTCTCTTCTCTATTCTTCCTCTCGATCATTCCTCCTTCCTCTCGATCTCTCTTCCTTTCTGTTTCAAACCAAAATCAAATCTGATATACTCCATTCCGATCAGCACCTCATCTTCATAATCTATACGAATTCTACTCTCTTCTTATGCGGCCTCCCAACTCCGGCTACATACGGTGTACGAAGATCCAAAGCTCTATCAACCACCTGCATTTGAGCTTTCTGTTCACCTAATCCATGCTTGCTTTGGACTAAGGTTTGATCTTGAGTCGATTGAAGTTATTTACAGGTGCATGTCCTAGAACTGAAACCTTTGAAGGATCAGTGATCAGAGCCAACATCAGTAACGGGCTAATTAAATCGAGCCTCATCTGGAAGCATCCAAGCCTAATCTTAGCCGAGCGACCTATATCAACTAGAAACGAAGACTCGAGCTTCGATCGAGTCCTTCCAACCATCGTTACTCCTATCTGCTGGAAACGAAGCCTCATCTGGAGGTGCTTAATAGATGCATCGCACTTCAGATCTTGCAACAACACTGAATCAACGCACCTAACCAAGTCCTGCAGTTGTGAGTCAACATATGGAGTGGTCTTTATTTGAGATCAGATCCACGCATCGTTTGAGAATCATTTGAAGCATCACTACCGATGTTGAAATCCAAAGCATTGAGCGCACAATTCCAAAGCCACCACCGACTGAAGATCTGGCGTCTTAGCCTTGAGTTGTCGTCGCTCGAAAAGTTGGGGGAAAAACAACCCGATCTCCATATCGTGTAACAAACACCTGATCAAGTCGAGTCGGACGAGTCAGATCATCATCGCCCCACCGCTTAGGGTCATCATGTGCGCCTTACATGCCAATTAGATATTTTATCCATTTTGCACAAAAGCCCAAGAACTTTTGTGAGTCACGAACTGGTCCAGGTCGATTCAAATCACATGGAGAGCCACGTGAACTCTGGTGCATTTGCGATCGGGACCGCAATATTTTAAGTATTTGCGATTAGATCCATGAAAGGTGATGAACCACGTGAACTACTAGTGACCTTTTTGCATATATAAGATCAGATTTTCCATATTTTCACGTGCACCACTCAGTTTCTATCATATTACATATATATCCCTATAGAGGATATTAAACAAATAGTATTAAATATGTAAAAAAACAAAATAAAAAAGATAAAAATATAATAAAAATGCCTAAAAATACATTATATTATATTCTATATAGCATTATATTAGTTCTCAAAAATAAAAATATATTCTATTTTTAATATTTCAAAAACAAAATACACCAAACTTCAAAAATACATTAAAAAAAATCAAATACCGCAATCCTTAAAAATTGAAAAATACTCTAAAACATTCTAAATAATAACTAATTCAATAAAAATCCTATAAATACGTACAATATCTTCTTTTAAAGTTGTTTTCATCCTCTTTCCAGTAAAAATAAAAACAAAATATATACTTTTGGTTTATTGTATTTAAAAATTGAAATACTCCACAATTTTGTATAAAATTCTTGTTTTCCACTTTAAAAATCTTCTAAAATGCATTAAAATTCTAAAAATCACTCAATATACCTAAAAATAATAAAAATAGATATGAAACATAAAAATACTAAAAGATAAAATCAAATAAAAGTATAAAATCATACCAATACTACTTTACATATAGGTATACAAAATACTTAAAGATAATACAAAACAATTAAAATAAAATAAAAATCGCAAATGCAATTAAAAATCATTAGAAATGCAACCACGGAACTCTGACATGGCTTCGGCCCATGCGCATCATCTGTGTTCTTCTAGGTTAGTACCTCAAATCTATCTCCAATTCTCTTCTCTGTTCTTCCTCCCGATCATTCCTCCTTCCTCTCGATCTCTCTTCCTTTTTGTTTCAAATCAAAATCAAATGTGATCTACTCCATTCTGATCAGCACCTCATCTTCATAATCTCTCGCATTCTACTCTCTTCTCACGCGACCTCCTAGCTGTGGCTACATACGATGTCTGGAGATTCAAAGCTCTATCAACCACCGGCATTTGAGTTTTCTGTTCACCTAATCCATGTTTTCTTTGGATTGAGGTTTGACATCGAGTCAATTGAAGTTATTTACAAGTGCATGTCCTATAACCGAAACCTTTGAAGGATCAGTGATCATAGCCAACAACTGGAATGGGCTAATTAAATCAAGCCTCACCTAGAAGCTTCACAAGCATAATCTAAGCCATCGTTATTTCTATTCCTATCTGCTGGAAACAAAGCCTCATCTGGAGGCGTTAATAGACACATCGCACTTCAGATCGAGCAACAACATCGAATCAACGCACCTAACCGAGTCATGCAGTTGTGCATCAACATCTGGAGTGGTCTTTAACGGAGATCAGATCCACGCATCGTATGAGAATCATTTGAACCATCACCATCGGTGTTGAGATCCAACGCATCGAGCGCACAATTCCGAAGTCACCACCGACATAAGATCTAGCGTCTTTGCCTTGAACTGTCGTCGCTCGAACAATTTGGGGGGAAAACATCCCAATCTCCATATCGTGTAACATCCACCGGATAAAGTCGAGTCGGACGAGTCAGATCATCATCGCCCCACCGCTTAGGGTCATCATGTGCACCTAATACACCAATTAGATATTTTTTCCATTTTGCACAAAAGCCCCCAGAACTTTTGTGATTCGTGAACTAGTCCAAGTAGATTCAAATCACATGGAGAGCCACGTGAACTCTGGTGCATTTTGCGATCGGGCCCCTGACATTTTTAGTATTTGCGATTAGATCCCTGACAGGTGTTGAACCACGTGCACAACCACGGGAACTACTAGTGATCTTTTTACTTGTATAATCTCAGATTTTCCATATTGCCACATGTACCACTCAGTTTCTATCATATACATATATACCCCTATAGAGGATATTAAAAAAATAAATACTTATAAAAACCTAATAGAAAAGATAAAAATATAATCAAAATGCATTATATTATATTCTATATAATATTATATCAGTTTTCAAAAATAAAAACATTTTCTATTTTTAATAATTCAAAAACAAAATAGAAAATACACTAGACTTCAAAAATACATTAAAAAAGAAAATACCTCTAAAAAATCCATAAAAAATCTATGTAGTATATTTTACCATGTTTTAAACAACAAACTAAAAAACAAAATCATCTGTTACAATCCTTAAAAATTTAAAAAATACTCAAAAATATTTTAAATCATAACTAATTCAATAAAAATCCTATAAATACGTAAAATACCTTGTTTTAAAGGTGTTTTTATTATCTTTCTAGTAAAAATAAAAACAAAATATTTACTTTTGGTTTATTATATTTAAAAGTCGAAATATTCCACAGTTTTGTATAAAAGTCTTGTTTTCCACTTTAAAAATCTTTTAAAACCCATTAAAATTCTAAAAATCACTCAAAAATACCGAAAACCAATATCATAAAAATACTAAAAGTTAAAATCAAATAAAAAGTATAAAATCATACCAATACTACTTTACATATAAGTATATAAAAAACTTTAAAATAATACGAAAAATCAAAATAAAATAAAACCGCAAAAGTAATTAAAAATCATTAGAAATTCATAGAAACACTATACCTTAGTTTACTCTACTATTTCCCTAGTTTCCACAATTTGTCTCCCTGAGTTCGACACTCTCATACTTATTGCTATACACATTAGTTTAGGAGTATAAATAAAAATAAACAAATCCTTTTCTGGTAATCTTGTCTGATCAATACAATGAAGGTTGTCTATCTCTTTTGGATGAATAGATCAGGTGAAATTTCACCACGTTACCTAAAAGAGACACACACAATCTTCCAATACCCCATTTGAGTTGAGATAAGTGCATAGTGCTAGAGTATAAATTAATTTCCTATTCAAGAGTCGTACTCATAATGAGGCTATCAGGCTATTCAAGAGTCGAAGTCTGAACATTGTATTGCAGAACTCGAAGATTTAATTCCAATACAAGAAGCTTCTAAAATCCTATTTCTTGGTGAAGTTCCTCTGAAAATTGAGTGGATTAAGGCCAAGTCAAAACCACTCTCGATTTTTGCTTATTACTCGGGTCAGAGTCTAAGGGCTTTTCACCGATGCAGATGCATGGAATGCTGAATGAAGTGTAGATCTATGGAATGCAAACATTTTTTGAATTTTATGGGTATTTATTTTTTTTTATTTTTTTGGTTTTTTAAAAAAGAGTTTTACAAAAAATACCCACTCTCCATGTTAGTTTTATATATAGAAAATACAATACCATATAGTACAATGTAATGCATAGTACATACACAAATGCGACTCACCCCTATACTTAGCATATGCTAAGTATAGAAGTATGAAATAGAAAAAGGGAGAGAGATGTAGAAGTTGGCCGCCCCCTATATTTCGATTCTTGGGCAACCTAAGTATAGAAGAGAGCAAAAATGGGGTGGTCATGGGCAAGAGAAGGGAAGATGGAAGTAAAGAGGATGGGCATCAACCCCCATATACTTTAGCTTTTGTCTAAGTATAAAAGAAGTACAAAGGGAACCGATGGGATCACGAAAATTTACAGAAGTTCAAAGAGGTTTTCGGCTAACCTTCTTGCATGCATGTGGTGGAAGGGAATACTGATATGAAGAATGTGACGAAAAAGATTCCCAACCATCATCGAAGTCATGCTCAGAAGAGTAATAGTGTTTGACAGAGGCTCTCCAACTAATTTTTCTCTGTGGCTTCTTATTCACATGGTCAATCAACTCAACCTCGGATTATGAATATTCTCGTGAAGATGTATCTGTCTTGTCATATCTGATTACATCGATACGTCTACTAAACCTTGGGGAGGAGTCCTGTGAATAATCCATGTCATAGTTATGTACTTAGTTGATTTGCTAGAACCTGAAGCAAGGAGATGAGGAGGACCAAAGTTCTTCTTCCCTCCACCAGCAACCAGACAAGAGGATGTGGCCCTTCTAAACTGAGTATGTGAGGTGTTGGCCATAGGTTATTTATTAGATGAATCACCTTGTATATTGTATATCTCCTATAAGGTCAGTACACTTTTTGGGTATATGATATTGCTTTGAGTTGGTTTGGGATTTTTTGGCTCAGATGTCAGATTACAGTTTTGAAAAAGGTAGTCTGAAATGACCATGTCTAGTCTGAAATGATCGCGTCTTTTATGACAACATTGGCAGCCTCGACAGTCGGATCCTCAGATGTTTCTCCTTGGGTTGTGTCTAGGGTTTTAGAGAGGTCCGTCCTTGTGAAGCAGTTGACTATGTGGTCTCCTCTTGGTCACGACCATCAATTTCTTGTTCGGTTGTCCCAAGGTCAGGTGTGTCCTCGAAAGTTTGATCATTATGGTTTAGGTTTCGGAAATTTTTATCCTGACTGTCAAACTCAATAGTCTCTCTAGCAGAGTCTAAGAGCGGCTTTCCCAAAATAATGGGAGACTCAGACAACTTTCCTTGATGCTCAATGCCCAAGACAATGAAGTCCACTCCGTGTTTGACACCTTGGAAGTTCATGATGACTGAAAAAATCCTCTTGGTATTTTGGTGGATCGATGTGGAAATTGAACGATTACTCTTGTCTTTTTGTGTGGTCCGAGTTTGAGTCGGTCAAACACAGACTTCTGGAAAATGTTCAGAGTGGAGTCGTCAATCTTAACACGAGTAATCAGTTTTCTCGATTTCACAAGTGACCCTAGTCAATCGTTTAATTCTAGGACTTTTGCTCTTTTTAGTCATAACCATTTTGCTGGCCATAGTGATTAAACGATATTCAGTTCTAGATCTTTTCTTACCCATCTTCTTAGGTAATAATCAACTTTTCACAAACCTCTAAAGATAGGGTACATACTATGTGGCCTTGATTGATTGAAGATCTAAGATCCGACTTTTACAAAATGCTTCCATTTTGATGTTGTCCATTTTTTTTTGAATTTTTTTATTTTTTTAATTTAATGGTATTTTTATTAGGGTTAGTGGGTAGGCCAGTGGTCTCAGGTACATGTGGTGTATTTATCAGAAAATTTTGCATATGATGTATCTCAAGTTCTCTTGGTGGGACCATTACTCCTCCTTGGTTGTTAATAATTTCATCAACCATTTGGAAGACAATATCAAGTTGTTCAATTAAAGCATCTACTCTTTTTTTAATATGAGCAATGTCATCCATAATTGTCTCATGACTTGGAGAAGAATGACCATACTCATCCCTTCGTGACTCCGACACACGATCTTGAGTCGAGTAATAGTCATTCTCTGCAGTCACAGTTTGACCATGAGTCCTATTTCCTTGACTATGGATCTTACATGTTTGGTCAAAGGAAAAGTGATCACACTTAGGAAGAGAGTCAACCCAAGTAGTGGATGGTTTGTACCGTGAATTATCAATCGTAATCAGGAATCGTGTTTCTCTTTCGAATTCGGTTACATTCATATCCAAATTCGAATTCACTTGCTCCAATGTGTCCACATAATATCCATTTGAGTTCATGAGCAGCTCATAACAGAACGACTCAACCAAGGAAGAAGTGGGAGTGAGGGTGAGGGGAATGGTTGTTGAGGATGAATCGACTCAAAGGGAGGGTTCTCCCGATATGATGATGAAGATGGTTGGAACATGGTCATATAAGATTGAACAATAGAGTCTGGGTATGGATATCAATATTTTGACATATTCGAAAGGGAGGATGGAGTATGATTCACGAACCTTGATATATATGCAAGTGCAGTAAACTTTGAATGCACACAATACAATACACAATGTAAATCCCCGAGTTCATGAACTTCACACAACTAAGGCCGCAAAAGTCCATCCGATTATCTTTTTAATTTTAAGTTAGTGATAAATTAGTCTTGGAATCCGTTACACACAGGTGTGTCGCCTTGATGCCTAGGTCTCTAGTCCTCAATCAAAGGACTGGCTTGCCCGAATTGCTGGGTTATTTCACACCCTAAAGGAGATAGTAGATGGGCACACCCAAAATATAGACTATGGTTGGAGGAGAGTGCTTAAAGCTCTCAAACCCATAAGAGTTAGATCTGGAGACTTAGGGCATAGGTCCATGGTTTTGGGCTCTAACCTTACAGCTACGTCCTCACCCACTCAAAGTCTGGAGGTATGTACTTGTGCACAAGGATGGAGTTGCTTTCCCATAAACAAAGATTTTCAATTTTATTCCAATTATTTTTTGTCACCTTATTTAGTATTCCCCTTATTTTAATTTGATTATCACTTTGGATTTTAATGGAGATCAATACACGTCTACACAAGGATTCTGCTTTCCATTAAATCATAGATGAGTGGAAATCGAGGGAGAATCGAAAAAGCCGTGCAATGAGAAACACGACGATGAATGCAAAGTCAAAAATACTTATAGTGCTTCCTTGCAATCTCTGTGCAAGATGCTAAATAGAATTTAAATTCCCTAATAAATATCTCCGATGCATGCATGGGAAACTGCTCCTGGAACAAGAGTTCTATTAGCGAGTGACAACACAAATTAATTTGTCTAAGTGAAATTCCATTTAGAGCATCTAATTAATGTTAAAGTGTGGATGTAGTCCTACAAGTACAAAAAATAAATCCCCATTTCTCTAATAGTCATGGTGTAATCCTAGGACTACGTCAATCACCACAAATGAAGGATGGTTATCTGATGTTCAAGTACAACACAAGTCTTCAAATGAAGACCGCTGGTAAAAGATAATTTTTTCAAATTAATTACAAAAAATGAATAAAACACACACTCTCTCTCTCCAAATTAAATAAAATGCCTTCACACCTTCTCAGCGGGCTCGGTCCACATAATCGCCCACCTTCGGTTGCTTCGAGTTGCACCAATCTCCAAAAAAGCCGCTCTGAGTTCACCAAGTACCTCGCATGAAAAGAAAAATAATATGTCAGATATTTACATTATATATATAAAGAAAAAAATGAAAAAGGTTGAAAATAAATAGAGAAAATAATTACAAGAAAATGAGGGTCAGACTAATGGGGGATGAAAAGCCTAAAATCTAAACTATTTTAAAAGTAACCCTAAACCATACACCTTCCCAGCAATGGTGCTATTTGACAAAGCTCCCATAATCTCCCGTATTAATTTTGTATTGTTTTTTATTGTAGCTAGGCAATCTGGGAAGTATAAAAAATTGACTACACCGAGAGAATAATAAAGAGAATCAAGTCTTGATGCAATCAAATTATTTATTTTATTTGGATAAGTCCCAATATTGAACTTAGGAAGGTAATATGAGGGTCTAGAATTAATATTTAAATAATATAAAAAATAGGTTCTCAGAAGCAGAATTATTTTTTCTAGTGTTTTTGCATTTTTCGATTTTTTATTGATTTGTAAATAAGCGATGTAATTAGTTGTAAAAGAAATATGATGCATTAGTTTTGAAAATAATTTTAATGAAGTGAAAAGTAATGCTATGCTATGTGGTGAGAGAGAAATAAATAAATACAATCTTCTTGTGATTTTTAAATGATGAATATGACTGCAATGATAAATTCATGTCAAGCAACCAAGCCAAGCCAAGCAAGTTAATTCAATCCAGAGCCCCACGTTTAATTTGTGAGCAATTAATGTCCAATTAATCCTTAATCTAATCCACAGAAAAATGCACAAATTTCAAGGCAGTAGAGTCAATCACAATGAATAAATTGGCTCTGAATAATTGAATAACCTCTTATTATTATCTGATGTTCATAAAGTATCAGAATGAAGAATTAATAGTTATATATGACAGAGAATTTAAAAAGCTTCAAAATTACATAAAGTACACCAAAATCTGACCACGAATGCACAAGATATGAATAATAGAAGTTCAGGGAACTATTTGAAATAAAAAATATTAAAATATGCACAAAATAGACCCTCTAGGGGCATTCTTATAATTTTTGATCCTGCTTGGGCTTCAATGCAATTTACCCCTATTTGGGGTATTCTTGTTATTTCTAGAAGTTTGGAGGGCTAGCGCACAAATTTCTCACTTAGGCACGTGCCGTTCAGCTCGGTTTGGGTGGTCTGACCGGCTTCCCTCCATGTGTTGGCGTTAGTAGCTTTGGGAATGCCCGAGGCACAAGGCACGAATACCAGGTTCTGAGAGGCCGGGACCGTCATATGGAGCTTTGATTAATGGCTAAATTTTTGGCATTGATGGACGACCCTGATCTTCCTTCTTCTTGACCGAAGGGCTTCTGTATGTCCTGGAGGTTCTTCCTGGGACTTCCTCTTCCTCGAGGGTCAGCTGGGCTTGATGAAAATCTGTTGGTCTAGTGCTGCTAGGAGGCTGACATGTGGGGAGGAAGTGGAGCTCCTTGGTGGCGATGGGAGAAGCTTGCACGATGAAGGGTCATGGGAGATAGAGGGGAAGCACGGGGATATCCGAGTGAGAGGGATCGATGGTGGTGATGAGCGTCGATACCTGAAAGATGATGATTGGGGTAGAAGATAGAGAGAGAGAGAGAAGGAGTAGAGCAAAGACGTTGAGTAAAGCAAGGAAGAAGAAGAATGAGGTGAGGATGTATTCTCCTAGGATGCAGTGGTTGATTGCCTCCTTCGGTCTTCACCTCTATGCTTGGCGAGAAGCATGAAGCTTGGGTTCTCTTATAAGAGATGCAACACGGTTGGGTGCCATGGATCACACCTATAATGCCTTCGCTAGTGATAGGGTCATGTCACCACTCAATCCCTCTATTTCTCCCTCTCGATGAAGTATGATGGATGATAGGTAGATAAAAATGACCATATTGGTCAGGGGAAGGTTTTAAATAGGAGATGACCGAGGAGAGGATACATGTGTCAGAGGATAATGGAAAGGGCAGTCGTCACCGATATGGTGAAAGAGTCGAGATTGGGCCGGCGATGGAGGTTAGAACCATAGGGGTTACTATGATGAGAGGATAAGGGGATCATGAGAGGATTAGGTCAGGGTCGCTGCTCAATTAGGATTTGGTTTTGGGTTGCGATGGAGATTGGGGTACAAAGATGGGGAGTTGGTTAGGATTAAGGCGGTTAGGGTTCCCGTGTTGGAGATGGTGGTGGCTGTTCATGGAGAAGATAGAAACAGGTAGGTGGTTCAGCTCAGGCTGCGATGGCCAACGGAAGGCAGATGTGTGGCTGACGAAATGGGCTAGCACAACTAGCATGGAGACGATGTTGTGGGAGGAAGGGGATGAGTCGTCACACACAGAGCACGTGAGGAGGAGGTGAGAGGAGAGCACGTGCTAAGCACGTGCAAAAGGTGCCTGAGGTCAATCACGTGCCTAGCACGCGAGGGGACAAGGGGAAAGGAGGAGATGCTCAAGGCCGTTGGATTGAGCCTAATCCAATGATCTGGATGGCTCGCGCTAGGAGACCAAGTGGGTTGGTTGGGGCTTCGGTGTATTTGACCAGAGGTTTGTGTGGGCAAATCAGGGAGTGACACATGGACTTGATTGTTGACTAAAGGTGTGACCAATGCAAGTAATGTAGAGATAAATACATTAAAAATAGCAAATGCACTCGAATGCAAAAATACCCAACATGAAAAATGTGCATATAAATGCAATCTACAATGTACTTGAAGGACCCAAATGCAGATGGAATGAGTTTTGCAAGATGTGATTTTTTTAGTGATACTCTATGCATATAAAATATCATTTTCTAGCTTTATGATTTTTATTTGATTTTCTACGAATGAATAATGCATGCAAAATTCAAATATGATGATGTAATGAACAATAATGAATTTTTTTTGGAATTTTGACGATTATAATTAATTAGAAAATGTGAAATATTTACATATGAATATGTTAGCGTCCTTAAGTTAGAATGCATCTTTTCTTTACTTTTCCGAATTTTTGATTTAATTTTTATGCAGCCAGTTAAAATATGAAATTAAATAAATAAGTGAAAAGAAATAAATCAAGAAGATTCAATATGTACAAGAAATGATAGGTCAAAATCAGAGGATATGTACAATGCACAGTTAGGCCTCAAAACCTAGCTTCCTCAAACGAACTCCGATTCTTTTGAATCTGGTCTTGATTTGTAGATATTTCAAAGTACATTAATTCAAAAGTGAGTAGAGTGAAATTGGACATTGTATGAGAGAGATATTTGCTCTTACAACTTCTTGTCCTAAAATTAGGGTTTAGGTTTACTTCAAATATATACATGTAAGCATCGAGATTTTTCTTTGATTAATATTAGTGATATGTACACAATGGATTCAATTTCATATCAATTGGAGTTAATATGAATTAATAACAAAAGTGAATTTAGGTGAAAATGTAGAGGTGATTATGAATGCATAAATGAATGCTAATTTATGTAAATTATTTACAGGTGCATAAAAATTAATTTTATGATATAAACATGCAAATGAACCTAATTTCTTGGGAGGAAGCTCTATTTTCAGCTACTTAGAGTGATGAATCACAGATTCATCAACCCTCCATACTTAAACCTTGCTCATCCCCGAGCAACTAAAAATGAAGAGGTGAAATGAGATTGGGTTCCATACCAAGATCATGAATAAAAGACAAAAATAGAGCTCAACGTGACCTTTGGATTAATAGATTGGAGGAACTTCTGTGAGAATCAGGATTTTAAAATCAACAGCCTCCAAGTTCTACACATCATTGTTACATATTCGGCTCAGAAGTCATCTTAGATCAATCCTCCTCCCAAAGCATACCCCATGAACATTGAACAATTGTCTCATGTTTGTGAAGGGTGCTAGCTCTTTCCATTTGAAATGCCGGACTACCATGCAAACCTCTCCTCCAATAACTCATTCTTGGGGAGTTAGGTATTTCCTTCTAAGTTTAGGTACGTGATAGTTCACAATGAATAAGGTAGAAGAAGTATAGAAGAAATGAGAAAAGAACCAGAGTGTGACCGGTGTAGTCATATCTCCTGTGGAGCTTGGCCAGTGTAACCAAGTCTCCACCAAGATATGGAGGTTGTCTGAAGCTTAGACCTTTATGGTCAATTATATATTTCGTAATTGACTTCTTTTGATCTGATTTTTTGATTGCTTTGCATTGATCTTTTGTGCCCTAACGGGCATACAATCTTTTATTCTGCCCATGTTTTGGGGTCTTAGAAAAATGATGCTAGCAGTCCATTCCTCATCCGAAGCTTTATTTCAACTCGTACTCTGATCGTTAGATGTCCACATGATGAATCCATTATTCATCTCCTTGATTCTTTTATTTTATCTAAAATACTTAGTAAAATACTTGTAAATATAACTAATTCTTATTAATTATCATTCTAACTTTATTTTTTAATATTACATATTTAACACTTATTTAATCCAAAATAAAAGAATAAATAGGAAAAATAAAAATAAAAGAAAGAAGGATGTAGATATGTAGATATGTACATATTGATCCTAACCCCTATACCATGTCAATATTGACTTGGTCAACAAAATAAATAAGTAGGGTTAGATGAGGGTCTTAATCTATGAAAATATTAGAAAATAAATATCACTAACGTGCATATACTAATTATTCACCTTGTAAATATCTTCATCTATTTTATTGATCATTCTTATCACTTCTAATGTAAATATTTTCTTCTTCAATATTGTTTATAATAATGTCTGTTAATTTATAAAAATATAACAAAAATAATTTAATTATAAATAACATGATATAAATAACCAAAAAAGCCATAAAATGAACATTCAAAGCTATATATCTACTTTGTATCTAATCAGAAGTTGCCAAACTTACTTTCATTGTATTCATCACTAAATTATATTTAAAATAAAAATAGTTTCATGAAAATCAGAGTTAATATGCAAAAGTCGACTTTTTGGGACACCATGATATCCGTACAACTGTACATTATTTCTTATTATTCTATTCTTTATATTTTCTCCATTATTTATATTTTTATTAATTTTATCATATTTTATAATAGTTATATAAAATAAAAATCAAAATCATTAAAACCTAAATAACCAAAAAACAAATGTATACATTTATTACATAGGTATAATATACCTATATTGTACATATTACTATTTATATAACTAATTAAATAATATTATTAAAATAAAATAAAAATATATTTATAATCTTTTTAAAATTAATTTTATTAGTAAAATATAAAATAAATAACTTTACGTAAAATTAATTAATTATAAATAAGTAAACTATACCTATAAATTGCATTATCTATATTATTTAACCAATTAAATTAAATTATTTAATTTATTAAAAAATATAATTAAATTAAATTAATTAATTATTTACATCTTTTATTTATATAATTTATTTACAATAATTTATTATTTAATATTTAATTTATAAAGGTATTATAAATGTTGTTTATAGGTTCTTTGTCCTCATTTGTATTTTGTCCTTTGTGCACCTACATGGCGCCTCCTGATTGGTCAAACTAGGTTTCACTAGTCAACCTTCCTCCTCCTCTTCTTGTTCTTCTCCTCTTCTTTCTTCTTTTTCTTCCAGCACCTACTCCTTCCTTTCTTCTCTGTCAACCACCACAACCGCCTAACAACCTCGCCTTCACACAACCTCCTCCTCATTGTGATTCTATCCAGGTGCACTGCACCTGGACTTTCTTCAATCTCTTCCTCTCATATATGAGAAGTCCACCTCCCTCTTAGAGCATCCACCCGCCATTATTTCCATCTTTTTCCAGAGCTCCGAGAGAGAGGGAGCCCTGAGTGACACATGAGTTCCATCTTTATCGAGCGAGCAAGAGAGGAGGGAGGCGCGATCACCTCTGTCAGCGTCGCAACCCCCGCTCTAACGTGCCCAGACTCTAGGTTCATTGCTCGTCGATGCCATCACCACTGAGCTCGGACGAGCTCTACCCAGGTGCATCATCTGTGTTCATATTGGTGAGTACCTCAGATCTATCTTCGATTCTCTTCTATGTTCCTCCTCTAGATCATTCCTCCTTCCTCTCGATCTCTATTCCTCTCTGCTTGAAACCAAAATCAAATCTGATCTACTCCATTCTGATCAACACCTCATCTTCATAATATCCACACAATCTGTTCTCTTCTCACACGACCTCCCAACTCTGGCTACATACGGTGTCAGGAGATTCAAATCTCTATCAACCATTCACATTTGAGCTTTTAGTTCACTTTAATACATGTTTGCTTTGGACCGAGGTTTTTCCTCGAGTCGATTGAAGATATTTATAGGTGTAGATCCTAGAAGTAAATACTTTGAAGTATGCATGATCAGAGCCACCACCTGGAACATGTTGATTCAATCATGCCTCAACTCGAAGCATCACACGCCTAATATGAGATTAGTAGCATGTATCAACTGGAAACGAAGACTCTAGCTTCGATCGAGTCCTTTCCAAGCATCATCATTCCTATCTGCTGGAGACGATGCATCATCTAGAGGCGCTTAATAGACACATCACATATCTGGCAACACCACCGAATCTACGTGCCTAATCGAGTCCTGGAGTTGTGTGTCAACATCTGGAGTGGCCTATGATGGAGATCAGATCCACGCATCGTCTGAGAATCATTCGAAGCATCACCGCCAATGCTGAGATCCAAAGCATCGAGCGCATAGTTCTAAATCCACCATCGATCGAAGATCTGGCGTCCCATCCTTGAACTGCCGCCACTCAAACAATTTGGGGAAAAACAACCCAATCTCCATATCGCTTAATAACTACCTGATCAAGTTGAGTTAGACAGTTCAGATCATCATCGCACCAGAGCTTAGGGCCATCATATGTGCCTCAAGCACCGATTAGATATTTTATCCATTTTTCACAAAAGGCCCCAATTTTTTTGTGATTTGCGAACTAGTCCAGATCGATTCGAATCACGTGGAGAGCCACATGAACTCTGGTGCATTTGCGATCGGGACCCCGACATTTTTAGTATTTGCGATCAGATCGTTGACAGGTTCTGAACTACGTGCATGACCATGTAAACTACTAGTGATCTTTTTATGTGTATACCCTCGGATTTTCCATATTTCACGCATACCCCTCATTTTCTATCATATTACATACATACTCCTTATACATAATATTAGATAAATAGTATTAACTACATATAGAAACCAAATACAAAAGATAACAATAAAACAAAAATGCCTAAAAATACAATACTATATTCTATACAGTATTATATTGGTTTTTTAAAATACAATATTTTTTTCTATTTTTAATAATTCAAAAAAAACTACTAAAGTACGCAAAACTTCAAAAATACATTAAAATTTGCCTATAAAAATCCATAAAAATTAGACGTAGTATATTTTGCCATATTTTACATAGTAAACTAAAAATAATATAAAAATCAAATATTACAATCATTAAATATTCAAAAAATACATCAAAACTTTAAAAATCATAAATATTTGAATAAAAATCATATAAATACACAATACCTTATTTCAAAGGTATTTTCATCTTATTTCTAATTAAATAAAAACAAAATATTTTCTTTCTACTTATTATTTTTAAAAATCAAAATATTCCACTATTTTGTATAAAAATCTTGTTTTCGAATTTTGAAATCATCTAAAACCCATAAAACAATAAAAATCATTCAAAAATATATAAAAATAGTAAAACAAATACAAAACATAAGAATACTAAAAGATACAATCAAATAAAAAGCATAAAATCATACCTATGCTACTTCACATAATACAAAACACTTAAAAATAATAAAAAAGAATTAAAATCAAATAAAAAAATACATAGTCAATTAAAAATCATTAAAAATTCATAAAAAACACTATACCTTAGTTTACTCTACTATTTACCCTAGTTTCTATAATTTGTCTCCATGAGTTCGGCAATACTGTACTTATTGTTATACACATTAGTCTAGGAGTTTAAATTAAACAGACAAATCTTTTTCTGGTAATCGATGTTCACACTTTCACAAGTGACCCTACTCAACCATTTGACTCTGCGACCTTTGCTCTTAGTCATCACCATTGAACTGACCATAGTGATTAGATGATATTCAGTTTTAGACAATTTCTTGCCTGTCTTTTTAGGTAATAATCATTTTTTCACAAATATCTGAAGATCGGGTACATACTCTATGGCCTTGATTAATGAAAGTTCTAAGATCAAACTTTTAGAAAATGCTTCCTTTTCGGTGTTGTCTATTTTTTGAGTTTTTTGAATTTTTAATTTTATGGTATTTTTATTAGGGTATGTGGAATGGTCAGTGGGTGGGTTAGTGGTCTCAAGTACCTGTGGTGTCTGTATCAGAAAATTTTTGCACGTGATGTGTCTCAAGTTGGCTTGGTGGGACCATCACTCCACCTTGGTTATTAATCATTTCCTTAACCATTTGGATGGCATTATCAAGTGGTTTACTTAAAGCATCGACTCTTCATTTAATCCGAGCAATGTCATTCATAATTACCTCATGACTTGGAGAAGAATGACCGTTTTCATCATGCTGTGACTCCGATATGAAGAGTCGAGTAATAGTCATTCTCTTTGGTAACAACTTGGTCATTAGTCCTATTTCCTTGAATATAGATCTCACATGTTTGATCAAAGGAAAAGTGATCGTACTTGGGAAGATAGTCATCTCGAGTAGTGGATGGTTCGAACCGTGAATTATCAATCATGATTGGGAATCGTGTTTCCCTTTCAAATTTGTTACACTCATATCCGTCCTCAAATTCGATTGCTCCATTTGGCCCACATAATATCCATTTGAGTTCACAAGCATTTCGTAACTGAAAGGCTCAACCAAGGAATAAGTGGTGCGTGAGGGTGAGGGGAATGGTGGCTAGGGATAAAATGACTCAAAGGGAGGGTTCTCATGATATGATGATATAGATGGTTGGAATATGATCATGTAAGATTGCCCCGCAGAGTCTGGGTATGGATACCAATATTAATTTTGAAAGGGAGAGTAGAGTATGAATTACGAACGTTGATATATATATATATATATATGCATGTGTAATGAACTTTGAACACACACAATACAATATGCAATACAAGACCCGAAATTCACCAACTTCACACAATTAAGACCGTAAAAGTTTGACCGATTATCTTTTCAATTTTAAATTGATGATAAATCAATTTTGGAATCCATTATACACATGTGTGTCACCCTGACGCCCAGGTGTGATTCTACTAGTCCTCAATCAAAGGAGTGATCTGCCTGAGCTGCTGGGTTATATCACACTCGTAAAGGAGATAGTAGATGGACACACCCTGATGAATCTTAGATACATCATATTAAAATTCATTTATTATCCTCCAGACTTAAAAAAATCAATATAAACCACAAATAATTCATTAATATTAACTTTTATTATGTTGTATATACTTAACATACATTCTGTGTATAATTAAGTCTAATCACTTATTGCATTTAATACTAACATTTTCCTTATTTTTTCTTTATTATTGAAAACCCCTAAAAATTAGAAAAATTATTGTATATATTTATTTTAAGCTTTAAAATACATTAAAAATACAAAAATAACAAAACCCTTAAAATAAGAGTTTTTAATTACTTAAAAATATTTGCAAAAATTATGCCTTATTCAAATGGCTTCTTTTGACTTTTTGTTTGACATGAAACTTGTAGATCTCATCGAGATCTACAACTTTCATGTTTTAACTTTTTTGTAATTAAGTTTTAATTATTTTATTTTATGTTTTCTTTGATTTTTCCTATTTTCTAATTTTCTCAGTGGGCCACGTGGCTCCCTCTGATTGAGCCACATGGCCTGACCCTTCTTTGCCACCCGCACACTCTAGCCACCGTTGGAGGCGATCAATTTGATTGCATCTTGACCTCTCATTTATGCCTTTGCCTAAGCCATCCGATCTAACCACCAGATCTGATCACATCTTTTCACCCATGCTCCAATCCTAACGGTTGGATCACGGATCAAATGGCTGAGCTGAGTCTCTTACCTCCCGCTTCTCACACGCCAGCCATTACATCTCTCCGAGAGATCGCCCACTTCCCCTCCCATCAAGAGCATCTAACCTCCTCTTCACGCCCTAACGCCACCCCCGCAAAACTCAGACATCCGTCATCTTCATGCAACCTCCAATCAATACCACCATCACTTCGATCTTTCACCATCACCATTCAAAATACCCCGTTCCTTCTCCTGTAACCACCAACTCCGCACATAAATACTCCACCTCTGCCTCATCTCTTCCCCATCCACCTTTCTACACCTAAACTCTAGCCATCCTATTCCTTCTTGTGATAGCGGAAGATTGATATGATGCGCGACAATGGGTTGTTAGGTCGGGGTCGACCCATGGCCACCGTGGCCATGTTGCGGCCGCCCTAGGCATTGTTGATCTCGCTGGTATAGCTGACCAGCTCAAGCGACGACCCGAGCATCTTCGGATGCTCAGCCCAAGCTCCTCCTTCATCCCAGGACTCTCTCCGATTAGGTTATATCCTCCACCTCTTTTTCCTCTGATTTCTTGTATTTTCTCCCGTGCATACACTCACCATCTCCGATTACCAACCATTCCATCACCTTCACCATGCAACCTAGATCTTCGTGCCACCTTCTTCCTTCTCCAGAACCCTTCCCCGCTCCGACCCATCTTCTCCATCGTCAAGGCAGAGGAAACATCAGGCCTCCAACCTCTACACCCTAGACATGCCTTCATCTCGCTCAGGCACACACTCGCTCGGTTATACTAACACTTGCAGTACTGCACATCTTCAATGGTCGGAGTTTGGCCAAAGCTATGTTCTACAACTTAGCCTCTGATGTAGCTCTATTGTCAGTAGCTTCTGGACATCCCCACGTCTCCTCCGCCGTTCGAGCTTCAATGCTATCCTTCCAAGATACTGTTGAACCGGGAAAATCGAGGGTCGTATGGTTTCACAAGGCGAAACCGCAGTCGATGCAGTGACCGCTCGAAAATCCCGATTCAAACAACAATTAACCCACGACAATCAAGTAAAGCAGTGAAAGTGTGTGGAGTTAAAATTTATTATAACTCTACAACAAGATGTGTGTAGTGCAAGTATGTGTAGAGGTCTAACACAGGGAGCAGACAGGTAGATCGGGGCAAAATGCACAAGTGTGTGAATGTGATAAGTTGTCTATCTATGCTATTTTTTGTGGGTTTTTAATTTTATATTTTTTTTAATTTTTAATTTTATATTTTTTGTATTTTGATTTTTAATTTACTGATTTTATATTTTCTTTTTTATATTTTATATTTTTTTACATTTTCTTTTTCAATATTGAAATATATGAACTATGTAATAAAAGGGAAAAAGATATATTTATAAAAATAGATAAAAATGTTCAAAAATTAGCAAATAAAATATTTTTGGTCTTTTTATGATTGTTTACTGTTTTTGTGATTTTTGGGTATTTTTCCAAATATTTTTGGTATTTTTAAAAGGTGAAAAAGAGAAAATAGTGAATAAAACACAAGGCTGAAACTAAAATGGAGAAATAAAATAGAAAACCGTAACAAAAATTCTCCAAATTAATTTTCAATGAAAGATAATAAAATAAGGAAAATTTAGACACTAAGATTATATTTTTAGGGTTTTTGCAGAATTTTTAATATTTTTATAAATGTTTTTTGGATTTTGTGATTTTTATGAGTTTTCTTTTGTAATTTTTAATGATTTTTGGCTTGGAGTTAAGACAAATTAAAATAGACAAAATAAATTTTTTTGGGATTTTTCTGGAGAGTTTTTTATTTTTTATGGATTTTATAATGCAAACAGTGCTGAAATTAGCTATTTTTTATTTTTAATAAATATTAAAATGAATAAATATAGAAAATAAAAATATGATATTAAACTACACTACAGCAGAAACTTAATGTGATTTTTGAAGATTTTTTGGGGTTTTATAGATGCATGCATAAAATACAAGAAGCAAAAGGAAAAAGCACACTTGCAGGGGCGTTTGTGTAATTATTTGAAAATCCGAGGGCCTTTGCGCAATATTCCAAAAAGATTATAACTAAAAAAAAATCTCGCGGACTGAATATTAATAGCAAAAACGACGAGGCTATCCCCGCAAAAATGCCAAGGTCACGCGCACTGTGCACGTGACCTGGCAAGGGCAATGCTGCAATTCCCAAAAAGTACAGGGGGCTGGATCGTAAATTAGAAAGCTTAAATAAACTCAGAGAAAGGCTTTGAATATCAAACGTTAGATAACAAAATAAGCTGGGCAAAGTTTGCAAAATACCCAACTTAGGGGCTGATCGAACGGCGGGCTGGGCTTTACTTAAGACACGTGTCGATAGAGTAGGGCTCGATGCCCCTTCATCTGTGCGGCTAGGATTAGAAGGCCGATGGTGATCGAACGGTCCTAGGCTTGCTTAATCCAACGATGGCTGGCAACGCTGGAGGAACAACGTGCATCCAACGGCGCCGAGGGTCGGTGGAAGAACAGGGCTCCGCCTCCGGCGAGGCGAGCTTCTTCAGACACGCTCCACCTCCTCCGGCGTTCCTTCACGGGAAAAAGTAGTCTCCAACGCTCCTAGATGAGTCCCCGTCCCGCAGGTGGAGCCAAAATGGCTTGTCGAGCCTCAGCGCGCCGCCGCGAGATCCGGGAAGAAGATGGATCCAGGTACCACGCTCCGAGCCAGATGCGAGTCCAGATGAAATCCTTGACCCTGGGACCTGCAAAGAAAGCTCAATAGCGACAATAAAAGGCCCTTGGATCTTATTGGCGAGATGGGGGCGAGCGTAATGTCGATGACAGTCACCGGAGCTCAAGAGCTCCGGCAAGGTGTGCGGGCGTGAGATCGGAGGGAACTAATAACTGATACCACAAACCAAATGCTCAGACAGATTCCTACTGCTAACAGCTAGCTAACTACGATGAAATAAACAAGAAAAAATACAACCTCGAGGGCTGGGAAGCCCAAGGAAGAGATCTCACGGCTGTTGGCCGGAGATGGGTGGTGGAGCGCCTCCTGGCCTCACGCGACCCTCCTGGATGGTTGGAGGAGGCCCTGTCACGGCCTCCAGTCCAGAACACAAGAAGAAGAGGGGTTTGCTAGGTCCAAAAGGGTTCAAAGGAGCAATGGGAGGTCTGGGGTGACTTTTGAAAGTGTGGGCGAGTAGGCTCAAAGATCGATGGAAATCTAATGAATCAAGGATCCAATCCCCGAGGAAACCTTTGGGCGTGTAAGGTCAAACATCAGGGAGAAAAATTGCATAAGACATCGTCATGAAAGGATGCAAGACGTGGCCTCCAAAATTCGTCAAAAATGAGAAAAAAGCCACTCTGACAGGCAGCAGAGGGTAGGTCAGACAGTTGACCCGCGGTCAACTGTCCAGACCACCTGGTTGGTCTACGTGGACCAACCAGGAAAAACCCTTTATAAAATCATTTTAAATTAGTAAATGATATTATTTTATTTAGGTTATAAAATAAAAAGTATTTATAATTTTATAAATTATTTTATTATGATTTTTAATTATTTTTATGAAATGTATTTTTACAAGTTTACATTTATGCCCTTTATAGGTATCTTTACTTACATTTTTATTATTTTATTTTTAATTTGTATATTTAATTTATTTATTTTTGTTTATTATTTTTTATAATTATAAAGTGTTTTTATACACTTAAATATAATTTTATTTTATTTTATTAATATGTTTTGTATATTTAATAAAATAGAAATAGTAATTATACAGGTATGTGTATAAGTATTATACCTAGGTTTTGTGTATATAAGTATTTTTATTTTGAGTTTTATTTACATTTTTATTCTGATTCTAATACACATAATTATTATAAGTAATATTTACAAGATTATAAAAATATAAAAATATAAAAATAATAAATAAATAATAAATTGAATATTTTAATATGTACAATTATACAATAGGGGCCCAAAACTCAACTTTCAAACCGTAGCTCCGCCAAATGCGAAACCACCACCATTAAATAGCTTATTTTATTCTATATACAATTAAAGTGAGTTTGATGCATTTGGAGTTGTCATTTGTGAGATACGGGTCTGGGAAGTTGGGATTCTGGATTTTTATTCAGATCATAACTTTTTATCTGTACATTATTTTTCTGTGAAATCAATTTTGTATTTTTCTTTATTTAATTATCTACAACTTTCATGTATAAAGTTTCTTTATTTGATATATAAAAAGTGGAACCAAAAATAGGTCCCAAAATGAATAAAGAATGAATAGAAAGTATAGGTATTTATACTGTATTTTTGACCTTATCTCCCCCTACTTTATTCCTTGTCGACCTAGTCATCGAGATGCCTAGATATCGGGGTTTCGGGTCATAAAATATTTACAATATTTTATTCCTTTTCTTTTCTTTTCTTTATTCTATAATTTTGGCTTTAAAAACCGCAATTTATACAATATTTACACACATATACATGAATGCTAAAATGCCTAAATAAAGCCTATTTACACGCATTTACTAGGGTTTTTAAGGCCAAAATGATAGAATAAAGATGATGAAACGTAGATTCATCATCCCCCTATACTTGCCTTTGCTAGTCCCTAGCAAACACTTATGCAATAAGTGCAGAAAAGAGAAACAAAAAGAAAAGAAAAAGAAGAAAGGTGGACTAAATTTAATTGTCAAACTTGTCTTCACAAAATCAAAGTTTGGAGCTTAAGTCGGACCTTTGGAATTTTAGTGCGGTCGGAACCTTATTTAGAACCGAATTTGAAATTCAATAGTCCTCGAGAATCCCAAAACTCCGCCTAAGTCTCCTCAATAGCCTGGTCAGAAATATCTCAACTCATACGCAAACCCTTACGACTATGAATCTGACTCGTACAGTCTAAGTGATGGTGGCTCTCCCCAACTGAAATGGAAAAGAAACTGACTTCTCCAGTACGACAACCCAATGATTCCCCAATCCAATAACTCCATCCTCGAGGAGCGGGGTATTCCCTTCTAAGTTCAAGTGGCAACCAGCTCAAGAGGAGGGGGTGAAGAGAAGAATGGACGGTAGCCAGTGTAGCTACCTATCCTAGGATGCAAGACCAGTGTAGTCAAGTCATCCAGCTGCAGGCTCACATGATATGACTTTGGAACTCAAGCTTGCTTATTGACTTTACAACATATGTACATACTTTTGCAGGTATTTTATTTTTGTACAAGCCTGTCTCTCTTTTTTTTTTTGAAATACTATATACAACAGCATTTACATAAGGAGTTTTTCCTCTTGAGCCAGTAGACTATCCCTCTTTTGAAGCTTTATCGCAACCCACAACCTCCTGTCTTTAGACTTCCTTATCATTGGACGGGTTGGGGTGCACTTCCCTCCCTAGAGGAGGACAAGTGTTTCCACTTGTGTGCGTCTCATACCAGCAATTCCAATCCCCTCACCACTCCAACTGAGTTGAGCCATGTGAAAGGTGCAGATGTCCAAGTTAGGTCATTATCAACAAGAGTCGTGCGTGTGTTCCAAAATACTCTACTTAGGCAGTCAAGAATCCATTGAACCAAGTCCCATGATCCTCAAAGAATTAAGTCAACTAGACCTAAAGTACCTCAAACCCAGTTCCTATAAGGTTCCTATTATTAGGTAGATTTTAAGGTCCAATCAAGCTCCAATCTTGGATTTTACTTAGACTCGTTCAACTATCAAACTCAATCCGAAAAATGCTCATGCCATGCAATGCAATGCAGAAAATATTTTTGTGATGCAATTTTTCAAGAATTTTGAACTTTTTATGGATTTTTGAAAAGATAATGATGATGATGCATATGCAGATGCATTTTTTGTATTTTTCAAAAAGATTTTTCAAATATTTTTGGATTTTAGTTTTGCAAATGTTTTTGGGAATTTTTGAAAACAAAAAGATTTTGGCTAAAAGCTAGGTGAAAATATGTACACGGGAGTGCTTCTTTTATAATTACAAGAAGTGGATTTTAAGGATTTACAGGGGTAAGTGGTCAGTTTTATACATATATATATAGTGGATTTTGGTGTGATGTAAATATTCCTCAAACTTATTTGACACAAGCTTTTCACACAATTTTTAAAAACTATAGTCCAAAATAATTTTTACAAACATTTTTGCAAACATGTACACACATTTGAAAATCATTTTGCAAAGGTTTTTCAAACAGTATAGATAGATTTTTCAAATAATTTTGCAACCATTTTTCAAACCATTTGCAAATCATTTTTCAAACATTTTATTTCACACAAAGAACAGGAATTTTACAAATCACACAATTTTACACAGGTTGAAAACATGTAACAAAATATTTTCACAATAGTTTTCAATAGATGTTCACAAAGATTTTCAAACTATTTTTCAAATATTTTGCAAAAAACATTTTTACCTGATTTATTAATCAGTAAACACAAAAAGAATTTGAGGAACAGAACACCTTTTTATTAAAGATTTTTTAATGAATTTTAAAGAATTATTAGCCTTATTATTACGAAAGTACGAGTTATGGCTAAAGTATATACGCAGTATATACGACCCCCTATACTTAGCTTGAGCTATGTCCTCATAGATCAGAGAGAAAAGAGAAGACATAACTCGTACTAAGTATAGGAAAGTCTAAAGAATAAAGGAATAAATGAACCAATGAGAAGTTGACCGTCCCCCCTATACTTAGGATCAAGTAATCCTAAGTATGGCAGACTGTACACAACGTAGGGAGGGTCAAGGGTGGGAATGAACAGATCGTACTCGGATTGTCTCCCCCTATACTTAGGGTAAGATATCCCTAAGTATAGACAAGAAGAGAAGACAATGGAGAGGATCGAAATGAAAATGAAAGAACTCGGGTGCAAACCCCCCTATACTTAGGACAAAGTACATCCTAAGTATGGAAAACTGTCTACAAGGGCGACACCTTTTTCGGTAGATAAAGAAAATAGGAAAGGAAAAGAAGAAAAGAAGAAAAGAAGAAAAGAGATCTGAAGATGGAAGGAGAGATCGGAGGATGTACACACCACTCCCCCTATACATAGGGTAAAATAAGCCCTAAGTATAGGCAACAACAAGAGTGAGGAAACGGAATGATGAATGAACACTCGGCTCGTCCACCCCCTATACTTAGGACAAAGTACGTCCTAAGTAAGGCCAATACGAGAATGGGCGGATGAGCAAAACGGAAGAAGGACGAAGATGAATATAAGAGGATATACAACAGAGGCGGATGTACACATGATCAAGAAGGTTGAAAGCGAACCTTCTTGCGGGACCGCTGAGGAATGGATCTGGTGTGGTGCAGGTCGACATCGGGGTCCACAACAGACGGAAGCCGATCAGGGTCGACAGGGTGAAGATACTCAGGGGCCCTAGGATGTGAAGGCACAGACGGATCAGTGAAAGAAGTGTGACTAGGTCCGGCCTTGGGAGTCTCGCTGATATCGAAGTGGAATGGGACGAACTCATCATCATCGGAAGTAGTGTACTCAGTGTCGTCCTGCGAGGTTTCATCTAGGTCAAAACCAAAAGGAACGAACTCATTGGTGGAAGTAGTTGAACTCTGTTCGTCCTCTATAATTTCAACCGGATCATCTTTCTCATCAAAAGGCCCAAATCTCCGAAGAAAAGCAACTAAAATCAAATTCGGCCTTTGGCTCATCGGTATCTATGTGACAGGAACAGACCCATCAGTGGAAGTAGTCAAAACATGTCCGTCCTGTATGGTCTCTATATCTGCCCTCCGCTCAACTGTATCAATCGTATAAATCCCGCGGATGTCATCAACACATCTCCAAGTCCCAGAAGAAGGAACTCTGAGGTCCATGCTTTCCGAGTCTTCCTCAACTGGGAGGAATTCTCGGGTCTCAGTGGAATCCAATAAGCAGCAAAATTCTCTGATAGTATCATCAAGGTCATGGTTCTCGAGGTCAGCCAAGATAGGTGTGGTCACATCATGTGCAGGTCTCTGGTCGACAGTAGGTGCGGTGATCAATGTTTCGCTTGCATCAACAGGGCGAAAGCGAATCTCTCCTGATCCATAGTCAATAACGACCCTCGCAGAGGCAAGGAATGGTCGTCCCAGGATGATTGGAGAGTGCTCCCCTGTGGAGGTCTCCATGGGCAATACGACAAAGTCAACAGTGTAGCTCATGCCCTCAATCAATATGACGGCGTTTTCAAGGATACCCTTCGGCCTCTTTATTGATCCATCATCAAACTGTACGATCATCCTGGTTTTCTTGAGAGGCCCTAAGTGAAGAGACTGTACCAACGAGAAGGGTATAATGCTCATCGAAGCACCGCCGTCTAGGAGAGTGTGATCACATGTGAAGTCAGAGATGGTGCATCTAATGAAAGGTGTGGCAGTGTTCCTCTTCCGAGGAATGGGACGGTGTGTGATGGCGTGGGCAGTGGCCATGGTCAAGATATGACGCTAAGATCTGCTCCTCCGCTTTCTCTTCTTAGGTTGAGGAGCAGATAAATCGGTCATAGCCTGCTGAAGTGGGGCACGGATAATCTCATGTATGGTGGCCACCACTTCGGGTTAAGTCAGGTTTTTTTGAATTTTTGGACCTCGTCCATACATGGGAGGAAGTCGGAATCAACATATACACGAGGCATGCCAAGAGCAATCTGTACAGCAGCATCCTCGGGGTCAAAGGTGGGACAAGGTGTGAGAGGATGTGTGGTCAAAGGATCTGGTAAGTGGTACCTCTCCTCACAGTCTGGCTCGATCATGTGTCTCCCAAACTCTTTTTGTATTTTTAAATTTTTCTCATTTTTTTGTATTTTGGGCGATTGCAAGCTCTCAAGATAATCCTCAAATGATTCCATATCCTCAAAGACTGGAGCGGCATTTTGGTTCTTATTTAAACGAGTAAGGTCAGCAATCCTCGAATTCATATGCTCCATCATCTGATTCAAGGTCTCAAGTGTCGATATCATGAAAGGTGACTCCAAAATCTCAGGATCGGGTGTGTCGAATGTGGGCAGTGGGTGTGGACAAAAATCACATTCCGGATCAGGATACTCAAGGAAGAGCGGGTTATCGAAATGTGTAGGCGATGGTGGTGGAAATGACTGGTGAAGGTCAAAGTCTGGATCCTGAAATAGTGGGTTGGTCGGATATGTACAAAAATCAGGAGCAAAGTCCTCTTGGAAAAAGTGAGGTGGACCGGCTGGAGCGGATGAGGAATCCGCAAAGTCCGGATAGAAAATGCTCCAGGGGTCCATCTCGAAAACAAAAGGAGAATGATCGGGAGAGCACGACGGTCAAGTCAAGAGAGTAGAAAAGAAGGCGCAAATGCGCAGGGATGATCTAGGACAGACACAAAACAATCACAAGCAAAAATGAAAACAAGTCAAACCCTCAATTCACCTACTCAACTCGGTAGAGACCGTAAAATGCGGTCTTTTAATCTTGTCTGTTTTAGAGTTAGGTGAGAAGTCAAAAGAGTTGCACACACACTTAGGGGCTGAAGATGGGATTTGGGCACTAGTCCTTAGGGTGTGCGCGAACAAGTAAAAGCGAAGACAATGAGGGGGTTACTTGCCCCAATACAAGGTTTTTCTTTTTGATCGGTTTTAGGGTCAAGTAAGGTTAGCAGTCCCAATTTTATTGGTTATCACTTTTTTTGGTTTTTTAGTAAAAATGCACGAGCCTATCGGGGAATCAATTCCTTTAAGCACCTAGGTTGGCAAAATCATAGGGAGAGGCGGAAAAGCAATGCAAGCGGCAATCGATGATGTATGCTAAAGAGAAATGCTCACCTTGCCTCCAGCACTCTACATGCAAGGATGCTCAGCAGAATTGAAACCTATCTATATGCAAATGCAAAAGCCGATGAAATCACCCTAAGTTCAGAAATTGCTATTAGCGGGAAGAACTACAAGCTGACCACCAATCCTCAACCCTAGAGTCTGGTCTAGGCTCACCCCTCCTCTGCTCAACACATTTGAGTTTAGGAGAAAGCGCTTTGCGGGGAGAGCTCGCGGTGCGATGGATTGAAGGTGATGATCAACTGTTTAAAATTTGACTAAGTCCAAACGAGACTATAGGTACATGCAAAGGTATTAGGTGTTTGGCCTTAATCTATCGCAAGCAATCCTAAAAGCTAAGGGCTCAATCACACAAAAGAAATGAAAAATAAAACCGGAAAACAAAATAAAAAATGTGAAGAAAAGCCGACAAAACCGCGGTGAGCCCCCAAGTGAACAATCACTTGGAAATTAGGCCCGAGTGTCTAATGTCCGAGTACCTGTATTATTACAATTAATAGTCTCTCTCTCACTACAAATTACAAAAACAAATACGAGGAAATAAATACAACAACTACTGTGGAGCTCGGTCTACAAAATTCCTATTCGTCTCCTCGGTGCTCGGCTGGCAGATGCCGGCTTCACGTGGGTACATAGATGCCTAGGGTGGAGCACCTCCCTCGATCCGCGGTACCTCGCACAAAGTCAACAAGAGAGGGGGGTTAGACAGCTCAACAGATATATCAAAAATACGAAAACTAAAAAGAGTGAATAAAAACCGCGAAACAGACAAACGATCACAATCACAAACAAGACCCGAACTAAGCGCTGTTGCTCCCCGGTAACGGCACCATTTGTTGAATCAAGAAAATCGGGGGTCGTACGGTTTCACAAGGCGAAACCGCAGTCGATGCGGTGACCGCTCGAAAATCCCGATTCAAACAACAATTAACCCACGACAATCAAGTAAAGCAGTGAAAGTGTGTGGAGTTAAAATTTATTATAACTCTACAACAAGATGTGTATAGTGCAAGTATGTGTAGAGGTCGAACACAGGGAGCAGACAGGTAGATCGGGGCAAAATGCACAAGTGTGTGAATGTGATAAGTTGTCGATCTATGCTATTTTTTGTGGGTTTTTAATTTTATATTTTTTAATTTTTAATTTTATATTTTTTGTATTTTGATTTTTAATTTACTGATTTTATATTTCTTTTTTTATATTTTATATTTTTTATATTTTCTTTTTCAATATTGGAATATATAAACTATGTAATAAAAGGGAGAAAGAGATATTTATAAAAATAGATAAAAATGTTCAAAAATTAGCAAATAAAATATTTTTGGTCTTTTTATGATTTTTTACTGTTTTTGTGATTTTTGGGTATTTTTCCAAATATTTTTGGTATTTTTAAAAGGTGAAAAAGAGAAAACAGTGAATAAAACACAAGGCTGAAACTAAAATGGAGAAATAAGATAGAAAACAACAACAAAAATTCTCCAAATTAATTTTCAATGAAAGATAATAAAATAAGGAAAATTTAGACACTAAGATTATATTTTTAGGTTTTTGCAGAATTTTTAATATTTTTATAAAGGTTTTTGAGGTTTTGTGATTTTAATGAGTTTTCTTTTGTAATTTTTAATGATTTTTGGCTGGGAGTTAAGACAAACTAAAGTAGACAAAATATATTTTTTTGGAATTTTTCTGGAGAGTTTTTATATTTTTTATGGATTTTATAATGCAAACAGTGCTGAAATTAGCTATTTTTGATTTTTTTAGTAAATATTAAAATGCAATAATTATAGAATATAAAAATATGATGTTTAATGTGATTTTTGGAGATTTTTTGGGGTTTATAGATGCATGCATAAAATACAAGAAGCAAAAGGAAAAAGCACACTTGCAGGGGCATTTGTGTAATTATTAGAAAATTTGAGGGCCTTTGCGCAATATTCCAAAAAGATTATAACTAAATAAAAATCTCGCAGACTGAATATTAATAGCAAAAACGACGAGGCTATCCCCGCAAAAATGCCAAGGTCACGCGCACTGTGTACGTGACCTGGCAAGGGCAATGTTGCAATTCCCAGAAAGTACAGGGGGCTGGATCGCAAATTACAAAACTTAAATAAACTCAGAGAAAGGCTTTGAATATCAAACATTAGATAAAAAAATAAGCTGGGCGTAGTTTGCAAAATACCCAACTTAGGGGCTGATCGAACGACGGGCTGGGCTTTACTTAAGACTCGTGTCGATGCAGTAGGGCCCGATGCCCCTTCATCTGTGCGGCTAGGATTAGAAGGCCGATGGCGATCGAACGGTCCTAAGCTTGCTTAATCCAACGGT
Organism: Ottelia alismoides; assembly: GCA_037367405.1. Taxonomy (NCBI): domain Eukaryota; kingdom Viridiplantae; phylum Streptophyta; class Magnoliopsida; order Alismatales; family Hydrocharitaceae; genus Ottelia; species Ottelia alismoides. The sequence continues at coordinate 715,842 of JAZKJV010008172.1, read as the reverse complement.
GGCTGGCTACGCTGGAGGAACAACGTGCATCCAACGGCGCCGAGGGTCGGTGGAAGAACAGGGCTCCGCCTCCGGCGAGGAGAGCTTCTTCAGACGCGCTCCACCTCCTCCGGCGTTCCTTCACGGCAAAAAGTAGTCTCCAACGCTCCTGGATGAGTCCCCGTCCCGCAGGTGGAGCCAAAATGGCTCGTCGAGCCTCAGTGCGTCGCCGTGAGATCCAAGAAGAAGATGGGTCCAGGTACCACGCTCCGAAGAAAGCTCAATAGCGACAATAAAAGGCCCTTGGATCTTATTGGCAAGATGGGGGCGAGCGTAATGTCGATGACAGTCGCCGGAGCTCAAGAGCTTCGGCAAGGTGTGCGGGCGTGAGATCGGAGGGAACTAATCAGTGATACCACAAACCAAATGCTCAGACAAATTCCTACTGCTAACAGCTAGCTAACTATGATGAAATAAACAAGAAAAAATACAACCTCGAGGGTTGGGAAGCCCAAGGAAGAGACCTCACGGCCGTTGGCCGGAGATGGGTGGTGGAGCGCCTCCTGGCCTCGCGCGACCCTCCTGGATGGTTGGAGGAGGCCCTATCACGGCCTCCAGTCCAGAACACAAGAAGAAGAGGGGTTTGCTAGGTCCAAAAGGGTTCAAAGGAGCAATGGGAGGTCTGGGGTGACTTTTGAAAGTGTGGGCGAGTAGGCTCAAAGATCGATGGAAATCTAATGAATCAAGGATCCAATCCCCGAGGAAACCTTTGGGCGTGTAAGGTCAAACATCAGGGAGAAAAATTGCAGAAGACATCGTCATTCAGGATGCAAGACGTGGCCTCCAAAATTCATCAAAAACGAGAAAAAAGCCACTCTGACAGGCAGCAGAGGGTAGGTCAGACAGTTGACCTGCGATCAACTGTCCAGACCACCTGGTTGGTCCACGTGGACCAACCAGGAAAAACCCTTTATAAAATCATTTTAAATTAGTAAATGATATTATTTTATTTAGGTTATAAAATAAAAAGTATCTATAATTTTATAAATTATTTTATTATGATTTTTAATTATTTTTATGAAATGTATTTTTACAAGTTTACATTTATGCCCTTTATAGGTATCTTTACCTACATATTTATTATTTTATTTTTAATTTGTATATTTAATTTATTTATTTTTGTTTATTATTTTATATATTTATAAAGTGTTTTTATACACTTAAATATAATTTTATTTTATTTTATTAATATGTTATGTATATTTAATAAAATAGAAATAGTAATTATACATGTATGTGTATAAGTATTATACCTAGGTTTTGTGTATATAAGTATTTTTTTTTTGAGTTTTATTTACATTTTTATTCTGATTTTAATACACATAATTATTATAAGTAATATTTACAAGATTATAAAAATATAAAAATATAAAAATAATAAATAAATAATAAATTGAATATTTTAATCTGTACAAGTATACAATAGGGGTCCAAAACTCAACTTTCAAACCGTAGCTCCGCCAAATGCGAAACCACCGCCATTAAATAGCTTATTTTATTCTATATACAATTAAAGTGAGTTTGATGCATTTGGAGTTGTCATTTGTGAGATACGGGTCTGGGAAGTTGGGATTCTGGATTTTTATTCAGACCATAACTTTTTATCTGTACATTATTTTTCAGTGAAATCAATTTTGTATTTTTCTTTATTTAATTATCTACAACTTTCATGTACAAAGTTTCTTTATTTGATATATAAAAAGTGGAACCAAAAATAGGTCCCAAAATGAATAAAGAATGAATAGAAAGTATAGGTATTTATACTGTATTTTTGACCTTATCTCCCCCTACTTTATTCCTTGTCGACCTAGTCATCGAGATGCCTAGGTCTCGGTGTTTCGGGTCATAAAATATTTACAATATTTTATTCTTTTTCTTTTCTTTTCTGTATTCTATAATTTTGGCTTTAAAAACCGCAATTTATACAATATTTACACACATGTACATGAATGCTAAAATGCCTAAATAAAGCCTATTTACACACATTTACTAGGGTTTTTAAGGCCAAAATGATAGAATAAAGATGATGAAATGTAGATTAATCATATACTCTTGGGATCATCAACGACTGCGAGGCAACACGATAGAGCTCTAGGCCTCTCGCCGGAGCTCTGTTCGCACTGCATGCACCTGATGGAGGAGGAGACTTTGAGCATACAACTATCATTGGATGACGTCCCTTCGGCATTCATCCAATGGCCCAGGAAGAGCCACGTCGCCCGCACCAAACTTCCAGGTTCGGGTGAGACTGGGACTCCCACCGAAGCACCATAATCCGCCACTCGGCCTGTGCCTCTGCCTGCTCCCGAACCTAGCCCGCGCGTGTGCCATGCATGTGCGGGCTGGGGTATTTGCATGCATGTCCTCCATGCATCCTGATTTTGCAGAAAGGTCCACCCAGGCGTGTGCCTCACGTGCGTGCCTGGGTATTTGATGAATCTCCATTTCATCACCTTTATTCTATCATTTTGGCCTCAAAAACCCCAGCAAATGCATGTAAATAACATTAATTTGTATATAACAACATTCATTGTTTCTTGTATTTATTGTACATTAAATAAGGTTTTTAATGCCAAAATTATAGAATAAAGAGAAGGAAAGAAAAAGGAATAAAATATTGCAAATATTTTATGACCCTAACCCCGAGACCAAGTCCAGAATGGAATTGGTCGACAAGGAATAAAATAGGGGGAGATAAGGGCCAATTATCCAATAAATACTCCATTCATTTATGCATTTTTGGCACCTATTTTGTACATATTTATTTATTCATCAAATAAAGAAACTTTGTTCATGAAAGTTGTAGATAATAATATAAATAAAAATACAAAATTGAGTTTGTGTAAAAATAATACTCAATGTACATTTTATACACAGAATAAAAAGCCAAAATCTCAACTTCACAGACCCATATCTTGCAAATAAAAACTCCAAATCAACCAAACTCACCTTTAATTGTATATAGCATTTCATAAACTATTTTATAAAATTGATTTCATAATTTTTGGAGTCCATCTATGAAAGTTAGGTTTTTGGCCCTTCTTGTACATAATACCTGATTAAAATATTCATTTTATTCAATATTCATTATTTTTATAAATCCATATTTTTAGAATCTTGTAAATAATGTATATAATACATGTACATAATAAAAGTAAAAGAAAACCAAAAAGAATTTGTAAAATAAAAATAAGTCTATAAAATACATAGACAAAATACCTATGCTACCTAATGTACATAAATAAAAAGAGAAAAGCATTCTTTAATTATTTCATTCTTTTATATTTTTATAATAATGTATATCTTATATATATATTGTTAAAAATACCAAGCTAAAATAAAAACAAATAAAATCCATTAAATAAATACAATGTATATAATATATAGGTAAAGTACCTATAAGTATACTTACATATACATAGACCTACTTATTTAAAAATACAAATAAACTTATAAAAATCAAACAAAAATATCTTTATACTCACAAAAATAAATTATAAATTTATAAAATAAGCCAAGAAAATAATAAAAGAAAATAAATAAATTAAAAATAAAATACCCAAAATACATGTAAATACATACATATACAAATTATCCAAATAAAACTATAACAAAACACCTCGAAAAATTCAATAAAAATCATAAATAAATACTAGATGAAATAATACACATTTTTTATTTTATAAGAAAAAATTAATAAAATCATTTAGGGCGTCAAATAAATCCATCTTCCTTCAGATTTGCTATTTTGTCTCGTAGCGGCTTACGTGGCCCAATGAGGCGCCGGCCAACGTTGACTCCCAGGTCAACTGTTCCATCCCTCGCCTGGCGTCTCTGAACTATCTATTCCCCCGATTTCATGCCTTTTTCCCGGGCACACCATCCATCAATCGACAACGCTTCCTTCGCAAGAATTGTTCCCTAATCTTCCATGATACCCGCCGAAATCAAAGATCAACGGGATGTTCATTGGATCAGCCAATAATCGCCGGGTAATAAGGCCCCTTGCCAATGTTTATAAATAAAAAGCTCCGCCTCCTTCCTCGAATTTGGCCACTTTTATTCCAACCTAAAGCCTAGATCTCGTTCCTGGAGTGTTCCTCGTGACAGGGGGAGCAACCCAGCGCCGTGACTCGGCCGGAGGGAGGAGATTTTGACGCGGCGGAGCTCCGGCGTCCGCCCTGCTCCCTGGAGGCCCCCAGGTATAAGAGCTGCCCTTTCTATGCATTTTTAGTTAGTTTTAGATTCTAGCTTTTCATTCCCGTCATTAGAATAGGTTTTGATTAATGCCTGTAGTTTAGAAATCGAATTTCGAAGTTCGCCGGAGCTCCGCTCCGACGACTTCTCCACTGTGGATCTGACCGTATCCGACCGCCCTGTTCACCCCAGTTCTTCCAGGTGCCTTCCGCACCGTTGGATCGAGTGGGACGGCCCAGATTGAACGCCGACCGTTCGATGAAGATGTACATCCACCGTCAGATCAGCCAGGGGGTTCTAATCCTGGCCCTTCATCGCCGAACCGATGTCCGCCGTCCGATGGCCGCCACGTGGATAAGTGGCGCCTCCAGCGCCGCAGGATGAAAAGCCTTGTTTAAGGGGTAAATTTCATACCAAGCCCCTTACTTTTTGTATTTATTATTTAATGCCAAAAATATAAGTTTCAGTTGTAAATAAAACGTATATTTTGCGGAAGGACCCCCGATGTCTCAAGATTTGCACTTTAGTCCTCCCGCACCTCACGTGCAGCACCACGTGAGGCGCGTGAAAATTTGCATCTAAACCCTGCCGGGTTCTTGTATTTATTAAATGGTCCTGAAAATAAAAGTTAACGTGTATTTTTTGTTGTAATTTTTGCATGTATGCCCCTGCGACTTATTTTATTTGCAAAAACACCCCTGCCAGGCCATTTAATTTTTGAAGGCTTTGTCTATTTATTTTATGCTTCATATTCAATCGAAAAATCTTGAAAAAATAGACTTAAGCTCCTGTTTGGTCATGCTTGAACGCCATATTTTTAGTTTTGCATTTTGTTGCATTTTTGCATTTATTAAAATTCAAAAACATGTCTATTATTCCCTGTCTAACTTATAAAATCCCAAAAAAATATGAAAATGCCTCGAAAAATTCCAAAAAAATTACCTATGGTATATTTTGACCTATATTAGTGTCAGTCCAAAAATCCCTAAAAATCTCAAAAAGAAAACCTTAAAAATTCAAAAATACCCAAAAACTTCAAAAAAATTATAAAAAATCAAAGAAAAATCAGAAAAATATAAACTCAGGCCCTATTTATGCTACATTTTATTATCGTTATTAGAAAATTAGGGTGGAGAATTTTTGAGGCTGTCAGCTATTTTTAGTCTCTATTTTTGTGACAGCCAGGACCTAGTCCACTGTTTGCTATTATTTAGCTATTTAGAAATACTAAAACTATTTGCAAAAATACCCAAAAATTATAAAAACAGTAAAAAGCCATGAAAATTCCAAAAAGACCTTTTTCCTGAATTTTTAACTATTTTTGAGTATTTTTGTGAATATTCTAATACCCCCTTTATGTATATATATATCTATATATCCTAAAAAAAAAGAAAAAAAATTTATATATATGTAATTAGTTATATGTATTCTCATTAATCTTAACATAAAAAAAATAATATACCTATATATTTATTTTATTCATATATACCTATATATATATTACATGCATTATAGGCTATATACTTACCCTCTGTGGGTATATATAATTAATATATTTGTATTATATACATATATATATAATATTTAATATATTTTAATAATATTAATAAAAAAATAAAAATAAATAAAAAAATAAAAAAAATAAAAACCCACACAAGGATGACTGTGATTGACATGTAGGCTATTGCATTTTGTGTTGCTCTCTGTGGTTCGACCTCTACATACTTGTCACTATACATTTTATGGTAGAGTAAATAAAGATTAATTCACATTTATTTTTGAGCTTGATTGTTGTATTCTTTGGATTGTGGGTTAATTGCTGGTTGACTGGATGATTTGTGAGCGGTCGCCTCAGCAACACACTTTTTATTATTCATAGAGACCCTCGTGAACAACTGGTTATCAGTATTTTACAGGAAACCCCCACCATTTATCGATAATTGTAGAAATACCCCCCCCCCCATATAGGAAAATTTACAAAGAGCCCCCTTCACATTTGCAAATTGCAAATAGGTCTCTCAAAGACCTCTTGGAATTATTTATCATTTTCTTTTTCACATTTTTACTACATTTATGCCCGTGCACTATTTATTTCAGATCTTGAGCATCTAGACTCCAAATGAATTGATTTCAGTTCCATTTTGTTGTTATTTTCATGCCCTATCCAATGACATAATCTATTTCATGTTTTGACTCTAATCAAATATGATAATTTTTGAGATCTATAGTGTCTCCTACTCTTTAATTAAAATATCATTAATTATCCTTATTGCTCAATTTGATTTTGAAATCGATCCATATTCTATTGCTCTTTGGTATAGTTATTTTGGGCATTTTTGTACATTATTGTTTGCATATTCATATATTGCATATCATATACATATCATCTTTTTTTAATCTGCATAAAATCAAACTAAATTGCATGCATCATATTTATGTGCCATTCAGTTTGCATTGTATTTTGTGCATTTAAGTTTTGCATATGAAGACCTAGATTTAGAATTTAATCACTTATATTTAATCAATAATTTTCGACGAATTTACTAGGAGGCTCGTGTCACTGTGTTCGACCTTGGTACATTTACGAAGTAAAATAATTGCCACATATTCGAAGTTGTGGTCTTTGCTGAATCGAAATCTATCTCATGTACTACAACAATGTCCGAATATTAGAGAGGCAGATTTCATGTTCATCAAATGGCGTTGTTGCCAGGAACATGACTCATCATTTTTGTTTATTGAATTTTATTTCATTATTTTTGATGTGATTATTTTCAGAAATTAAGGTCTTCACATTGTATTTGTTCTTGCATCGTTTTTTGATTGTTTTTCTTTATATTTATCTGACATTTTTCTTTTGTGGTAGGGCCCATGGAGATCGAGGATGCTTGAGAACCATGGAGGCGTGGAGTCGGGAGCTCCCGCTTTGAGGAGCCACAGAAGAAACCCAAAAGAATTCAAGGAACTGAGTCAACATTTTGTTGACACATCCCATGTTGTAAATATTGTACTAATAGCATTTCTAGTGGTCCTCGTTTGAGGCTCGCGTGTGTTAAAAAAATGAACAAGGTATGTGGTGTGTGAAGTCTCACCCTAGTCCGGGTGAGGCTTCTCTTGAGTGTCGACCTCATACTAGGCACACGGCTCTCCGAGCTCTATCATTTTCCTATCTTTTGTGCTTGCTTCATAGGTAGGATACACTTAATCACAATACACACGTACATCGCTTCGCTTAGCCAAATTAACTTGAATTCTTCCCCACTAATAGAAGCATGTTTAGAGTAAGGTTTCTTCAATTTGCATGCATGTAGAGTAAAATTTCAATTTCAATCTTGCATATGCATGAAGAAGGTTGGAGGCACTGTAAGTATCTCTCAAGCATGCATCATGGTTTTCACGAATGCACTGGCCTTTCTCGTTCTTCCCCCGATTTGTTACTTAAGGATATGAAAGGAATTTGGGACTAGCCGATCGACGATGCGTGTTTGACTTGTATTCACATTGACTTCAGTTATAACTAAAGCTAAACTGGGACTGATAATGCAAGTTGATGAAAAAGGAATAAAAATCACTCCTGGATTATGGGAGAACAACCCCCATCATTGTATGGAGGTTATGTGGAATGCTGAGAGGTGAGGATGTATCCCCAGGATAGTGCCCAAAACCTAGCCTTAAAAACCTGCGTAATGTGCTTTAATTTTGTATGACCACTAATAAAACTGATAAAATAAATGACCACCATTTGTTGATCTTCATGTGTGTGTTTCTGAAACATGGGGTATTGTCTGCTTAGTTGAGCCTGATTGTGTCTTCTTCCAACCCTCCCATAATCCTAGATGATCTACCCCCTGCCCCTCTCCATCCATTCATCTGTGCAAATCCACTCCACCCTCTAACCCTAGCTGATCTACGATTCCCCAGCCTGAATTCCACATCAAAATACTTAGGCTACTTTTCAGCCTAAGTATAGGGGGGACTCGAGCCATTCATTCTTCCCTCTTCTTGTCTTCTTACAATTAGGTCATTTTACCCTAAGTATAGGGGGGTCATCTGAGTCAGTTATGCTATATCACCTTGTATTCGACTTGAGCCATGGCTTCATATCACTTTATCCTATGAGGACATAGCAAAAGTTAATTATGCGGGGTATATCGTATATATTTTACATATACTTTATCCATATCTCGTATTTTGAAATTTTTGAAACATTTTTTGGCTAGGATTTAAGTATTCTTGTGAGCTAATTGTTGCAATTGAAAAACCTTTTCAAAATTGAGGTACTAACTTCTTGTAAACACAATTAACCCTATTAAAAAATCTCATAAAAATCTGAAAATTAAAATCTTTTCTTGAGCTGTGATTATGACTACTAAGCTTAGAAATGAGGAGTCATTCTCAGTGAGGGAACTACGATCTCCCTTAGCAGAGTGGGTGGTTAAAAGTAGGGGTGCACATGGATTGGATAAAATCCGTAATCCGATCCAATCCGATGCTATTGGATTGGATCGTTTGGTTTTGTTATTCTAATGGATCGAATCAGATTGGACTTTTTCAAATCCGTTCAAGTATGGATTGGATCAGATCTTTAATAAAATCCAATCCGATCCAATTTGATAATCCGTTAATACACACACATATACATACACACATACATATATACAAACACACACACACACACACATACATACGTACATATAATATCTAGTGCAACCATTTTGAATTTCTCTATGACCATAATCAATGCATTCATCTCATTTTTTCTCGTACTAATCTTAAATACAAGTCCTCCTTCTACAACCCTTTCTTCTCTTTGAAAGCCAAATGTTAAATCTCGAAAATAATAAAGTATGATTGTAATTTTTAAAATTGTATTCCATGTTCAGTTATCTCCTCCTAATTTTTCCCTCCTCTCATTTCACTCTGGACTACCAATATTTGTTTTAGTTCTTTCTCAATCCATTTCATCGTTGCACGCCCTATGCATTGTTATTCCCCTTAGTACAACACATCTCCCCCTCCCTCGTGATGTCGCCATACAAAACCATCCCCCTCACATGCAACACTATTTGTCGTAAGCATGATGTCACTTTTCCGATGTTCATTAAAAGGAATATAGTTTGGGATAATTGCCTAACATGTTTGTTAGTTATTCTTCACACTTTTACTTCTCATCTTTTACTTGCTATCACTTGAAACCTTATTATAAAGATGCAACTGGATCGTTTACATGATCAAGTGTAACACACCCATCTAAGAGCAAATAAGCAATATTTTAATTCCTTTTATTTTTAAATTGATATATAGTTTTGTTTCATATTATTCACAAATGTGTACATTTTTAATATAGGTATACAAATAAATTCTATTTCAAGTTGAATTTAAATGAGAGGTACTCTTTTCAAGCATTGTGTTATATTTAAGTTGGTTTTGTCTAGGTTATTCAATCGAGTATGAATGTTATTTGGTTATTGTTTGTTAATGATATATTATAGAGCTTTGAAGGTGTTCTTAGAAGTGGTTGGGTTAATCATGGACTTCATCAATATCCGACTACAGAGATCACGTTTTTATTTATTTTAGTCGTCTGTATATCCTTATTTGGTAACTTGTATTTTTCTTATTTGAATCATTTGTTGAAAGTTAATTGTAAAAAATAAAACAATGCATCATTTGTAAGAAGAAACTCATATTTTAAATTCAATAGAATCATTTAGTTTGAATATGCAATCTTCAAATTTTCACATTAGATCAATGAAATCCTTTGACATTCATTTGATTAGGCATTTCTCTTTTCTATATCTATTCATATTATTGAATTTTAAGATATTATTCAATGTCGAGGGCTGGTAGGCTATAAAATACAAACCCGAGAGAGTATATTATTGAGCGGGAAATGTAAATGTAAAAATTTCGATCCAATCCATAATTCGATGGATTAGATTTGATTGGATTGAAGTATTTAATGGATTGGATTGGATTAGAAAAATAAAAATCCGTTAACATTGGATTGGACACGGATTAAGCTAAAATCTGATCCAATCCGATCCACGTGCACCCCTAGTTAAAAGAGTAAGAATTACACCTTCTTAAAGTAACAATGATAGCCGTCTAACGGTCCGTACTTACGCCCATACTGGCTGGAAATAGATGCAACTATTCATATGAGCATGGGTCAGTCATTATTTCTCTTGAGATTAAAAAAATCTCATAAAAATGTAAAACTCAAAAATCACAAAAATTCACTAACTTTGGAGTTGGTGTATTCTTGACACATTCATTATCACTAAAGGCTTCAGGAGTTGAGGACACTTGATTTCTGAGATCTTGAGAGTCTGAATTAACCAATTTTTAGTCATTAGCATGTTGAAACTTAATAATTCACACTTCCCTAGTTTGAAAGATTTGAGCGTTATATTGCACTCTTTATCTCTACCTTCTAAAGAATATGATCAACACATCACTTTCACAACTTCATGATTGATGACATGAGTTGAGTTATCACTTGAGGAACTGAGACTGGGGATTTGGGTTAAGACCTGATTTAATAATACTCGAGGATGGGACAAAGTCAATGAAGGCTTCAAGAAAACTGAGTGTCAGCAAACCCTAGCCAGTATGTGAACAAGTTCACATGCTATCTTTTGATATTTACCTATGTGCCAGGGGTGTGATGAAATGAAATAATTGTTTATCAGTGTGCACCAACTCTTGGTAAAAGTAGTGGAGATAGCCAAACATTAATGAAATAAAATTTGAGAGAAGTGCTCTCATACAAAGAAAGGCTCTATAATTACAAGTACAAATTCAAAGAGCTTCCCCCAATGGCGAGCGCTGCCAACCATTTCAAAGTGTTCACTTGGACCAAATGCTATTAGGACCTAGGAGTCAGGCTAGCACCAAAAAAGGTCTCTGCATCGTATAGTGATACAAGTCCGAGTGTCGATGGTATCTTAGATACTCAAAAGAGACATACCTCGGTGTACTCCCAGGAAAACAAGTGCAGACGACTCTGAACTCTCTTTATGGACACATTGATCAACAAACAAAAATATACATGTGTTGAGTAATAAGGCACTCGAGAGGACCCTTGTTCCAATGTGAGGGAGAGAAGAAAAATACACAATCCTATGCCCTCCATCATCTGGCCTTCCATCTACACGTTCATGTCTAACAAACTAATGAGACGGTGGATTGAATGATAGAACTGACTTATTCCCTAGTGTTGAGGATTAGGTCTAGAGGAGAGTTTAATGGACTGGAAACTTGGATGGCATCTTGACTCAACTCTCATAAATGCATTACATTAAATGTTATATCCTTATATTATACATACAAACAGAGAGTCTGATAAATAGAGAAGTTGTATTCCTTTTGAGTAGAGCATGATGAGCTCAGAATTTTAGGATCACTTAGATTAAGGGTCTTTGATGAAATGAGCCTTGAAAATTCACATGCACTGTCAGGAATTAATCTAGTTCCTTCATTCTTTAGATGCTCGAGAACAAACATAGTTTAAGTATAAGGCATGATGAATCTCAGATATATCATTATAAAATCCATTTATTATCCTCCAAACTTAAACAAATCAATAAAAACCACAAATAATTCATTAATATTAACTTTTATTATGTTGTATATAATTAAATACATTATGTATATAATTAACTCTAATTATTAACCCTAATTTATTGCATTGAATAGTAACATTTTTCTTATTTTCTTTATTATTAAAAGCCCCTAAAAAATTATAGTAATTATTGTATATATTTATTTTAAGATTTAAAGGAAATTAAAAATACAAAAAATAACAAAACCCTTAAAATAAGTATTTTAATTACTTAAAAATGCTTGCAAAAATTACGCTTTGTACAATAGACATATTTTGACTTTTTATTAAATATGAAACTTGTAGATCTCATAGAGAACTATAACTTTCAAGTTTTAACTTTTTTGTAATTAAGATTATAATTATTTTATTTGGATTTTTCTTTGACTTCTCCTATTTTCTAATTTTCTCATTGGGCCACGTGGCTCCCTCTGATTGAGCCACGTGGTCGGACCCTTCTTTGCCGCTCACAAATTCTAGCCACCGTTGGATGCTATCAATCTAACTGCATCTTGATCGCTCGCTCCTGCCTTCGCCTAAGCCTTCCGATCTAATCGCCAAATCTAATCTCACCCCTTCACCCATGCTCCAATCCCAACCATTGGACCACTTGATCCCAACCATTGGACCACTTGATCCAACGGCTGAGCTGCATCTCCTACCTCCTGCTTCCCACGCTCCAGCCGTTACAACTCTTCGAGACCTCACCCACTTCCCCCCACCAAGCATGCCCAACCTCCTATTCACGCCCTAACACCACCCCTACAAAACTCAGACATCCATCATCTTCACACAGCCGCCAATCAATACTGCCATCACTCTGAGCCTTCACCATCGCCGTTCAAAATCCTCCGCTCCTTAGCCTGTAACTGCCAACTCCACATAAATACTCCGCCTCCGCCTCTTCTCTTCGTCGTCTACCATTCTACACCTAAAGCCCTCTCCATCCTCTTCCTTCTTGTGACAAAGGAAGATCGAGATGATGAGCGATAATGGGTTGTTAGGTCGGTGTCGAACCATGGCCACCATGGCCATGCCGTAGCTGCCCTAGGTGCTGCTGAGCTCGTTGGTGTAGATGATCAGCTCGAGCGATGACCTGAGCATCTTTGGATGCTTAGCCCAAGCTCTTTCTCCGCCTAGGACTCTCTCTGACTAGGTAATATCCTCCACCTCTTTTTCCACTGATTTCTTGCATTTTCCCGTGCATACACTCACCATCTTCGATCACCAACCATTCCACCACCATCGCCACGCAACCCAGACCTTTGTGTCACCATCTTCCTTCTCCAGAACTCCTCCCCACTCTGACCCATCTCCTCCATCGTCAAGGAGGAGGAATCATCATGCCTCCACCCTCTACACCCTCGACATGCCTTCATCTCGCTCACAACCATCACACACACACTCGCTTTGTATATACTAACACTTGCAGGTATTGCACATATTCAATGGCTGGAGTTTGGTCGGAGCTATGTTCTACAGCTCAGCCTCCGGCGTAGCTCTGTTTTCAACGGCTTCCGACCATCCCCGTGTCTCCTCTACCGTCCGAGCTTCAACGCCAACCTCCCAGGATACTACTGGATCGCCAACGACTGCGGGGTAGCACAACAAAGCTCTAGGCCTCTCGCCAGAGCTCTGTTCACGCTCCCACACCTGATGGAGGAGGAAACTTTTGAGTGTACAATGCTGTTGGACGGCAGCCCTTTGGCGTTCATCCAACTGCCCAGGAAGAGCCACGTTGCCCGCACCAGACCTCCAGGCTCAGGTGAGATCATGCCTCCTGCCGAAGAACCATAATCCGCCACGCGGCCCGTGCCTCCGCCCGCTCCTGAACCTAGCCCACACGTGTGCCATGCGCGTGCGGGCTCGGGTATTTGAATGGAGTCCCTCCATGCTTCCTGATTTTGCAGAAAGTTCCACCTAGTCGCATGCCTTACATGTGCACCTGGGTATTTTATAGGAAATCCCCCCATCTCTTATTGATAATTGCAGAAAGTCCCCCACTCATAAGGAAGATTTACAAAGAGGCCCCTTCGACTTTCGAAATTACAAATAGGTCCCTCAATGTCCTATTTGTAATTATTCATCATTTTATTTTTCATATTTTTACTACATTTATGCCCTTGAACTATTTATTTCATATCCTGAGCATCTGGATTCTAAATGAGTTGATTTTAGTTCCATTTTGTTGCTATTTTCATGCTCTATCTAATGGTATAGTATATTTCACACCTAATTAAATGTGATAATTTCTAAGATCTATAGTGTCTCATGCTCTTTAATTTAAATTTCATTAATTATCATTATTGCTCAATTTGACTCTGAAATCTATCCATATTCTATTACTCTTTGGTATAGTTATTTTGGGCATTTTTGTACATTATTGTTTTCATATTCATATGTTGCATATCATACACTCAATATATCTTTTTAACGTGCATAAAACCAAACTAAAATGCATGCATCATATTTATGCACCATTCAGTTTGCATTGTATTTTGTGCATTTAAGTTTGCATATGAAGACCTAGATTTAGAATTTATTCACTTATATTTAATCAATACTTTTCAATGATTACATTAGGAGGCTTGTGTCCCTGTGTTCTACCTTGGTATACTTACCAAGTAAAATAATTGCCACATATTTGAAGTTGTGGTCTTTGCTAAATTGAAATCTGTCTCTTGTACTACAACAATATCATAATATTAAAGAGGCGGATTTCAAGTTCATCACACCCAAAACATCGATTATGGTCGGAGGCGAGCACGTGCTTCTCCCAAACCCACAAGAGACAGATCTGTAGACTTAGGGTGTAGGTCTTGGTTTTTGGGCTCTAACCATACAACTACGTCCTCATCCACTCATAGTCTAGAGATATGTACTTGTGCACATGGACATGGTTGCTTTCCCACAAACAATGATTTTCAAATTTATTCTAATTAATTTTTAGTCACCTTGTTTATCTGTCTTGTCTCCTTATTTTAATTTGATTATCACTTTTCATTTGTGTGGAGATCAATACACGTCTACATGTGGATTCTGATTTCCTTTAAATCCTAGATGAGTAGAAACCGAGGGAGAATCGAAAAAGTCGTGCAACGAAAATCACAATGATGAATGCAAAGTCAGAAATACTTACCGTGCTTCCTCACAATCTTTGTGCAAGATGCTAAGCAAAATTTAAATTCACTAACAAATATTTCTAATTCATGCTTGGGAAACCACATCTAAAACACACATTTCTATTAGCGAGTGATAAAATAAATTAATTTATCTAAGTGAAATCCGATTTAGTGCATCTAATTAATGTGAAAGTGTGGACCTACTCCGGCGAGCAAAATCCTACTAGCTCTAATAGTCGCAGTATAATCTTAGGACTACATCAATCACCACAAATATAGGCCGAGTGTCTAGTGTCCGGGTACATGCGGGGTCTTCAAATGAAGATCACTGGAAATAGGCAATTATTACAAATTAATTACAAAATAAATGAATAAAATACTCTCTTCACATAAAATAAAAAACTTCACGCCTTCTCTACGAGCTCGGTCCACATAATCACCCACCTCTGGTTGCTTGGGGTTGCGTCAGCCTCTGAAAAAGTCATGCCGAATCCACCATGTGCTTGCACGAAAAGGAAAATTCAATGTTAGAGATATTCACAAGAAATATATAAAGAAAATAAAATGAATAAAACTGCTGAAAATAAATAAAGAAAACAATTATAAGAAAATTAGGAAATTCCCAATAACGGTGCCGTTTAATGAAGCTCCCAGAATCATCCTTATTAATTTTGTATCATTTTTTGTTAATATAGCCTGGTATTTTAGAAATTGTAAAAAATTGACTACACTAAGAGAATGATATAGAGAATCAAGTCTCGATGTAGATAGATTATTCATTATACTTGAGTAAGTCCTAAGATCGAACTCAGGGAGGTAATATGAGGGTCTAGAGTTAGTGTTAAAATAATCCGAAAATTAGGTTCTCCGAAGTAGAATTATTTTTCATAGTAAATTTATATTTTTTGAATTTTTATTGGTTTTTAAATAGGTGATGTAACTAATTGCTAAAAATATGATGCATGGGTTTTGAAAATATTTTTAATGCAAAGAAAAGTAATGCTATGTGGTAAGAGAGAAATAAATAAATGGCATCTTATTGTGATTTTTAAATGATGAATATGAATGCAATGATAAATGCATGTCAAGTAACAAGCCAATCCAAGCAAGTTAATTCAATCTAGAGCATCCCCTTGTTTAATTTGTGAGAAATCAATGTCCAATTAATACCCAATTAAATCCATGGCAAAATGTACAAATTTTAGAGCAATTGAGTCAATCACAATGAATAAGCATGCTTTGAAAAATTGAATAACCTCTTCTAATTATTTGATATTCAATAAAGTCTCAAAATGAAGAATAATAGTTTTATATGATAGAGAATTAAAAAAGCTTCAAAATGATAGAAAGTACACTGAAATCTGAAATCCGACTTTGAATGCACATATATGAATCATAGAATTTCAAGGACCTATTTGTAATAGAAATAATTAAAATAAAAGCAAATTGGGCCCTTTGGGGGTTATCTTGTAATTTCCAATTCTGCTTATATTCACATCATCAGTACAACTTTTAGGCTTAGAGAGGTAAATCAATATCAAACCTTCTCAAGAAATCAGATTTCCTTTTCGTGCCATATGCGCAATGCCCCATGACCTATTCTCAGTAACAATGATGGCTTCACATGCTAGGTAGCACTTTTCTCCTAAAACTATGGTAGGGTTGGCTCCACCTCTTGGGAAACCCTTTCCACTATTGGAAGAAATTTTCTCTGATACCTTCTGTAACATCCCGGACCCCAGACCCGACCTGTTATTGGGGATTACTAGTCCAAACAACCTGTTGGAACTTGGGTCCAACTGGAGCCCTCAACCACATCCCAAAATGCTTAAGCCTATGCTGGCTAGTAGTAGCTGCCTTCTATTTATAGACTACTGCCACACTTTGTAATTACTAGATGTGGTTCAATGTTTGGGATGATACAATTGACCCCACTTATATTCACGACGTCCTCATTATGTAATGGCTTATGACCTATTTCCAGTAATAGTGGCGACTTCACCTGCTTGGTAGCCCTTTCCTCATAACACTATGGTAGGGGCGGCTCCACCTCTTTGGTATCTCTTTATACTATTAGAGGAAATTTGCTCTGATACCATATATAACGTCCCAGGCCCCGGACCCGTACTATTGTTGGGGATTACTGTCCCGAACAACCTGTTGGACTTGGGCCCAATTGGATCCCTCAACCACAACCCGAAATGCTTTAGCCCAGATTATTTAGTAGTATACCTCACTAATTATAAGCTACTACCACACTTTGTGATTACTAGATGTGGTACTATGTTTGAGGTGCTAGTAATTACAAAGTGTGGTAGTCGCTTATGAATTGTAGGTGGTTACTACTAGCCAACCTGGGCTTAAGAATTTTGGGCTGTGGTTGAGGGCTCCAGTTGGGCCCAAGCCCAACATGTTGTCTATGCCAGTAATCCTCAATAACAGACTGAGTCTAGGGCCCCGGATGTTACAGATGGTATCAGAGTGAATTATCTCCAATAGTATATATCCCAAACATATTGCCTCATATAGTAATTACAAAGTGTGGTAGTAGCTTATAATTAGTGAGGGCTACTTCTAAATAACATAAGCTTAAGCATTTTGAAGTGTGGTTGATGGCTCCAGTTGGGCCCAAGCCCAACAGGTTGTCTGGGCAAGTAATCCCCAATAACGAAGCCTGGGGCCTGGGGTGTTACATATGGTATCAGAGCAAATTCCCTCCAATAGTGGAAAGGGCTGCCCAAGAGTTGGAGCCACCCCTACCATAGTGTTTGGAGGAAAGGTCTGCCCAACAGGTGAAGTTTGAATTCTAGGGTTTGGGCCTTAGTGCATCACAGAAGCATGAAAATCTAATCACATGTGATCAAGAGCGACTAGTCAAACTAAGATCTCAGGGCAGCAAAATTCAAAAGTTTAAATAGATGAAACCACAAGATATGCGAATACTTCTCGTACCGTTTCATCAAGATCACAAACAAGTAATAGGATTACCTCTTGAAGCGCGTTTGCGATCACATACGTCTCTAAGCAAAGAGACCGCCTTCCTCAAGTCCGATCCGATGAAGGATGCACTTATGGGTGTGTGGATGAGACACATGTTTCCCACAATCCAAATTGAAGATCTGAGTGTGGAGTCTCCTGATTTTATCGCACAAAATCGATGACCTTCCTCACGAGTAAGATGCACCGAAGAAGGCAGAGATTTACGAGCAGTCGATCAGGAAACACAATGACATCACTATTATTACCATTTTGATTACCCAATTGAATGAGAGTTAATATTTCATTAATCTTCCTCATTGACATCCTTTAAATCACATTAATCCCTTCGTCTTTGGTCTCCATAAAAATACCATGCCTCCCAAAACTCCACGTCACTTACACTTCCTTGTGCAAATAGAGAGAGAGGAAGATAATTACAGAGAGAGAGCGATCGATCTTATTGGAAATCCTCCATCCCCATAGGAGATGACGATGAATGTCAATGGAGCATGACAATTAACGACGCAGATGAAGTCAAGACCAAGTGAACATAGTTTGGAGGTGCTTGTTTCGGACTTGAGGTATGTATTGGTTTTAGGATTGCATATAAACCAAGATCAAATTTGAGATACAATCTATAGATGTATGTAATAGCTTAAGTTTTATATGTATGAATAAAGATCAAATCCGAAATACGATTTATAAATGTATGTATTGATTTCATAAGAAAGTGCATATATAAAATGATTTAGTTGGAGTTAATGAATCTAAATGTATGTCTTGAACTCCTGAGATCATTGTTACAATCTTGATGATTGCACTTGGTACAAGTAGATGTGCGTATTATGTCTCTTTTCCATTATTTACATTAACCTTGAAGTTGAGAAATGTGCACTTACATCGTATTCATTCCTCAACCATGACTTTAAATGAATTAATTATGCGCAATATTATTTGTCATTATCTTTACTGTTGGGATTTCAGATTCGTTCAAAAACTATATACATATAAATTCATAGGTTTCTACTTCTTAACTCTGCTTGTAGGGGATTACAATGGCATTACACCTATATGACAATATACCTCTTGATTTTAATTAACAAAAAGAGAAACAACCTGCCAATGTCCTCCACAAATATATATGAAATCATGAAGAATTAAAATAAAATAAATGCATACCCTTACTATATCACATATGATATATTGTACTTTATGTATTCCCTTCACCAACAAATATACCATTCATGATATGATGATTAATTATACATACACAACTATACCTAACTATGTGAATATCAACTTAACCAATCCAACTATTATATATGAAAATTGGTCCAATATATGAATGGCAAGTTATCATCTAAATTGCTAATGTGAAATTTGTTCTTTTCCAAAAAAAACATTTTATATTAGACAATTTTGATCTAAAGAAAAGTAAGATACGGAAATGGATAAAGCAAAATAGGTATTTTTTATTCAAAATTATAATAATAAATCTGTGTTTGAAGAAAGGGAAACCAACATTATATGGTATTAAGTTTGATTTATTAATAACATGTCGGTGTGCATATTGTTTGGTAAATATACCTTAATTACAATTAAAGTAAGTGACGAAATTATTAATTAAAAGAAATGTGAGGTATAACAGATCAAGGTTAGACGTATTTATAAATATATAACATCCGATAATGACTACCAAGGTAACTAAGTTATCAAAATTTACATCAAGATTTAAGGCACAAACTCATAAAGAGTCACATGGACCACCGCAAGGGGTCGTCTTAGTCCAAGGGGCAACACCACAAAGGGCATATGATTGCAAAGAACCACAGAGGAAAAAATTAAATCATCTACAGTTGTAGCTACACTGTCATGTCATGCCATGAATCGTAAGTGCCAGCGGTTGAAAACGTAACGAGACATGTATATGAAAAATTATGCAATTAAATGGTTTATAAATATAAACATTTACAACTATGCAAAGAAATGGTTTAGGAAAGTAAACCATTACAACCTATGAAAGAAATGGTTTATAAAGGTAAACTATTGCAAGTATGCAAGGAAATGATTTAGGAAGGTAAACCATTACAAGCTATGGAGGAAATAATTTATAAAGGTAAACCATACAAGTTATGAAAGAAATAGTTTGTAAAGGTAAACCAATACATATTATGCAAAAAAATAGTTTAATTAAAGAACACACCATTATATGTTATCCAAGTAAATAGTTTAAATAAAGATAAATCATTATATGTTATGAGAGAAACTGTTTAAAAATAATAAACCATCATGTGTCTTGCGAAGTCATCTTAAAGGGGCTAACATGTAAAGATAATTATGTGATAGAAGAATCTTGTACATGCCATGAATCTTATCAAATATGCCCCATAAGATTAAAAACATGTATGTTCAATATATTCTTATGCATATTACATATGTATACCTATGGACATGAAAGAATCCAAAATACATACGTTAGGAAACAAATTTAGACATGCATGGAAAACGATTAGGCTCGTAGTGATATTTTTTCATGGAAACTCAAGTACATGAACTATGACAGGTTAAAAGGCCGTTGGAATTTCCATGCATGGACCCCGATACACACCGGACATTGGGCTCATGCAAAATTACGTTTATTTATTTCAGGTGAAGAAAATGTTTTATCAAGTACTAAAGTTCCTATGGCAAACTCAATAGGACATTCAATGTGGTATGGTTAATGGTTTATGGTGGATATCTATATGCCCACTGAAACAAAGAATCACATTGTGAAATTATCTAATTTTTCTTTTGCAAGTATACCCTTGTTGATGTTGTAATAATGGGACTTCCGATTGAATTGGATTTTATGGTTCTTTTTTGAGAATTTTTTTGTTTCTCATTGATTACCATGCATGAATCGGTAATGGCTCGGATGCACGACTTAATGTTGCATGCTTCCACATATCCACACAACTTGTTCTGCTACAAATGGTATTAGAGCCAGAGTTCCTCTGGGTGTTATAAATCCACAATAGACAGTGACCTAAGACAGATATGAATATAGTCAAATCTAGGTATTACATACAACTTGTTGACCCCTTTATTTTCTAACTCAGATGGCCCCTCATTCTGGAATTTAAGTAAAAGGTCACAAGTCGTCACTCGAATTATGAAATTGCCAATGTTATACACCAATAATCACCAGAGTTGATAACAACTATGACTCATTAGCGAAAGTATCATTCACAAAGCTTTGGTGGATTTATTCAGAAGGTCTTTATTCTCAACAATCCATTCATCTTATAGGGTAAAAATGATATGGAGAAAGTTTAGCATTGGATGTATTAGATGGAGATGACTTCTGAAATTACAGATAATCATAAAGAGAAGAATCTTTAGGAAATTTTTTTTTCTAAAAAATAAGGAAAGGAGTGATAGACTAAACACAATAAAATCCACTTTTCGAAGATGCTTTCCATTGAGTGAAGGGATTTTACCTTACGTTGTACTAAAATGATGAAAGAGTATGTGATAGTCATATGGCATAAGAGAAGTATAAGAAGAAAGTGAATTGTTCATGAGGTATACATGACCATTCTCAGTTGCATCATGGAAAAAGGGAAATATGCTACTAAGGACTTTTTTTGATGCCCTTCATTTGTTCGTTCAATATTACCTTCTTATAGAGAATTGGATTTCTCCATTGATGTTATCCCATAAACTGCACTATTATCAAAAACTATGTAAACACCACTTATTAATTTGAAAGAACTAAATGATCAATTATAGCGAAAGTGGGATAAGGGAATTTTTTGTTGTGACTCAATGAATCTCCTTAAAGAGCACTTATTCTCTTGGTGAAAAAATAAATATATGTCTTATTCTCTGCATTGGTTATTAAACTATGAATTATGTATCTTTGAGAGATTAACATATACTTCTTGAGATCAATGATTTGTTCATTTGATTACGGTGAGAAAAGATCTTTTCTCAATTAAGATGGAATAAAGGAGGATGATAAATCAGAAATAGTTTCCAAATTAAGGATTCACCATTGTGAATTGTTTTATCATGCATTTTGATCTCACAAATACTTTTGCAGCTTTTACAGAGCTTATGAATATGATTTTTTGAGGAGATCATGATAAGTTTATGATCTATTGTAGATGATATTGTTATATACTTCAGTGATTTGGAGAAATTCCAAGTACATCCCGATATTGTAGTCAAAACCTTTTGTCAGCATTAGCTTTATATGAAGTGCTCTAAATGTAACGTCGGGTTGAACAAATTCATATTCCTTATTATTGTCATATTTAATGATGGCATTGATGCTGGTCAAATTAAAATGAAAGTTATATTACTTTGGAGTTTGTTGAGAAATATTTTAGAGATTCATAGATTTCTAGGATGACATGGTACATTGATGATTCATGTAGAATTTTCTCACATATTACAATAGTATTGAGAAACCTAATTAGAGAGGATGTAAAGTTTATACATTCAGATGAGTGTGAATGGAGTTTTCAAAACTAAAGTAAATGTTGACTATGACTCTGACCGTAAGCTCACCATTATGCATCAGAGGTTGTGTGGTTAAATTAATACATCCGACAAAGAAAATAAGGATATGTTGAATGAAAAAAGTATTGATTTTATATCATGCCAACTAAGATCACAACAGAGTAACTATCCAACTCCTGAGTTGGAGTTTCCTACGCATGACCTGGAGTTAGTAGTGACAACATTTTCTATAATTGATTGGTGACATTATCAATTTAGTGAAAAATATTTTTAGGTATTTTGAAGGATCAAGGTAACAAAAAAAGATGTCAATCTTTCAAAGATGATTGAAACACCCAAGAAGGAAAATTCTGATTTTTTAAAATTGAATATGAAGGTGTAAGATAATATAATGGAAGTGCCACATGGCCAGGATGGACTTTATTACGATATTATCTAAGATACAGAAACACCTTTATGATATTATCTATGTGATTGTAGACCTCATTATCTCACTTTTTACACGTTCACTTGGATTAATCTGGCCCTTATATTTAGGAATTTCCTTGATTGTGATGTAATTGATTAAGACCCAATCCCTAACTATTTACCTACACCTATAGTTCGTAATTGGACCTAATTAATAAAATTAATAAAAGTTAACTCGATCACTTGAGAGGTCACGTGCCACTAGAGGTCGTATACATCGCGTGCAGGATCCGTTATGGTGAACACCGATCATCATCAGAGACCGGACTCCAACCTCTCTCTCTGACTAGTTAACTACAGTTCTTCATGATTAGAAATTTCTCATCTAAGGTCGTTTTCTTCTTGCATCATTTAGGTTAGATTTATTTCTATCTTTAAATTTATGCGCGGATCACCCTGCATGTAGAATGCTGGCAACATGTACACATCTCTTACTTTTCATGCATCATCGTGTTTGACCGCACATCGGCTTTTTTGACTTCTCCCCCCGTTTTGGACCTTAAATAATCAGGAGATTGAAAAATTCATTAGGCGTTTGTTTGCTTATTGAAAAATACCTAAAAAAAGTGATAATTATAAAATTGGGACTGCTAAACAAACTTGACCCTAAAAGACAGTTGACTT
Organism: Ottelia alismoides; assembly: GCA_037367405.1. Lineage (NCBI taxonomy): Eukaryota > Viridiplantae > Streptophyta > Magnoliopsida > Alismatales > Hydrocharitaceae > Ottelia > Ottelia alismoides. Next base: position 692,298 of record JAZKJV010008172.1, on the reverse strand, counting down.
AAAAAACCCATCTTGGGAGAGCAATCCCCTCATTGTTTGGTTTGCTTACGCGAGAGAGTGACCCGCACACTTGGCTAGAGTCATACCTGAACTCTCATCAGACTGTTGGTCTTGGGTTTAGTCGTTCTCAAGTGAGGATTGCTGTGGTCTCCGGTAAAGCGAGTCGCGATATCCTTAACAAAGCGAGTTGATCGGATAGCTGGTAAACGGTCCATAACTTGTACTAGCTAGGAAAGATCTAGCTTTGGGATTGGACCAGTCTCCTGAGAGCATCAAGTTCCTACCAACTCGCTTAATCGCCCTACTAGACTGAATTATCACCTAAATAGTCGACAAGATAAAAAGACCAAACCTTTACAGTCATCAGCTCTCAGTGTTGAGTAGGTGAATTGGGGTTTGTTTGCTGATCTTGTTTGTTTCCAGATCCCATCCGCTTTTTCTACAGATAACGATGACGGGCCGGAGGTCCCTTAGGCAAACCTTGGTTGCACCGCTTTTGAGCACTCCGCCCCATTCATCTAGGTTGGTTCGTGAGAGCCTGGACCCGCTCTATGAACCCGAGTTTGATTCCGCCCTGTTCCCCCTCGACCACCCTTCTTCCAGTCCCGAGGTGCCCGAGCAGAGACCAGAGATGATATTCATTCATTTGACGGCACCTGAGTTCGGGTCTTTTCCTTTGCAGAGACCCAAGAGATGGCCAGCAGCGAGGAGCGCACCGATGGACAACCCCATACCATCACCTATGTTTTAGATCAGGGTGCCATCAACAACACCCTATTCCTGGAAACGATGCAGAGATAGATCAAAGATCATGGGGCTTTCATGACAGACATATGCATAGAGATGGAACAGATGCGAGCTGACCGGGGAGAGTAGAACCGAGCCGGTGGTGGTGAGATACCAGAGTTCGGAGGAGGAGACGGACCACAACCAAAGGAGCTACATGAGCCAGTTCGACCGGCCAGGCTGATGAGAGAGTTGCACAACCTTTGTACGATTCTTACACATCGTTGGATTCAGCTTTCGGTGATCCTGGGAGATTTCAAGCTCCCCCTCAGACGATTTGGTTGTTGCCCAAGTTCCATGGGCTTGCCACCGAGGAGCCGCATCTTTACCTCCAAGAATTTGAGATGATCTGTAGCACGGTCCACGATAGAAACGTGGATGACGACACCATCAAATTGATGGCTTTTTCATTCTCCCTGGTCGATAGAGCAGCCTACTGGCTGAAACATTTAGGGAGATATGTCACTTCGTGGGAACAACTCCGAACCGAGTGCTAGAACAAGTACTATCCACTCGGCCGGACGAATGCAGCTCGATCATTGATCAACAACTTCTCCATGATCCCTAATGAGCAATTCCATGAAGCTTGGTATCGATTCTGCATGCTCATCGATCGGTGTCCACATCATGATATTTCCAAGCCCAATTTGGTATAGAGTTTCTTTTGTGGGATGATACCGGAGCTTCAGGGGTTTGTGCATGCTTCTTGTAGGGGTTCTTATTTTGCCAAAGACGAGGACCAGATCTGGGCCATATATGAGGAGATGGCCGAGAACTACACCGTCATGTCCCAGATCCATCTCTACACTCAAGGGAAGCACCCGCTCCAGGCCGTGACCTATCACAGGATATCACACGTCGATGCAGGTCCATCCACCTCGTTAGCAGCTGCAGCACATGCAGAGTCATCGGCCACTGATATGGGCATCATCAACAAGAAGCTGGACTGCATCGAGATTATCGAGAAGAAGCAGTGCGAGGGCATGACGCATATCGATCAGTTGGCACAGACATTGAGTGACATGAAGACCCAGATCATGTGTCTCCAGGAGGCACAGATGGCTTCTCAGCCCCGTCTCAGGTCACGGGCTGACCCTAGCAGCAACAACTCGACCCAGCACTCCACCTAGTACAAACAGGTTCACCATATCCAGGTGGAGCCATTCCAGCAACCGCATCACTGGTACCTTCATCCACCACCGTCTCAGGACACTCAGATGGTGGTGTATCAATAGGATCAACCCCTAGTAGTCCTTCCTCCACCCCCTTCGAGCAAGAGCCGTTTGTTGGACATGCGAGCCCACGGCGAGCCATTATAAAATAAATGTTATTGCAATTCACTCCTTAATCTGAAATAAAGAGTACATAGTTTGCATAATAGGTCCCTTAGTGCAATTAGGGTTATGTACCATGGCCATCTTAATGATCATACAACTGTTGATTCAATTATTGAATCATAGAGGCTGGTGCTTAGATGAATATCTAATGAGTTAGATTGAGGACTCATCAAGCACCATCAAATGATTATTAAGAGATGATCCCCAGCCTGAGTAGGAGATGGCAATCCTTTCTCAGTTAGGCTGATATCTGACCGACTTCTTGATGCAGGTCCTCTGCATAGGAATAGAGATTCGGAGGTGTCAGATTAGTTAGGTCAAAGAGTTGACTTAAAGAGATCGAGATAACCAAAGTCCTATATCATATGCTGTCATGGTATAGGCACACATCCTCTGACCGGAGACAGATGTGTTACTATATGTCTGAGTATGTACATTTGGCAGACCAATAGGTTGATGACCTAATCAAGGTCTATACACCGACGCGCTGGTGTGCATATAAGGGCATATGAGTAATACGATCTCTAAAAGGGATCATACAGGTTCACTACTGAACCGGAAGACATGAGCTCACTCATGAGATATTGGGAAGAATCAAATTCCGTGCGCACGGTCGTCTCGCTTTGAAAGTTTGACTGAATTTGTTGGTTTGATATATACTTTTGGAAAGTATATGATCAAGACCTAGGTATGATATATGCTTTTGGAAAGTATATGATCAATACCGACTCCCAATGATCGAATGAGAAACTTATTGATAAAACCATGAAGTAGACAGTATAAAGTTGATCCAATACTTCGGGTTTAATCTGAGTCTTCCAGTATGCAGGATGTACATGTATTAGGAATACCCGAGGGTGATGTGATCATAAACGATTGTATAACCATGACGCTTCCATTCCTAGGGAGTGATGAAACGGGTCTGGATTTTAGTGACTCCTCTCAGTAGAGAAGTAATCTTATCTTAGTCCAATTATTGGACATTGATCTGAATATAATTCAGATGCAATGAGAAGATTAGATTTGCGGTCTTGATTTAATCAAGCATCTATGGGAGGCCCGCGATCTGGATCTGAGATATGATCTCAATATCCATGTCACTATACGTGGAACAATACAATCGCCCTGTCCTTATCTCCAAGTATTCGCGGAGAAAGCGCATTATCCTTGAAAGAGTTCATGGATAATTCTATTGTTGATACATGTATCCGAGCATTGAGAAAATGGATAATTAAATGTGATTTAATTATCAAGATTAATATGACTTTGATTCATATTATAAAGAGAGTTATCTTAGATAATTAAAAGTGATTTGATTATCAAAGATGTGAATAATGTGAATGTGATTCATATTATTTGAACACATGAGATAAAGAGATCCAAGATGATTAAATATGATTTAATTATCAAGGATAAGAATAATGTGGATAGTAATATCCAATTATTCATATATATTATAAATGTGATTTATAATGTATTAGAGAGAGTTAAATATAATTTATATTAATAGATTAATTATTAATGTGTATTGGATACACATTGTCTAATTAATTGAAAATGTAATTTACATTTGGTTTTGGGTTGTGAATATGACTCACAATATTCCCAAAATTAACTGAGAATTATTTTGGTGAATTAAAATACCAACAAATTGTTGTTGGAAAATAAGTAGAGAGAAATTCAAGGAGATGTGCAATCTCATGGATTGCCATGAGATTGCCCTCCCTTTTGGAAAGAGGGGGGCGGCACCAATTTCCTTGTAAAATTGGTGGCCGTCCCCCGCTTGGATCATCAACATGGATTGCGTGAAGCACGCGATTCATCCCCGCGCTCGCAAGCGCCTCCTCCGCTGGATCGGACTTGAGACAGGAGGTCTCTTCGTTTAGAGACTCGATCGCAACCACGCTTCAAGAGGTAATCCTATTACTTGTTTGTGCTTTAGACGTAACGATTCGAGAAGTGTTCTTGGATCATGTGGTTTCGTCGTATAAAATTTTTTTAAATTCCGCTGCACCGAGCAACTAGTCCGACTAGTCGCTCCTCGTCGTATTCGATACGACGCTCACACTTCCGTGATGCGCTTGAAGATCTAACCATATCCTTCAAGTGGTATCAGAGCCTTAGGTCGACGGTTTCGAATATGATTCGCAAATCGAGGACGACTTGGGTTCGTTAAGGTCGCGAAAGTTTTCTTCGCATTTGATTTCGCAGATCTGTTTAGTAAATAAATTCGGCACTGTTTAAATTGTTTAAACACAAATTTAATACTTGGATTTTGTTCCCCATTAAATAAGGAAAACATAGGATCTGAGTTTGCGTAAATCGGATTTCGTTTGCTCTAGATATGGTTGTTTTAATGAACATGTATTCTGCGAATCTTAACGTAATTAAGGAGTTTATTACTGTTTAATGACGCCTCGAAATGCATGCAAATCACATAGGTTCTGTTGTAAATCAAGTTGGCAAACCATGGAAACTTACTTTGCTTAATTTGGATTTAAATTGATTGAGATATGCTAACTTTAGTAAGTAGGGGTCACTGCTGAAATTACTTTCCTAATCAAGAACCATGTGATTGTCAATTAATGAAATTAATTGTTAATTTCGAGAAATAATTATGGAAAATATTTGAGAAATATTGGAAGATGATTATTTCCTTAATTGACTTGACCTCAACCAATTAATTGATTAGATTTGATCTAGATCATAATTGGAAACACAATCATCAAACTCCTTGCTTGAATAGGATTGGGAATTTGTCTAGCAAATTTCCTTATAATCAAAATTGTTTTGATTACTATATGGTATAATTTCGGTTGAAGAACCGATGATCATCTCAAGTACAAATTAATCAATTTGGCATTATCCTTTCCCAAGACGGATATGGTGTCTAGTCGGGGATCGCTGGGGTAGCGGGTTGCAACGTATGCGGTCCGTCCCACTCCCGCCGGTACTGGCCATGACAGCGATTAGGGCCGGGATAATGTTCGAGGGATTAAGATGTATTTTTCTAATTATTAAAATACGAATTAATACGTACTTTGAGAATAATACTATATATATTCAAGTAAGACAATCAAGTTTGATTGATTGAATTGGATTGATAATTAATTTAATATGATTAAGTTAATTATATCCAATAAAATACTCTAATATGATTGGAGTTAATAATTCCCTTGGAAGAATTAATTATATGAATGTGATTCATATAAATTAATTTAATTTGAATAAGATATGGAGGATCACATAAGTGACATCCATGGTCTCCCGTCAAGGCGAAGAGTTTCGTCGCCAGATATTATATGTAGGAGACGCCTGTCCGAAGTGACAGTTCCTACATATGATCCATTTGGATCGGGCTCGTCGCTTCTCGAAAGAGTAAGGACGTATGCGTAGTGACCCCAATATCGGGTCCTCATATTATTGGCGCGATATTGGATTGCGCATAGCGAGTTGTATTCCTGTTGACGGTTGGTTCAATTAATGACGGGTCAACATCACCTTAGGGGTGGTGGGCCCGAGTATTAAAGATCGAATTGGGAGATGCAAGTTGGACTTGCAAGGCGGAATGTGTTCCCTCTTCTTTTTATCCGAGTTGTAGGTTCTCATATTATTGGGATGCAACAAAGATAAGGAAGGAGATCCCAGATCTTCCTTGAGATATAATGGTAAGTATATCTCTTACATTGAAAGTGATTAAGGGAATGAACTTTCATTATTGACATGGCAAGACAACTTTGATATAAAATTCCTAATTCAAAGTAAAACATGTATATATATATAAATATATACCCTTATGCAAATTACTTATTTCAGATAATCCTTCGTTAAACCCACTCAATGTTATACTCATTAATAACCAGTAGAATATCATGGATTGGACCCTTGATCCAGATATTGTACTTGCGATTGGACACATAATGTATGTGGTTGCAATGTGCAAGTTTCCTCATTATAATGAGAAGTGATAATTAAATAAGACAATAGGACTAAAACCCTAGGGTTTGTATGTCTCTATAAGTCTTGATCTTATCGAATGTACTTTTGAAGTGACATGTCGATGATGATCGTAATTATCAAATTAATCCTTATAAAATCAATAAAGATATTCTGGCATACATATGTGCTCTTGACATTTAATCATGAATGACATGGTTCTCTACATCATGTAGAATGGTAGCTCTATTAGAGATAATGTATTCAAATTGTTTGAGTACCTACCTGAACCTATGCTTTAAGAGTTTAGATGGATGTAGGTGATGAGTGTCATCATTCTACTATCTTTACTCTAGTCATTCATGAAGCTTCATAATATTCATATTGTATGAATTTAATGAAGCATGTATAAGTGTTGAAATACTCTTATATTGAAATTTTTGATTTTAAGATAAGAGATCCTTTAGTCTTGAGCAATGGTTGTTTAGAGATAAAGGGAGCGCAGTGGAAGCATGGGTTGAACTCAAGTAAGAAGTATAGTCAAAGAGTTGATTGTACTTCTGTTGCTTCCATCCAAAGAGTTGGATGAATGTCAATACTGCAATAAGTTGATGTGTTGATAGTATGACTATCAAATCTATCTAGAATCCTTAGAGAAGGAATAAGATAACACATCAGAATAACCTACATATAATCATTGAAATTGACTTACTTATTTGATAAGGTAAAGTCTAATAATTGTATCTCAATCTTCTGATGACACTTGCAATTGGTTGCATATGTGTTAGAATATTAGAAATTTGATCTTAAGGTTTATTGGTCATCCATGTTGAAAGTGATGCAAATGTTGCAACAATTTCCATGAGATCAATAGACTTCATATTTTCAGTGGGAGCCCTTAGTCTTAGAGAATGTCTCTATAACCTAGATATTAGAATACGCTCATTGTTTATTCCTAATTGTTAAATATAAACATGAATTCTGAAATTTATCTATCATAAAGAGTTATGATGGATATATATTTCAGATAGTAATCTTACATCTAGCGGACTCCACAAAATTAGAAATTAATGAATGGTTCATTAAGATTTCTAATACTGAAAATTAAAACTTTTAAAGATCAATAGGAGTATAAAGATCAATTGACAATGATATGGCATCATGTTTTGGACATTTGTTTGTTGATGTGATCAATAGACTGATAAGAGATGAACCTTTAGATTGTCTAAATGTTCAAATCTTACATACTTATGAATATTGTATTCAAGAGTAAAAAATGTCCAATACATCCTTCTTTGGGAAAGGTGTAAGATGTTAAGGTATTCAAGATCTCATACATATTGATGTATGAGAATCATCTATATCATAGTAAACATTATGGATGTGTGATATCTATTGATGATTATGTATGATATGAAATTTCTTCTCTTCACCTTAGAAAACTTTGAAATGTTCAAAGATTTTACAATTTTGGTTTAGAATCAAAGTTTGAAGGAAGATGAAATGAATTTGATCTAACCAAGGTAGCTTGTACCTATTAGATGAATTCAAGGAATACCTTATGAAGATGTGAATATCATTTCTATCTCACCCCTCCTAATGAGCCTTAACTCAATAGAGTTGTAGGGAGATGCAATTGATCATGTGTGACATCATTTGATCAATGGTTAATCTTAGCATAATTATCTCTTAGTTTCCAGGTATATGTGGTAGAGACTACATTATACACTTAATAAGGTTCCAAGCTAGTAAGCTAGAATCTAGCACCAGAGAGTGCTACTTCATTAGGAAAATAAAGGATGGTATTAGATACCTACTTTATGACCTTGAGATTCTTAAAAGATCACATCTTTGAGAATATGATTATTATAGGATGACTCTCTTGAGAATCAAGATGAAAATGAAGTAAAGGAACTCATTTAATCTTGAAAAGATAATGAGGCTCCTGAAATCGGAAACTAAAATAGATAATGAAAGATGAAACATTAATACCTCTTCAAATAAGTTTGAGGATGAATTCCATGTGTCAGTTAAATTTGAAAATGATCGGACTTCATGTGATGAAGCTCCTAAGGTTCATAACATGGAAAGATGGATGTTAGCAATAAAAGTCTAATGTAGACTTCATATACAAGTGTTGTATATGGACCCTCGAGGATCCACCTATATGGGTCAGACCCATTAAGGTGTAAATGGATCTTCAAGAGAAAGAGGGAACCTGATGAGAAGGTATAGACCTTCAAAGCATGGTTCGTAGCCATGAGCTACACACCGAAGAGAAGGCATTGCTTGCGATAAAACTTGCTCTCCAGTGACCTTGCTTTAACCCATCAGAATATTGCTAACTATAGCTACACAACTTGTCTATGACATCTTCATGATGTGAGTCAAGATTGCATTGCTCTATGAATACCTCCCTGAGGATATTCATATGAAGTAGCCCTATGGCTTCATGGTTGAGGAAAGCATGGTGTGCTAGCTGAAGAACTCCATCTTTGGACTCCAATAAGCTTCCTGTAGTTGGAACAAAAGATTTGATGAAATTATAAATGTTATGATTTCAGATAAAATCTTGATGAACCATGTGAAGCTTAGTGGGAGTGCCATTGTGTTCATCGTGCTTGATGTAGATATTATTCTAATCATTTAGAATGATAAATAATAAGTGTTTGATAATTTGGTTGTTCAATACCTTGGGATACGATCTCAAGGATACCTCTTAGATCTTAATTCTGAAGTCGTTCAGAAGCAAAGAGAAGAGGGTATTGGGACCGTCACATTAGTAATACACCTTGGACTTATTCCATTTTGTGGAAAATTCCAAGAGAGGCTTCCTTCCCTTAAGATGTGGTAGTGACCTGTCTAAAGGGATAGCACCTCAAAGAGTTGAGGAAGTAAAAGCCAGAACTGCTTGCACTTGTGCATCAGTTACGCGAAGCTGAAGTGTATGCTAGATGTCTACAAAAGCCATATGTCTGCCATGCAGTGGGAATAGTAAACTGTTACTAATCCTACTCTGTAAATAAAACACTTGGTTGCAGTAATAACAATATCTTCAAAGATGATGAAACTTAGAGATAGTGATCTCAAAGTCTTATCTTCAAAGGTTTAAGACCTTGTAGATAGTGATCTATAAGGGTCTTAACGGTAGATACCTTAGGAGATAGAGATCTCCAGGAATGAAGGTATTCTATAAAGTATTATGGGAATACTGGTTATGATAATTAATAAGATGTAGTGTCAAGGACACTATAACCAACAAAATTGAGTATCGGTTGCATGAGATGCAACATTCGCATTGGATGCGAGCACTGTTACTAGGAGATATGCAAGTGCCGTAAAAGGACTTGGCGTAGTCTCTTGGGAACGGAGTGACTGATCAGCTTACCTAGATATTTTCTAAATAGCCTATGGTTGTCACATGAGTGTGGGTTTAAATGATTAGCCCATTAATGGCTCTTTGGGCTAGTGGGAGATTGTTGGACATGCGAGCCCACGGCGAGCCATTATGCAATAAATGTTATTGCAATTCACTCCTTAATCTGAAATAAAGAGTACATAGTTTACATAATAGGTACCTTAGTGCAATTAGGGTTATGTACCATGGCCATCTTAATGATCATACAACTGTTGATTCTATTATTGAATCATAGAGGCTGGTGCTTAGATGAATATCTAATGAGTTAGATTGAGGACTCATCAAGCACCGTCAAATGATTATTAAGAGATGATCTCCAGCCTGAGTAGGAGATGTCAATCCTTTCTCAGTTAGGCTGATATCTGACCGACTTCTTGATGCAGGTCCTCTGCATAGGAATAGAGATTCGGAGGTGTCAGATTAGTTAGGTCAAAGAGTTGACTTAACGAGATCGAGATAACCAAAGTCCTATATCATATGCTGTCATGGTATAGGCACACATCCTCTGACCGGAGACAGATGTGTTACTATATGTCTGAGTATGTACATTTGGCAGACCAATAGGTTGATGACCTAATCAAGGTCTATACACCGGCTCACTGGTGTGCATATAAGGTCATATGAGTAATATGATCTCTCAAAGGGATCATACAGGTTCACTACTGAACCGGAAGACATGAGCTCACTCATATATTGGGAAGAATCAAATTCCATGCGCACGGTCGTCTCGCTTTGAAAGCTTGACTGAATTTGTTGGTTTGATATATACTTTTGGAAAGTATATGATCAAGACCTAGGTATGATATATGCTTTTGGAAAGTATATGATCAATACCGACTCCCAATAATCGAATGAGAAACTTATTGATAAAATCATGAAGTAGACAGTATAAAGTTGATCCAATACTTCGGGTTTAATCTGAGTCTTCCAGTATGCAGGATGTACAGGTATTAGGAATACCTGAGGGTGATGTGATCATAAACGATTGTATAACCATGACGCTTCCATTCCTAGGGAGTGATGAAATGGGTCTGGATTTTAGTGACTCCTCTCAGTAGAGAAGTAATCTTATCTCAGTCCAATTATTGGACATTGATCTGAATATGATTCAGATGCAATGAGAAGATTAGATTTGCGGTCTTGATTTAATCAAGCATCTATGGGAGGCCCGCGATCTGGATTTGAGATATGATCTCAATATCCATGTCACTATACATGGAACAATACAATCTCCCTGTCCTTATCTCCAAGTATTTGCGGAGAAATCGCATTATCCTTGAAAGAGTTCATGGATAATTTTATTGTTGATACATGTATCCGAGCATTGAGAAAATGGATAATTAAATGTGATTTAATTATCAAGATTAATATGAATTTGATTCATATTATAAAGAGAGTTATCTTAGATAATTAAAAGTGATTTGATTATCAAAGATGTGAATAATGTGAATGTGATTCATATTATTTGAACACATGAGATAAAGAGATCCAAGATGATTAAATATGATTTAATTATCAAGGATAAGAATAATGTGGATAGTAATATCCAATTATTCATAATATATTATAAATGTGATTTATAATGTATTAGAGAGAGTTAAATATAATTTATATTAATAGATTAATTATTAATGTGTATTGGATACAAATTGTCTAATTAATTGAAAATGTAAATTACATTTGGTTTTGGGTTGTGAATATGATTCACAATATTCGAATGTCAAGATTGCAATATTCCCAAAATTAATTGAGAATTATTTTGATGAATTAAAATACCAACAAATTGTTGTTGGAAAATAAGTAGAGAGAAATTCAAGGAGATGTGCAATCTCATGGATTGCCATGAGATTGCCCTCCCTTTTGGAAAGAGGGGGGCGACACCAATTTCCTTGTGAAATTGGTGGCCGTCCCCCCCTTCCAAAGAGGAAGGTTGATCTCTCTTTATTCCTCTCTCCTTATTTGATTGATTTAATATGGTATTAATATTTATTTGATTTATCAAATATATTTTTATCAAATTAAATCACAAGTTGTTGGTTTTTACCAACAACAATCTTGACCATTAGATTGACATAAATCAATCTCATCCATTGATTTTATATGTCACATGGATTGAGATCCATGGATCCCAAAACCCTATAAATAGAGAGGCATACCATGCTCTCTATTTTACACATAATGCTTGAGAAGCATCTCTCTCTCTCTTTCTCTCCAGACGTCAGCCCTCTCTCTCCCTCTCGTGGCCGTCCACCATGGATTCCATGGAGAGGTTCTCCATCGCCGCGGCATCGTCGTTATGCTGCCTGTTCTTCTGCTCGTGGATCTCTGTCTCCTTCGGTGCGCCTCGCTTGTGAAGAAGACGTCGGATCTCGTGTGTCTAGATCAGGAGACCCGCCGCTTGGATCATCAACATGGATTGCGAGAAGCACGCGATTCATCCCCGCGCTCGCAAGCGCCTCCTCCGCTGGATCGGACTTGAGACAGGAGGTCTCTTCGTTTAGAGACTCGATCGCAACCACGCTTCAAGAGGTAATCCTATTACTTGTTTGTGGTTTAGACGTAACGATTCGAGAAGTGTTCTTGGATCATGTGGTTTCGTCGTATAAAATTTTTTTAAATTCCGCTGCACCGAGCAACTAGTCCGACTAGTCGCTCCTCGTCGTATTCGATACGACGCTCACGCTTCCGTGATGCGCTTGAGGATCTAACCATATCCTTCACCGTTGATGGAAGTCAACAAGATTTGGTATGACCGACAACAGCCTGTGATCCGCCCTGATCATCCCGGATTCAGGTGGTCGACCGGAGGTGCCTCATCCCAATATCAGCCCCAGTTCCCTCACCTGCCACAACAACAACATTACCAGCTGGATCCTCATCCCTACTAGCAGGGACAACCATGAAGGCATCACCAGCAACAGCCTCAACAATATTATTAGCTTCCCCCTCATCCTTCCCAGCAGCAACCTCACTTTTAGAGAGGCAACCCATCCGATTCTCATGGGCCAGCCTATGAGAACCCAACACTCGATGATCTAGCCCACTTACTTTCCGATCAGCATGCCACATTCAGGCGGGAGATGAACGCGTTCTGCCAGGAGATGGGGGAGATGATCAAAGGAAAGTCCGCCATACCCGCTCAGATCGAGCCAAATCCAAACAACCTAAAATGAAAATTTGAGCAGGTATAGTTCACAAAGGTTACCACTCCTAGTGATTTATTGGGTGATATTGCTTCATATACATTTTATGCTGACTTTGTTACACTTAGGAGCGGTAGGATGCCAACAGGCGGCGCCTCGTCTGAGCGACACCACCACGAGGATGTAGGAGCGCCAGGCGAGGAGGATAGCGATGCTGATGCCACTTAGGATGATGATGACGGTGGTGCTGACACCACCAAGGATGTTGATCTCCGACGGTACTGAGGCCGTCGCTTCTCCAGATGTAGAGGGTGGTACTGATGCCACTAGAGATCTAGATGCTGAGCCAGAATGCAGTGCTGATGCACAGTTCTTGATGTCGTGGGTGGTACTGAGGCCACCCCTTCTATTCCAATAGTATTTTCTTTAATTTTTATACCTCAGGACTTTACAGAAAATACCAAAAAAATTAATAAAGGAAAGGGTTCTTCATCTTCAAGTCCATATGTGATGCATGATGATATTTGTATGGATTCTATTCCTTCTCAGCAACAGGAACCCATTCATAGCCCTCTATCAGAGGAGGGCCCAACCATCCCCTTCCCTCAAGCACTCCGCTTGGCTAAGGGAAAAAAAGATCAACAGCTAGAGTTCAGCCAGCATATGATTGGTAGATTTCAGATTCAACTGACTCTACAGGAGGCACTTGAGCACATCCCTCTCTTCCAGAAGAACTTGAGAGAGAAGACCACCATCCGCAGGAAGAAGAGGAACCATAATGCAGAGATCCATATGCTTACCCGTGCCACTTGCTTCGCCATCCAGAACCGTCTGCCAGCCAAGAGGCCAGATGCAGGAGCTCCCTATGTCAGATGCCATATTCTTGAGTAGAGATTTGATCAGACTCTATTAGACATCATCTCTTCCATAAATCTTATTCCGACAGCCTTGCTCGACCGATTAAGGCTTGGCCCTCTTCGACAGAGCATGACAGTCCTTCAAATTGCTGATAGATCTATCAAGAGGCCGAAGGGGTTGTTTAAGGACATGGTCGTCACAAATCAGGGCCTAAAATTCTCCATGGACTTCGTTGTGTTGGACATGGAGATCCCTGAGTCTATGATAGATATCCCCATCATTCTAGGACATCCATTCTTGGCCACATCCAAGGCAGTATCTGACCATGATAGTGGGAAGGTGTACTTTCGTGTCGAGGGGAGAGTATACAAATAGAGACGATCGACAAGACTAGATCACGAGATTCAGCTTACTCAGAGCAATGTAGTGATACCGAGCAGATGACAGAGGCAGAGCGAGACGTCCATCAGGAGTGTGACTTTGTGATCACTGATGATGAAGCCTCTTGGTCTGATCCCATTTCACGAGCCCTCCTCTCACCTTCAAATACTGCAGATTCTCAGATCCCAGCAGAGGAGAGTTTGGAGAGCACACTCTTGGTAGAGGACACATTCGAGGCTGAAGACCGTATTCAGGATAGCGAGGCAAAGTACATTTCTCATGGTTTAGATTCAGATCCCTCAGATTCAGACATAAATTGGGCCGAATTTGATGAGCTATTACCTTGTCTGATTCCAACAGAGCCAACAACTAGGGTGGAGACTGAGCTGACACAGAGTACAGATACACCAGCAGGGCCAGCTTCACCGAACATTCATGGTCAACGAGAGTTCTCACATGCAGATCTGGTTGCATTCACTCAGACATTTCAGAAGCCAGAATTTCCAGCTCCCAGTTGTCTAGAACTGAAGCCTTTGCTGTAGTTGCTGAAGTATAGGTCCCATGCGGGTGAGCATGAGATGCATCCAGTCTTTATCTCAGCAGATTTGATTGGAGAGCAAGAATTTCGTTTGATGGGGATTCTTGAAAAGAACTGCAAGGCAAGAGGATGGAGCGTAACTGATCTCCAGGGGATAAGTCTGGCTCTGTGCTCCCACCATATCTACTCAAAGAGGATGCTAAGCCATCATGTGAGTTCCAGCGACGAATGAACTTAAATCTTCGAGAGGTAGTCATGAAGGAGATTTCGAAATGGTGGAGTGCCGATTTTATCTACCCCATCTCCGACTCTAAGTGGGTTAGTCCATTACATGTGGTGCTCAAGAAGACGGGCATCACTACAGTTGTGAGCGAGTCTAGAGAGGAGATAACTACCCAGATACCCACTTCTTGGAGGGTCTGCATAGACTACAAACGATGGAATCAGGCTACCAAGAAGGATCATTTCCCGCTGCCTTTTATTGATCAGATTGTAGAGAGGCTAGATAGAAAGAGTAACTACTATTTCCTTGATGGGTACTCTGGCTACAACCAGGTGGCCATTGCGCCCGAAGACCAGGACAAGACGACATTCACCTATCCTTTGGGACTTATGCTTTCAGACGGATGCCCTTTGGTCTATGTAATGCCCCGACGACATTCCAGAGGTGCATGTTGTCCATTTTCTTGACATGGTAGGTGACTGTTTAGAGGTCTTCATGGACGACTTTTAGATCTATGGCGATGGGTTTGATGCTTATCTTGACTGCCTAGATCACGTCCTTCAGCGCTGCATTGAGGTTCATCTTATTCTATCATGGGAGAAGAGTCACTTCATGGTGACTCAAAGGGACGATGCTTGGTCATATTATCTCCAATAGGGGCATGGAGGTTGATCCGACCAAGGTAAATATCATCAGGAAACTCAATCCACCGTCCAACCTGCGATAGTTACGGTCTTTTCTAGGGCATGTCGGTTTCTACCGACGGTTCATTCATGATTTCAGTAGGATTGCCCGACCATTGACTGATTTGCTGACAAAAGATAAAGAGTTCATTGTAGATGACAAGTGTTTTGCATCATTTGAGATTCTCAAGAGTCTAGCTGTTGAGGCTCTTGTCCTTCAGCCGCCTGATTGGTCTCTCCCATTCAAGATCATGACGGATGCCTCCAATTTTGTCGTAGGGGCTGTGCTAGGACAGAGGAGGGATGGAGTACCTTTTACCATTCACTATGCTAGCCATGCATTGTATGCCGTGCATCAGAACTACACCGTCACTGAGAAAGAGATACTAGCCGTAGTCTTTGCCTTGGACAAATTCAGATCATATATTATTAGATCCAAAGTAACTATCTTTATTGATCATACTGCCATCAGGTACCTTATGGAAAAGAAGGATGCCATAGTGAGACTGACTAGTTGGATCCTTCTACTCCAGGAGTTTGATATTGAGATTAAGGATAAACCTGGAGTCAAGAATGTGGTGGCAGATCATCTCTCTCGATTAGAGAGTCTTGAGGAATCTGAGCCAACTGATCCCATTTCTGAGACCTTCCCAGATGAGGCAATCCTTGCTATTGCCTCGCTCCCGTGGTACACTGACATTGTGAACTATCTTGTTGCCAAGAAAGTTCCACAAGGTTGGCCCATGCAACGACTTGAGACCTTCCTTGCGAAGGGCAAGTTTTACCACTGGGAGGATCCCATCCTTTATCATGAAGGAGGGGATAGCGTCTGGCGTCGGTGCATTCCTCAGGAGGAGCATCATAGCATCCTCACATACTGCCACAAGCTTGAGGCAAGAGGACATCATTCTGGGAGGAGAACAACACAGAAAGTGCTCCAATCTAGCCTATGGTGGCCTACCCTCTTCAAGGATTCTGATGAATTCTTGAAGAGGTGTACTAACTGTCAGAGGATGGGCACTTGTGGACAACGTGATATGATGCCGATGCATCCCATTCACTTCTGTGAGTTTTTTGACGCATGGGGCGTCGATTTCATTTGTCCGTTCCCTAAGAGTCAGATATTCGAGTACATTCTGTTGGCTGTTGATTATATGAGTCGTTGGGTTGAGGCCATTCCCGCCCGAACCGCAGATGCTAGGATTGTTTGTAAATTTTTGAGGAAGAATATCATTTCATGGTTTGGGGTGCCTAGAGTATTGATATCTGACAGGGGGCCTCACTTTATCAACGACAAGTTAAAGGACCTTGCTAACGAGTTCAGCATAGGCCATCGAGTTGCCACTCCATATCATCCTCAGACCAACGATCTTGCTGAAGTATCGAATAGGGAGATCAAGATGATATTGCAAAAGGTAGTCGGCCCAGACCGAAAGGATTGGTCACAGCTTTTGGACTCGGTCTTGTGGGCATATCGGACGTCCTTCAAGACTCCTTTGGGTACATATCCCTTTCGTCTCGTTTATGGCAAGCCCTGGCATTTACCTATTGAGATTAGGCACAAGTTACTTTAGGCTGTCACTGATATATTATTGGATCCAGAGAGTATAGGTGATCAAAGGAAGGCAAACTTGGTAGCCCTGGAGGAGCTTAGAGATACAACCTTTTCAAGCAGCCTACGGTATAAGGAGCGAGTGAAGATATGGCATGATTATCACATCAGCCATAAGCAGTTTGAGCTAGATCAGAGAGTATGGTTGTTTGATGCCAGGCTTAGATTATTTCCAGGGAAATTGCAGAGTAAGTGGAAAGGACCATACCTGGTCCAAAAGGTGCATGACAATGGTAGTATCGACATATCTAAAATGTCATCTGAGTCCACCTTTCGTGTTAATGATTAACGCTTCAAACAATATCTAGATCATGAACCACTGATCGTTGACGCCGCCGCCCCGATTCATTTTGCATTAGATGAGGTCTTTGACTCACATCAGTTGCATCTCGTGCCTCATTATCACTGTCTTTCGCCTTGTATAGATCCAGATGTCCATATCATCTCATTCTTTAGTCTAATACCCCATCTACATCTTGTGATTATGCTATACTTAGAGTGTACTATACCCTAAGTATAGGGGGATGTCAGACTCTTGATTCTTCTTTTGATTCTTTTTACCTCTGTTTTGCTGCCTATGCTGAGGGATATTTCACCCTAAGTATAGGGGAGGTAAACCCTGTACATCCTTCTACTCGGTTTTCCCTTTATGTACAGTCTACTATACTAAAGATTACTTAATCCTAAGTATAGGGGGAAACACAGAGCCCTCTTCATTCTATTCTTTGATTCTTTGTTGTAGTATAGCATTCCTTTTCACTTCCTATACTAAGCACGAGTTATGTCTTCTTCTTCATCGCTCTTGGTTCACTCTGAGGACATCGTTTGAGCTATGTATAGAGGGGTGTCATATATATTACATATATACTTTAGCCATAACTCATACTTTACGTGAGAGTGTTAATAAATAAAATGGCTAAAAATCAACTATTAAAAATTGTAAAAAATTTTAAATTTTTTTCTTGTACATAAAATTCTTTCTTGCACATACATGGCTATTTATAAAAATTATTTTTGTAAAAATGTTTGTAAAAATGTTTTGTTTATAAAAAAGTTTGTAAATATTTTGGTATCAAAACTATGTATATAGTACAATTTTTTGTAAAATGTTTGAAAACGAAAAGTTTACAAAAACCCTTTGTGTAAATGTTTTTAAATAGATTACAAAACATCTGCATTCATGCATACAATCAAACATTTTTCAAAATCTTTGCACATTTTCAAAAACTTTGTATAAAAAGATTTTTGTATATACTTGTACAATTTTTCAAAATCATAGTTGACATTTAAACTAGCCTGGAATTAAATTGAAAAATGGAGCTTGGTCAAGACCTTAATCCACTTAATTCTAAGAGCAACCTTATAGGATTTAGGGTTGAGACTTTTCAGGTCCATTGGTGACTTAATTCTTTGAGTCCACTTTGCTATGATCACATGTCATCTTGATGAGCCTAAGTAGAACATTTAACAACGTACACATGACTCTTACAGACAATGGCTTTATTTGCACCTGCACCTTGCACATAGCTCTCTTCGGATGAGGTGGTAAGGAGGCAGTTTCCATTGGCTTGGGGTAGCATATGAGGGTAGTACTTCTAGGAGGAACCTCTCGTCTTCTCTTAGGGAAGGAAGTGCACGTCATCTTGGTCTGACGGTGTTGAGGTCTAAAGACAGGAGTTGTGGGTTGCAATAATGCTTCAAAAGAGGGATAGTCTACTGGATCAAGAGGAAAAAGTCCTTATGTATATATGTTGCACCATGTGTATATGTTGTACATATGCACATCAAAAAAATGTGTGCAAAAGAAAGAAAAACTCCAAAAAAGTGACGGGTCTGATAGAAAATGAAATACCTGTCGGAGTGTATATATCCAAATAAAACAAAGCTTATGTTACCCATTCTCATCTCATGAAGCTTGCAGCGTGAGACTTAGCTACATTGGTTAGGCTCCCAGGGATACGTGGCTACACTGGCCATGGTCCATTCTCTCCTTCCCCCCTTCTTGAGCCGGTTGAACTTGAACTTAGAAGGGAAGACCCTGCTCCTTGAGGAAAGAGCTACCAGACTAGGTCATTAGAGTTACCTTGTTGAGGGAGGCTGTTACTTTTCCATTTCTGAGGCGGGGAGCTACTTATCACTTACACAATACAATAAAAGATTCAAGGTCATCAGAGTTTGTGTATGTATACTTGTTCTGATTTGGATTATTGAGGAGTCTTGACCATAGATTAGTGGAACTTAGAGGCTGTTGAGTCTTAAGCCTAGGTCCAAATAAGGTTCCGACAAAGTAATAATCTAAAGGTCTGACTGAGCTCCATACTTCAATTTAATGAAGATAAGTTTAATAATCAACATTGATTCTCCTTCTTTTTCTTTTCTTTCTCTTTTTCACTTCTTTTTCAAACAAGTGTTTTCTAAGGGACTAGCAAAGGTAAAGTATAGGGGGGTGATGAATCCTTGATCATCACTCTTTATTCTTTTATTTTAGCTATTTATCTTGGTAAAGCATCATGTAAATAGATGTAAATACAATAAGTTAGCATTATGCATGCATTTGTTAATATTGCATAATTAGCATGTATTTGTGCAAAAATAAAAGAATAAAGAAAAAGGAAAAAAGGAAGGAGATATTTAGAATAAATACAGATGACCCGAACCCAAGAGAAGGTCAAGCATTGGCCTGATCGCCAAATAAAACAAGTAGAGAGAGATTGTGCCTACTCTATATTATACATATTATTTGTGTAATTAAATAATTATTTTTGACAAACTAGAAATAAATTATTATTCTTACCTCCTTGTATATAGTCCTAAAAATAAAGCAAAAATTAGAAAAATAAAATAAAAATAAAATAGACACCTTTTTCCCTTGTACAAAATACCTGTATATATGTCTGACTCTCTATTTATTAAACACCTATAAATAAATAATAAAAATAAAATAAAAATTATTTTATACTCCAAAAATCATGTTATAAATAAATAAAATATAAAAAGTAGAGTATTTATGTAAAACTAAAAATATAAAAATAATTATACAAAATACACAGGTATATTGTACCTGTATATAATACATTATACTGTATAAAGATTGATTTATTTTTTTTTAAAAAAAATATATAAATCACAGTAAAATAGTTTGAAAAAAAAACAAATATTTTTCAATATATACACTTTTTGATTTAACATCATTATTATTCATTGAATTTGTAAGTATTTTGCACATTCAAATTATCTGATTGGTCCATGTCACTTTGTTGACTCGGGTCAACGCCTTCTTCCAGGCTTGACCCGACCCGATATTGTTCGCCGGACCAATTTCTCCAAATTCTTCCCATATGGTCACACATCCCCTCACCCTGATTCTTCGCCCGTGGCCTCTCCTTGGATCCAAGACCCTCACGAATCCCTAGGAAGGTGTGGATCTTCCTAGGGTTGTGTGCCCTCGCCCGATTCCTATAGCCTCTTGGGAACACCTTAAGTACTCTTCTCCACCTCACAAGAGCAAAATCTCGTGCATTGCGCCTCCCATCCTCCCTAGCCACCTTCGGTTGAGTGACAACTTCCCGAGGGACCCTTTGGATCGAAGCTTGGAGGAGCAGCCATGCTGCTCAGCCTCGTGGCCGGCGTACGCCGCCGCGATAAACCTCCCGACCTTTTACAGCTTGGTCAAGGCCATTACCTCGCCGACCTCCTTCGCTTGAAGCTCTAGAGCTTGCCTAGGACCTCAAGTACCCACCATTTCCTTCGCATTTTCCGGTTCTCTTCAATCATTCCATTCATCGCTGTCGCATGCTCATCTGCTCCGACCAGCTGGTCGAGCTCCGTTATCCACATCCATCCGCTCCGATCGAACCCCCGACACACGCTCCACCTTACACCGCAGCCTGATCCCCCTTAGGCTCGTCCCTTAGGTCGAGATTTAGGATATGATCTCCTCTATCACCTTCGCCAGAGATCAAACCTCTCCCCATCTCGCTTCCTTTTATTTTTGTTCGAATAACCCTCGACCAGAGCTTCGCCCCAAGTCAAGCCTTCCACTGCAGGTGTTCGCACGTGCTAGGAGCCACCGTTTCATCCATTAGAGGGTCCGCTGGAGAAGCTCCAGGTCACCGTCACAACCACGCACATCCGGTCGTCAACTCTCCTATCTGACCTATTCAATCGACGTAGAGGACTTCCACGATCATTCCTGAGCCTCCAGATCGATCATCAGAGCCGAGGATCTCCTCCTAGGCTCTGGTGAAGCTTGCCTCGGCCCTGTTCTTCCAGACCCCTTCAACACCGTCGGATTGGCCTTCCTCCTCCAGATCAAATCCAAGCCGCCGACCGCATCAGCTTTTAGGGCCGTTAGATCTCAGATCTAACGCATCTGCACCCCACGTCCTCGACATTTCCTATGGCGTCAGATTTGACACCTGCCACATCCGAGTCGCACGTTCACACGCCTCCAACGGCCACCACGTGTCCCCCTCACGCGTACAGTACGCACCTACAAGGGTATATTGCATTTCCTTCCCTGCACTTTTTATGTTCTATTTTCTAGTCTATTAAATAAAGTTGTAGTTAAGACTTTTTTCAAATTAGACACTGGTGTTTCCAATATTTGCACTTTAGTCCTCCCAGTTTGAATACACATGCATGATCACGTGCTTTATGGTGTTTTTACATATCTTGTCCTGTACTTTTTAAAGGTTCTGATTTGAATGAAATGTTTTATGTATTTGCATTAATGCCCCTGTGCATGGTTTATTGACATGTACGTGAATTTTGTGGGCTTTTTGCATTGATGCCCCTAGACTTGTTGTGTGTGTTATTGTTTAGTCTGCAAACTTACAATATTTGCAAATAGGTCCCTACAGCCTGTGTGATTTGTTTTAGATCAATAATTATCAACTCTACTCTACAAATTCCCCAAAAATTACCATTAGCTCTTGCTAATGTGTAATATTTTTGGTAATTTTTATGACGCAATTTGATTTTATTTGATATCTTCTAAAAATAAAAAACCCCTAAAAACATGTCTATCTATTTTATAAAATACAAAAAATATAAAAATATCGCCAAAAATTCCACAAAACTTTCTATGTGTTCGTTTTGGTTTATTTTAACTTCAGTACAATTATTGTTCCATTATCTTTTATAAAACACCAAAAAAATCACAAAAAACCAAAAATCTTTTAAAAATTCTAGAAAATTCGAAAAAAATGAAATTTCACTTTCTGTAATTAGGTCTTTTTATCTACTTTTTCATAAAAATAGGGCCTTTCAGGCAATTTTAGCATTTTAATTTTGCCTTTTGGTCACGACTGAATGATGAACTTCTGTTTTGTGTTTATTTGATTTTTAGAAAATCATATAAAAATCTGAAAAATACCATAAAATCAACAAAACACTTGCATATTTTAAAAATATAAAAATATTTTTATTTCCAATTTTGAGCCTTTTTCGTCTTAAAAAAATTGTTGAAGTTTGATATTCTTTATCTTGTTATTCATTTTCTTATTAGAAATAAAAAATTGCAAATTCAAAACCACGAAAGCTTCCTTTTCTTTTCTAATCTTCGACTACTTCGTAGGCTTAGCTCGTGCTCCTGGTGTTCGACCCTGGTTGCTATACCAAGTTAAATAAATATCGGAGACCGCTACATTCAATTTTTGAGCTTAATTGTTTATTTTGTGATCTTATTTTTCTTGTTGAGCCCGACTCGGGTGGTTGAGGTCGCAACGACCTTTGATATCACTTATCTTGAGCGCTCGACCATTCATCAAGCTTTGAGTAGAAACTTAGGCTCCACAAAACCAATGCTTGCATTGGTTGGAGAACATGTTACTTGGCACATCGAGGAGTTACCATGCGGTATTCAACGTTAGTACTTGCGCACGTTTATCCCAGTGCTTCGAGTGCAGGCCAAGTAGTCGTGGTTGGTGGTCTAGTGTTTTGCATGTTCACATAGAGTTAACACTCATGCACTGGATTGTGTAGTCCACATTAGTTGGTATTTCATGTGGGAGCACTAAGAAGGGAGTTCTGGGAAATATGGTTAAATGAAGTTGGGAATGAGATACAAGTTTCATGTGCATAAGGAGGATTGGGATGGTCATGGAGATTTCGACTATGGTACAAATGATCTTAGTAATTGGTTCCCTAACTCATGCCCTACACAACACTGGACTTTTACACGTGGGTAGTGGACTTGGGTGATTCGTGACGATTCACGGGTAAGAGTTTGATTTGAGAATAGGATACATAGTTTGATAAGTGAAGTTGAGTGGGCGTGTTGGAAACTTAGTTAGGATGCATTGTACCACAACACATGCATACGGAGGTGGCACAACCCTAAGGTCTTATTATTGTCTTAGAGTCATAGTTTGAGGTCTCACATGGGCCAAGACCAAAGACTATCGGAGAATGATTAGAAATTATTTCTTCGTGAGGACGATTTACCTAGTTGTTTCTTTTGCACACTTCGTTAGTACCGTACTTGTTGTAATTTTTATATCGCGCTGGGCAACTTTGCTCATAAACGTACTCATGTGTTGGATCTCGCGAGTTCTCAGAAGCAGCCGCAACAATGAGTGGCTTGGAGTACATCTTTTGTGCAGCTGCACGATTTTCTGTGGTACAATACTTGCATCTAGCATTTACTTGTAGCTTTTACTATTCTTACTTTACATGTAGCATTTTAAGTGACATGTGATGTACAATGTATGTATGGACACACTTTTTGATACATACATGTAGTATTTTATGGACATTGAGAATCTCAGATGTATCATGTTAAAATCCATTTATTATTCTCCTATCTTAATCAATTCAATAAAAATCACAATCTAATCACTAATATTATCTTGTATTATATTGTAAATAATATGTGTATAACTGACAGTAATTATTTAACACTAATTTTATTGTATTTATCACTAACATTTTCTTTAAATTTCTATTTTATTAAAAATCACTAAAATTTAGGACAATTATTGTATATATTTATTTTGGTTTCAAAAAGAAATTAAAAATAAAAAGAAATATCAAAACCCTAAAATTAAGTGTTTTTAGTTAGTTAAAAATACTCCAAAAAATTATCCCCTATACAAATGATTCTTTTGGCCTTTTGACCAACATGAAACTTGTAGATCTCATCGAGATCTACAACTTTCATGTTTGACCTTTTTCTAATTCAACCTCATACCATTTTTTTTGAATTTTCTGGAACGACTACGTGGCGCCCTCTGGGCCGCCCACGTGGCCGCACCTCTCAGCCACCTGACCTCACTCTCTGCCCTTGGATCACCTTCCACCTGCTTCCATCTCATCTGTTCATCTCCAGATCACCCTCAACCATCCGATCTTCCCTAAAGATCTGATCCTAGCCACTCTCTTCCGTCTCACCCTGAGCTATTGGATGCGCCATCATCCAACGCCCCCTCTCTCTCCACATCACCCCTTCATTCTCCACCATCGGATCACTTGCGTGCCTTTATCTTGACCTTCCATCCGCACCCTTTTTCCAGCCATCCGATCTGAACTTAGATCAATTCTGCACCATCGAGCTACAACCTGCTTCACAACCACAAGATCAGATCCCCTGATTTGATCTCTGCCCTCCTCCCATGCCCTAATCAGAGCCATTGGATTGCAAGATCCAATAGCTCCACCTCATCGTCCTCCTCCAAATGCCTCCCGCTCTAGGCGTTACGCCTGGAAAACCACTCGCCCCCTTTCCATTTTTGCCACCATCATTAGATGCCTCTTATCAAACCAAAACCATCCCCATGCAACCGTTAGACCCGGCATCTTCGCATGGCCCTCAATGTCTCTAGCCATCACTCCATCTCCTTCAATTCGGCCGTTCAAAATCACGCCTTCATCATGCAACCACCGACCTCCACCTATAAAACCTCCTCCTCCGCCTCCATTTCAACCGGTCAACCATCCAATGCGCTAGAGCCCAGCTTCCCTCACCCCTCCGGTGACAGCTGGGGGGGGATGAATTTGGTGAGGAGATGAAGACTCCAGTTCAGTTGTCGACCCTCGGCTCTCCCGGCTGAGTAGCGATGGCCCCGCCACCGCTGAGCACCTCACAAGTGTCTAAGCGAGTCGTGCGATGACCCGAGGACCGCCCATGTCCTCAACACAAGCCAATTCTGCCCACCGGTGATCATCTCTGATCTCCAGGTACACATCCATTCCCCTCCTTTCATTTTCTATTAATTAATTCATCGCACACATTCACCCTCACCGTCGATTCACATCCCCTCACTTTCGTCGGGCTCCTTTGACCTTCGCGGAGGGTCCAGATCACTCATTCCCTCCACCAGAATCTCCCTCTATGTTTACCCACCTTCTCCGCCTTCAACGTGGAGACCTGTCGGGACTCCACTTTCTATGCCACCCACATGCCCCCATCCCATTCACACTCCTCACACGAGCATTGCTTCGGCTATACGTAACCCTTCTTGCAGGCACACCCTTCAAATGCCGGACTTTGCGCATCAGCTCTGTTCTCCTGTGCTTACTCCAGTGACCAGACATCGTCGTGGTGCTTCAACCACCTCAGTCCCCCACACCACCAGCTAGATCATCGCTGGGGCTTCCTCGAGCTTCCCCGACCATTCACCATCAAGCAGATCCTTGGTGGAGCTCAAGGAGGGTCATCGGAGCGTAACCCCTTTCGCCACCACATGAGGCGGAGCACGAAGAGCATCCACCGTCCAATCATCTAGATTGGAAGGCCAGAATGAAGGACCAAGCCTCACGCCTATCCTCTAGGCTCGGGTTGACCAAGCCGCTCCCTAAACCACCTGCATGTGCCACATGGCCCGAGCATGGGCCACCTCCCGAGCCTAGCCCACTCGCGTGTTGCGCACGGGAGGGACTGTGTAAATTACAGAAAGGACCTAGGGTTTTCAAGAATTACACTGAAGTCCAGGCACACATGCTTTATGTGCACGCTGGGACATTTTGCAAGAAGGACCCGTCAGTTTTTCATAATTATAGAAAGGCCCCTACACATAATGGAATATTTACAAAATACCCCCACCGATTTTTGTTTATTGCAAATAGGTCCCTCGTGGACCTATTTGTAATATTTGCCATCATATTCCCTATATTTTTATTACATTTATGCCCTTGCACTGTTTCTTTAATATCTTGAGCATACTGTCTCCATTTCAGTTTGTTTTAGTTTCATTGTGTTGCTATTTTAATGCTCTATCTAATGGTATCATTTATTTCATGTTTTGACACTTATTTAAATATTCTCATTTTTGAAATGTAAGTGTTTATTGCTCTCAATTCCTTTATGCCATTATTTCATTTTAATGCTCAACTTGTCTCTGAAATCAACTGACCTTTTATTGCTCATTGAGTTGAATATTTTTAGGCATATATGTACATACCGATATGTTTGCATATCATTGCATACTGTTGTTCATTATTTACATTGCATCTCATTCATTAATTGCATTTTAAAAATCAAACAAAAATTGCATGCATCACGTGAACTTGGCTTTGCATTATTTTATCTGCATATTATTTTGCATCCGCATGATGACCTACGATTAGAAATACTCACTCATCATTTAATCAATATATTTTGATAAATAAACGAAGAAGCTTGTGTCCCTGTATTCGACCTTGGTACACTTACCAAGTAAAATAATTTCCACATATTCGAAAGTGTGGTTTTTGTTGAAGCATTTTGCCACCTATACTACGATAAAATACGATTATTAATGTGGTAAAAATGAGCTTCATCAAATGGAACCATTGTCGGGGACACAACTCACGTTTATCAGTTTTTCAAATTTTATTGTCATATTTTTGATGTTGATATTTTCAAAATTTTAGGTATTCTTATTGTGTTGTTTTTGCATCATTTGTTTATCGAAATTCTTGATATTTTTCTGACATTATTCTTTTGTGGCAGGGCCCATGGAAATAAAGGATGCTTGAGACCCATGGAGGCATGGAGTAGGGAGCTCCAGCTATGAGGAGTCGCAAAAGAAGATCAAGGAGGATTTAAGGATTTTTAGACAACTCTTCATTCATGCATTTTATTGTAAAAAATGTATCATGTGCATTTCTAGCGGTCCTCGTTCGAGGGCTCGTGTGTGTAAAAAAAGAGTAGATCACTCGATGATCTAACCCCCCCACCACACACACATCTCTGTATATTCACTCACCCCTCCCTCTTCCTTACACATTCATCACAATACATATACACCCCCTCTCCCACATCTTCATCTTCAGCTATAAAAATTCATCACCCCTTAGCAAACAAACATCTGTATAAATACACCCTCTAACCCTAACAATCCCATGGTCCTCCCACCCAAATTCCGCATCCGATACTTAGGAAATTTTCAGCCTAAGTATAGGGGGACCTGACCCATCAACCTCCCCTCTATCTATCTTCTTATACTTAGGTCATATTTGACCTACGTATAGGGGGACCTCCGAGTTAGTTCCTCTTTATCACCTTGTATTTAACCGGAGCTATGGCTCCATATCACTCGTGCTACGAGGACATAGAAAAAGTTAAGTATATGGGGTACACTGTTTATTATTATATATATACTTTAGCTATAGCTCGTATGTTAAACTTTTGTAATACTTTTTGAGCTAGGGTTTAGGTATGCTGGTGAACTAATTTTCGAAATTTTTTTTGTAAAAATCTTTGAGTGATTAACTTTTTATCAATAAAAGATTAACTTTATTAAAAATTTCTATAAAAATCTGAAAAATAAAAGTTTTCTTTTGTAGAGACTCTTACTACTAGGCTTAAAAAAATGAGTAGCTATCTTCAGCGAGGGAACTATGATCTCCCTTAGTAGAGTGGGTGGTTTAGAGGACACTATCTATGGCTTCGTCTTCAAGTAACACGGGTAGCCATCTAACAGTCTGTACTTACATATAACTTGCTGGAAGTAGATGCAACTATTCTTACGAGCCTGGGCAAGTCAGTATCTCTCTAAAGAATTGAAAAAATGAAAAAAAAAATAAAATTCATAAAAAGTTGCAAAAACTAAATTCACAACCTTTGGAGTTGGTGTATTCCTGACACATTCACTATCACTCAAGGCTTGAAGATTTGAAGACACTTGCTTTCTGAGATCTTGAGAGACTGAGTTAGCTAGCCTTAATCAATAGGATTTTGAAACTTAATAATCAACACTTCCCTAGTTTGAACGATTTGAGCACTATATTGCACTCTTCATCTCTACCTTCTCAACACAATACTTTCACAACTGCATGATTGATGAGATGAGTTGAGTTATCACTTGAGGAACTAGGACCGGAGATTTGAGTTTAGACCCAATTTAATGATGCTCAAGGATGGGATAAATTTGATGAAGGCTTCAAGAAACTGGAGTGTCAGCAAAACTTAGACAGCATGTGAACAAGTTCACATTTTATCGTTTGATATCTACCTATGTGCCAGGGTGTGATGAAACTTAAATAATGTTCGATCAGTGTGCACCAACTCTTGGTAAAAGCAGTGGAGCTAGCCATAAAGAAAATAAGATATATTGAAAGAAAAGAGCTCTCAAACACAAAGTCAAATTACAAAGAGCTTCAACCAAAGGCGAGCACTCCCAACCATTTCTAAGTATCCACTTGGGCCAAACGTTATTAGGACCAAGGAGTCAGGATAACACCAAAACATGGCTCTACATCGTATAGTGATACAAGTATGGGTGTCGAAGATATCTTAGATACTCAAAAGAGACACAACCCGGTGTACTCCTAGATAAACAAGTCCAGACAACTCCAAACTCTTTTGATTGACACATTGATCAACAGATAAAAATATATTTGTTGAGTAATAAGGCACTCGAGAGGCCCCTTGTTCCATTGTGAGGAAGAGAAGAACTGACACAATCCTATGCCCTCCATCATCTGGCCGCCCATCTACACTTTCAAGTCAGATGAACTAATGAGACGGTTGACTGAGGCAAGAACCGACTTATTCCCTAATGTTAAGGATTAGGTCTAGAGGAGAGTCTCTTGGACTGGAACATTGGTTGACATCTCGACTCGACTCTCATGATTATAGTACACTAATTATCATATCCTTATATTTTATGTACGAAAAGAGAGTCTGATAATTACAGAAGTTGGATTCCTTTTGACTAGATCATGGTTAGGCCTAAAATTTTAGGATCTCTCAAATTGAGGGTCTTCGATAAATTGAGCCTTGAAAATTCACATGCACTATCAAGAATTAATCCGACTTCTTCATTCTTTAGATGCTCGAGGACGAGCATAGTTTAATCATAGGGGTATGATGACTCTTAGATACATCATTTTAAAATCCATTTATTGTTCTCCTGTCTTAAACAATTCAAGAAAAATCATAATCAAATCATTAATATTAACTTGTATTATATTGTAAATAATCTGTCTATAATCGACACTAATTATCTTACCCCAATTTTATTGTATTTATTACTAACATTTTCTTTGATTTTCTATTTTATTAAAAATACCTAAAAAGGAGGATAATTATTGTATATATTTATTTTGGTTTCAAAAAGAAATTAAAATTACAAAGAAATATCAAAACCCTTAAAATTAAGTGTTTTTAATCAGTTAAAAATATTCCCAAAAAATTTCCCTTGTACAAATGACTTCCTATGGCTTTTTGACCAACATGAAATTTGTAGATCTCATTGAGATATACAACTTTCATGTTTTGCCCTTTTTCTTATTCAACCTCCTACTATTTGTTTTTGAATTTTCTTTATTTTTGTTATTTTTGAATTATCTGGAGCTGCCCCGTGGCACCTTCTGGGCCGCCCACGTGGCCGCACCTCTTTCTGCCACCCAGCCTCACTCTCTGCCCTTGGATCCCCTTCCACCCGCTCCCATCTCATCCGTTCATCTCCTAATCTCCCTCAGTCATCCGATCTTCCCTAAAGATCTAATCCCAACCACTCTCTTCTGCCTCAACCTCAGCCATTGGATGCCCCATCATCCAACGCCTCCTCTCGCTCCACGTCACCCCTTCATTCGCCACCATCAGATCACTTCCCCACCTTCATCCTGACCTTCCATCTGTGCCCTTTTCCAGCCATCCAATCTGAACTTAGATTAGATCCGCACTACCGAGCCACCACCCGCTTCACAGCAGCAGGATCAGATCCCCTGATCTAATCTCTGCCCTCTGCTTGCGCCATAATCAGAGCCATTAGATTGCAAGATCCAATAGCTCCGCCTCATCATCCTCCTCCAAACGCCTCCTGTTCCAGGTATAACGCTTGGAAAACCACTCACCCCCTTTCCATTTTTGCCACCATCATTGGGTGCCTCTCATCAATCCAAACCACCCCCATGCAGCTGTTAGACCTGACATCTTAGTAGGGCCCTCAATGTCTACAGCCATAACTCCATCTCCTTCAAATCAGCCGTTCAAAATCACACCTTCGTCATGTAACCACCAACCTCCACCTACAAAACCCCCTACTCCGCCTCCAATTCAACCAGTCCACCATTCAATGCACTAGAGCCCAGCTTCCCTCGCTCCTCCGGTGATGCAGAGGGGTGAATTGGTGAGGTGATGAGGACTCCATATCAGGTGTCGACTCTCGACCCTCCCGTCCGAGTAGCGATGGCTCCGCCATCGCTGAGCACCTCGCAAGTGGCTGAGCGAGTCGTGCGACAACCTGAGGGCTGCCTAGGTCCTTAGCACAATCAAATTTCACCCGCCAGTGACCATTTCCGATCTCCAGGTACACATCCGTGCCCCTCATCTCATTTTCTCTTAATTAATTCATCGCACACAGTCACCCTCACCGTCGATTCACATCACCATCACCTTCGCCGGGCTCCTCCAACCTTCACGGAGGGTCCAGATCACTCTCACCCTCCGCCAGAACCTCCCTCCACGTTGACCCACATTCTCCACCTTCAAGGGGGAGAACCCGCTGGGACTCCACTTTCTCCTCCACCCTTAGTCTCCCATCCCACTTGCACTCCTCACACGAGCACTGCTTTAGCTAAACGTAATCTTTCTTGCAAACACACCATCCAATGCTGGACTTTGCACATCAGCTCCGTTCTCCTCTACTAACTTCAGCGACTAGACATCGCCGTGACACTTCAGCCACCTCAGACCCCCCATACCACCAGCTAGATCATCGCTGGGGATTTCTATAGATTTCCCGATTGTTTACCAACAAGCGGATCCTTGGAGGAGCTCAAGGAGGGTCGTCGGAGCACAACCCCTCGCTATTGCAGTAGGTGGAGCACAAAGAGCAGCCACCATCTAATCATTTGGATTGGATGACCGAGATGAAGTCTCGAGCGTCACGCCTATCCTTTAGGCTCAGGTTAACCAAGACGCCCCCTAAACCTCTTGCATGTGCCACGTGGCCCGAGCCTGGGCTGCCTCCGGAGCCTAGCCCCCTCGCATGCTGTGCAAATGATGGGCTGGGTAAATTGTAGAAGGACCCATGGATTTTAAGAATACACTGAGGTCTAAGCATGCGTACCTCATGTGTGCGCCTAAACATTTTGCTAGAAGGCCCCGTCGATTTTTCATAATTACATAAAGGCCCCTGCCTGCAAGGGAATATTTATAAAGGGCCCCTCTGATTTTTGTTAATTGCAAATAGGTCGATCTAGGGACCTATTTGTAATATTTATCTTCATTTTTCCCTGCATTTTTATCACATTTATGCCATTGCACTGTTTCTTTAATATTTTGAGCATATAGACTCCGTTTCAGTTGATTTTAGTTCAATTTTGTTGCTATTTTCTTGCTCTATTATGGAATCATTTATTTCATGCTTTGAAACTTATTTAAATATTCTCATTTTTTAAATTTAAAGTGTTTATTGGTCTCAATTCCTTGATGTCATTATGTCATTTTAATGCTCAACTTGTCTCTGAAATCAACTGACCTTTTATTTCTCATTGACTCGATTATTTTTGGGCATATTTGTACATACCTATATTTTTGCATACTATTGTTCATTATTTACATTGCATCTCATCCTTTAATTACATTTTAAAAATCAAACAAAAATTTCAGCATCATGTGAACTGGTCTTTGAATTATTTTATGTGCATATTATTTTGCATCTGCATGAAGACCTACGATTAGAGAATACTCACTCATCAATTAATCAATATTTTTTAATAAATAGACAAAGAGGCACCTGTCCCTGTGTTTGACCTTGGTACACTTACCGAGTAAAATAACTTCCACATATTCGAAAGTGTGGTTTTTGCAGAATCATTTTTACTAAAT
This sequence comes from Ottelia alismoides, assembly GCA_037367405.1. Taxonomy (NCBI): domain Eukaryota; kingdom Viridiplantae; phylum Streptophyta; class Magnoliopsida; order Alismatales; family Hydrocharitaceae; genus Ottelia; species Ottelia alismoides. The sequence continues at coordinate 660,124 of JAZKJV010008172.1, read as the reverse complement.
ATACTATGATAAAATACGATTATTAGTGTGGTAAAAATGGGTTTCATCAAATGGCACCGTTACCGGGGACTTGACTCATCTTTACTAGTTTTTCAAAGTTTATTGTTTTATTTTTTATTTGATATTTTCAAAATTTTAGGTCTTCTCATCATGTTGTTTTTGCATCATTTGTTGATCAAATTTCTTGATATTGTTCTGACATTATTCTTTTGTGGCAGGGTCCATCGAAATCGAGGATGCTTGAGACCCATGGAGGCATGGAGTTGGGAGCTCCCGCTGCGAGGAGTCGCAAAAGAAATCAAGAAGGATTCAAGGAACTTTAGTCAGCTCTTCATTCATGCATTTTGTTGTAAAAAATATCATGTGCATTTCGAGCAGTCCTCGTTAGAGGGCTCGTGTCTGAAAAAAGAAAGAGCAGATCACTCAATGATCTACCCCCCACACACATACACATCTCTGTATATTCACTCATCCCATCCCTCTTCCCCGTACATCCATCACAATGCATATACACCCCCTCTACCACATCTTCATCTTCATTTGTAAAAATTCATCACCCCCAAGCAAACAAACATCTATATAAATACATGCTCTAACCCTAACCAACCACGGGTCCCCTAGCCTAAATTCCGCATCCGATACATAGGCTATTTTCGGCCTAAGTTTAGGGGGTACCGAACCCATCAACCTCCCCTCTATATGTCTTCTTAAACTTAGGTCATTTTTGACCTAAGTGTAGGGGGACCTATGAGTCAGTTTCGCTATATCACTTTGTATTTAACCGGAGATATGGCTTCATATTACTTGTGCTATGAGGACATATCAAAAGTTAAGTTTAAGGGGGTATACTGTATATTATTGTATATATACTTTAGCCATAGCTCGTATGATAAAATTTTGGAATACTTTTTGAGCTAGGGTTTAGGTATGCTGGTGAACTAATTTTTGAAATTTTTTTGTAAAAATCTTTGAGGGATTATCTTTTTTGTAAATAAAAGATTAACTTTATTCAAAATTTCCATAAAAATCTAAAAAATAAAAAAATTCTCTTGTAGAGACTCTGACTACTAGGCTTAAAAATGAGTAGCTACTCTTCTGTGAGGGAACTACGGTCTCCCTTATCAGAATGGCTGATTTAGAGGATGTTGACTATGGCTCCATCCTCAAGTAACATGGGTAGCCGTCTAACGGTCCCTACTTACACCCATACTGGTTTGAAGTAGATGCAACTATTCATATGAGCCTGTGCCAGTCAGTATCTCTTTGAAGAATTTAAAAACTGAAAAATTAAAATTCATAAAAATTTGCAAAACTAAAATAAAAAAAATCACTAACTCTGGAGTCAGTGTATTTATGACACATTCACTATTACTCAAGGCTTGAGGATTTGAAGAACTTAGTTTATAAAATCTTGAGAGACTGAGTTAGCCAACCTTAATCATTAGGGGTTTGAAAGTTAATAATCCACACTTCCCTAAAGTGCTATATTCCACTCTTCATCTCTACCTTATAAAAAATATGATCAGCACAACACTTTCACAACTGCATGATTGATGAGATGAGTTGAGTTATTACTTGAGGAACTAGGACTGGAGATTTGAGTTTAGACCTAATTTAATGATGCTCGAGGATGGGATAAAGTTGATGAAAGCTTCAAGAAACTTGAGTGTCAACAATCCTTAGCCAGTATGTGAAAAAGTTCACATGCTATTATTTGATATCTACCTATGTGCCAGGATGCGATGAAACTTAAATAATTATTGATTAGTGTGTACCAACTCTTGGTAAAAGCAGTGGAGCTAGCCAAAAAGAAAAGAAAGATATATTGAAAGAAAAGAGTTCTCATACACAAAGTCAAATTACAAAGAGCTTCAACCAAAGACGGGCACTCGTAACCATTTCAAAGTGTCCACTTGGGCCAAATGCTATTAGGACTAAGGAGACATGCTAGCACCAAAAAGGGCTATCATCGTATAGTGGTACAAGTCTGAATGTTGAAGGTATCTTAGATACTCAAAAGAGACACATCCCGGTGTACTCACAGAAAAACAAGTGCAGATGACTCCAAACTCTTTTGACAGACACATTGATAAACAAACAAAAATATATGCGTTGAGTAATAAGGCACTCGAGAGGCCCCTTGTTCCATTGTGCGGGAGAGGAGAACTGAAACAATCCTATGTCCTCCATCATCTGGTCGCCCATCTACACTTTTAAGTCTGACGAACTAATGAGACGGTTGATTGAAGCAAGAATCGACTTATTCCCTAGTGTTGAGGATTAGGTCTAGAGTGTCTCCTGGACTGGAATCTTGGATGGCATCTCGACTCGACTCTCATGATTGCAGTACACAAATTATCATATCCTTATATTTTATGTACGAGCAGAGAGTCTGATAATTAGAGATGTTGGATTCCTTTTGACTAGAGCATAAATTGAGCCTAGAATTTTATGATCTATCAAATGCATATATTTTATGTACGAGCCTTGAAAATTCACATGCATTGTCAGGAATCAATATGACTCCTTCATTCATTAGATGCTCGAGGACGAGCATATTTTAAGTATAGGGGTATGATGAATCTCTTATACATCATATTCAAATCCATTTATTATTCTCATGTCTTAAACAATTCAATAAAAATCAAAATCCAATCACTAATATTAACTTGTAATATATTGTAAATAATCGGTGTATAATTGACACTAATTATCTAACCCCAATTTTACTATATTTATTACTAACATTTTCTTTGATTTTCTATTTTATTTAAAATCCCTAAAAATTAGGACAATTATTGTATATATTTATTTTGGTTTCAAAACAAATAAAAAATACGAAGAAATATCAAAACCCTTAAACTTAAGTGTTTTACCAAAAATTCTCCCATGTACAGATGACTTCTTTTGGCTTTTTGACCAACATGAAACTTGTAGATCTCATCGAGATCTACAACTTTCATATTTTGACCTTTTTATAATTCAACCTCCTACTATTTCTTTTTGAATTTTCTTTATTTTTATTATTTTTGAATTTTCTGGAGCGGCCACGTGGTGCCCTCTAGGACGCCCATGTGGTGCACCTATCTCTACCACCCTGACTCACTCTCTACCCTTGAATCACCTTCCACCCACCCCCATCTCATCCGTTCATCTCCAGATCACCCTCATCTATCCGATCTTCCCTAAAGATCTGATCCCAGCTACTCTCTTTTGCCTTACCCTTAGCCGTTGGATGCCCCATCATCCAACACTTCCTCTCGCTCCACATCACCCTTTCATGCTCCACCATCGGATCACTTCCCTGCCTTCATCCTAACCTTCCATCTGTGCGCTTTTTCCAACCATCCGATCTAAACTTAGATCAGATCTGTACCATCGAGCCATCGCCCGCTTCACAGCCACAGGATAAGATCCCCAGACCTGATCTTTACCCTCCACTCATGCACTAATCAGAGCTGTTGGATTGCAAGATCCAACAGCTACGCCTCATCGTCCTCCTCCAAACGCCTCCTGCTCCAGGCGTTACGCCTGGAAAACTACTCACCCCTTTCCATTTTTGCTGCCATCATCAGATGCCTCTCATCAATCCAAAACCCCCCATTCATCCGTTAGACCCGACATCTTCGTAGGGCCCTCAACATATCCAACCATTACTCCATCTCCTCCAAATTGGTCGTTCAAAATCACTCCTTTGTCATGTAACTGCCGACTACAAAACCCCCTTTTCCGCCTACATTTCAATAGGTCCACCATTCAATGCAGTAGAGCCTAGCTTCCCTCTCCCCTCCGTTGACAACAGAGGGGTGAATTTGGTGAGGCAATGACGACTCTAGTTTAGGTGTCGACCCTTGGCCTTCTTGGTCGAGTAGCGATGGCTCCGCTACCGCTGAGCACCTTGCAAGTGGCTGAGCGAGTCGTGCGACCCGAGGACCGCCCATGTCCTCAGAACAAGCAAATTCCGCCTGCTGGTGACCATATTCGATCTCCAGGTAAACATCTGTGCCCCTCCTTTCATTTTCTCTTAATTAATTCATTGCATACACTCACCCTCACCATCTATTCACATCACCATTACCTTCGCCGGGCTCCTCCAACCTTCACAGAGGGTCCAGATCACTCTCTCCCTCCACCAGAAGCTCCCTCCATGTCGACCCACCTTCTCCGCCTTCAAGGTGGAGAACCCGCCTGGCCTCCACTTTCTCCACCACCCTTTGGCCCCCATCCCACTCGCACTCCTCACAGGAAAACTTCTTCGTCTATACGCAACCATTCTTTGCACATCAGCTCCGTTCTCCTCCGCTAACTCTAACGACCGTATGTCGCTGTGACACTTTGACGAACCGTTAATCCGACCTCTTAATAGGTCATTTTAGTGCATTGTAGCTGGCCGGATCGGGTTCGTCAAAGAACCATCTAATTAATATAATTAATCAAATCAAATGGTCCATTTATATTTTACTTGGGCAAGCCCAAGGTCGAACTCAGGGTCATGAGCCTCTATCGTATCATTTGGACTCAAATCAATTTAACTAAGTGTTGGATAAATGAATCCTAGGTCAAAGACTGCATGTGAAGACCAGACACCAATATGCATTAAGTAAACATGAAACATGCATTTTTTTAATTTGATTTTTAAATCATGCAAATAGATTTGATGAAATGCAATGTGAAGAAAACAAGATATGCCCGAACCATAAACCACTTGAGTCATTTAAACATAGTTTAAATAGGGTTACTCAATGAAGCTATCTTCATTTATGTCAAAATCAGTCATGCTAAGCATTAAACAAAAGACACTTAATCAATAAAATAATACATCAAAACTCATAGTGTCAACTCTGAAATACAAGCATGCCATCAGGAAGACAATGAAACGAGCTTTAGAACGCCAATGAAATCGACTCTATCGGAGCTAGGATGCTTAAGATATGTACGAGTGAAGCCAGAGGCATAAATGCAAGAAAACATGAAAGATAAATAGCAAATAGGTCCCTAGGAGGGACTAAAATGCAAATGAAATAAATTACGGGACCTTCCCTATAAATAACCCACACGCGCGTTGCAATTATTAAAACCCTTGAGGGTATAAATGCAAAATACCCCAAGCGCACGTGGTCTGCACGTGGGCTCTGGACCTGACTGCAAAAGTAGAAACTTTCGAGGGCCTCCCTGCAATTTGCCCAGAGTGCACGTGACCTGCACGTGTGCTCTAGGCTCGGATGATTTTGAGGCTCAGGGGAGGCTCGTAACTGCTTCGATTAGGCTCGACGGACGATGTAGGCTCGATGCAGGTTCAGAGTCAGGCTAAGGCTCGGAGTACCCAAGCTGCTGGTCTGGTGCTGAGGTTCGGAGAGGCTTTGGCGATGACACGTGGACGATCGAAGACCGTCCGATCATCAAGATCGGACGGTAGCTGGAAGCTGCGCTATATGTCGACGTGGCTGCTTCTGCGCCGTTGGATGAGCTCCGGAGAGGAGCAACCAACGGTGCCTACTCCTTCATTCTCTGCTGCAACTGACGGCGGAGATAGATCTCCTGCGAAGGGCTCCGAGCTCCGCCACCTCCTATCTAGCATGACGATGACCTCTAGCAGCTCCTGATCATCTGGGGATCAGCTCAGAAGCACGCCGGAGTATCTAGGACATCTGAAAGGAATAGAGGATGCCTATATGCCGGTTGCGCAACTGCTTGAAAGAGCTCCGGCGAGGCCTCTATTCGTTGAAGACTCGAGCATCTGCATGGTCAAATTGATTGCCGAAGCGTGTGGTGCAAAGTGCTTGAGCAAGTTGGAGTGAGGTGGGAGCTTCTGCGAATGAAGAAGGTGGCAGCTCGGAGCTCCTCTGCCGTGGAGGGTAGAGAAGTTTGGTTAGAGACGATCTGGGTTATGGAGGAAGAAGAGGAGGATCTAAGGGTGATGCGTGAATGGTGGAGGCGAGGCGGACCTATTGGGATGGTCAATGAACAACGATGGTGAGAAGGGAGTCCCAATTAATTAAGAAAAAAGATATAAAAATTATAAAGAGGATCAAAGGAGCTTACCTGGCTACTGGCGGAGCGGTGGCCAGTGCGCGAGCTCCGGGGAGGGGCTCTGGTCATCGCTGAACCTCCTCAGCGACTGGAGGTATCTAAGCAGGGCGGAGCCACCGCGGTCCTGGCCTACCATGGCCAGGGGTCATCATCGGGGCTCCCACTATCGTTGCGCCTCGATCAGGGTGGAGCCCCGCGTAAAGGTGGACGACGTACTGTGGCGGCAGATGGGGGTTATTTGAAGGCGAGAGATGGCAGTTTCGATGGTGATGGGCGTGGGTTTCATGGAGAACGTGGGACGAAGGAGAGGACGTTGTGGGACGATTAGGCGGCTGCGAGGATGATGGAAGAGTAGGCTATGTTGTGGTGTTGGTGGCGAGTGGAGATGGTGGACGAGGACTCGGAGAAAAAAGGAAGGGGCAGGTGGCTGTGCAAGCTGGAGATCGTGGGAAAGAGAGAAGCGGGAGGTAGGAGAAGGTCTCGTGGCCGTTGGATCTCGCGATCCAACGGCTACGAAGCGGGCGCCAATGAAAGGTTAGTATTAGATATACGACGATTCGATCGGAGGGCATACGACATGCCACATGGCGAAAGGAGATGAAGGTGGCAACTAACAGCTTTGATGAGATCGATGGGTAGATCGGGTGGTGGAGAACAACTGGGATGATGAGCGGTGAAGATAAGCAGTAAAGGCAGGATCGAAGGGTGTAGAAGCTGCCACGTGTCGTGCTGTGGGCGAGGCGCTAGCAGGCGGCTGTGATGAAATCAGGAGAGAGATTGGACGATAGAGGAGACGACGGGACAGAGCGGCTGAGATAGCAGCTGCTGGAGGAGACCGAACGACGGAGAATCAAGGTGGGGGATGCAAAGACAGCGGGCCACGTGGCTCAACCAGAAGGAGCCACGTGGCCCAATCAAATTATTCTAGAAGAAAAATGGGAAAAAGAGGAGGAAGATGCCTGAATTTGAAAAAACGCAAAACATGAAAGTTGTAGATCTTGATGCGATATACAAGTTTCATGTTGACCAAAAATGGAGATGAGTCAAACAAATATATAAAATATTTTTTAGGGCTTTTTTAGGGTAAAAACACCACAAATTTTAATTTTTCTATTTTTTGGTTTTATATTATTCAAAGACTCTGATATTTACAGAGGTTTGTCTGGTTTTTATTGATACTTAGTCTAAGATAGGGGGTTGATTTCCATGAATTATAAGCATGAGACATGGTTTCATCAACCCCCTATACTTAAACTATGCTCGCCCCGAGCATCAAAGAAAATGAATGAACTGGATTATCCCCCTTGTGTATGTGTGTACAGGATCCGATCTGTTCAAGTCTTCTCAAATTTAGAGATCTAAAATTTTTAGAGTTCAACCCAACCTTAATCAAGAGGCATCCAATTCCTCTAGTTATCCAGACTCTCTCTAATGTACATATAAACTAAGGATAAGAAATTTAGTGTTGACTGCATTCACGAGAGTAGAGTCAAAACGTCACCCAAGGTCTTGGTCCAAGAAATTCTCCTAAGGACTCAATCCTCAACACTAAGGAGTAAATCAAATCTTGCGTCCAGTCCACCATCTCTTTAGTTGTCAGACTTGAAAGTGTAGATGGAAGGCCAGTGATGGAGGGTATAGGATTGTGTCATTTCTTCTCTCCCTCTCTTGGAACAAGGATTCTCTCAAGTGCCTTATTACGTAATACATATTTTTGGTGTTGATCAATTTGTCCGTCAAGAGAAGTTGGAGCCGTCTGCACTTGTTTTCCTGGGAATACACTGGAGTGTGTCTTTTTTGAGTACCTATCATACCTTCTACACCTAGACTTGTAGCATTTACGATGCAGAGCCCTTTTTTGGTGCAAGCCCGACTCCTGTTCCTAATAGCGGTGGTCCAATTGGACACTTTGAAATGGTTGGTAGTGCTCGCCTTTGGTGGAAGATCTTGTTGAAATTTAACTTTGTATGGAATGAGCTTTTCTTTTACATTTTATTGCTTTGTAGTATTTTTATCTACCTCCACTGCTTTTACCAAGAGTTGGCGCACACTGATCAACATTTTTATTTTATCACACCCTTGAACTTAGGTAAATGTCAAGAGATTAGTGTAAGAACCAAGTTGTCATAATGGTTGAAGATGCCGACACTATGGTTTCATGAAGCCTTCAAAGATTTTATCCCATCCTTGAGCATCCTTAGATCAAGTCCAGACTCAAATCCCTCATCCCAGTCCCTCAAGTGAAGAGTCAACTCATCTCATCAAAATCGCAGTCGTGCATGTGATGTGCTGATCATATTCTTATGGTCGGAGACTAATCATGCAATATTTCATGCAAATCTAGAAACCTAGGGAAATGTGGATGATTAAGTCTAAGACCCTGATAGCTATGGCTGGTTAACCTAAAATATCAAGACCTCATAAATCAAGTTTTCTTGAACATTTCTGATCCTGGGTGAAAGTGTGAATGTAGAGGATTTAATCCAACTCCTTCAACAATTTTTATTTATTTATTTATTTATTTTTTAATTAATTATTTTTTTAATTTTTTTAACTTTAAAAGACATTATGACTGCCTAAACTCAAATGAGTAGATGCATCTGCGTTCAACCAGTATAGGTGTAAGTACAGGCCAGAGCCCGTTGCTTGAGGACGGAACCTTATGCGATGTGCTCTAAACCACCTATTCAGCTAAGGGCGAACCCTCACTGAACGCAACTACTTATTTGGGTTTAGTAATCAATTTTACTCTTAAAGGAATTTTTTAATATTTTTTATTTCTTTATTTCTTATTTTTTTATTTCTTTCTTTTTTTATTGGATTTTTATTAAAGGTTAGAACAAAGGCTAAACTCAACTTTCCTTGAAATCAAAAAGAATTTTCAATACCAAGTCACATAAATAAAGATTTTCAAAACATTTTCAAAAGATTTTCCAAAACAAGAAAAACTCATTTAAAAAATCATTTTCAAAAATATTTTTCTATAAAAATAGTGTAACATAACAAAGAAAGCCTTGAAAATAATTTTGTCCACTTAGTTCAAAGGGTTTTACTTTAGCCAAAAAGTTTTAAATTTTTCAATTTTTTCAGAATATAGCTAAAGTACATATAATTTATATATGGTATACCCCATATACTTAAACTTTGCTATGTCCTCATAGCACTAGATGATACAAGTCCATAGGTCCATTTAAATATAGAAAAATATACGGAAACTAAGGAGGGCTCCCCCTATACTTAGGTTAGAAATAACCTAAGTATTGAGGCAAGGAAAGATGAGCATAGAAAATCACGGGGACTCGGGTCCCCCCTAATCTTAGGCTGAGAGTAGCCTAAGTATAAAGATTGAGAGTTGATGCTGGGAGAGACCCGAGGTGAACGAAGAAGTCGGATGGATATACAAATGAGCGGATAAATCTTCTGAGATAAATGGAGTATCTAGGGTCTAAGGGAGGGTTTCAGAACATTCATGGCTCAAACAAGCATGCAACACACTTTGATTTCACCAACTCATGCATGAAACCAACAGATGTTGGTTGATTATCTTGTCAGTTTTATTGGTGATTAAAAAATTCTAGTTTATGCGGAAAAATGTCAAATAGAACCAACTACGTAAACACGGGTGTTGCTCTCCCAAAACAAGATTTTACTCCATTTTTAGGTTGACTTGCAGTTAACAGTCCTAATTTATTTTGCTTAAGGTTATCACTGAATTAAGGTGAGCACATAAACCAAGCAATTCATCGTCTACCACTCATTCCCATTTTCCATTACCCTAGGTGATCAAGCTAGGAGGAAAAATCGAGAAAAGCCATGCAATCGATAAAAACCATGATCTAGGCTAAGCGAGAAAACATGCAATGCCTTAGCAAAAAATACGTGAGAACTTGGACTGTTTTGAAAACCAAAATAATATGTATGCAAGTCAATTGAAAACCACACCTAACATGCTTCTATTAGCGGGGAAGAACATCTTGTAAATTTGGCTAAGTGAAGCGATGCTATGTGCGTCTTTGTTTAAAGGTGTCCAACATACGAGCAAGCATGTAAAAAATGAAACGGTGAAATAAGCTCTAAGAGCCGCGTGCCTGGCCCTTGGTCGACACTCAAGTGGGGATGATCCTGATACAACCACATATAATGCATTCATTTACAAGCGTGAGTCTTTGATCGAAGACCGCTGTAAAGATGATTATTACATGCATATGAAATGAAATAAAATACGAGACACATTTTTTCTTCAGATCGAATTATCTCCAAAATTGCTCTGCAGCTCCTCGCAGCGGGGAAGTACGTGCTCCTCGCCTCCTTGAACATCAAGGGCCCTGACACAAAAGCAAAGGTTAGATATCAATCGAAAAGAAAATTTTTTACAATGCAAGACAAATGAACAAATTAACCTACATAAATAAAACATTTAATAAAATAAATAAAAATCCAAACAAGACAAAAGACGAGTCGTGTCCCCGGCAATGGTGCCATTTGATGAGCCGTAAAATCAACCTCTTAATAGGTCGTTTTAGTGCGTTGTAGCTGGCCGGATCGGGTTCGTCAAAGAACCATCTAATTAATATAATTAATCAAATCAAATGGTACATTTATATTTTACTTGGGCAAGCCCACAGTCGAACTCAAGGATACGAGCCTCTATCGTATCATTTGGACTTCAATCAATTTAACCAAGTGTTGGATAAATGAATCCTAGGTCAAAGACTGCATGTGAAGACCAGACAACAATATGCATTAAGTAAACATGAAACATGCATTTTTTTAATTTGATTTTTAAATCATGTATATAGATGTGATGAAATACAATGCGAAGAAAACAAGATATGTCCGAACCATCAACAACTTGAGTCATTTAACATAGGTCAAATCAGGGTCACTCAATGAAGTTATCTTCATTTATGTCAAAATCAGTCAAGCCAAGCATTAAACAAAAGACACTTAATCAATAAATAATAAATCAAAACTCATAGTGTCAAATCTGAAATACAAGCATGCCATCAGGAAGACAATGAAACGAGCTTCAAAACGCCACTGAAATCGACTCAATCGGAGCTAGGATGCTCAAGATATGCACGAGTGAAGCCAGGGGCATAAATACAAGAAAATATGTAAGATAAATAGTAAACAAGTCCCTAGGAGGGACTAAAGTGCAAATAAAATAAAGTGCAGGACCTTCCTTGTAAATAACCCACACACGCGGGCGTATTTTTGCAATTATTAAAACCCTCGAGTGTATAAATGCAAAATACCCCAGGCGCACGTGGTCTGCAAATGGGCTCTGGACCTCTCTGTAAAAGTAAAAACTTCCAAGGGCCTCCCTGCAATTTGCCTAGAGTGCACGTGACCTGTACGTGCGCTCTAGGCTCGGATGATTCTGAGGCTCGGGGGAGGCTCGAAACTGCTTCGGTTAGGCTCGGCAGACGACGTAGGCTCGATGTAGGCTCGGAGTCAGGCTAAGGCTCGGATGAGGCTCGGAGTACCCAAGCTTGCTGGTCTGGTGCTGAGGTTCGGAGAGGCTTTGGTGATGACACGTGGATGATCGAAGACCGTCCGATCATCAAGATCGGACGATAGCTGGAAGCTGCGCTATAGGTTGACGTGGCTGCTTCTGCGTCGTTGGATGAGTTCCGGGGAGGAGCATCCAACAGTGCCTGCTCCTTCCTCCTCTACTGCAACTGGCGACGAAGATAGATCACCGGCGAAGGGCTTCGAGCTCTGCCACCTCCTATCTAGCACGACGAAGACCTCTAGCAGCTCCTGATCATCTGGGGATCAGCTCTGAAGAATGGCAGAGCATCTGGGACATACGGAAGGAATAGAGGATGCCTATATGTCAGTTGCGCAGCTGCTCGAAAGAGCTCCGACGAGGCCTTTGTTCGTTGAAGACTCGAGCATCTGCATGGTAAAATTGATAGCCTAAGCGTGTGGTGTGAAGTGCTTGAGCGAGTTGGAGTGAGGTGGGAGCTTCTGTGAATGAAGAAGGTGGCAGCTCGGAGCTCCTCCGCAGTAGAGGGCGGAGAAGTTGGGTCGGAGGCGATCCGGGTTATGGAGGAGGAAGAGGAGGATCTAAGGGTGATGCGTGAATGGTGGAGGCGAGGCAGAGCTATTGGGATGGTCAATGAACGATGATGGTGAGAAGGGAGTCCTAATTAATTAATAAAAAAGAGATAAGAATTACAAAGAGGATCAGAGGAGCTTACCTAGCTACTGGCGGAGCGGTGGCCTGTGCTTGAGCTCCAGGGAGGGGCTTTGGTCATTGCTGAACCTCCTCGGTGACTGGAGGAAGCTAAGTGGGGCGGAGCCATCGCGGTCCTCGCCTACCATGGCCAGGGGTCATCACCGGGGGCTCCTATCATCGTTGTGACTCGATCAGCCCTCCCCCTGTCACGGGGAGGAAGAGAGGGGCTGGGCGGAGCCCCGCGTAAAGGTGGACGACGTACTATGGAGACGGAGGGGGTTATTTGAAGGTGAGATGGCAGTTTTGATGGTGATAGGCGTGGATTTCATGGATAACGTGGGACGAAGGAGAGGATGTCGTGGGGTGATTATGTGGTCGCGAGGATGATGGAAGAGTAGGCTGCGTCGTGGGGTTGGTGGCGAGTGGAGATGGTGGATGAGGACTCGGAGAAAAAAGAAAGGGGCAGGTGGATGTGCGAGGTGGAGATTGTGGGAAAGAGAGAAGCAGGAGGTAGGAGAAGGTCTCGTGGCCGTTGGATCTCGTGATCCAACGGCTACGAAGCAGGCACCAATAAAAGGTCTGGATTAGAACTAGGGCAATTCGATCGGAGGGCATACGATACGCCACGTGGCGAAAGGAGATGAAGGCGGCAACAAATGGATTTGATGAGATCGGTGGGTAGATCGGGTGATGGAGAACAACTGGGATGATGAACGGTGAGGATAAGCGGTGAAGACGGGATCGAAGGGTGCAGAAGCTGCCACGTGTCGTACTATGGGAGAGGCTCTAGCGGGCGGCTGTGATGAAATCAGGAGCGAGATCGGACGATAGAGGAAACGACGAGATGGAGTGGCTGAGATGGCAGCTGCTGGAGGAGATCGAACAATGGAAAATCAATGCTGGGATGCAAAGACAGCGGGCCACGTGGCTCAACTAGAAGGAGCCACGTGGCCCAATCAAATTATTCCAGAAGAAAAATGAGAAAAAGAGGAGGAAATTGGCCGAATTTGGAAAAACGCAAAACATGAAAGTTGTAGATCTTAATGTGATTTACAAGTTTCATGTTAACCAAAAATGGAGATGAGGTCAAACAAAGATAGAAAATATTTTTTAGGATGTTTTAAGGGTAAAAACACCACGGATTTTAATTTTGCTATTTTTTATTTTTAATTTATTCAAAGACTCTAATATTTACAGAGGTTTGTCTGGTTTTTATTGACACTTAGTCTAAGATAAAGGGTTAATTTTAGTGAATTATAAGCATGAAACCTGGTTTCATCACACTTCAACCACCTCAGCCCCCCGCCCCACACACCACTATCTAGATCATCGCTGGGGCTTCGTCGAGATTCCCCGACTGTTCACCAACAAGTAGATCTTTGGTGGAGCTCAAGGAGGGTCACCGGAGCACAGCCCCCCCACCACCGCAGGAGGTAGAGCACGAAGAGTAGCCACCGTCCGATCATCTGGATTGGACGACCCAGATGAAGGCCCGAGCCTCACGCCTATCCTCTATCTTGGGTTGACAAAGCCGCTCCCTGAACCACCAGCAGGTGCCACGTGGTCCGAGCTTGGGCCGCCTCTTGAGCCTAGCCCCCTTACATGCTGCTTACTTGTGGAGTTGGGTAAATTACAGAAAAGGACCCATGGTTTTTAAGAATTACACTAAGGTCCAGGCGTACATGCCTCACGTGTGCTCCTGGACATTCTACAAGAAGGCCCCATCCGTTTTCATAATTACTGAAAGGCCCTTACGCGTAAGGGAATTTTTATAAAAGGGCCCTTTGGTTTTTTCTAATTGCAAATAGGTCCCTCCAATGACCTATTTGTAATATTTATCTTCATTTTCCCATCATTTTTATTAGATTTATGCCCTCACACTGTTTCTTTAATATCTTAAGCATACAAACACCATTTCAATTGATTTCAGTTTCATTGTGTTGTTATTTTCATGATCTATCTAATGGAATCATTTATTTTATGTTTTGAAACTTATTTAAATATTCTCATTTTTGAAATGTAAAGTGTTTATTTCTCTCAATTTGATGATGCCATTATTTCATTTTATTGCTTAACTTGTCTCTGAAATTAACTGACATTTTATTGCTCATTAACTTGATTATTTTTGGGCATATTTGTACATACGTATATGTTTTCATATCATTGCATACTGTTGTTCATTATTTATATTGCATCTCATCCTTTAATTCCATTTTAAAATCAAACAAACATTGCATGCATCACGTGAACTTGTCTTTTCATTATTTTATCTGCGTATTATTTTGCACTTGCATGAAGACCTACGATTAGAAAATATTCACTCATTCGATAAATAGATGAAGAGGCTCCCGTCCCTGTGTTCGATCTTGGTACACTTACCAAGTAAAATAACTTCCACATATTCGAAAGTATGTTTTTTGCTGAATCATTTTTATGACCTATACTACAATAAAATACGATTATTAATGTGGTAAAATGAGATTTATCAAATGGTGTGGATTGTAATTAAGGAATGATGGATATATTTATGAATGGAAAGAAATCTAATTCCAGTCATTTTGCTATTTATCCTCCTTTTTTTATATTGTGTATTTCGAATGTGGAATTGTATTTACGTGGAAATCGATTTGTCAAGTACTCAAATCCTAGGGGGACGGTCATCACAATACATACACACACAAACACAAAATTAATTCATTTTCACACATATACATGCATTATCACATACAAGCTCATATACACACAAAATGCATGCTTGCATGCACACACACATACGCACACCCATGCAAACAAATACACGTACATTCGCACTCGTTCAACCCATGTACACATACCTTCACACCTTCTCAACATAACACACACACACACTTCAGCACACAGTAATTCACACACATAAACATAAATTTACACTTCCTCACTTGCACTCTTATACAAGCATACATACTCATGAAAATATATACATGCACACACCTTCCACACACAAAATCATGCATACACACACATACACATATACAATAATCACACATACATACATACACAAAAACATGAATGCATTCACGCCGATTACCACATACACACATTATCCACCGACACATGCGTGCTCACATTTACACATACATTCATGCACATACACAAGCGACACACACACACATATTCACAAAAATAAACACACAAATGCACCTATTCACATACATTTTCACCCATTCACATATGCACACACACACACACACACACTTTCACCCATTTATACATGTATGCATAAATTCGCACATATACACATACTTATACACACACATAGACATTCATACTCACTTAAACACCCATAAACACACACTTGCTCACATACACACAAACATGCATGTTCACACCCTTCCACACACACAGACACACACAAACACACAAACTTCTACAAACACACACACATGACCACTTTTAGAAAAATAGTGACATATAACATGAACATTAAATCATATAATTATAAAATTTACATGAAAATAATAACGTCAAATTGCCATATTCATCTGAAATATAATACAAATAATGGTACTGATAATCTAAGTGCAAGACATTGAAAATTAACAAAAAATAGAAAGAAATTACGGTATTTGGAACCTTACAACTGTAGAGGATATTCTAACAAAATACAATTCAGAATTGTTGATGGAGCCACCGAAGAGCCATAGTATGAGAAGCACATGTCGGGATCGTAGAGTATATGGAATAGGTGGTGGTAAAGAAGTAGTAGTGATGATGAAATTTGAGGAGGAAGGGGTGGTGGGGGTGATGGTGATGGTGGTGTGAGAGAGTGAGGAAGGGTTAGTGGAGATGTAGAAGGTCAAGCAGTGGAGGAGGAAGAAGAGCATAACAATTAGAGTTGTCCAAAGGGTCGGGGGCCAGTTTGCTCATGGGTCGGGTTTGGGCCAAGAGATTTCATGAATGGACCAACCCACTCTTTGACCCACCTATCAACTGTGGGAGATATGGACATATGCCACAATATCCAACACGACTTGGCTTGGCCACAAATATAAAAAATATGTAATTAAAAACTAAGATTTACATACATTTAATATAATATACTTCAAGTTTTTTTATATCATCAATATTAATCATTTTTTTAATAATTTACATGTTAAGTAACACGTATTATGGTAACCTAGATTTAAAATGATTAGATGACACTCAAAAAATTTATTTATCTCTATAAAGTGAATTAAAACAATGAGAAAAATATTTTATAATAGGCCAATGGGTCGTCCTGGTTCGACCCGACTCAAACATGGGACAGGCTTGGGCCTTGAAGTATGGCTCATGGCCTGGCCTGGTCCGTGCCCTGGACATGTAGTTTTAGAAACCCAACCTGTTTGGCTTGACCCACTCTTTGGCCAGGTCTAAAGACAATTTGAGGAGGACAAGGATGATGATATAATGGAAAGGAGGGAAGAAGAGGAAACAAAGTTGTAGAGGAGGAGAAAGATCTTGTGGAGGAGGAGGGGAAGGTAAAGTGAGTGTGGAGTGAAGATGAGGGAATATGCACCACACATCACAGAAGCATAGAGATCGACGTGTATCTGATCTAGGTTGACCAGTCATACTAATCGATGATGTATCATTTTTTTTCAATGAAGCCACATGACATGGGAACAATTCCCTGTTAGCCATGTGAGCCCAATGCGAATCATTTCTACAATAAATGTTACTGTAGTATTTGATATATCAATAAGAGTTATTGATTTATTTCACTCCCTATCTGAGATTGAAAGAATGAATGCAATATAAGGTCTCTAGTACAATTAGGGTTATGTACCATGGCCATCTTAATGATCATACAGATGTTGATTCAATTGTTGAATCATAGAGGCTGGTGCTTGGATGAATATCTAAGGAGTTAGATTGATGACTCATCAAGCATAGGCAAATGATCATTAAGAGATGATCTCCAGCTTGAGAAAAAGATGACAATCCTTCTCTATAAGCTGATATCTGATCGACCTCTTGAAGCAAGTCGTCTACAAAGGAATAGAGATTCAATGGTGTTACTTTAGTTAGGTCAAAAAGTTGACTTAACGAGATCGAGATAACCGCGACCTATGTCGTATACTATCATGATATAGGCATGCATCTTCTGACCAGAGATCGATGTATTGTTGTATGTCTGAGTATGTACATTTGGCAAATATTTAGGTTGATGGCCTAATCAAGGTCTATACACCAGCAAGCTAGTGTGCATACAAGGGCATATGAGTAATACGATATCTCAAAGGGATCATACATGTTCACTTGTGAACCGAAAGATATGAGCTCATTCATGAGGCATTGGGACCAATCAAATTCCATGCAAGATCGTCTTGCTTTGGAAGCATGACAAGAATTTGTAGGTATGATATATGATTTTGGAAAGCATATGATTGATACCAACTCCCAATAACTGAACGAGAAACTTAATGATAAAACCCTAAATAAGAAAATACTAAATTTATGTAAATCTTCGGGTTTATTCTAGGTCTTCCAGTATGCAGGATGTAAGGGTATTAGGAATACTCGAGGGTGATATGATCATAAATGATAGTATAACCATGATGCTTCCATTCTGAGGGAGTGATAAAACATGTCTGGATTTTAGTGACTCCTCTTAGCAAAGAAATATGATATTAGTTCAAGTGTTGGGCATTAATCTGAATGTGATTTAGATGCAATGAGAAGATTAATATATTAGAGAGGTCCCTGAGATCTGGATTTGATATGTGATCTCAATATCCAAGTCGCTCTACGTGGAACGTACAATCACCATGTCCTCATCTCCAAGTATCCGTAGAGAAAGCACATATTGGATTGTAAGAAGAACACATCTCATCAACACTCTCACAAGCGTCTCCTCCGTCAGGTTCGACTTGGGACAGGCGGTTTCTTACATTAGAGACTTCGATCACAACCAAGATTTAAGAGGTATTCATATATATTCTTTATTATTTGGTTGAAATGATTCGAGAAGTATTCTCAGATCATGTGGTTTCATCGCTTTAAAATTTTTAAATTCCGCTGCCCCGAGCAACTAGTATGACTAGCCGCTCCCAATCGCATATGATGAGATCTTCACGCTTCCATGATGCGCTTCAGATTTTTCCCATAAACTTCAAGTGTTATCAGAGCGTTGGTTAATGTCTTGGATATGATCCAAAAGCCCTGGTGAACAGAGTTTTATATTTCGGATGCGTGAGGACTCTTGTTTTGCATTAGATGCAAGATTCAAATTACTTTTTAGCTAAAATCAAAACCTACTATTTGTGCACTATTTGAGCATATTTTTTGGTTATTAAAATTTATTTACATCTTATAATATCTCCCCAAAAATAGCAACCTATTATTAATACCAAAAGTACATAACTGTAATTCGAAGAGTTCCCGCAACAAAATTGCTTTTGCATGTATTCGTGGATCTGTAAGAAAATTATTTTTGCTTATCATTTTCCCAACAAAACATGAAATAAATAGTTGAATTAAGTAGATAATCAAAAAAACAAACTGCTCGAATTTATTTGGCAAGATTCAGACTTTGTTTGCCCTAGATATTCTATATTTAGTGGAGATGGGTTGGATGATGATTAGATCATCAAATCTCTTTGCTTAATGTTTTTATCAATCAACAAAAAATATGGAAATTATGAATTTGCATTGATTAATTATGATGTCTAATAGTTATAAAAATAATTTATTAAACATCATTGACCACTAAATGAATATTTCATGATAATCCTAGTTTATCCTACAATAGTTGTTGGACAACTTTTACATCCAAAACATGGTTGCTTGATATGCTTAGAAATTTATTGATCTCAAAATTGTTTCAAGATGCCTAATATTTTTGAGTGATTATTATATAGTATAGTGCAGGTCATCAAAGTTGATCGATAAAATCACAAGAACATTGGCATTATTTTGTTTGTTCTCAATCAGAATTGTGAAGGTGTCTAGTACAGGTATGCTAGCTTGGTTGGCTAATTAACGCCATGCATGTCAAGGAAATTCTTTCTCCCAACATTACTCGAGCGTATTGGACGGATCCATTTTTGAGGAAAAAATAATATGAATAAGTCAATTGTACTCTTATTATTAAAATACAAAATAATACATACTTGCGAGGATGTATACTATATAGTAATATCAAGCAAACGTTAATTGTTTTGTTGGTGTATTGAATTGAATTGATAATTGATTTAATACGATTAACCTAATTAGATCTAATTAAACACTATATTATGAATAGAGTTGTATTTCCCTTAGAAGAATTGATAAATATGATTCATAATAATTGATTAAAATTTGAACATGATATGGGGGATCATGGATGAATCTCCATTTCATCACCTTTATTCTTTCGTTTTGGACTTTAAACCCTATATAAATTCATGTATATATCATTATTTTGCATAAATTAACTTCCATTATTTATTATGTAAATATTGTATAAAATACAATGTTTAAAGCCAAAAAAAAGAATAAAGAAAAGAAAAAAAGAAATAAAATGCCAAAGGTATTTTATGCCCCTAAACCTCGAGACCTAAGGTTCTTGATGACTGGATCAACAAGGAATAAATTAGGGGGAGATAAGGGTCAAAAACTCAATAAAAACCCTAATTTTTATTCTCCAATAATTTATTTTTGAGACCTATTTTATTATTTATTATTTATACCTCAAATAATGAAACTTTGTATATGAAAGTTGGAGATAAAAATACATAGAAAAATATAAAATTTATTTCACACAAAAATAATATATATTGTACATTCTATACTCTGAATAAGAATCCAAAATCCAAATTTCCCTAACCCATATCTTCTCCATATGAACTCAAAATGCACCAAAATCACTTTATTTGTATATAACTTTTTATTAGCTATCTAATTGAAGTTAAGATGCAAAAGTTAGGCTTTGGACCCCTATTGTACCATATACCAGAATAAAATATTCACTTTATTTATTCTTAATATTTCATTATTCTATATTTTCTAATTTTGTTAATATTATTTATAATACATGTACATAATTAGAATACAATAAAACCATAAAAATACAATAGAATAAAATAACATACTAAAATATATAGATGAGTATACTATGCACATACCTATATGAATAATACCTGTATTTGTTTAAGTGCACATATTATATCACAAAAATATGATAAAATGTATATATATGTAATTAAATAGGTTACAAATGTACAAAATACTTTTATACAAAATTAATATAAAAATAAAAAAATAAAAATGCAACTTCTATAGTTAAATATACCTATATTTATACTTGTAAATAACAAAACACAATAATCTAACCTGTAAAAATAAATAAAAATCATATTAAAATACTATATAAAATAATAAACATTTTTTGTTTTAACTAAAAATTAACAAAATCATTTACTATTTTAAATTGAATTAATAAATGATTTAATTTCTTTTATCTTTTAGTAGCTGGCATGGATCAATCAGGGCTCCGCCCTTATTGACTTAGGTCAACTGCCCTTTCTCATTAGGCATGCTATTGTCAGAACGATACCCCCATCTTCATAGATCTCCCCATTGTATCTTGCAATATTTTAGCTTGATTTCTTCTTCAATCTCGTACATCGATCGAAGCTCTTTCATGCCAAGATCATTTCCTAGTTGAGGCATCTGTGAATCGAGTGCTTTGTCCCGATGAAGAGCCCCCTGTACATATACTTCACTCCAGGCCTAAAAAAACATGATCCCTCTTCCGCCGAATAAATACCTAACTTTAGCCCTAGACCAAGTCCTGGTGACAGTAACACTCCCTCCGACCGTCCAGCGACGTAGTTTGGTGTTGAATCGAGGTGATCCAAAGCATCACCACCTTCTCTGTCCGAAGCTCTACTTCATGTAGCCCCGGTCTTGTAACCTTCTTCTCGTTCTTTTGGTCCCTTAGTGTATCAGTATGCTATATTCACATGTTATTCCTTTTAATCCGTCAATGTTAGTGTAAAATCAAAAAATTTCATCTCGCCAAAGTTTCATCTATGTTACTCATTTTCCGACCACTACAGCCGACCTTCACCTCTGCTACCACCTTCCTCAGCTCCCCCTTCATCTTATAAATGCCCCATACACCTCCGTTCACCCTGGTCTCGCTTAGATCAGGAGATCCGGGTCTCTGCCCTTCTTTAAAGACCATCATCTAAGCCATTAAAGCCTCACATCCCACCACCTGATGCTCCCCTGAGCTTCGCCCTTTTGCCGCTAACACTCTCCTATAGAAAAAAAAGAAAAACTATGCCTTTACAGGGGACTTCGAGGCGAGTTTTACAACTCCAGGTCTTGAACTCTGCTAGACATCGTCTGAATGCCTCGAGCCATTTTGCTCCCATCAGCTGATGCAGATCACCTCCAGGATCGTGTAGAGCCCCGCCAGAAGTGCGCCAGGTGGTCAGAGGAGCCTGCTACAACAGATTCAATCTAGCTCGCGGTGAGCTCATCTTAAGTTCCTCCACCTACCTCGAGTACTGTCCGATCGAGCATTGCATCCCAAGCGAGCAACCACCATTGGATGTGCGAAGCCATCACCGTCAGATCTCGATTAGAGATATAATCTCAGTCATCACCCTCCAACCATCATCGGTCATTTAGTCGCCGGCATGTGGGTAAGTGGAGCGCCCACAACTGCTGGATTAGGCACTTAGTAGGGGTAAATTTCACCCATACCCCTTTTTTGTTTTATTTTCATATTAATCCCATAATTTATTTAAGTATCTTAATTTTTTTGTAAAATTTGCACGGAACCGCTTGCATTTTCTCGTATTTACATTTGGGTCTTGTTCATGTCACCTCACGTGCGGTTCCACGTGAGGTGGCCATTTTTGCAGGTACTCCCTTGCACATTTTTGTATTTCTATTTAGTATTTAAACTTTCAGTTTTCATCAATAAAATTTTGGGTTTTTTGCAAAAAATCGTTGCCTTTATTTTTAAGTGTAGCTATACCCTTGCTGGTTCAATTATTTTTGTGCTTATTCTCTATTTATTAAAAACAACATTCGTGTTCCAAAAATCATGAAAAAATAGTGTTAAGTGCTTTCTGGCATACTCTTTCATGATATATTTTATATTTGCATTTTAGGCCTTTTCCTATTTACTAAAAATCAAAAAGAGCACATTTTGCCCCTGTTTGCTTTTAAAAAGATCAAAAAATATAAAACCATTCCGAAAATTTCCAAAAAAATTATATTTGGTTATTATTTTATTTAGAACTCCAAACCAAAAATTGCAAAAATAGAACAAGAAAAATCATAAAAATTAAAAAGCTCTAAAATCCTATAAAAACTATAAAAAAATCACCAGAAATTCCAAAAACATTTCTTTCTGTTCTATATTTTTATTTATCCATTAGAATTTACTAAAATTGATTTTGAGAATTTTAGTCTTTTTTCTATTTTTAAATCTTAATTCAATTCGGCCCTATTAATTTATCCTTATTTGGGATATTTTTAACTTTAAGAATTGATACAATTTAGCAAAAAATCTAAAAAATAACAAAAACAATAGAAAAATATAAAAATACAAAACATTTATTCTGATAATTTTTATTTATTTCTAGTTGTAATTTATTATTATATAATCTTATATTGTACTATATATTACCTATATATAGTTATATATATTATAAATTTAAAGAAACAGGAAAATTAAAATCAAAGAGTTTTAAAATGAAAAATATAAAACTCAAAACAAAATAAAAATATAAAAATTAAAATCCTTTAAAAATACATAATTAAAACCCACAAAAATCCAAAAATACCTAAAAAACTAGTAATTGTCTTTTTTTGCCAATTTTGATTGCCTATCCTCCATTTTTTCCTGTATTCGACCCTACTGCACTTGTCCACTATACAATATATTATAGGGTATAATAACATTTGACCCCTTTGCTTGAGTGACTTATTCTTGTGTGGGTTAATTGTTGATTATACAAGATTGTTGAGAGGTCATCACATCGACCGAGTCCTCGCCTTGTAAGGCTCATTTTAGACCACTCAATTATCCACATTTATCAAATGGTGCCATTGTCGGGGAACAATGCATAGGATAGAATTTTGGGTCTATTTATCTCTTTATTTTTCTTTCTTTATTTTCTCGTTTATTTGATATAATTATTTATTGTGATAACACCCATCTCTTTTATTTTTCTAGCGAGGGACTTCAAGATGATAGCGACAACTTAGGTGGTTGAGGCACCTGATTCGAGAAGACTTGGTGCTTCTACCTGTGGACCAAGAGGAGAGAGCAAGAGAGAGAGAGAGATTTAGCATGAGACTTTGGTGTATTTTAGTGAGATAGCACATTTGTTAATTTGTATAAATACATAAACTTTGGAAATTAACATTCAGGCCCAATTTCCAAGTATTTGTTCACTTGAGGGCTCACCGGGTTTTTCGTGATTTTATCGCCTTTATTTTCTTTATTTCTCATGCTTTGAGTTTTCTGCTTTTGTATTATTTGTTTTCTTTGATTGAGCCCTTAGATCTTGGTGTGCTTGCTCGGTAGCTAGGTCCACATCCCTAAGGCAATTCATGTACCTATAGATTACTTTGCAATTGGACTTAGCTCAAAATTAATTGTTAAAACTTAGATTGACCATTGAGCATCGAGAGAGGCACTGCACAACACTTGCAGGACCCATTGTGGTGGGCACCGAGGATGCCTCCAAGACCAGACTTTTGGGTGATTATTCTAGGATTTGACATTTGGTTCTTCACGCTAGTAGTACTTATTGTTCTTATGATGATTTCATCATTGCATTTGCATGTAGATTAGGTTTAAAATTTCTGCCTTGTATCCTACATAAAGAGAGCTCGGAATCATTGTAAGTCTTCTTACTGAGCATTCATCATTGTTTTTCGACTTGCATTCATTTTCGCCTTCTCCCTCTGATTTGACAACCTAGGCAAAAATAAAATCCACAAAAACGTTAGGAGCTTGCATTGAATCTACTCAAAGCAAGTGATAATATAAAAAATTAAAAAGGGATTGCTAAAAATACTTGATCTACAATAAATTAATTAATTAAATTCATTGCACTAGATGAGGAAAAGCCCTCAGTTGTTTTCATGTACCATTGCGGAAGGTTTTCCTTCCCAAGTGAGTGAGTACTTTCATAAGGATTAGAGCCAAAAAACCCATCTTGGATACTTCCTTGTTGTACGCCTGGATTTCCGAAGTACCGGCACCGCTATCATACATGGACGAGTGATGAATCCGCAATTCATCATCTCAATATCTTGATCTTAGCAAAATCCCCGAGTAAAATTCCAAATAAATGTCTATAAAATCAATAAATTAACAAAATGACTCTTGTAAATAAAACACATTAATTATTGTATACTAGATTGTACAAAATAAATTAAAATAAAAAGCCACAATCTAAAGGAGTTTTTCACTTGTAAATAGCCCGAAACTTCATGTATTTTAATAATTTTATTTCAACTCTTTTTTGGCCAATTCTTTCTCTATCTTGTTCATAAGAATGTATATAAAAATATAAAATAAATTTTACCTCAAATAAATGCTCCTAGATCCAAAGATAAAAAGCGTAAAGTTCAACTTCCCGGCCAAATTCCAGCTCCATATGTATTCCAAATTCACCAAACTCACTTTTAAAGTTCAAGTTAGAAAATTATCTATCAACGGAAGTTATTTCATTAAAATCGGAACTCGTTTGCAAAATTTGGGGTTTGGGACCTAGGTGTGCATTGTATATATTGTATATATTTTTCTTTCTTCATTTATTATTTACTCTTCTTAATTACTAAAAAATCCAAAATAATCCCTTTTGTGTTGTATTTTATTCCTAGTATTTTATTGTATTTTTGTCATAAATATCTATTATTAAAAATAGAAAAAAAATTAAAATTAGAAAAGTAAAAAGAAACATGTACATGTTGTTTGTCTTCTTTTGTAAATTCTCCACTCTTTTTCTTCTCTTTTATTTTATTGTATTTAAAGTAGCCTACTTTATTTTATTTGATTTTCCTTTTAATTTTTCCCTTTCTCTACAATAACTTCCCTCTTCTTTTCATTCTACAACCAACTCCCATTCCACCTCACATTCTTCATCTAACCTCCATTCAATTACACCAATAATCTAAGCTCCCATTCAACACCACCTCCATTCTAACCTCCCTTTCTCTTCTCTTTATATTCATCTCCACATCCACATTTTTTCCCTATCCTCCATTCTAATAGAAAAAGGAGAGAGCTTGGAGTGTTTTGTTAGTGACAACAGCAAGGCATCTTCCTCAAACGACGACCTCCTTCAGGCGAGATCCGCGGAGTTCTGCTCCACATCACGAGTTCCCCATCGAGCTCGCATAGCTTCTCCAATTTTTATTTCGCCAATCGATCAAGGCGACGACAGGCGTCCAGCGTAGCTGCTCCGCAAATCCGACGAACATCAGGTAAGTATTCCTTCATATTTCTCTTGTTATTTTATTTTATCTAACATTGTTTTCCCTTGTTTTTTATATATCACACTACTATATCATCATACCATCACCATCACAACCATATTCATCTTCTTCATCACTTCCTTCTACCATTTTTCTCCTTTTGTATATATTCATATTTATTCCCTATTTAAAAAAAAATAAAATCACAATAAAAGAATTTTCAAAAAAAATCAAAAAAGGTGTAGGGAAGCAGCAACCGCCGTCGTCGCCGCCTCCTCCGCTAAGGCGTCGCCGTCGCCCCCCTTCTTCCACGTGCAGGCGGCGTCGTCCGTCTTCGGCCGACGCTGCAGGTCGCCGGCCTGCGTGCCCCCGCACTGCCCGCAACCTCCTCCTCGTGCCTGCGCGAGCACAATGCGCCACCTCAGGACCTCCCCTACTCCAGGTCGCCACCGCTGCTCCAAGCATCGCTCTTCCTCCAGGCGCCACCTCCATGCCCCAGCACCTTCGGCAGCCCTCCTCCTCGCGGTCGCGTACGGCCGCGCCGCCGTCCCCCCTCCCCCCGTCTCCCATCTGCGCAACGAAGAAGAAGAGGTTCTTTTCATTTTTTATTTTTTTTTGTAAAAATTGTATTTATTTTCTATTAAATTTCTGTAATTACAAAAGGTCCCAGTACTTAGTTTTCTGGTATCTTGTTCTCTGAAATTTGCACGTATAAGCCTCTGTTTATATATCAATTTAGACCTCAATTTTCATCATTTTATTTAATGAAAAATGTCTTGATGTTAAGCAACTAATTATCTATCATCTGAATATTTATTTATATTTTTCTAGTATTTGGGTAATTAAATAAATTTATTTAACTGAAATTCTGCATATTTTACCCAATCTGGACTCTTAAATTCATATCTCACTCTCATTTGCTCCAAAAATTCACAAAAATTAGGAATGATGCCTTGAAGAGTGCTTTAATTACTGTCCAAATTTCACATCAATTAATGTTGTCATGTGCCTTAAATAAATAGTAAAGTAATTTTGATATTTGATTTTTAATTAAATCCACAGCCATTTTTATGCAAAATTTCAACTCTACTAAATTGTATATATAAATATCTTTTTAAGATAATTTGCACTCTAGATAAATTGCTATTGTGGATTTATTAGAATTAATTAGTCACTGTCACTATGTTTTCATTAAAAAATCCATAAAAATTCATAATTTGTCAAAAAATTCCAAAATAATTACTGTAGTATCCTTGCATCGTTGGGACTATCCAAGGATGGGGCTCACCCTGTAAATGGACTTTCCTGTGTGTTGTTTTATTTCCAGTAAATTTTTCATAATTTTTGCATTCTGTTTGTGCGAAAAATTATGAAAAAACCCATAAAAAATGTGTATTTTTAATTGTTGCATTTTAACCCATAAAATTCCAAAAAATGTGTTTTATACTCATCTCTGGATTAGGATTTTAGGAAAAAAATTTGGGCTAAATTGGACTTATTTCATATTATAAATTAATTTGGCCTAGTTGTGTGTTTTCTTATTGTCTTAATTGACTTGCATTTTGCATTTCGCATTCTTTTTGCATAAAAATTAAAAAAAATACCATTTGGAAACCTAGATCTAATTATTCTGAATTAACTCGACATTTTTCCTTTACCTCCCTGTGTTCGACCCCGGACTTGCCTGGGATATAAATTAAGCCAAGACATTCTTCACGGAGATCCTCTCTCGATTCTGACTAATTCGCTAAGTACGCATACCACAACGAACACAAATTACATCACGTATTAAGCGAACGATTAGCGAGTAGGACTTGGTTGATGATGGTGATTCTCTCTTGTGTAGAACACTGACTCTCTTGTGTAGAACACTGACCATTTCCAAAGTATTTGAGCTTAGGCCACACCTTCACAGGGTTATCTATCTCATCATCCCGTGTTTGAGTAGGCTCTTGACCGCTCACGAGTGATTCCGTTGCAGATGAGACCCAGAGTATTTGCTTCACCACTATCGACTTCCTCACTCTGTTTATTTGGCTGAGTAGGGTATCCATCCGAACATAAGAACCTCAAAACATATAGGATACAAGTTACAAAGGAGGAGGACAAGTACGAGATACTTTTCTGATAGTACTCTTGCTCCTATAGGATTAGCACTTAAGGACTCGTTCAAAGATAATTGCCTAAAAATCAATCTAAAACTTACAAAGATAATTGTCGAAGCTTTACGACTTCATGGGTTGAGTTGGTGAATCCATTGTATTATGGTTTGATTGATTAGTTTTGTTAAGCTCAAGATAAAAAATATCGCGTTGTTGCGCCATTTTTCATTTCATCTCTTTTGCATATTTCCTCTTTCACCAAGCTCACTTTGAGTCATCTACTATTTTACATTCCTTTTATTTCTTGTTTATCTCAATATCTTTCATCCATCATCTATCTTTTTGACCCTCTCAAATGTCGACCCACAAATGGTTTAGTTGGGTCTTCGCAGACACCCACATCGATTCCGCTTCGCTGACATCTCCAATAATGCGAGACGATCTCTAGGACACCGGTTCAGATATTGTGAACTTCTCCTTGACTCCCCGATACTCTCTTCTTTCAATACTTGCCTTTCTCCAATAAATTCGATGTTCTAGATGGAATCACAACTCAAACTATCTCTTCCTCCCTAAATAAACCTGGATTACTTTGGTCCTAGAAACAAACGCATGAGGATGGAGATCGATTCCAGTCAATATCATATGATCCATTCACAACCATTCGGGATTGACCTTAATCCCAAACTTATCTCAACCTTTGGTGCTCAAACAGAGACTGATCAGGGTTTATTCAACCACACAGATTAATAATCTGATCCCGAGCCAGAGTTATAGGCAGATTAAGAAATGGCTCATATAGGAAGAGGAAAGAGACCGTAACCCCAACCAGCCGAGCAACCAGATCAGGAGGAAGGGCAATATACCACGCATAATGACATCAACAACCAGCTCCTTGCTTCGATTCAAGCAATCAACATCAGTACACAATCAAATTAAAACAATTCAACATCAGTACAGGAGATGCTTAATGATCTGAGCAAGAGGACCAACAAGAGAGATGACAGAGGAGAGGATAACCAGAACAGAGAAGATGAGACGAACATGGAGGATGCAGAAGATAACTATGTAGTAGGTGGACCCCGTCATAGAGAAGGAGAGGCAAGAGCATCGCAGCCCAAGCCCATAGTAAAACATACTCACAACACTGGGGCAGGCCATATCATCGAGTGGATTCAGATTCCACCCATTCATTCCCATTTTGAGCTGAAGCCATAATTCTTGTCTCTACTCCCATCCTTCCATGGGAATACAACAGAAGAACCATACATCCACCTACAACAAGTTCACTGCATCTATGCAACAACTCATTACCCCAGCATTCCTCTATTGGTGGTCAAGATGACTACCTTCACCTTCAGTCTCCACGACAAGGACTTTTATTGGGTGAACCATTTGGGAAAGATATTGACGACATGGGAGGAGCTGAAGTCGCATTTCTCCACAAATTTTATCCTCTCAGTCACTTGAACTAGATGTGTGTCCGCATCTCTAGTTTCATCTAGCAACCCCACGAGATGGTCCATGAAGCGTGGGAGAGATTCAGAGATCTGCAGGAGAAGTGTCCCCACCACAAGATTCTAAAGACCTGTCTGGTGCAACAATTTTTTGGTGGGCTGACACTTGAGGGCCAAAGATTAGTGGATGCCATTTGTGTTGGACCACACTTTAACAAGGACGAAGATATGGTTTGGGAAATTTTTGAGGAGATGGCCGAAAGAGAGGTCCCTCAATCTTCATTACGAGCATACATGATGGTGCCCCCAGCCAGCCATAAGCTTGTCAATATGGCAACCCATGCAGAGGAAAAGGATGAAAGCTCCAACCAGAGCATCATTAGGAGCCACTTGTCCAAGATAGATATCATTAAGAAGAGGTCACATGACCTCAAAAAACTTGCAGTGATTGAGAAGAGAACCCAGGGCTTGGACAAGCTTGATTTTATTGCCACTCAGCTGAAGTTGCTCGTTAAAGCCATCAACGCGTGCAAATTGATATCAACTGCAGTCGAGACTCCTACTAGTAGAAGGAGCACACATCAACACAACCTCCTCAGCTGAGTCCTCCTCCATCTCAACCTATCGAACACGTATACTACGTGCAGGCCCCTAAGCAGCAACCACCACAAAAACATAACCAGATGGTGGTTTACCAGATGGACCCCCAACCAATATACCAGGACCCAACTACAGATTCAAGAAGTGAATGGTGTGTGGGACAATGAATAATAGCTAACCCGCCCTCAAGGTCAGAAGTCGTCCAATCAGCTATATCACTAGCAATAGCAGGGAGGGAGGAATTTCTATCCCTACCAATTACAGTACCAGTAGCCTTCAAAGCATAGAAACAATTGGAGGCATTGTTATTAGCAACAAGGCTACTGGCAACCCCAATATCATCTGCAGCAGCCAACTGCTTAATTTCAGAACTCCTATTCCTTGCAGTAATACCAGCAATACTCTTCTCGTCCTCCTCCACACCATTATTCTCAGGGGTACCAGCAACAATCTCCCCAGTAGTACTAAAGTCAGAGTCCCCATCATGATGAATCTTCAGAGGTTGCACCGGTAAATCTGGCTCTTGCTTGTCTAGAGTAGTTAATGAAAAATATGGCTGAAATGAGCCAAAATATCGACGACCTGACGACTGCCAAAACCATCATCCCAGCCCACATCGAGGCCAATCTGAATAATTTCTGACACAAGGAGAAAGTAGCTTGTGGTGTTCTACCCAATTCAGATGAAAATAATTTGTTTATATCACTGTTGTTACTCTCAAGAGTGGTAGAACATTTCGACCGTCGATGAAAGTAAAGGGAAAGCATCATGCATCTGATGGCAAGCCATCAACCATGCCATCAACAGGAGCCAAACACATTTTTATAGGAGCACCATCTGTAGAAAAAGAACAAAATTGATTAAAATATAAAAACAAAAATGTAATAGTAACACTAGACCCAATGGAGTTCAGCTAGCATTGGAGACGACCACACAAGCAACAGATCCAGCGCCAGCCCACGAAGCCGAGCCTGCATTTTTTGGTCCATCACTTGTAGATGATTTCACACAATTTTCCCATCTACTTGTACAAACTAACATGGATAATATTTTGAATAAAAAATCCATTTCTTTACATATTCCATTTCCTGAAGCAATAAAATAGACCAAAAAAATCAAAATTTTGAAAATGCTTTATCTGGTCCTTTGATTGTAGAAATCATTCATAACTTGGTCTTAAATATGCCATTGATGAAAGCCATAGAGTACATGCCTACAGTAAATAAAGGACTCAAAGAAGCATGTACAAAAAGTTACTGGCCTGACCTCCATAATCCTAGACGTCAGAGTAGAAAGAATGAGAAACATATCCTCACCATGGCTATCGTCAATGCCATCATCAATCTTCTAGATAAGAATAAAAGAGTTCGAGTGAACCTTTCTCGATAGTAGGTCTTCTGTCAATTTGATGTCAGCTTCGCTACTCACAGAATTCAGGACAGGACTACTCAAACTAACTAAGATGATTCTGCAGTTTGCAGACAAGTTAGTAAAGCGGCCTAGGGGCATGATGGAGGACTAATCATTACTGTTCAAGGGATCCAGTTCCCTGTCGATTTTGTCGTGCTAGACATGGACGTATCCACACCTCTGCTTCACACCCCATCATCCTTGGCCAGCCGTTCCTCTGAACAGTCGAGACAGTAGCGAACTATGGAACTGGAGAGATTACATTTAACTTCACCAGCATCAAAGTGACGATAGAGACCATACCTGAACCAAAGCCAACCACAACTGCATTTGAGTTGAGTGTGCTTGTACCTAGCTGCCAATAAGGCTGCGACTTTCTTGCAGATATACAAGATAGAAATCTATTCCTAGACGACATTGAGATCCACGAATTCCTTTTCCCTGAGGAAGGAGTGGAGAGAGCAATTCATATCCCCTTTATCGATGATGGCGAGATCTTTGCTGATGCGTTTGGCAAATTTGGTGCAGCCCCCCTAAGCCTCGAAGACCAAGAGAAAATCATTGAAGATTTATGCAATCAGTGGACATAATTGAATAATTTTGCAGGACATTGAATGAAGAAGCTGAATGGACACAGGTGGATACTGAACTGATGAAAGAACCAATACTTGTAGTGATCACTAAAGTCACCACTGAAGTAGCTCCCACTCCGCTAGAGCTCAAACCTATGCCCTCCAACATGAAGCACACCTTCCTTGTAGGAGAGACAAACATGTATCCGATCATAATCAATGCTCATCTAACTGAAGACCAAGAATCTGGTTTGATGGAGGTTCTTGAACAAAACTGCAAGGAAAATGCTGGAAGATATTGGATCTTCACGGGATCAATCCATCCCTGTGCTTGCATCACATCTATCTAGAAGATGACATCATGCCTTCCCGCAATTCCAGAGCAGACTAAATGCAAAACATCTGAGAGGTTTCATGAGGAAAATTTGGAAATGGTGTGTTGCGGGGTTCATATATCCCATCTCCGATAGCAAATGGGGTGAGTCCCCTGCACGTAGTGTCCAAGAAGTCTAGGATCACCATCATTACCAATGATAAAGGAGAGGAGATTCTGACCAGAATGCTGACCACATGGCGAGTATGTGTTGATTACAGACGTCTGAACCTCGCCACGAAGGACCACTTTCCATTACCCTTCATTAACCAGATTCTCGAGAGACTGGCTGCAAAGGAATACTTCTGCTTCCTGAACAACTATTCCGGATACAACCAAGTTGTAATCACTCTTGAAGACCAAGATAAGATGACATTCACCTGTCTATTTAGGACTTACGCTTTCCAATGGTTACTGTTCAGGATGTGCAACGCCCCTACTACATTCTAGTAATGCATGCTAGCTATATTTGCTTACATGGTGGGCAGTTTTTTGGAGGTAATCATGGATGATTTTTCGGTCTATGTGGATTCATTCGATCAATGTCTTGACTATTTAGACCGAGTCTTACGGAGGTGTTGCGAAGTGAACCTAGTGCTCTCATGGGAGAAGAGAAACTTCATGGTGACAGAGGGGATTGTGTTGGGTCACGTTGTACTGAAACGTGGCATGGAAGTTGACCCAGTGATGCGGGCTAAGATCGGGTTGCGATTTTTGAGTGAAAGTGTTGTCGGTGTAGAAAATCGCAAAGAGATCTTAGTCGATCAAACAAAGGTCGGTTTTTAGAAAAAAACCTTACACTATTTATTTAACCAGGTAAGTGTACCTGGGTCAAACACAAGGATGCAGAATAGTATATTTTGAATTTTTTAAGAGAAAATATATTTTGTGATTATTTTATCTCTTCTTAAAGCGATCGAGGAAACACGATAAGTTTTTATGGAATTTTTATTTCAAATTTTTATTCAGTTTTATATTTTTCCAATTTTTCGTTTATTTTTCAAAATGATATTTTTCAAACAACTTACCTACAATATAATAGGTGAAATATAGGTGAAATTTATGTGCTATTATATAGTAGGTGAAGTGGACGAGCAACGGGCTCGAAGAACACTAAAAAACAAATCAAAACAGAGTCAACATACAACAAATCAAAACACGATGAAAACATGTCGAAGATACACAAAAATTACTGAAAATCTTGCTGAGGTAGTTGCGTAACTACCCTAAAAAAAATCTACAGAAAATAGTTCAAAATTACATCCAAAACTCCCCTACAGACCAGGGGTATAAATGCAAGAAAAAGAAACAAAATTATGCAGTTTGGTCCTTTGGCAGGGACTAATATGTAACAAAAATATGAAACTTTACATTTAGGTCCCCGCGTGGGGACCTAAATGTAATTTCTGGAAAACTTTGGAGCGCTCTGGAAATGCTGGAAGTCCTCAGGGCTTTTTGTGCAAAATTTCTACCGCTTCATCTGGACGGTGTGGATTATAACGTGAGCCGCGATCTGAAGCGTTCAATGCAGCCACGTGTCACAAGCCTCTACACCGACTATTCTTGAAGTTCTTCAGGTCCCTCACGCGGCTGACGAAGGCGGTGTCTTCTCTGATTTATCGTCGGCGTCTGGCAACGAACTAGGGCCTCCGGTGGGGCCAGAGGGTTAGCTCCTCTAACCCTCGAGCTCGCCCGCGGTGTACATCGATCGGCGAAGGCTTAGAGCGGCGGCGAAAGGTCGACGAAGTTGGACGTTCTCGCTGCTCTGTTCCTGGAGTGAGGTTGTTGCTGCTTCTTTGACGATGATTTGCGTGATGAATAAGGGCTCCAGATGACTCAAATTTTCTCCTGATTCAAGAAGAACTTGCAAAGAAGATGTGTGCGTGCTCGATTCGCAAGAAATCGACCAAATGATTATAGTTTTACAAGCTCAAATAGTTGTTTCCAGACTTAATGAAATATGTGTGAATGTTGGCAAGGAATTGAGAATGAAATTTGATTTAATTGTGAAACGAATAGAAGACTTGATTTGATCTGGCGTCTAATATGGAAGATTAAGCTAACAAATTATGTGATCAAACACATTAATCGTGGAATGGAGATCGAGGAGAAATTCGACGAAGATGGAGGAGTAGATCTGGGGAAGTAGAGGTGTATTACCTCTTGTAGATGCTTCGATGACCGATCTTTGCCGGAGCTGAAAGCGCGCAAGGCGGCGATGCAAGGCGGAGAAAATGCCTTGGAACTCCTCCCCGATGTTCCTTCTTCCACACGGGCACCTTCGATCGGAGCTGTCACCTCCTGGATGAGCAGAACGAGGCGAGGGAGAGAGGGGTCGGCCACTGGATGCCTGAGCTGCAGGTGGTTATGAGAGAGTTCATTATAAACCGCCAACTTTGGGGGTTTATATAGGGAGATTTCGTGATTTCTAAGTTAAATCTAATGGTGGCCGAGTATCTAGGTTGTTAGGAGATGAGATCCAAGAGATTAGATCACCGGATTGAGTTATGAAGTGCGTGGGAAAAGAGTCGAAGATAGCCAGTTAGAACAGATTTCAGTTCTGGCTTCTTGGAGAAGAAGCACCAGGTGCTGACAAGTGTTGGCACCTGGTAGGCCAGATGTGTAGTTTGCTTAGAAATTCAATAACAAATACTAAATAACATTATTTCAATTAAGTGTAAAAACAAGAAATGTAGATAATTAAATTATGTAATTATAGCATAATTAGTTTTTATAAATAATAAATATTATTCGAAATATAAATATTATATTAATAAATATGTATAGATAAATAGGTTTTGGATTTTTAATTTAATAAATAAATAATTTAAAAATTAATTTATATTTTCTTAATTATTATAATAATAAATAAGAGTAGTGTGAATTTTTAGGAATTTTAATAAATTAGTTTACATATATTAAAAAATACATGTATACATTATATAGTTCATTTTTATCCATAAATTAGGGTTTTGGATTTTATTAAAATAATAAATAAGCTCCAAAAATATGAAATAAATTAGGGTGAAGATACAATATCATGAAAATAATTAGAAATTATAAAATTAATAAAAGTACAAATAATGTGTTCTACATAAAATAAATAGCCCAGAAACCCCGTTGTTATTTGGTCCCAAACCCGACTTTTTGCAAACGGACTCCGAATTCAATGAAACCACCTCTATTAATTGGAGAATATTATTTTATGAACTTTAAAGTGAGTAGAATGAAATTGGAGTTCGTATGAAGAAGTTATGATGTTCGGAAGTTGAGAATTTGACAAATTAAAGGCTGGATTTCTTGGCATATATACAGGATAATACTTATTTTTACATTTTTATACATATTTTTAGAAATAATTAGGAAAAGAGTTTGGTGAAAAATATGTACGTATGAATTAATTAAAAATCATTGAAGTTTTGTATTTATTTAATAAATAATGAGAAGTACATGAAGTGTGTCTTAATTTATTTTTAGGGTTTTCTTTCCTTATCTCCCCCTACTTATTGGTTTGTTGAGCAATCCATGCTGACTTGGTCTCGGGGGTTAGGTTATAAATATACCTTGTAGTTATATTTATATTTATAAGTCATATTGTACATATATACATATTTCCAATCTGCCTTCTTTTCCTTTCTTTGTTCTTTAATTATTTACATGATTTTGATGCTTAAAAGTGAATATTTATTCATGAATGAAGTTTTTATAAAAGATGGGAATTAATGTATATTTACATGTATTTGATAAGGGTTTTAAGACAAAATACGACAGAAAATTTAATGAATCATGGATTCATCAACCCCCTACACTTAAACTTTGCTAGTCCCTTAGCAAACAACTATTTGAAAAAGTAAGTGAAAAAGAAAAAAAATTAGAATGAATTTGTTTTCCTAAACCAATTCATGAGAACAGACAAAGGACAGAGCTCGATCGGGCCTGAAACAAGCATTATATCGAAGCCTTAACTAGGATTAGGATTTTATCCTCAACAGTCCTCAAGTTCCACAAATCCTTGTTCAAGATCACTTCATCAGCTAGTTCAGACTAACTTATCCATATCACAAACTCTATCATCCTTGAAGTCAATTTGTACAGTGTGTGAATTGTTTTAGCTCTTCCTCCTTAGAGAAACGAAGAAACCGTCCATCCCGACTATACACTTCTATGGCTTCCTCATCCAACTACTCTTTCCTCGGGGAGGGAGGTATTCCCTTCTGAGGTCAGTTCGTGCTATGTCCATAATCGAGTATAGAGAGAAAGTAGAAGAATGAGAAAAGAAGTGGAGTGCGACCAGTGTAGACGCATCTTCTTGTGAAGCTCAACTGGTGTAGCTAAATCTCCACTATGATGTGCAGGCATTTTTAGTGGAAGCTTGGACCATTATGGTCGTATTTGTATTTGGTGGCTTCTTCTTTGATTTGGCTTTGTAACTTGCTTGCACTGCATTCATCTTTTTGTGCCTCGACGGATATAGCATCTTTTTATTCTGTCCCTTTTTTGAGGTCTTAGAAAAATTGTGTGAGCAGATCCTTCCCTCATCCGAAGCGCCTATTGCAACCCCAATCTCTCCCGTCTTTAGAAGTCAATGAAGGATATGGTTAGATCCTCAAGCGCATCATAGAAGCGTGAGCGTCGTATCGAATACGACGAGGAGCAACTAGTCGCACTAGTTGCTCGATGCAGCGGAATTTAAAAAAATTTTTATGCGACGAAACCACATGATCCAAGAACACTTCTCGGATCGTTTCGTCTAAACCACAAACAAGTAATAGGATTACCTCTTGAAGTGTGGTTGCGATCGAGTCTCTAAACGAAGAGACCTCCTGTCTCAAGTCCAATCAGACGGAGGAGACGCTTGCGAGCGCGGGGATGAACCGCGTGCTTCTCGCAATCCATATTGATGATTCAAGCGGCGGTTCTCCTGATCTCGACACACGAGATCCGATGTCTTCTTCACGAGCGAGGCGCACCGAAGGAGACGGAGATCCACGAGCAGACGATCGGGCAGCATAACGGCGATGCTGCGACGATGGAAAACCTCTCTAGGGCATCCATGGTGGACGGCCATGAGAGGGAGAGAGAGAGAGAGAGAGTAGGCGTGTAGAGAGAAAGA
Source organism: Ottelia alismoides (assembly GCA_037367405.1). NCBI lineage: Eukaryota > Viridiplantae > Streptophyta > Magnoliopsida > Alismatales > Hydrocharitaceae > Ottelia > Ottelia alismoides. The sequence continues at coordinate 622,825 of JAZKJV010008172.1, read as the reverse complement.
GAGAGAGAGATGTGCTTCTCAAGCATTGTCTAAAGAAGAGCAATGGGGTGCCTATCCTTTTATAGGGTTTTGGGATCCAAGGATCTCAATCCATGGGACATATAAAAATCAATGGATGAGATTGATTTATGTCAATCCAATGGTCAAGATTGTTGTTGGTAAAAGCCAACAACTTGTGATTTAATTTAGATTAAAATATATTTGACAAAATCAAATATAAATCAATCCCAAATCACATAAATAAATAAGAAGAGAATATACATGTAGATTACATCTCCATGTACATCCAAGGGGGGACGGCCACCCATTCTATATAGGAATTGGGTGCCGCCCACCTCCTTCCTTATGGAGGCAATCTCATGGATTTCCATGAGATTGCATGCCTCCTTGATTTTCTCCATTATTTATTTCCAACAACTTTTGTTGGGATTTATTCACCAAAAAAATAATTCACAATTAATTTAGGGAATATTGCAATCTTGACATTGGAAAATTGTGAATCACATTAACAACCCAAAACAATATGTAATTTACATTTTCAATTAATTAGACAATGTGTATCCAATACACATCAATAATTAATCAACAAATATAAATTATAATTAGCTATCTCCAATACATTATAAATCACATTTATAATATATTATGAATAATTGGATATTACTATCCACATTATTCTTATCCATAATGATTAAATCACATTTTTTGGATAACTTATTCTCATGTGCCCAAATAATATGAATCATATTCACATTATTCACATCTTAAATCACATTCAATTATCTTATATAACTCTCTTTATAATGTGAATCAAATTAATATTACTCATGATAATTAAATCACATTTAATTATCCATTTTCTCAGTGCTCGGATACATAATATCAACAATGAAATTAGGGATTTTATCACTTGTGCCCCTCTGAGATATCGCAATATCAGTTATGCCCCTATCTTTTTGGTAATATCAGTTGTGCCCCTCACTTCTTGCTAATCTATCACTTATGCCCCTCGGGTTAGTGACCGTCCATAATCAACACAAACGACCGTTAACTTCAAGGATAAAAATGGAATTAAATTTAAAAAAAGGATAGAAAAGTCATCCTCCCCCTTCTTTTTCCTCTCTTCCTCCTCTCCCATCTTCTTCCTCTTCCTCCCTTCTCTTCCTCCCTTCTCTTCCTCCTTCACAGCTCTTCCCTCCTCCTCCGTCACCATCCTCCTCCTCCGCCCCCCGCTCCGCCCCCTGCACCTCCCCTGCGCCCCCGGCACTGTCCCCCTCCGCCCCCTGCACATCCCCTTCTCCCCGCACAGCCCCCCTCCGCCTCCCGCACAGCCCCCCGCATCCCCCCGCACCCCGCGCACAGCCCCCCGCAACCCCCTGCACCTCCCCTTCTCCCCGCACACCCCCCCTCCGCCTCACGCACAGCCCCCCTCCGCCCCCCGCAACCCCCCGCACAACCCCTACCGCCTCCCGCACAGCCCCCGCACCCCCCGCACAGCCCCCCTCCGCCTCCCGCACAGCCCCACTCCGCCCCCCGAAACCCCCCGCACATCCCCCCTCCGCCCCCGGCACAGCCCCCCTCCGCCCCCTGTACCTCCCCTTCCTCCCGCACCCCCGGCGGAGGTGCTGAGGCTTGTGCGGAGGCTCCCACCGGAGACGAGACCTTACTACGCCAAGTACGCGCGCGAGAACTTCTTCAACTACCGCCACGACTCCGACCACGCCGTCGTCCAAGAGCTCCTCCGAAGGGCCTACACCCACGCCAATTGGGTCCTCTCCAAGGTGGTGGCTACGACCCGCTCTTTGTGTTGTTGCAGTACTCGGTGGATCATTCTGCTGGGGAGAGGCTGAGGGAGATCTGCTCTGCTTGATCCCCACCTGCTTGACGAAATGCCTGACAGACACTTAAATATTCCCAAGTTTCTAAGCTTCAAAATAAATAAATCTTGTACCATTTCATTTGGATTCTAAAGTAACAGGATAAACGGTAACCAAGTTATCTGGCAACTAGTTCCTGTTTTCTCATTGTTTCGGTAAATTGAGTAGGGATACTTCGGTTCGGCCTATCTAACTTGATACCATCGTTAGAAATATCGTATACACGTTTTCTTATGCTTGTACCAAGGTCTGGACAATAATACCCCTATTAACTGTACTAAGGTTTGAAAAAACCATGGTTAAGTCAACTTTTGGACGGTCAATCTGACGGAAGGGCACAACTGATGACGGAGCAAGAAGTGAGGGGCACAACTGATATTACCAAAAAGATAGGGGCATAACTGATATTGCGATATCTCGGAGGGGCACAAGTGATAAAATCCCATGAAATTATCCTGAACCCTTTCAAGGATAATGCGCTTTCTCCGCGAATACTTGGAGATAAGGACAGGGCGATTGTATTGTTCCACGTATAGTGACGTGGATATTGAGATCATATCTCAAATCCAGATCGCGGGCCTCCCATAGATGCTTGATTAAATCAAGACCACAAATCTAATCTTCTCATTGTATCTGAATCACATTCAGATCAATGTCCAACATTTGGATCAATATCAGATTACTTCTCTGCTGAGAGGAGTCACTAAAATCCAGACCCGTTTCATCACTCCCTAGGAATGGAAGCGTCATGGTTATACAATCGTTTATGATCACATCACCCTAAGGTATTCCCAATACCTATACATCCTGCATACTGGAAGACTCAGAATAAACCCGAAGTATTAGATCAACTTTATACTGTCTACTTCTGGGTTTTATCAGTAAGTTTCTCATTTTGATCATTGGGAGTTGGTATCGATCATATACTTTCCAAAAGCATATATAATACCTAGGTCTTGATCATATACCTTCAAAAAGTATATATCAAAACTACAAATTCAGTCAAGCTTCCAAAGCGAGACGACCGTGCGCACGGAATTTGATTCTTCCCAATATCTCATGAGTGAGCTCATGTCTTTCGGTTCAGTAGTGAACCTGTATGATCCCTTTGAGAGATCGTATTACTCATATGCCCTTACATGCACACCAGCGCGCCGGTGTATAGACCTTGATTAGGTCATCAACCTATTGGTCTGCCAAATGTACATACTCAGACATATAGTAACACATCTGTCCCCGGTCAGAGGATGCATGCCTGTATCATGACAGCATACGATATAGGACTTTGGTTATCTCGATCTCGTTAAGTCAACTCTTTGACCTAACTCATCTGACACCTTTGAATCTCTACTCCTATGCAGAGGACCTGCATCAAGAGGTTGGTCAGATATCAACCTAACTGAGATAGGATTGCCATTCCTACTCAGGCTGTAGATCATCTCTTAACAATCATTTGACGGTGCTTGATGAGTCCTTAATCTAACTCATTAGATATTCATCCAAGCACCAGCCTCTATGATTCAATAATTGAATCAACAGCTGTATGATCATTAAGATGGCCATGGTACATAACCCTAATTGTACTAAGGGACCTATTATGCAAATCATGTACTCTTTATTTCAGATTAAGGAGTGAATTGCAATAACATTTATTGCATAATGGCTCGCCGTGGGCTCGCATGTCCAACAATCTCCCACTAGCCCAAAGATCCACTAATGGGCTAATCATTTAAACCCACACTCATGTGACAATCATAGGCTATTTAGAAAATAGGTAGGTAAGCTGATCTATCACTCTGTTCCCAAGGGACTACGCCAAGTCCTTTTACGGCACTTGCATATCTCCTAGTAATAGTGCTCGCATCCAATGCGAATGTTGCATCTTATGCAACCAATACTCAATTTTGTTTTGTCGATTATAGTGTCCTTGACACTACATCTTATTAATTATCATAACTAGTATTCCCATAATCCTTATTAGAATACCTTCATTCCTGGAGATCTCTATCTCCTAAGGTATCTACAGTTATGACCCTTATAGATCACTATCTACAAGGTCTTAAACTTTTGAAGATAAGACTTTGAGATCACTATCTCTAAGTTTCATCATCTTTAAAGATATTATTATTACTGCAATCAAGTGTTTTATCTCCATAGTAGGATCTAGTAACAATTTACTACTCCCAATGCATGGTAGACATCTGGTTCTTGTACACATCTAGCATACATTCAGCTTCTCATAACTGATGCACAAGTGCAAGCAGTTCTAGCATTCACTTCTTCAACTCTTTGAGGTGCTATCCCTTCAGATAGGTCAGTACCATATCTTAAGAGAAATAAGCCTTTCTTGGAATTTTCCAAAAAATGGAATAAGTCCAAGGTGTACTACCAATGTGAAGGTCCTAATATCCTCTTCTCTTTACTTCTGAACAACTTCAGAACTAAGATCTAAGAAGTATCCTTGAGATCATATCTCAAGGTATGGGATAACCAGATTATAAAACACTTAATATTATTCTTATATCATTCTAAATGATTAGAATAATATCTACATTTAGCACGATGAACACAATGGCACTCCCACTAAGCTTCACATGGTTCATCAGGATTTTATCTGAAATCATAACATTTATAATTTCATCAAATCTTATGTTCCAACTACATGAAGCTTATTTGAGTCCAAAGATGGAGTTCTTTAGCTTGCACACCTTGCTTTCCTCAACCATGAAGCCCTGGGGCAACTTCATATGAATATCCTCAGAGAGGTATTCATAGAGGAATGCAATCTTGACTCACATCATGAAGATGTCATAGTCAAGTTCCCTCTTTCTCTTGAAGATCCATTTACACCTTAATGGGTCTTACCCGTATAGGTGGATCCTCGAGGGTCCATATACAACACTTGTATATGAAGTCTACATTAGACTTTTATTGCTAACATCCATCTTTTCATGTCATGATCCTCAGGAGCTTCATCACATGAAGTCCGATCATTGTCAGATTCAAATGACACGTGGAATCCATCCTCAAACTTATTTGAAGAGGTATTAGTGTTTCATCTTTAATTGTCTTTTTAGTTTCCGATTCCAAAAGCCTCATTATCATCTCAAGATTAAATGAGTTCCTCTACTTCATTTTCATCTTGATTCTCAAGAGAGTCATCCTCTAAGAATCACATTCTCAGAGATGAGATCCTTTAAGAATCTCAAGGTCATAAAGTAAGTATCCAATACCATCCTTTATTTTCCTAATGAAGTGGTACTCTCTAGTGCCAGATTCCAGCTTAATCACATGGAACCTTATTAAGAATATATATATAATGTAGTCTCTACCACATTTATATATATACCAGGAAACTAAGAGATAATTATGCTAAGATTAATCATTGATCAAATCATGTCACACATGATCAATTGTATCTCCCTACAACTCCATTGAGTTAAGGTTCATTAGGAGGATTGAGATAGGAATGATATTCACATCTTCATAAGGTATTCCTTGAATTCATCTAATAGGTACAAGCTACCTTGGTTAGATCAAATTCATTTCATCTTCCTTCAAAGTTTGGTTCTAAACCAAAATTGTGAAATCTTTGAACATTTCAAAGTTTTCTAAGTGAAGAGAAGAAATTTCATATCATACATAATCATCAATAGATATCACATATCCATGATGTTTACTATGATATAGATGATTCACATACATCAATATGTATGAGATCCCGAATACCTTGACATCTTACATCTTTCCCAAAAGAAAGGTGCATTGGACATATTTTACTTTGAATACAATATTCATAAGTATGCATGTTTTGAAATTTTAGACATTCTAAAGTTTCATCTCTTACTTGTCCACTGATCTCATTAATAGACATATGTCCAAAACATGATGCCAGATCACTGTCAAATGATCTTTATCCTCCTATTGATCTTTAAAGGTTTAATTTTCAGTATTAGAAATCTTAATGAACCATTCATTATTTTCTAATTTAGTGGAGTCCTCTAGATGCTAGATTACTATCTGAAATATCTCCATCATAACTTTCTATGATAGGTTTATTCCAGAATTCATGTTTTTTTAAAACATTTAGAAATAAACTCTGAGTGTATTCTAATATCCAGGTCATAGAGACATTCTCTAAGACTAAGGGCTCCCACTGAAAATATGAAGTATATTCATCCGGTGGAAATTATTGCAACAATTGCATCAATTCCAACATGGATGACCATTAAACCTTAAGATCAAATTTCTAATATTCTAATACAGATGCAACCAATTGCAAGTGTCATTAGAAGATTGAGATACAATTATTAGACTTTATCTTATCAAATAAGTAAGTCAATTTCAATGATTATATGTAGATTTTTCTGATGTACTATCCGATTCCTTCTCTAAGGGTTCTAGATAGATTTGATAGTCATACTATCAACACATCAATTTATTGCAGTATTGGCATTCATCCAACTCTTTGGATGTCATATGGAAGTCACAGAAGTACAGTCAACTCTTTGACTATACATCTTACTTGGCTCCAACCCATGCTTCCACTGCACTCCCTTTGTCTCTAAGCAACCATTGCTGAAGACCAAGGACCTCTTATGTTAAAATCAAAAATTTCACTATAAGAGTACATGCTTCATTCAATTCATACAATATGAATATTATGAAGCATCATGAATGACCAGAGTATAGACAATAGAATGATGACACTCATCATATCTACATCCATCTAAACTCTTAAAATATTGGTTCAGGCAGGTACTCAAACAATTTGAATACACCATCTCTTATAGAGCCACCATTCTGTATGACGCAGAGAACCACATCATTCATAATTAAATGTTGAGTGCACATATGTATGCCAGAACATTTTCTTAGAATTTTATAAGGATTATTTGATAATTACGATCATTATCGACATGTTACTTCAAAAGTACATTCGATGAGATCAAGACTTATAGAGACATACAAACCCTAGGGATTTAGTCCTATTGTCTTATTTAATTATCATTCCTCATTATTATGAGGAAACTTGCACATTGCAACCACATACATTATGAGTCCAATTGCAAGTATAATATCTGGATCATAGGTCCAATCCAAGATATTCTACTGGTTATTATTGAGTATAACATTGAGTGGGTTTAATGAAGGATTATCTGAAATAAGAAATTTACATAAACATATATAAATATTTAATTTACTTTGATTTAAGAATTTTTATATTAAAGTTGTCTTGCCATGTCAACAATGAAAGTTCATTCACTTAATCACTTTCAATGTAAGAGATATACTTACCATTATATCTTAAGCAAGATCTGGGATCTCCTTCCTTATCTTTGTTACATCCCAATAATATGAGAACCTGTAACTCGGATAAAAAGAAGCGGGAACACATTCCGCCTTGCAAGTCCAACTTGCATCTCCAAATTTGGTCTTTAACACCCGGGCCCACCACCCCTAAGGTGATGTTGACCCATCATTAATTGAACCAACCGTCAACAGGAATACAACTTGCTATGTGCAATCCAATATCGCCCCAATAATATGAGGACCCGATATTGGGGTCACTACGCATACGTCCTTACTCTTTCGAGAAGCGACGAGCCCGATCCAAATGGATCATATGCAGAAGTTGTCACTTCGGACATGCATCTCCTACATACAATATCTGGCGACGGATCCCTTCGCCTTGACGGGAGACCATGGATGTCACTTATGTGATCCTCCATTTTATATTCAAATTTTAATTAATTATCACGAATCATATTCACATAATTAATTCTTACAAAGGAAATAATAACTCTATTCATAATAGAGTGTTCTTAATTAGATATAATTAACTTAATCATATTAAATTAATTTTCAATCCTATTCAATTAACAAACTTGATTTTACTTGAATATATGATATTATCTCAAAATACGTATTAATTCGAATTTTAATAATTAGAAAAATACATCATGATCTCTCAGGCATCATTCGATCCGTACCTGCTGTCATGGCCAGTACCAGCGGGAGTGGGACGGACCGCATACGTTGCAACCCGCTACCCCAACGATCCCCGACTAGACACCATATCCGCCTCGGGAATGAATAATGCTGAGTCAATCACTTTGTACTTGAGATGATCATCGGTTCTTCAACCGAAATTATACCATATAGTAATAATCAAAACATTTTTGATTATAAGGAAATTTGCTAGACAAATTCCCAATTCTATTCAAGCAATGAGTTTGTTGATTAAGTTTCCAATTTTGATCTAGATCAAATCTAATCAATTTATTGGTTGAGGCCAAGTCAATTTAGTAAATAATCATCATCCAATATTTCTCAAATATTTTTCATAATTATTTCATGAAATTAACAATTAATTTCACTAATTAACAATCACATGGTTCTTGATTAGGAAAGTAATTTCAGCAGTGACCCCTACTTACTAAAATTAGCATATCTCAATCAATTTAAATCCAAATTAAGCAAAGTAAGTTTCCATAGTTTGCTAACTTGATTTACAACAGAACCTATGTGATTTGCATACATTTAGAGACATTTCTAAACAGAAATAACTCCTTAATTACGTTAAGATTCGCAGTTCCCGTAACAATGAATACATGTTCATTAAAACAACCATATCTAGAGCAAATAAAATCCACATTACGTAAACTCAGATCATATGATTTCCTTATTTAATGGAGAACAAAATCCAAATGTTATTTTCGTGTTTAAAAAATTTAAACAGGGCCGAAAAATTACACTAAACAGAGATGCGAAAATGAAATGCGATAAAACTTTCGCAAGCCTAACGAACCCAAGTCGCCTTCGGTTTTATGGATCGTATCCAAAACCTTAGACCTAAGGCTCTGATACCACTTGAAGGATATGGTTAGATCCTCAAGCGCATTACGGAAGCATGAGCGTCGTATCGAATACGACGAGGAGCGACTAGTCGCACTAGTTGCTCGATGCAGCGGAATTTAAAATTTTTTTCATGCGACGAAACCACATGATCCAAGAACACTTCTCGTATCGTTTCATCTAAACCACAAACAAGTAATAGGATTACCTCTTGAAGCGTGATTGCGATCGAGTCTCTAAACGAAGAGACCTCCTGTCTCAAGTCCGATCCGACGGAGGAGACGCTTGCGAGCGCAGGGATGAACCACATATTATCGCAATCCATGTTGATGATCCAAGCGGCGGATCTCCTGATCTCGACACACGAGAGCCGACGTCTTCTTCACGAGCGAGGCACACCGAAGGAGACTGAGATCCACGAGCAGACGATCGGGCAGCATAACGGCGACGCCGCGGCGACGGAGTACCTCTCTAGGGCATCCATGGTGGACGGCCATGAGAGGGAGAGAGAGAGAGAGTAGGCGTGTAGAGAGAAAGAGAGAGAGAGATGTGCTTCTCAAGCATTGTGTAAAGATGAGCAATGGGGTGCCTCTCCTTTTATAGGGTTTTGGGATCCATGGATCTCAATCCATGGGACATATAAAAATCAATGGATGAGATTGATTTATGTCAATCCAATGGTCAAGATTGTTGTTGGTAAAAGCCAACAACTTGTGATTTAATTTAGATTAAAATATATTTGACAAAATCAAAAATAAATCAATCCCAAATCACATAAATAAATAAGGAGAGAATAGACATGGAGATTACATCTCCATGTACATCCAAGGGGGACGTCCACCCATTCCATATAGGAATTGGGTGCCGCCCACCTCCTTCCTTATGGAGGAAATCTCAAGGATTTCCATGAGATTGCATGCCTCCTTGATTTTCTCCATTATTTATTTCCAACGAGTTTTGTTGGTATTTATTCACCAAAAAAATAATTCACAATTAATTTTGGGAATATTGCAATCTTGACATTGGAAAATTGTGAATCACATTTACAACCCAAAACAATATGTAATTTACATTTTCAATTAATTAGACAATGTGTATCCAATACACATTAATAATTAATCAACAAATATAAATTATAATTAGCTCTCTCCAATACATTATAAATCACATTTATAATATATTATGAATAATTGGATATTACTATCCACATTATTCTTATCCATAATGATTAAATCACATTTTTTGGATAACTTATTCTCAAGTTCCCAAATAATATGAATCATATTCACATTATTCACATCTTAAATCACATTCAATTATCTTATATAACTCTCTTTATAATATGAATCGAATTCATATTACTCATGATAATTAAATCACATTCAATTATACATTTTCTCAATGATCGGATACATAATATCAACAATGATATTATCCTGAACCCTTTCAAGGATAATGCGCTTTCTTCGCAAATACTTGGAGATAAGGACATGGCGATTGTATTGTTCCACGTATAGTGACTTGGATATTGAGATCATATCTCAAATCCAGATCGCGGGCCTTCCATAGATGCTTGATTAAATCAAGACCGCAAATTTAATCTTCTCATTGTATCTGAATCACATTCAGATCAATGTCCAACATTTGGATCAATATCAGATTACTTCTCTACTGAGAGGAGTCACTAAAATCCAGACCAGTTTCATCACTCCCTAGGAATGGAAGCATCATGGTTATACGATCGTTTATGATCAAATCACCCTAAGGTATTCCCAATACCTGTACATCCTGCATATTGGAAGACTCAGAATAAACCCAAAGTATTAGATCAACTTTATACTGTATACTTCAGGGTTTTATCAGTAAGTTTCCCATTTTGATCATTGGGAGTTGGTATCGATCATATACTTTCCAAAAGCAAATATTATACCTAGGTCTTGATCATATACTTTCAAAAAGTATATATCAAACCTACAAATTTAGTCAAGCTTCCAAAGCGAGACGATCGTGCACACGGAATTTGATTCTTCCCAATATCTCATGAGTGAGCTCATGTCTTCCGGTTCAATAGTGAACCTGTATGATCCCTTTGAGAGATCGTATTACTCATATGCCCTTATATGCACACCAGCGCACCGGTGTATAGACCTTGATTAGGTCATCAACCTATTGGTCTACCAAATGTACATACTCAGACATATAGTAACACATCTGTCTCCGGTCAGAGGATGTGTGCCTATATCATGACAGCATACGATATAGGACTTTGGTTATCTCAATCTCGTTAAGTCAACTCTTTGACCTAACTCATCTGTCATCTCCTAATCTCTATTACTATGTAGAGGACCTACATCAAGAGGTGGGTCAGATATCAGCCTAACTGAGATAGGATTGCCATCTCCTACTCATGCTGGAGATCATCTCTTAACAATCATTTGACAGTGCTTGATGAGTCCTCAATCTAACTCATTAGATATTCATCCAAGCACCAGCCTCTATGATTTAATAATTGAATCAATAGCTGTATGATCATTAAGATGGCCATGGCACATAACCCTAATTGTATTAAGGGACCTATTATGCAAATCATGTACTCTTTATTTCAGATTAAGGAGTGAATTGCAATAACATTTATTGCATAATGGCTCGCCGTGGGCTCGCATGTCTAACAATCAATGCTACAAAGACACGGATAGAAACGCACTACCAAGATGTACTGCCCTTCGTAACTTCATGCGAGTCTAGCTAAGTGTAGAGTGCATGTGTTCAAGATTGGTTCACTGGTGCAGAGTTGTACGGATGACACCAAATGGTCTACTTAAGCACATATGACTTGATTTCTCAAATATGGTCTTATGGAACCCAAATATTTTAAGTCATAAGACCTGAAGAGTCTAAATTCCAGATCCTAACTAGGCTCCTTACAACGAAAGTTAAAGGCCATAATAACGCTCCATCCTTTAAACTAGACTCAATCCTTAGTTTCAGAAATCAAACTTATTCTGAAAAATGCGAATGCAAATGCAACCATGTTTTTGTGAAGTATATTTTCTGAATTTTACTCATTTTTATGAATTTTAAGGCTTTTGTAATTTTTATGACTTTTAGGACTTTGTAATTTTTTTATGGATTTTCCGATTTTTATAAACAAGTTTTTGTACATGAATTTTACAAGATATATTTTATTTGAGTTAAATATCTAATGTATTTAGATTTTATCCTCAAAGGATTTTACAAGGATTAAATGATTTTTACACATGTTTTAATAAATAGGATTTTAAATAAGTATTATACAAATTTTAAATACAAATTTTAAATACATATTTTAATTATAGATTTTAAATACAAGTTTTAGAGATATTTTACTTATTTATAAGGATTTTATAAGAAATACATAAATGTATAAATAGATTTTAAATCAACCCTCACCCACTTTTTATGGATTTTATAGATATAGAAAATACATAAAAGTACGAGTTATGGACAAAAGTATATATACACTATATACGCACCCCCTATACTTAGCTTGTGCTATGCCCTCATAGCATTAAAAGAGAAAAAGGAGGACATAACTCGTGCTGAGTAAAAGTGGGTGAAAAGAATAGAGAGTACAACTCAGTCAACCCCCCCTATACATACGATCAGGTCATCGTAAGTATAACAGAAGAGCAAAAACGAGGTGATTGAGTAAAAAGAATATATAACGAAGGAACAAAAGAAATAAAGAAAATGAAATCATCGAAATCACTCGGTCCCCCCTATACTTAGGATAAGGCATTCTAAGTATAGAAAAGAATGTAGCCAAAAATCGGAGACCAGTGATTTGTGAAAAAGAAAGGATATAAAAGAATCATAACAAAATATAAAACGTCAATCAGTGAACAATCGGTCCCCCCTATACTTAGGATCTGGTATCCTAAGCATAGAAGACGAGAAAAAATGGGGACGATTGTGGTCTATGAAGAATATACAAGTGTTGCGGATCTCCAGAAATTGAATGGCTCAAAAGTCTTTGTACAGGATGAGATGAAGTAAAGGAATGATCATGATTACTGTACAAAATAGATCACTTTAGTATGGGCCAGATGATCAGTAATCTCGACAAAGTGCTTCAGCATCTACCCGTTAACCACGAACGGTTCTGCACCAGGTGACACATCTGATATTGCTATACTTCCATTGTCATGTAACGTTCTGACTATATAAGGTCCTTCCCACTTGCTTTTTAATTTGCCAGGAAAAATTCTCAACCTTGCATTGAACAACCATATTTTCTGCCTAGGGACAAAGCTCTTGTACCGAATATGTATGTCATGGCATTTCTTCACTTTGTCCTTATAAATGAAAGTGTTCTTGTATGCTTGATTTCAAATCTCTACCAGCTCATTCAGATCTATCTTTCTCTTGTCTCCTGCTTTCTGTGTATCCAGTAAAATTTCTCGAATAGCCCATTCAGATTTGTGCATTATCTCTACGGGCAAATGACACAGCTTTCCACAAACCAATCTAAATGGTGAAGTATCTTAGGGAGTTTTATATGCAGTACGATATGCCCAAAGAACCTGATCTAGAAGCCATGACCAGTTCTTCCTATCCGATCGTACTAGTTTCTGTAGAATTGATTTCACCTCCCTATTTTAAACTTCAGCCATGCCGTTCGTCTGTGGGTGGTAAGGAGAAGCTACTATGTGATCAATGCCGTATTGCTTACATCTGAAATAAGAATACATGGGATCCTGAACCGCGAAATAATGTGTTCCCTTAGGAACTTGCAAACTATCTTACTGTCTGCGGTTCGTGCGGGTATAGCCTCCACCCATCTACTAACATAATCTACAGCGAGAAGAATGTATTCAAAGCCGCTGCTGGAAGGGAACGGTCCCATGAAATCTATGCCCCATGCGTCAAAGATCTTGCAAATAATGACGGGTCACATCGACATTGCATCTCTAGCACAGACTGTCCCTACTTCTCTCTGACAATATGGGCAGCTCTTTACGAATGTGCAAGCATCTATAGTAAGAGTTGGCCACCATAATCCGCTCTGAAGTACCTTCTACGTTGTCCTCTTCCCAGAGTGATGTCCTCCTGCCTCTAGAGAATGACACAAAGTGAGGACACTATTATATTCCTCCTAAGGAATACAACGCCTGTAAACATAATCCAGTCCTTCACAAAAAAGAATCGGATCCTCCCAGTTGTAGTATAGTGCCTCAGAAACTAATCTATCAACTTGATTCTTTGGCCAACCCTGAGGACTTTTCTGTGTAACCAGAAAATTCACTATATCCGCATACAACAGAAGTTCGGTAACTGCAAAGATGCTTTCGTCAGAAATCTCTCTGCAATCTCTAGCGTGTACTCATATGAAGGTTGATTTGTCTGTAACCAGGAGAGGTGATCAGCTACCATATTCTTTACCCCAGGTTTGTCTCTAATGTCCAAATCGAATTCCTGAAGTAATAGAATCCATCTAAGAAGGTGTGCCTTAGCATCCTTCTTTTCCATCAGAAAGCGGATAGCTGAATGATCTGTGTAGATTGTGATTTTAGTGCCAAGAAGATAAGATCTGAATTTATCTAAAGTGAATACCACTGCCAACATTTCCTTAACTATCACTGTGTACTTACGCTGAGCATCATCTAAGGTTCTGATGGCATAGTGGATGGCAACATGAAGTCCATTCCTCCTCTGTCCTAATATAGCCCCGACCATAAAATATGAAGCATCTGTCATGATCTCGAAGGGTAGAGACCAATCAGGCGGCTGTAGGACAGGAGCACTGATAATCTTTTCTTTTAGTGTGAGGAAGGCATTAAGACATTTATCATCTAACAAGAACTCGATGTCTTTGCCTAATAATTCAATTAACGGTTGGGCGATCTTGGAGAATTCTTGGATAAACCATCGGTAAAAGCCGACATGCCCGAGAAATGACCGTAACTGCTTGATGTTGGATGGTGGTTCGAGGCGCTTGATGACATCCACCTTGGCAGGGTCAACCTCCATGCCTCTCTCGGAGATGACGTGCCCCAACACGATCCTGTGTGTAACCATAAAATGGCTCTTTTCCTAGGACAGAACGAGATCTACCTCACAACTTTTTCGAAGAACCTGGTCTAGGTGCGCTAAACAATCGTCAAATGACTCACCATAGACCAAAAAATCATCCATAAAAACCTCTAGAAAATCACCGACCATGTCCGCAAAAATAGCAAGCATACACCTCTGGAAAGTAGCAGGAGCGTTGCACAATCCAAAGGGCATCCGTCTAAAGGAATACGTGCCGAACGGACATGTGAAGGTGGTTTTCTCCTGGTCTTTAGGAGCAATTATTACTTGGTTGTATCCGGATTCCCTGACAACCGTTCTATG
This sequence comes from Ottelia alismoides, assembly GCA_037367405.1. Classification (NCBI taxonomy): domain Eukaryota; kingdom Viridiplantae; phylum Streptophyta; class Magnoliopsida; order Alismatales; family Hydrocharitaceae; genus Ottelia; species Ottelia alismoides. Next base: position 607,715 of record JAZKJV010008172.1, on the reverse strand, counting down.
ACCTGGTCTATAAAAGGCAAAGGGAAGTGGTCTTTTTTCGTCGCGGCGTTCAATTTTCTGTAATCAATGCACACCCGCTACGACATGGTTACTCTCTTTGGAATATCCTCTCCACTCTCATTCTTAACCATCTGAATTCCCGACTTCTTCGGGACAACATGTAATGGGCTGACCCATTCAGAGTTGGAGATGGGATAAATGAAGCCTGCATCGCACCATTTCGTAATCTCTTTCTTGACAACCTCTCGTAAAACCGGATTCAGCCTACGCCGAAACTCTCTGGAGGGTTTGCTGTCATGATCGAGATATATATGATGAGAACACAAAGCAGGATTAATACCGCGGAGATCGGATACAGTCCACCCAATAGCCTTGCGGTTTCTTTCTAGAACCTCCATCAAACAAGATTCTTGTTCGTCGGTCAAAGATGAACTGATAATGACTTGAAACTATCGATGTGGACCAACAAGGAAGGCATACTTCATATTTGGTGGCAATGTCTTTAGTTCTGGTAAGGTAGATTCTGGCTCTGCTGAAACCTCATCCATATGTGTATTGGGATCTGTATAGGTTTTGGATTTGTCTGTGATTTGGTTATCCACCATCTCAATGTGCTCTAGAGTCAGACTACAGAAGATGTTCAAAACATCATCCGACTCGCTATTATTCTCATCCTGAGACTGATCAGAGGAAAACAACTCAGCTAAATGAAATTCGATCTCTAGATCATCTGAAGTGGAGGAATTGTGTAAAGTCTTTGAATCTGAAAGATCTGCAATAAACTCCTCAGATGTCTGATCCCTTTGCTTCTCATCATCCAGACTAAAATATAAAGTACCTTCTGAAGGATCGCCCACTGTAGTTTTGGACCCGTCCTCTGTTAAACACTCTTGGGTCTCTACTTGATATCTTTTGAGGTCGTCAAGACGGACCTCATCCATGTAATCACATGTGGCTAAAGAACTCAAGAAATCAGAAGATGCATCACTAGATGTGTTGGAATCTCTCGCCATCTCTATATGTACCTTCTCACCATCTCTATATGTACCTTCTCGCCCTCGGCGTGAAAAGATACCTTCCCTGTATCATAATCGAAGAGAGCCTTTGCGGTTTCTAAGAAAGGCCTCCCGAGAATAATCGGGGTAAGGTGTAACTGTGTAGGGCAATCCATGTCTAGGATAGTAAAGTCCACTAGGAATTGCAGACCCTGCACGGTTACGATAATGTTCCTTAGTATACCCTTAGGTCTCTTTACGGATCTATCAGCAAACTGAAGGATCGTGTGGGATTTGTAAAGAGGACCTAACTCGACCTTGTCGAGTAAGGAAGATGGTATCAGATTGATCGAGGAACCATTATCTAAGAGAGTGCGATCGAATTCAGCATTTGCGATCTCGCATATGACATAATGTGCACCCGAGTCCTTCTTCTTCTTCGGTAACTTATTCTAAGTAGCACAAGATGTAGCCTTAGTCAAAACATGTTTCTATATGCGGGATCTCTTTTTCCTACGCATGGTGCATCTGTTTTTCAATTAATTCTTAAGCGTAGGAAAATGATCTAAGGCATCGTGAAGCGGAATCTTCAAAAAGATGTGATCTTTGAGTAACCTTTCTGTCTCTGGAGTCACAACATTCTTTTTTTATTTTTCTTCCTTTTTCAAACAGAGCATCGGGAAAAGGAACAATGTCAGGAATGAGAAAATCAGACTTTTTATTGATATTGGAATCAGCATGTACATCGAGAGTTTCAGAATTATGTACAAAATTCTCTAAAACATGAGAAGACATGTTTTTGTTGGGAGTATCTGCATGGTCTGGCGTGATGTCATCGTCTGAATCGCTTGTGTCCATGTCAACTGTATCGGCATCGCTCCCTTCTCTTTGATAGTCCTCATCAATATGCTGGTTCTCCTCCTCAGCATCGGAATTTGGTTGTTCATGGATTTGCTCTTGCACCTCATCAAGTGCCCTCTCCTCTACTCCAGCAGGTTCTCATGGTGATCTACCGCTCCTGAGACGAATGAAGTTAGACGAAAATTCAGGAAACAAGATCGTACCAGTAGTGTTGTCTACCTGATCTAGATGCCTCCACTTGTTGTTCGGGTTCATCTGAGGCTGGGCTGGAAGAGTGGTCTTCAGTGCGGTTAACTCATCTAGACGACGGTTGACCTGCTCCATCTCTGTTTTATGCACAATTTGTAGCGTACTCAACATATCCATGATTTGATTTAATGCCTGGGCCTGTGAGTCCATTTCAGATTTGGTGTGGTGGCCCTGGCTTGCTCCTCTCTCCTACCTTGGCGTGTATTACTAAGAGGTGGAAGGCTGGGAGAATCTCTGCGGTGTTGAGGAAGATTGCTGCGGCTGCTGATAGGGATATGTCTGTGAATGGTGAGCAGGATACTAGTATGATTGTGATCTCTGATAAACATGCTTGTGAGACCACTGCTGCGTGAAATTCTGCCGATGCTGAAAATGTGGACGTCCATGCTGCAGTTTGCTATACTACTGCTGCTGATGATGCGGTATACTCGATTGATGAATCAGAGTATACCAAATCCCGTTGATCTCGAGAGTAGTTTGCGGCTCACATCCATATTTGCAGCACTGGTGATCTGACCGGGATTGGCATGAGACTGATCCTCATTCCAATCAATCTGCGGAGTCTTTGGCTCGCTCTGTACGTAGTGAATCTGATGGGTGGGCGGAGCGTGCAAGATCCTCCGTGTAGGTTGTGCGGTCGAAGAAGATTGGCTTTGCTGGTACTGAAGCTGAAGTTATGAAACCTTCTTCGAAAGATCACTCAACTGCTAAGGTAGAGATGAGAGTTTCTCCAACTCTCGCAGCGGCCGTAAGTCCTGAACTTATTTCTGAATCACATCCACCAACGTTAATTTCTCGCTAATAAATCCCGTGATGGTGTTGGATTCGGATTCTAAAATGTTAGCCACCTTATGGTGTTCTCGGTGATGTGGTGGCTGAGGGGATTTCTGAAATGCCCGAATAGAGTCAACGACTCTCGAGTTCTCAGCCATCCCTTCGAAGATGGCCCAGACTGACTCAACATCCTTGTTCAAATAGTTGTCGCCACATGTGGCACTCACTATCCCCTGGATGTCCGGCTGGAGTCCTCCAAAATAATTCTGTACTAGCACCTTCATCAGTATCTCATGATGCGGGCATCTCTCCGTAAGATCTTTGAATCTATCCCATGCCTCATGGAAATATTCATTCAAAAGCTGCGTGAAATTGGAGATCTGACTCCTCATCATGTTCGTCCTCCCCAGAGGAAAATACTTACGCAAGAATGTGGACTTCAGATTGTCCCATGTAGAAATTTCCCTTCCCAGATGACTCAGCCAGTAAAGCGCCTTATCAGCTAAGGCGAAGGGAAAGGCTTTGAGGCAGACAACCTCCTGCATAACACCTCGATAACTAGCCATACCTCAAATCATTTCAAGCTGCTGCAAAAAGGTAAATGGCTCCTCTGTAGCATTCCCGTAAAACTTGGGAAGCAATGAAATGAAGGACAACCTCAATTCGTGTGGCCCTTGATTCGGCGGTAGCTGAATCCAATGATGGAGTGTTCTCAGGCGGGAACCACTACAGGCGGTAATTGGTTCCCGACCCCTGCTCGTAGCGCGGCTATCTCAACCCGCAACTCGTTCTGAGTTCTGAATTGTTCTCGAATCTGGATATTCATCTGTTGGAGAGTGTCGAGAATCCATGTCGTAATATATGCCGAGTCTGGTCTTTCTTCATGATGTTCTTCAGCTGGTGGCCTCTCGTCTGCTGTTGGTCCTTTACCGCGAGCCATCTGCTTCAAATCGTCTGGAAAAGAAAAGCTCTCGTAAGAACTTAGCGAAAACTCGGCTGGAGATCTCGATGATGTATTGAGACATGGGTCTGTCTCAATAGTCTGGCCAGGAGGTGAGGGAGTCTAGGTCTGACTCTCCTCGAGATCAGATGGGACCAACTCGGGAAGAGGGTCATCCCGAGCTTGTGAAGATGTACGAATGATGGTGGACAGTCGAAAGCTCACGGAGTCTGAGCAGAAAAGCCGTCGAGACGTCATCTTTGATATTAAGAGAATGATCGGGAGAGCACGATTTGTGATTCAAGAGAGAGGGAAAATGCGTAAAGCCGCGGTAACTCACGTCCCGCAAGCAAACACAAAGCAAATCCCGTTTTCACCAACACAGCCCGATAAAGACCGTAAAAGTTTGGTCTTTTATCTTGTCAGTTTTAGGGTTGTAATTAGAAAACAAGTATAATCGATCAACGCGAGCTGATGCGAGCTGATAGGTACCCAATTATTTCCCCGAAACATTGGCCCGAGTCTTTACAGAAAATCACTTGCACTCAGCCAGTATTGGATTAAGTACGGACCGTTTCCGGCTACCCGTGTTACTTGAGGACGGAGCCTTATGCAGTGTCCTCTAAACCTCCCACTCTGCTAAGTAAACCCGGACCGTTTCTGGCTACCTGAGCTTACCCACTAAGGAATAGTGATTAGGTGCATAGACTAAGTAGTATTTTGCAAGAAATACGAGTTTTTGACTTTGACCTTACGGTTCGTCTCTCACTCGCGCACTCTGAGAAAATGTGCGGGGATTACTCTCCCAAATCAGATGAACCTTACCTTTATTTTTAGATCAGATATCTTAGCAGTCTTGATTTTATTTTGGGGTTTTATATTTTTTTGAGTTTTTTCAAATAAACGTCTACCAATTTTTTTATTTTCTTTTTTTATAAAAATCCTAAAATCATGCACCTAGGTTGCGGATCCTAAGACTAGCTACGTAAGCACAATCAGATAGAATAAAAGAAAACTCCTAAACAAGCACCTATCGAAAAAGCCACGGAAAAATCGTCGATGAGAAAACCGCGGTGGGTGCCCTGATCCCCCGAATACACGGTACTTGACGAATCAGACCCCGAAAAAAATGGGGGGGGGGAGTACAAGTCGGGATGTCCTTAGTGGACCCCTTCTACTAGAGTTCAACACAACTTTCTCTCTCTTTCTCTCTCTTTTACAACAATAACACTAATTAATTTTTTCCCTCTGCAGCCGACTCGTAAAGAAAGAATCGACCTCTGCTCTTTCAATTGACCCGGTTTCCTAAGAAACAGGCTGATCCTGTAGGCCCTGCAAAAATTAGTTAGCAGCTAAAGAAGATCGAGAAACGATTCGAGAAAAGCCGTAAGAAAAACCGAGTAAAAGCTACGGAAAAACAACAAGAAGAGGTAAAATAAATCACAAAATATGTAAAAAAAATCAAATACACTAACGCCTCCTTGGCAACGGTGCCATTTTGATGCGGTCTAAGATCTGGTTGCGATTTTTGAGTGAAAGTGTTGTCGGTGTAGAAAATCGCAAAGAGATCTTAGTCGATCAAACAAAGATCAGTTTTTAGAAAAAAAAACCTTACACTATTTATTTAACCAGGTAAGTGTGTCTGGGTCGAACACAAGGAGACAGAATAGTATATTTTGATTTTTTAAGAGAAAATATATTTTGTGATTATTTTATCTCTTCTTAAAGCGATCAAGGAAACACGATAAGTTTTTTTATGGAATTTTTATTTCAAAATTTTATTCGACTATATTTTTCCAATTTTTTGTTTATTTTTCAAACTGATATTTTTCAAACAATTTACCTACAATATAATAGGTGAAATATAGGTGAAATTTATGTGCTATTATATAGTAGGTGAAGTGGACGAGCAACAGGCTCGAAGAACACTCAAAAACAAATCAAAATGGAGTCAACATACAACAAATCAAAACACGATGAAAACACGTCGAAAATACACAAAAATTATTGAAAACCTTGCTGGGGTAGTTGTGTAACTACCCTGAAAAAATCTACGAAAAATAGTGTCAAAATTGCGTCCAAAACTCCCCTACATTCGGGGAATAAATGCAAGAAAAAGAAACAAAATTCTGCAGTTTGGTCCTTGGGCAGGGACTAATATGTAACAAAAATATGAAAGTTTACATTTAGGTCCCCACGTAGGGACTTAAATGTAATTTCAAGAAAACTTTGGAGCGCTCTTGAAATGCTGGAAGTCCTCGGGGCTTTTTGTGCAAAATTTCTAGCACTTCATCTGGATGGTCTGGATTATAACGTGAGGCACGATCTGAAGTGTTCAATGCAGCCATGTGTCACAAGCCTGTTGTTTAACCCAGAAAATCGATGATCTTAAGTTCCACACAAGGTGGGAACTCAATCGCTGAATCTACCACACAAAATCCGGATTAAAATAACAATTAACCACAACAATCAAATAAGGCAGTGGAAGTGAATGTGGAGTTAAAATTTATTATAACTCTACAACAAAAATGTGTATAGGTGCAAGTATGTGTAGAGGTCGAACACAGGGAGTAGACAGGTAGAACAGGGCAAAAATGCTCAAAAATGTGAATGTGATCAAATGTCTATCAATGCTGTTTTTTGTGGGTTTTTTGATTTTTTTACTTTTTTTTTAATTTTTAATTTTGTATTTTTATATTTTTATTTTTAATTTTTTTGATTTTATATTTTCTTTTTATATTTTATATAGTTTTTCTATTTTCTTTTTCTTTTAAAACGAATATACGTACAAAGTAAGAAAGAGAGGAATAAGGATTTTATAAAAATAGGTAAAAATGCTCAAAAATTAGGAAATAAATTATTTTTAGGATTTTTATAATTTTCTAATTTTTTTTATTTTCCTAGATTTTCTTAAATTCTTTTTGGTAGTTTTAAAGTCAACAATACTGAAATCAGTGAATACAATAAAAAAACCGAAATTAAAACGGAGAAATAAAATAGAAAACAGTAACAAAAATTCTCCAAATTAATTTTAAATTAAAGAAAATGAAACAAAGCAAATTTAGAAATAGAGTTTATATTTTTAGGATTTGTTTATGAATTTTTTAGATTTTTATGAAGGTTTTTAGAGTTTTTATATTTTTATGGATTTTCTTTTGTATTTTTTAATGATTTTTGGATTGAAGTTAAAACACACTAAAATAGACAATATATTTTTTTGAGGAATTTTCTGAAGTGTTTTTATTATTTTTATGGATTTTATAACGCAAACAGTAGTGAAAATGCGTATTTTTGAATTTTTATAAATATTAAAATGCAATAAATATGAAAAATAAAAATATGGCATGGACCTACTATACAACAGGAATATAAGGTTATTTTTGAGGATTTTTAGGATTTTAGAAATGCATGCAATAAATAAAAGAAGCAAAAAGAATAATCAACCCTTTAGGGGTATTATTGTAATATGCGAAAAGTTCGGGTGCCCTGGCACAAATTTTCACAAAAATTATAACTGAATCTGCAAGTTTCTGGATTGAATGCAAATGAATAAAGTAGCAAGGGCTATTCTACAAAATTCCTAGGAGGCACGTGTGGGAGCACCCACGCCTGGGAAGGACAAATCTGTAATTCACAAAATCCTTAGGGGCATGAATACAAAAGTGCCAAAATTTTATAACTGCAAGTAGAACTTTTAGGACTAAAACTAAATACGAAAAGACCCCTGGGGTCACCTGCAAATTTGCCAAGTCACGCGTGCGAAGCACGTGACCTGGCAGGGGTCGAAATGTAATATCACAAAACTTGGGGGTATACAGTGCAAATGTTACAAAATAAAACAACGACCGAGGAAAGTTTATACAGTGAATATTAAATACAAATTTTGGCGGGCGAAAATATGCAAAATACCCTTGCCTACGAGATCGGACGACTATGTAACTTCACTTTGCCACGTGTCGCGTCCCGGTTGCACGATGACGGTTCAGATGTGTGGCCCTGATTAGATATTCGAACGAGATCGACGGTTGGTGGAGGGTGCGATCCAACGGCTCCGGTCAAAACTGGGGTGCAACCTCGATCGAACGGCAAGATGGTGACGATAACGAACATGGGTGAAGGGCTTCTACGGCGACCTTCCCCGGCCTCGTGCCTCCTCCTCCGTTCCTCCTTCGTGCTCCAAAAGGGCGCCCATCACTCCTGCAGCTCTGATCTATCTCCTGGAGGCGTCAAAAGGGTTGGAGGTCCACCGTAGATCCACCACGAAGTCAAAGACGGTGGCAGCCCTAGGATGCCCAGGCCAACAACAAAACCTCCTCCCAGGTGCGCGTGAAGCTCCAAGACCTACAAGACAAGTTAAGGGGGTCGTGGGTAAAATGCCACGACCCGCCTGGAAGTGGAACAACGTGGGATTGGTGAAAATGGAGCTCGTCGGGGTGAGCTCCGGTGAGGGGTGGCGCGGATGATGAAGTGGACAAAATGCAAAGGCAAATACAAGGTTTGGATCCTTGCCTACGGGGAACTAAAAACGCAAGGAAAATGAAAGAAAATACAAAGGAAAGCAGGACCTCAAGGTTTAGAAACCTGAGATGTACCTCACAGCGGCGTCGACCGCCGGAGATGAGTGGAAGCTCCTCGGCCTTCGCTTGGCCTCGCGCGAAGAAGCTGGAGGATGCTTTGTCACTACCTCCGGCCCAGAGCTCCAAGGCGCGGGTCCAAACACGGGTCAAAAGGGTTCAAAGGTCGAAGGGAAGATTGGGGGCGGTTTTGAAAGATGGTGAACAGGGCGTGAAGAATGAGGGATGGCGGTCAAATGAGGAAGATCTTGGAAGATCTAATAGGCCGGCGTGAATCATGGATGAACATGGTACAACTTTCATGAAGGGTCCCCTCTTCCTAGAGCAACAGATTGATGGCGAAAAAATCGAGAAGAGAGGGTCACGGGAAGGTCTGACAAGGGGCGCAGGGCTAGGGCTTAGAGAGTTGACCCGCGGGTCAAGTTTCCAAGCCACCTGGTTGGTCCACGTGGACCAACCAGGAAAAATCCCTAAATAAATAATTGTAAAATCATTTAAAAATATAAAATGAATTAATTAATTTTCAATTATTAAATAAAAAATGTTTATTATTTTATAAAGTATTTTATTGTAATTTTTAATTATTTTTTCGAGATTAATAATTACAAGTTACCTATTATACCCCTTATATGTATCTATATTTATATAATTTAATATTTTTATTTTTATTTTGTATATTTAATTTATTAATTTTTGTTTATTATTTTATAAATTTATAAATAATTTTATACACTTAGATATATTTTTATTTTATTTTTCTGACATGTTTTGTACATTTAATAAAATTGAAGTAATAATTCTATAGGTATATATATACATGTATTATACCTATGTATATTATATACAAGCATTTTATTTTTTTGTTTTCTTTGAGTTTTTATTCTTATTTTAATATACATATATATTATAAATAATATATACAGAATTATAAAAATATAAAATTATAAAAATAATGAATAAATAATAAAATGAATATTTTAATATGTACAAGTAAACAATAGGGGTCCAAAACTCAACTTTCAAACCGTAGCTCTGCCAAATGCAAAACCACCTTCATTAATTAGCTTATTTTAAATTATATACAATTAAAGGTGAGTTTGATGCATTTCGAGTTTTTATTTGGGAGATACAGGTCTGGGAAGTCGGGGTTCTAGAATCTTATTTAGATCATAACTTTTTATCTGTACATTATTTTTGAGTGAAATCAATTTTATATTTTTCTTTATTTAATTATCTAAAACATTCATGTACAAAGTTTCTTTATTTGAGGTATAAAAAGTGGAACTAGAAATAGGTCCCAAAATGAATAAAGAATGATTTAAAACAAAGGTATTTTTATTGTATTTCGGCCCTTATCTCCCCCTACTTTATTCCTTGTCGATCTAATCATCTAGATGCCTAGGTCTCGGGGTTTCGAATCATAAAATATTTGCAATATTTTATTCTTTTTCTTTTCTTTTCTTTATTCTATAATTTTGGCATTAAAAACAGTAATTTGTACACTATTTACACAATGATGCATGAATGCTAAAATGCATGAATTGACACTATTTACACGCATTTTCTAGGGTTTTTAAGGCCAAAATGATATAATAAAGATGATGAAACGTAGATTCATCATCCCCCTATACTTGCCTTTGCTAGTCCCTAGCAAACACTTATGCAATAAGTGCAGAAAAGAAAAACAAAGAAAAGAAAAAGAAGAAAGATGGATGAAGTTTAATTATCAAACTTGTCTTCACAAAATCAAAGTTTGGAGCTCAAGTCAGACCTTTGGAATTTTAGTGCGGGCGGAACCTTAATGAGAACCAGACTTGAAATTCAACAGCCTCCGAGAATCCCAAAACTCTGCTCAAGTCTCCTTAATAGCCAGGTCAGAAATATCTCAACTCATACGCAAACCCTTACGACTATGAATCTGACTCGTATAGTGTAAGTGATGGTGGCTCTCCCCAACTAGAATGACAAAGAGACTGACTTCTCCAGTATGAAACCCAATGATTCCCCAATCCAATAACTCCTTCCTCGAGGAGTGGGGTATTCCCTTCTAAGTTCAAGTGGCAACCAACTCAAGAGGAGGGGGTGAAGAGAAGAATGTACGGTAGCCAGTGTAGCTATCTGTCCTAGGATGCAAGACCAGTGTAGTCAAGTCATCCAACTGTAGGCTCACATGATTTGACTTTGGAACTCAAGCTTGCTTATTGACTTTACAACATATGTACATACTTTGCAGGCATTTATTTTTGTACAGGCCTGTCCATTTTTTTTTGAAATACTATTCATAGCAGCATTTTTATAAGGAGTTTTTCCTCTTGAGCCAGTAGACTATCCCACTTTTGAATCTTTATCGCAACCCACACTCTCCTATCTTTAGAATTCCTCATCACTGGACGGGTTGAAGTGCACTTCCCTCCCTAGAGGAGGACAAGTGTTTCCACTTGTTGCATCTCATACTGGCAAATCCAATCCCCTCACCACTCCAACTGAGTTGAGCCATGTGAAAGGTGCAGATGTCCAAGTTAGGTCATTATCAACAAGAGTCGTGTGTGTGCTCCGAAATACTCAACTTAGGCAGTCAAGAATCCATTGAACCAAGTCCCGTGATCCTCAAAGAATTAAGTCAACTAGACCTGAAGTACCTCAAACCCAGTTCCTATAAGGTTCCTGTTAATTAGGTAGATTTTAAGGTCCAATCAAGCTCCAATCTCCGGATTTTACTTAGACTTGTTCAACTATCAAACTCAATCCGAAAAATGCTAATGCTATGCGATGCAGAATGCAGAAAATATTTTTGTGATGTAATTTTCCAAAATTTTGAACTTTTTATGGAATTTTGAAAAGATGATGCATATTCATTTTTTGTATTTTTCAAAGAGATTTTTCAAATGTTTTTGGTATTTTAATTTTCCAAATTTTTTGGGATTTTTGAAAACAAAAAGTTTTTGGATAAAAGCTAGGGTAAAAATATTTACACGGGAGTGCTTCTTATATTCACAAGAAGTGGATTTTAAGAATTTACAGGGGTAAGTGATCAATTTTATAGGTATATAATATGAATTTTGGTATGATGTATGTATTCCTCAAACTTATTTAACACAGGTTTTTCAAACAATTTTGAAAACTATAGTCCAAAATATTTTTTTACAAAATTTTACAAACATGTACACATATTTGAAAATCATTTTGCAAAGGTTTTCAAACAATATAGATAGATTTTTTTCAAAATATTTTTGCAACCATTTTTCAAACCATTTGCAAATCATTTTTTTCAAACATTTTTATTTCACACAAAGAAAATAAATTTTCAAAACAACATATTTTACAAAGGTTGAAAACATGTAACAGAATATTTTCCAAATAGATTTCAAAAGATTTTTTACAGAGATTTTCAAACTATTTTTCAAATATTTTGCAAAAAATATTTTCACATGATTTATTAATCAATAAATACAAAAAGAATTTGAGGAATAATCACTTTTTTTGTTAAGGTTTTTAACGAATTTTAAAGAATTATTAGCCATATTTATTAGGAAAATATGAAAGTACGAGTTATGGCTAAAGTATATACGTAGTATATATGACCCCCCTATACTTATATTGAGATATGTCCTCATAGATCAAAGAGAAAAAGAGAAGACATAACTCGTACTGAGTATAGAAAAGTCTAAAGAAGAAAGAACGAATGAAGGAATGAATGAACGAATGAGAAGTTGACCATCCCCCCTATACTTAGGATCAAATAATCCTAAGTATAGTAGACTGTATACAAGGCAGGGAGGGTCAAGGGTGGGAATGAACAGATCATACTCAGATTGTCTCCCCCTATACTTAGGATAAGATATCCCTAAGTATAGACAACGAGACAATGGAGAGGATCAAAGAATAGAGAAACTCAGGGTGCACACCCCCCTATACTTAGGACAAAGTGCGTCCTAAGTATAGAAGACAGTCAAAAAGGGGTGGCACCTTGTGATAGATAAAGAAAATAGAAAAGGAAAAGAAGACAAGAGATGAAAGCGGATATGAACAACTCGGCTCGTCCACCCCCCTATACTTAGGACAAAGAACGTCCTAAGCAAGGCAAACACGAGAATGTGTGGACGAGCAATACGGGAGATAGACAGAGATACACGAGAGAGAATATACAACATAGATGGATGTACAGATGATCAAGAAGGTAGAAAGCGAACCTTCTTGCGAGATCGCTGAGAAATGGATCTGGTATGGTGCAAGTCCACATCGGGGTCCACAGTGGACGGAAGCCGATCATGGTCGACGACGTGAATATCCTCAATGGTTCTATATTGTGAAGGCACAGACTGGTGAGTGGAAGAAGTACAACTAGGTCCGGCCTTGGGAGTCTCGCTAATATCAAAGTGGAATGGGATGAACTCATCATCATCAAAAGTAGTGTACTCGGAGTCGTCCTATGAGGTGTCATCCAGGTCAAAACCAAAAGGAACGAACTCATCGGTGGAAGTAGTCGAACTCTGTTCGTCCTCTATAATCTCAACCGGATCATCTTTTTCATCAAAAGGCCTGAATTCTCGAATAAAAGCAATCAAATCAAATTCGACCTTTGTCTTATATGAATCTAAATGAATAGGAACATACTCATCAGTGAAAGTAGTTGAGTCATGTCTATCCTGTCTGGTCTCTATATCTGCCCTCCGCTCAATGGTATCGATCGTGTAAATCCCGCGGATGTCATCAAAACATCGCCAATCACAGGAAGCAGAAACGCCAAGGTCTATGCTTTCCGAGCCTTCTTCCTTGTAGAGGAATTCTCGGGTCTCATCATCGGTCATAAAGAAAGTCTCTCTGATATCCTCATATAGGTCATAGGCCTCAGGGTCAGCCAAGACAGGTGAAGTCGCATCAGGTGCAGGTCTCTGGTCAGCAGTGGGTGCGGTGATCAACACTTCGCTCTCGTCAGCATGACGTAAGCGAATCTCTCCTGATCCATAATCAATAACAACCCTCGCGGAGGCGAGGAATGGTCGTCCCAGGATGATTGGAGAGTGCTCCTCTGTGGAGGTCTCCATGGGCAATACGACAAAGTCAACGTGATAGCTCATGACCTGAATCGAAATGACAACATTTTCTAGGATACCCTTCGGCCTCTTGATTGATCCATCAGCAAAATTAACGATCATCCTGGTTTTCTTGAGAGGCCCTAAGTGAAAAGACTGTACCAGCGAGAAGGGTAATATGCTAATCGAAGCACCGCTGACTAGGAGAGTGTGATCACAAGTAAAGTCAGAGATGGTGCAGCTAATGAATGGTGTGGCAGTGTTCCTCTTCCTAGGAATGAGATGGTGTGTGATGGCGTGGGTAGTGGCCATGGTCAAGATATGACGCTCAGATCTGCTCCTCTGCTTTCTCTTCTTGGGAAGAGGAACAGATAAATCATTTATGGCCTGCTGAAGTGGGGCACGGATGATTTCATGAATAGTGGCCACCACTTCTGGTTCAGTCAATAATTTTTTTAAGTTTTGGACCTCCTCCATACAAGGGAGGAAGTCGGAATCAACATACATGTCAAGAGCAGTCTGTACAGTGGCATCCTCGGGGTTGAAGGTGGGACAAGGTGTGAAAGGCTGTACAATCAAATGATCTGGCAAAGGGTACCTCTCCTCACAGTCTGACTCGATCATGTGTCTCCCGAACTCTTTTTGGATTTTTAAAATTTTCTCATTTTTTTGTGTTTTGGGTGATTGCAATATCTCATGATAATCCTCAAATGAATCCAAATCCTCAAAGAATGGAGCGTCATCCTGGTTCTTATTCAAATTAGTAAGGTCATTGATCCTCGACTTCATATGCTCCATCATCTGATTCAAGGTCTCAAGTGTGGATATCATGAAAGGTGACTCCAAAAACTCAGGATTGGGTGTGTCGAATGTGGGCGGTGGGTGTGGACAAAAATCACATTCCGGATCAGGATACTCAAGGAAGAGCGGGTTATCAAAATGTGTAGGAGATGGTGGTGGAAATGATTGGTGAAGATCAAGGTCCGAATCCTGAAATAGTTGGTTGCTCAGATATGTATAAAAATCAGGAGCAAAGTCCTCTCCTGGAAAAAGTGAGGTGGACCGGCTGGAGCGAACGAGGGGTCCGCAACGTCCGGACAAAATATACTCCAATCGGCCATCACGAGACAAAAGAAAAAATGATCGGGAGAGCATGAGGGTCAAGTCAAGAGAAGTGTGAGGAAAGGTGCAATTGCGCAGAGACGATTGAGGATACACACCAGCAATCACAAGCAAACTCCCACAAAACAAACCCTCAATTCACCTACTCGACTCGGTAGAGACTGCAAAATGCGGTCTTTTATCTTGTCTGTTTTAGAGTTAGGTGAGAAGTCAAGATATTGCACAAACACTTAGGGGCTGAATAGGATTTGGGCACTAACCTTAGTGTGTGCGTGAGCAATGTAAAACGAAGACAATGAGGGGATTACTCGCCCCAAGACAACTTTTTTTCTTTTTGGTCGATTTTAGGGTCGAGTAATGTTAGCAGTCCTGATTTTATTGATTATCACTTTTTTTGGATTTTTAATAAGAAATGCACGATCTTATCAGGGATTCAATTCTTTTAAGCACCTAGGTTGGCAAAATCAGAGGGAGAGGCGGAAAAGCAATGCAAGCGGAAATCGATGATGAATGCTAAAGCGTAAAAGCTCACCTTGCCTCCAGCACTCTACATGCAAAGATGCTCAATAGAATTGAAACCTAATCTATATGCAAATGCAAAGCCGATGAAATCGCCCTAGGGTGAGAAGCTGCTATTATCGTGAAGAATAGTTTCAAAATTTGACTAAGTCCAAACGCAACTATAGGTACATGGAATGGTGATTAGTGTGTTTGGACCTACTCTATCAGCAAGCAACTCCTACGGCTAAGGCTCAACCACACAAAAGAAATAAAACCAAAATCGAGAAACAAAATAAAAAAATGCGATGAAAAATGCGAGAAATCCATGGTGAGCCCCAAAGTATACAAACACTTGGAAATTAGGTCCGAAAGTCCAAGAGTCCAGTGTACCTGTCTTATTACAATAATAAAATCTCTCTCTCACTTAAATTACAAAAATACATACAGGAAGTAAATTCTACAACTAAAGGTGGAGCTTAGTCTTCAAAATTCTCTCCTCGCCTCCTCGGTGCTAGGCTGGCTAGAGCCTGCTTCTCGTTGATGCACATGCTCCTAGGGTGGAGCGCCTCCCTCGATCTGTGGTTCCTCGCACAAAGTCAACAAGAGAGGGGGTTAGACAACTCAACAGATATATCAAAAATAAGGAAAATAAAATAAGCACAAAAAGCCGTGAAAACAGACAAATAATCACAAGCACAATCAAAAAACCGAACTACGCGCTGTTGCTCCCCGGCAACGGTGCCATTTGTTTAACCCAGAAAATCGATGATCTTAAGTTCCATACAAGGTGGGAACTCAGTCGCTGAATCGACAACACGAAATCCGGATTAAAACAACAATTAACCCACAACAATCAAATAAGGCAGTGAAAGTGAATGTGGAGTTAAAATTTATTATAACTTTACAACAAAGATGTGTATAGGTGCAAGTATGTGTAGAGGTCGAACATAGGGAGCGGACATGTAGAACGGGGCAAAAATGGTCAAAAATGTGAATGTGATCAAATGTCTATCAATGCTATTTTTTGTGGGTTTTTGATTTTTTAATTTTTTAATTTTTAATTTTGTATTTTTTGAATTTTGATTTTTAATTTTTTTGATTTTCTATTTTCTTTTTATATTTTTTATATTTTTTTCTATTTCCTTTTTCTTTTAAAAGGAATATATGTACAAAGTAAGAAAGAGAGGAATAAGGATTTATAAAAATAGGTAAAAATGCTCAAAAATTAGGAAATAAAATATTTTTAGGGTTTTTATAATTTTCTATTGTTTTTATGATTTTTCTAGATTTGCTTGAATTTTTTTTGGTATTTTAAAAGTCAAAAGTACTGAAATCAGTGAATACAATAAAAAGCTGAAACTAAAATGGAGAAATAAAATAGAAAACCGTATCAAAAATTCTCCAAAATAATTTTAAATTAAAGATAATGAAACAAAGCAAATTTAGAAACAGAGTTTGTATTTTTAGGATTTTATTATGAATGTTTTAGATTTTTATGAAGGTTTTTAGAATTTTTATATTTTTTTATGGATTTTCTTTTGTATCTTTTAATGATTTTTGGATGAAGTTAAAACACACTAAAATAGACAATATATATTTTTTTAGGAATTTTCTGAAGTGTTTTTATAATTTTTATGGATTTTATAACGCAAACAGTAGTGAAAATGCTTGTTTTTGAATTTTTATAAATAATAAAGTGCAATAAATATGAAAAATAAAATTATGGCGTGGACCTGATATGCAACAAGAAACTTAAGGTGATTTTTGTGGATTTTTTAGGATTTTAGAAACGCATGTAATAAATAAAAGAAGCAAAAAGAAAAATCAACCCTACAGGGGTATTATTGTAATATGCGAAAAGTTCGGGGGCCCTGGCACAAACTTTCACAAAAACTATAATTGAATCTGAAAGTTTCTGGATTGAATGCAAATGAATAAAGTAGCAAGGGTTATTCTGCAAAATTCCCAGGAGGCACGTGCGTGAGCACGCGTGCTTGGGAAGGACTAATATGCAATTCACAAAATCCTTAGGGACATGAATACAAAAGTGCCAAAATTTTATACCTGCAAGTAGAACTTTTAGGACTAAAACTAAATACAAAAAGACCCCTGGGGTCACCTGCAATCTTGCCAAGTCACGTGCGCGAAGCACGTGACCTGGCAGGGGTCGAAATGTAATAACACAAAACTTGGGGGTATATAGTGCAAATGTTACAAAATAAAACAACGGCCTAGGAAAGTTTATACAGTGAATATTAAATACAAATTTTGGCAGGGGAAAATATGCAAAATACCCTCGCCTACAGGATCGTACAACTGATGTAACTTCACTTTGCCACGTGTCGCGTCCCGGTTGCACGATGACGGTTCAGATGTGCGGCCCTGATTAGATCTTCGAACGAGATCGACAGTTGGTGGAGGGCACGATCCAATGGCTCCGGTCAAAACTGGGGCGCAGTCTCGATCGAATGGTGAGAAGGTGACGACGACGAACAGGGGAGAAGGGCCTCGACGACGACCTTCCCCGGCCTCGTGCCTCCTCCTCCGTTCCTCCTTCATGCTCCAAAAGGGTGCCCAGCACTCCTGCAGCTCTGATCTATCTCCTGGAGTTGTCAAAAGGGTTGGAGGTCCACCGTAGATCAACCACGAAGTCGGAGACGGTGGCGGCCCTAGGATGCCCCGACCAACAACAAAACCTCCTCCCAGGTGCGCGTGAAGCTCCAAGACCTGCAAGACAAGTTAAGGGGGTCGTGGGTAAAATGCCACGACCCGCCTGGAAGTAGAATGGCGTGGGATAGGTGAAAATGGAGCTCGTCGGGGCGAGCTCCGGTGAGGGATGTCACGGATGATGAAGTGGACGAAATGCAAAGGCAAATACAAGGTTCGGATCCTATGCCTACGGGGAACTAAAAACATAAGGAAAATTAAAGAAAATACAAAGGAAAGCAGGACCTCAAGGTTTAGAAACCTGAGATGTACCTCATGGCGGTGTCGACCGTCGGAGATGAGTGGAAGCTCCTCGGCCTTCGCTTGGCCTCACACGAAGAAGCTGGAGGATGCTCTGTCACCGCCTCCGGTCCAGAGCTCCAAGGCGCGGGTCCAAACTTGGGTCAAAAGGGTTTAAATGTTGAAGGGAAGATTGGGGGGCGGTTTTGAAAGATGGTAAACAGGGCATGAAGAACGAGGGATGGCGGTCAAACGAGGAAGATCTTGGAAGATCTAATAGGCCGGCGTGAATCATGGATGAACATGGTACAACTTTCATGAAGGGTCCCCTCTTCCTCGAGCAACGGATTGATGGCAAAAAAATCGAGAAGAGAGGGTCACGGGAAGGTCTGACATGGGGCGCAGGGCTAGGGCTTAGAGAGTTTACCCACGGGTCAACTTTCCAAGCCACCTGGTTGGTCCATGTGGACCAACCAGGAAAAATCCCTAAACAAATAAATGTAAAATCATTTAAAAATAGAAAACGAATTAATTAATTTTCGATTATTAAATAAAAAATGTTTTTTATTTTATAAAGTATTTTATGGTAATTTTTAATTATTTTTTCGAGATTAATAATTACAAGTTACCATTTATACCCCTTATAGGTATCTATATCTATATAATTTAATATTTTTATTTTTATTTTGTGTATTTAATGTATTGATTTTGTTTATTTTTTTTTATAAATTTATAAAATTTTTTATACACTTAAATATATTTTTATTTTGTTTTTATGACATGTTTTGTACATTTAATAAAATAGAAGTAATAATTATATAGGTATATATACATGTATTATACCTATGTATATTATATACAAGCATTTTATTTTTATGTTTTCTTTGAGTTTCTAAATAGATTTTAATATACATATATATTATAAATAATATTTACAGAATAATAAAAATATAAAAATATAAAAATAATGAATAAATAATAAAATGAATATTTTAATCTGTACAAGTATACAATAGGGGTCCAAAACTCAACTTTCAAACCGTAGCTCCGCCAAATGCGAAACCACCTTACTAATTAGATTATTTTAAATTATATACAATTAAAGGTGAGTTTGATGCATTTCGAGTTTTTATTTGGGAGATACAGGTCTGTGAAGTTGGGGTTCTGGAATATTATTCAAATCGTAACTTTTTATCTGTAAATTATTTTTGAGTGAAATCAATTTTATATTTTTCTTTGTTTAATTATCTACAACTTTCATGTACAAAGTTTCTTTATTTGAGGTATAAAAAGTGGAACTAAAAATAGGTCCCAAAATGAATAAAGAATGATTAAAAGCAAAGGTATTTTTATTGTATTTCGGCCCTTAGCTCCCCCTACTTTATTCCTTGTCGACCTAATCATCTAGATGCCTAAGTCTTGGGGTTTCGGGACATAAAATATTTGCAA
Organism: Ottelia alismoides; assembly: GCA_037367405.1. Taxonomy (NCBI): domain Eukaryota; kingdom Viridiplantae; phylum Streptophyta; class Magnoliopsida; order Alismatales; family Hydrocharitaceae; genus Ottelia; species Ottelia alismoides. The sequence continues at coordinate 588,271 of JAZKJV010008172.1, read as the reverse complement.
TATTTTATTCTTTTTCTTTTCTTTTCTTTATTCTATAATTTTGGCATTAAAACAGTAATTTGTACACTATTTACACAATGATGCATGAATGCTAAAATGCATGAATTGACGCTATTTACACGCATTTACTAGGGTTTTCAAGGCCAAAATGACAGATTAAAGATGATGAAACGTAGATTCATCACCTGTACACCGGTTGTTCTTGAAGTTCTTCGGTTCCCTCGCGCGGCTGACGAAGGCGGTGTCTTCTCTGATTTATCGTCGACGTATGGCAACGAACTAGGGCCTCCGGCGGGGCCAGAGGGTTAGCTCCTCTAACCCTCGAGCTCGCCCGTGGTGGACGTCGGTCGGTGAAGACTTAAAGCGGCGGCGAAAGGTCAACGAAGTTGGACGTTCTCGCTGCTCTGTTCCTGGAGTGAGGTTGTTGCTGCTTCTTTGACAATGATTTGCGTGATGAATAAAGGCTCTAGATGACTCGAATTTGCTCCTGTTTCAAGAAGAACCTGCAAAGAAGATGTGTGCGTGCTCGATTCGCAAGAAATCAGCCAAATGGTTATAGTTTTACAAGCTCAAATAGTTGTTTCCAGACTTAATGAAATATGTGTGAATGATGGCAAGGAATTGAGAATGAAATTTTATTTAATTGTGAAACGAATAGAAGACTTGATTTGATCTAGCATCTAATATGGAAGATAAGCTAACTAATTACGTGATCAACCACGCTAATCGTGGCACGGAGATCGAGAAGAAATTCGACGAAGATGGAGGAGTAGATCTGGGGAAGTAGAGGTGTATTACCTCTGGTAGATGCTTCGACGACCGATCTTTGCCAGAGCTGAACACATGCAAGGTGGCGATGCAAGGCGGAGCGAATGCCTTGGAACTCCCCCCCGATGTTCCTTCTTCCACACGGGCACCTTCAATCAGAGCTGTCACCTCCTGGACGGGTGGAACGAGGCAAGGAAGAGAGGGGTCGGCCACTGGATGCCTGAGCTGCAGGTGGTTGTGAGAGAGTTCATTATAAACCACCAACTTTGGGGGTTTATATAGGGAGATTTCATGATTTCTAAGTTAAATATAATGGTGGCCGAGTATCTAGGTTGTTAGGAGATGAGATCCAAGGGATTAGATCGCCAGAATGAGTTATGAGGTGCGCGGGAAAAAGAGTCGAAGATAGCCAGTTAGAACAGATTTCAATTCTGGCTTCTTGGAGAAGAAGCACCAGGTGCTGACACAGGCCAGATGTGTAATTTGCTTAGAAATTCAATAACAAATATTAAATAATGTTATTTTAATTAAGTGTAAAAACAAGAAATGCAGATAATTAAATTATCTAATTTATAGCATAATTAGTTTTTATAAATAATAAATATTATTCGAAATATAAATATTATATTAATAAATAGGTATAGATATCTAGGTTTTGGATTTTTAATTTAATAAATAAATAATTTAAAAATTAATTTGTATTTTCTTAATTATTAGAATAAAAAATAAGAGTTGTGTGATTTTTTAGGGATTTCAATAAATTAGTTTACATATAAATACATATATACATTATATAGTTCATTTTTATCTATAAATTAGGGTTTTAGATTTTATTAAAATAATAAATAAGCTCCAAAAAATACGAAATAAATTAGGGTGAAGACACAATATCATGAAAATAATTAGAAATTATAAAATTAATAGAAGTATAAATAACGTGTTCTACATAAAATAAATAGCCCATAAACCCCGTTGTTATATGGTCCCAAAACCGACTTTTTGCAAACGGACTATGAATTCAATGAAACCACCTCTATTAATTAGAGAATATTATTTTACGAACTTTAAAGGTGAGTAGAGTGAAATTGGAGTTCGTATGAAGAATTATGATGTTCGGAAGTTGAGAATTTGACAAATTAAAGGCTAGATTTCTTGGCATATTTTTATATTTTTATACATATTTTTAGAAATAATTAGAAAAAGAGTTTGGTGAAAAATATGTATGTATGAATTAATTAAAAATCATTGAAGTTTTGTATTTATTTAATAAATAATGAGAAGTACAGGAAGTGTGTCTTAATTTATTTTTAGGGTTTTCTTTCCTTATCTCCCCCTACTTATTGGTTTGTCGACCAATCCATGTTGACTTGGTCTCGGGGGTTAGGTTAATTAATATACCTTACAGTTATATTTATATTTATAAGTCATATTATACATATATACATATTTCCAATCTGCCTTCTTTTCTTTTCTCTGTTCTTTATTTATTTACATGATTTTGATGCTTAAAACTGAATATTTATTCATGAATGAAGTTTTTATAAAAGATGAGAATTAATGTATATTTACATGTATTTGATAAGGATTTTAAGAAAAAATGCGACAGAAAAGTTAATGAATCATGGATTCATCACCCAACAAAGGTAGAGGTCATTTCAAAGCTTGAGCCGCCTACCAATATCAAGAAAGTTCGGTCATTCTTAGGGCACGCTGGTTTCTACCCATGATTCATCAAGGATTATAGAAAATTGCCCGACCATTGACCGAGTTTCTAGGTAAGGAGATAGATTTTATTGTTGATGACCACGTGCTCCATGCCTTCACATAGTTGAAAGATCTGATTACTCAGGCACCTATCCTACAACCACCAGATTGGATACTACCATTTGAGATCATGACGGATGTGTCAGATTATGCCATCGATGCTATGTTGGGACAGAGGAAAGACTATGTGTCGTTCGCTATTCACTATGCTAGCACAACATTAGATAAAGCTCAGAATAATTACACTATCACTGAGAAAGAGCTGCTAGTTTTAGCTTCTGCCATGGAAAAGTTTCGAAAGTGATTGTCTACACAGCTCACTTCGCCAATCGGTACTTACAAAGCAAGAAGGATGCCAAACCTCATTTGATCAGATGGATCCTTCTCCTCCAGGAATTTGACCTCGAAATCTGTGACAAACCTAGAATCAAGAATGTGGTGGAAGATCACCTTTCCATAATCATTAAGATCAAAGCTCTCGAGCAAGCCATTATTACTATCACAAAAACTTTTCAAGATGAAGTTATCCTTTTCGTAACCTCTCTCCCATGGTATGCCAACATCGTAAATTACCTTGTCTCCAAGAAGATTCCGGCATATTGGCCAAAGATCAAGCAAGACAAGTTCTTGGCAGACATCCACTTCTACCAGTGTGAGGAACCACACTTATTCCGTGAGGGAGCAGATTGCATCTGGAGGAGGTGCATAGCCTACGAGGAAATAACATGTGTAGTAGACCACTGTCATAAGCTCGAAGCTGGTGTACACCATTTTGGAAAGAGAATGACAACGAAAGTGCTTCAGTGCAGCCTATCGTGGCCAACCTTGTTCAAGGATGTAGCTGATTACATCAAGAGTTGTACTGACTGCAAGAGAATGGGTGGAAACATTAACTGTAGAGGCCCAGTGCCTCTGAAATACATAGATATATCAGACATCTTTGACGCTTGGGGAATCGATTTCATGGGCTCATTCCCTAATAGTTAGGGATATGAGTATATCCTGATGTCCGTTGATTATGTTAGCAGATGGGTGGAAGCTATCCTTGCCTGAACCATCGACAGTAAAACAATGTGCAACTTCCTTCGGGAGAACATCATTTTGTGGTTTACAATTCCGAAAATCTTGATATCAAACGAGGGCAACCATCTCATAAATAGAGAGGTCAAGAAGCTGACCAAAGAATACAACATTAAACATCGTGTCGCTGTGCCATACCACCCACAGACAAATGGCTTAGTGGAATGTTCAAATAGGGAGATTACTACTACTCTACATAAACTTGTACGATCATATAGGATGAATTGGTCCTAACTATTTGACTCGGTTCTTTGGGTTATCGCACATCATACACGTCTCCACTTGACATGTCTCCCTACCACCTTGTTTATGGCAAGCTATGTCACATCTTCGTGGAATCAATTCACAAATCTTTATGGACATTGAACTTGTGTAATTTGGGTTCTGAGAAAGTGGGAAAACACATAAAAGTTGATCTGAACCAGTTTCTTGAATATACAGACTACATGTATGACAACAACCTTATGTACACAGAGAAAGTGAAGAAATGGAATGATAAACACATCATAGTGAAGAGTTTTGAGCATGGATATAAGGTGTGGTTGCTTGAAGTGTGGTTGAAAATCTTTTCTGGCAAACTGTAGAGCAAATGGACGGTGCCGTATATCATCCACACTGTGCGTGACAATGGAAGCCTCTTGATATCAGAACCGTCATCTGATGCACAACCCTTTGTGGTAAACGAACAGTTTCTGAAGCCATACATCGAACCAGATACATTTCTGTCCATTGTAGATTCTATTCAAGTTGTATATGAAGATGATCTGACAGTCTCCACACCCGATGAGTCAGACAAAGCAAACAAAAACATTGTTGAATGATCTTTCTTCTCTTCTTTTCGTTTTCTTTTTTTTTTCTTGTGAAAGGTTGTCACACATTTCATCATTTCTATACTTAGGAGGTACTTTGTCCTAAGTATAGGGGGTGTACACCCTAATTATTAATTATCTGATCCCTCACCTATCCCCTCAACTTTTGACACTCTGACTATACCTAGGGATATTTTACCCTAAGTATGTGTGGGGGGGGAGGTCAAGCGAATGATTTTGTACATTACCAATCTTGACCCTCCCTGCCTTGTGTGCAGTCTGCTATATTTAAGATTATTTCATCCTAAGTATAGCGGGACGATCAACTTCTCATTCATTATTCTTTAGTCATTATAGTTTAAACTTTTTTATACTCAGTATGAATTATGTCTTCTCTTTTTCTCTCTGATCTATGAGGAGATAGCTCGAGTCAAGTAAAGGGGGTGGAATATCTTCGTATATACTTTAGCCATAACATGTACTTTTGTATTTTCAATATGTATGGCAAAAATACAATTAATTAAGTGTAATGAACATACTTGTAGAAAATTCATTAAAATTCTGTGTATATGCCAATTAATAAATCGGGAAAAAATGTTTTGCAAAATGGTTGAAAAATGGTTGGAAAATCTTTTTGGAAAATCTTTTGAAAACTATTTGAAAAATATTTCGTAAAATGTTGTCAACCTTTGTAAAAATGTTTTATTTGTAAAACTTCTTTTCTTTGTTTGAAAAAAAATGTTTAGAAAATGTATTTGCAAATGTTTGGAAAATGATTTCAAAAATATTTTAAAAATCTATATATACTATTTGAAAAACCTTTGCGAAATGATGTTCAAATTTTGTAAAATGTTGGTAAAAATTATTTGACAAATTGGTTTGCAAAATAAAAATTTCAAAATATTTGCAAAAATATTTTCAAATTTTTTTGAAAACTATGTACATAACTCAAGCAAATAAATCCTTTACAAACCTTGTATATACAATCCTATAAACTCCTAAAACCCAACTCTTGTAAATATTAAGATGCACTACCATGTAAATATATGCACCTATTTCTTTTCCAAAAAATGTTTTTAAAAATCCATAACATTTTAAAAATTAAAATTCCCAAAAACATTTGCGAAGACCTTTTCAAAAAAATGCATAAAAATTTGATAAACCTTTTCAAAAATCTAAAAAAATTCAAAATTAGAAAATTGCATCACATAAATATTTCCTGCATTGTACATAACATTTGCATTTTTCGGATTGAGATTGATAATTGAACTAGTTCATGTAAAATCCGAAGATTGGAGCTTGGTTGGACCTCCTTAAAACTACTTAATGACATGAACCTTATAGGAACTAGAATCGATGTGCTTCTGGTCTGCTAGAATTAATTCTTTGAGATCACGAGACTTGGTTCAGTGTCATTTTGACTACCTAAGTAGAATATTTCAGCGAACACGCATGACTTTTGTTGACAATGACCTAGCTTGCACACTTGTACCTTACACTTTGCTCACCTCAGTTGAAGTGCTAAAGGGATGGATTTGCCGGCATGAGACATAAGCCAATGTAAACATCAGAAGTCACACTTTTGTGGCCATTGTACCCCAACCCAAGCCAGTAGCGAAGAGGTCTAAAGATAGAAGTTGCGGGATGCAATAAAGTTTCACAAGAGGGATAGTCTACTGGCTCAAGAGGAAAAAAGTCCATATGTAAATGATATTGCATATAATATTAAAAAAAATTAAATATAAAAAACTACAAAAAAGTTGACATACCTGAATGAAAATAAAACGCCTGCCGGAGTATGTACATATTTGTATAGTCAATAAGAAAGCTTGAGCTTCAAAGTCATATGTGTGTGATCCTACAACTGGATGACTTGGCTATACTGGTCAAGCATCCTAGGATAGGTAGCTACACTGGCTACTGTCCATTCTTCTCTCCACCTACTATTCTTGAGCTGATTGTACTTGAACATAGAAGGGAATACCCCGCTTCTCGAGGAAAGAGTTGTTGGATTAGAGAATTATGGTCACCATGTTGGAGAAGACTGACTTTTACCTCTCCAACCGAGGAGAGCTAGATATCACACACACACACACACTATCCAAGATAGATTTATAGTCATAAGAGCTTACGTATGAGTTGACTTATTCTAACCTGGAAATTAAGGAGACTTGAGCAGGGTTCTGTGATTCTCAAAGGTTATTGGGTTTCAAATCCATTTCTCAATAAGGTTCAGACTGCATCTAAAATCCAAAAGTCCGACTTAAGCTCCAAACTTTGATTTTATGAAGACAAGTTTAAGAATCAATCAAAGTTCTTTTTTTGTTTTTCTTTATTTTTATTTTTCTGCACTTATAGGCATAAGTGTTTGCTAGGGACTAGCAAATGAAAGTATATGTGGTGATGAATCTCCATTTCATCACATTTATTCTTTCATTTTGGCCTTTAGACCCTAGCTAAATGCACGTATATATCATTATTTTGCATAAATTAACACCCATTTTTTATTGTATAAATATTATATAAAATACATTTTTTAAGCTAAAATAAAAGAATAAAGAAAAGAAAAAAAGAAAACACTTGATGACTGGGTCGACAAGGAATAAAGTAGGAGGAGGTAAGGGTCAAAAACTCTATAAAACCCTAATTTTTATTCTCTAATAATTCATTTTTGAGACCTATTTAATTCTTGATTATTTATACCTCAAACAAAGAAACTTTGTGCATAAAAGTTGTAGATAAAAATACATAGAAAAATACAAAATTTATTTCACACAAAAATAATTTACAGTGTACATTCTACACTCTGAATAAGAATCCAAAATCCAAACTTGCCTGACTCATATCTTCTCCTTATGACTCAAAATGCACCAAAATTACAATTAATTGTGTATAACTTTTTATTATCTATGTAATGAAGTGTTTTCATTTAATCTGGAATTAGGATGCAAAGTTAGGTGTTGGACCCTTATTGTACCATATACCTAAATTAAATATTCGATTTATTATTCTTTATTCATTATTCTATATTTTTATAATTTTTAAATATTATTTATAATATATGTGCATAATTATAATACAATAAAACCATAAAAAAAACAATAAAATAATTAACATACTAAAATATATAGATGTGTATACTATACAAATACCTATACGATTAATACCTATATTTGCTTGTGTACATATTATATCAGAAAAATATGACAAAATGTATATATGTGTAACTAAATAAGTTATAAATGTATAAAATACTTGTATATACAAATAAAATAAAAAATATAAAATAAAAATAAAATATACAACTTCTATAGGTAAATATACCTATACTTAGACTTGTAAATAACACTACACCATAAACTAATTTGTAAAAATAAACAAAAATCACATTCAAATACTACATAAAATAATAAGCATGTTTCAATTTTTAACCAAAAATTATAAAATCATTTACTATTTTTAATTGAATTTATAAAGGATTTAATTTATTTTTTGTCTTTTAGCAGCTGACGTGTAAGGGCTCAACCCTAATTGACCTAGGTCAACTGCCCTTTCCCCTTAGGCTTGCCACTGTTAAAACGATACCCCCATCTTCATCGATTTCTCCCCATCATATCTTGTAATATCTTGGCTCGATTTCATCTTCAATCTAGCGCCTCAATCGAAGCTCTTTCATGCCAAGACCATTTCTTGGTCAAGGCGCCTCTGAATCAAGCGCTTTGTATCCATGAAGAACCCCATGTACATATACTTCACTTTAGGCCTCAGTTGAACATGATCCCTCTTCCACTGACTAAAGCCCTAACGTAGCCCTAGATCAAGTCCTGGGGCAATAGCACCCCCTCCGACCGTTCAACGACGTAGTTTGGTGTTGAATCGAGGCGATCTGAAGCATTACCACCTCCTCTGCCTGAAGCTTTGCTTCAGGCAGCCCAATTCTGGTAAGCTTCTTTCCTTCTCATTCTTTTGATCCCTTCGTGTATCAATAGGCTAGATTTACTTGTTATTCCTTTTAATTCCGTAAATGATAGTGTAAAATCCAAAAAGTTCATCTTGCCGGAGCTTTGACTCTGCCGCTCATTTCCACCCACTACGACCAACCTCCGACTCCACTAACGCCTTCCTCAGCTCCTCCTTCATCTTCTAAACGCCACACACACCTCTGTTCACATTGGTCTCGCTCAGATAAGGAGATCCAGGTCTCCCTCTCTGCCCTTTGCTGAGGACCATCGTCCAATCCATTAACGACCCACATCCGCCACCTGAAGCTCCCCAGAGCTTCGCCATTTTGCTGCTAACACTTTCCTACAGAAAACAAAGATAAATTACACCTTTGTAGGGGACCATGAGGTGAGTTTTGCAGCTCCAGGTCTTGAACTACGCCAGATATCTCCGGAGCACCTCGAGCCATTTTGCTTCCAGCAACTAATGCGTACCACCTCCAGGATCGTGTAGAGCTAGCCAGAGGTGCGCCATGTGGTCAGAATAGTTCGCTACACCAGATCCAAACTCGTGCGTGGCAAATTCATCTTCAGTTCTTACACCTACCTCGAGCACCGTCCGATCGAGCATTGCAGCCCAGGCGAGCAGCCACCGTTGGATGTGTGAAGCCATCACCGTCAGATCTCGATCTGAGATCTAATCTAACCTGTCACCCTCCAACCATCATCGGTCATTCAGATGCTGACATGTGGATAAGTGGAGAGACCTTAACCGTTGGATCAGGTGCTTAGTGGGGGTAAATTTAACCCATACCCCCATTTTTGTTTTATTTTCATATTAGTCCTATAATTTATTTAAGTAGTCAAACTTTTTTGTAAAATTGCAAGGAACCCCTTGTATTTTCTCATATTTACATTTAGGTCCTGACCGTGTCACCTCACGTGCGATCCCACATGAGGTGGCCATTTTGTAGAGACACCCTTATGGGTTTTTTATATTTATATTTAGTATTTAAACTTCCAGTTGCAGTCATGAAACATCCTTGCCTTTATTTATAATTACAGTTATACACTTTCCAATTTAATTATTTTTGTGTGTGCTCTATTTATTAAAAACAGCATCCATATTCCAAAAATCATGAAAAATAGGGTTAAGTGCCTGCTAGCATACTCTATCAAGCCATATTTTAATATTTACATTTTAGGCCTTTTACCTATTTATTAAAAATCAAGAAGAGAATTTTGCCCCTGTTTGCTTTTAAAAATATCAAAAAATTATACAATCATTTTGAAAAATTCAAAAAAATGTTTATTATTTTATTTTACAACTCCAAGCCAAAAACCATTAAACATAGAAAAAGGGAAAAACCTAAAAATTAAAAAGCTCCAAAATCCTTCAAAATATAAAAAATCATCATAAATTCCAAAAATATTTCTTTCAATTTTATATTTTTTATTTATATCTATTTGAATTTATAAAATTGTTTTTGAGATTTTTTAAGTTTTTTGCTATTTCTAAATCACAAATCAATTCGACCTATTTATTTAATTCTGTTTTGGGATATCTTTTACTTTAAAATATATAAAGGTTAGCAAAAATAACTAAAAAATCACAAAATAGTAGAAAACTATAAAAAACTCGAAAAATTAATTCTACAATTTTTGTCTATTTTTATTTGTATTTATAATTATATAATCCTATACTGTATTTTATACCTACATATAGTTATATATATTATAAATTAAAAAGTAAAAGAAAATAAAGTAGGAGGAGATAAGGGTCAAAAACTCTATAAAAACCCTAATTTTTATTCTTCAATAATTCATTTCTGAGACCTATTTAATTCTTGATTATTTATACCTCAAATAAAGAAACTTTGTACATAAAATTGTAGATAAAAATACATAGAAAAAGAAAAAATTTATTTCACACAAAAATAATTTACAGTGTACATTCTACACTCTGATTAAGAATCTAAAATCCAAACTTCCCAGACTCATATCTTCTCCTTATGCCTCAAAATGCATCAAAATTATAGTTAATATAAATTTTTATTAGCTACTTAATGAAGTGTTTTCATTTAATCTGGAATTAAGATGCAAGAGTTAGGTTTTGGACCTTTATTGTACCATATACCTAAATAAAATATTCACTTTATTATTCTTTATTCATTATTCTATTTTTTTATATTTTTTTAAATATTATTTATAATATATGTACATAATTAGAATGCAATAAAACCATAAAAAACAATAAAATAATTAACATACTAAAATATATAGATGGGTATACTATACAAATACCTATACGATTAATGCCTATATTTGCTTAAGTGTACACATTATATCAGAAAAATATGACAAAATGTATATATGTGTAACTAAATAAGGTATAAATGTATAAAATACTTGTATATACAAATAAAATTAAAAATACAAAATAAAAATAAAATATACAACTTCTATAGGTAAATATACCTATACTTGTACTTATAAATAACACTACACAATAAAGTAACTTGTAAAAATAAATAAAAATCACATTCAAATACTACATAAAATAATAAGCATGTTTCAAATTTTAACCAAAAATTAATAAAATCATTTACTATTTTTAATTAAATTAATAAAGGATTTAATTTATTTTTTGTCTTTTAGCAGCTGACGTGTCAGGGTTCAACCCTAATTAACCTAGGTCAATTGTCCTTTCCCCTTAGGCTTGCCACTGTCAAAACGATACCCCCATCTTCATCGATTTATCCCCATCATATATTGTAATGTCTTGGCTTGATTTCTTCTTCAATCTTGCGCCTCAATTGAAGCTCTTTCATGCCAAGACCATTTCTTGGTCAAGGCGCCTCTGAATCAAGCGCTTTGTATCGATGAAGAACCCCATGTACATATACTTCACTTTAGGCCTCAGTTGAACATGATCCCTCTTCCACTGACTAAAGCCCTAATGTAGCCCTAGATCGAGTCCTGGGGCAATAGCACCCCCTCCGACCGTTCAACGACGTAGTTTGGTGTTGAATCGAGGCGATCTGAAGCATTACCACCTCCTTTGTTTGCTTCAGGCAGCCCAACTCTGGTAAGCTTCTTTCCTTCTCGTTCTTTTGATCCCTTTGTGTATCAATAGGCTAGATTTACTTGTTATTCCTTTTAATTCCGTAAATGACAGTGTAAAATCCAAAAAGTTCATCTTGCCGGAGCTTTGAATCTGCCGCTCATTTCCGACCACTACGACCAACCTACGCCTTCACTAATGCCTTCCTCAGCTCCCCCTTAATCTTCTAAACGCCACACACACCTCTGTTTACACTGGTCTCGCTCAGATAAGGAGATCCGGGTCTCCCTCTCTGCCCTTTGCTGAGGACCATCACCCAATCCATTAACGCCCCACATCCGCCACATGAAGCTCCCCCGAGCTTCACCATTTTGCTTCTAACACTCTCCTATAGAAAAAAAGATAAACTACACCTTTGTAGGGGACCATGAGGTGAGTTTTGCAGCTCCAGGTATTGAACTCCGCTAGATATCTCCGGAGCACCTCGAGCCATTTTGCTTCCAGCAACTGATGCGGACCACCTCCAGGATCGTGTAGAGCTAGCCATAGGTGCGCCATGTGGTTAGAATAGTTCGCTACACTAGATCCAAACTTGCTTGTGGCCAATTCATCTTTAGTTCTTCCACCTACCTCGAGCCCCGTCCGATCGAGCATTGCAGCCCAGGCGAGCAGCCACCGTTGGATGTGCGAAGCCATCACTATCAGATCTCGATCTGTGATCTAATCTCACCTGTCACCCTCCAACCATCATCGGTCGTTCAGATGCTGACATGCGGATAAGTGGAGCACCCTCAACCGCTGGATCAGGTGCTTAGTGGGGGTAAATTTAACCCATACCCCTGTTTTTGTTTTATTTTCATATTAGTCCTATAATTTATTTAAGTAGTTTAAAACATTTTGTAAAATTGCAAGGAACCCCTTGTATTTTCTCAGATTTACATTTAGGTCCTGACGGCGTCACCTCACCTGCGATCCCACATGAGGTGGCCATTTTGTAGAGACACCCTTATGGGTTTTTTGTATTTATATTTAGTATTTAAACTTCCAGTTGCAGTCATGAAACATCCTTGCCTTTTTTTTAATTGTAGTTATACCCTTTCCAGTTCAATTATTTTTGTGTGTTCTCTATTTATTAAAAACAACATCCATATTCCAAAAATCATGAAAAATAGGGTTAAGTGCCTGCTAGCATACTCTCTCAAGCCATATTTTAATATTTGCATTTTAGGCCTTTTACCTATTTATTAAAAATCAAAAAGAGAATTTTGCCCCTGTTTGCTTTTAAAAACATCAAAAAAATATAAAATCATTTTGAAAAATTCAAAAAAATGTCTATTATTTTATTTTACAACTCCATGCCAAAAACCATTAAACATAGAAAAAGGAAAAAACCTAAAAATTAAAAAGCTCCAAAATCCTTTAAAATATAAAAAATCATCAAAAATTCTAGAAATATCTCTTTCTATTTTATATTTTTATTTATATCTATTTGAATTTACTAAAATTGATTTTGAGATTTTTTAGGCTTATTGCTATTTCTAAATCACAAATCAATTCGACCTATTTATTTAATTCTGTTTTGGGATATTTTTTACTTTAAAGATATATAAAAGTTAACAAACATAACTAAAAAATCAAAAAATAGTAGATAACTATAAAAAAACTCAAAAAAGTTATTTCTACAGTTTTTATTTATTTTGTCTGTTTTTATAATTATAAAATCCTATGTTGTATAGTTATATATATTATAAATTAAAAAGTAAAAGAAAATAAAAAAATCAGAAAATTATAAAAGAAAAAAATAAAACTAAAAACAAAATAAAAATATAAAAATTAAAAATCCATAAAAAATACATAATTAAAAACCCACAAAAATCCAAAAACACCTAAAAAACCAAATTCATTGTCTTTCTTTGCAAATTTTGATTGTCTATCCTCCATTGTTTCCTATGTCGACCCCTACTGTACTCGTCTACTATACAATCTATTGTAGGATATAGTGAATTTTGACCCCTTTGCTTGAGTGGCTTAATTCTTATGTGGGTTAATTGTTGATTAGACACGGTTGTTGAGAGCTCATCACAACAACTAAGTCCTCACCTTGTGAGCCTCATTTTAGATCACTCGATTATCCGCGTTTATCAATCACATAAGTGGCATCCATGGTCTCCCGTCAAAGCGAAGGGTTTTGTCTCCATGGATTGTATGTAGGAGATGCCTGCCCAAAGTGACATCTCCTGCATACAAGCACACATGGATTAGGTTTTTTGCTTCTCGAAAGAGTAAGGCCATCTACATAGTGACCCCATCATGTTGGTGGTAGGTTCAATTAATGATGGGTCAACACCGCCTTAGGGGTGGTGGGCCCAGGTGTTAAAGACCGAATCAGGAAATGCAAGTTGGACTTGCAAGGCGGAATGTGTTCTCACTTCTTCTTATCTGAGTTATAGTTCTCATATTATTGGGATGTAGCAAACGTAAAATGACATCCCAGTTCTTGTTAGAGATATAACGGTAAGTATATATCTTGCTTTGAAAGTGATTAAGGGAATGGACTTTCAGAGTTGAAAAGGCAAGACTATTTTGATTAAAAATGCTTAATCAAATAATTTATTATTGAATATATAATTAATTATATATTCAAATATAGAATATTCTTAATTTCAGACAATGAAGTCCATGAATTCACTCAGTAGGCTCCTGGAGGTCAACCAATTGACCGGACGAAATTACTCAGATTGGATCCGTAATTTGGATCTTGTTCTATATGCTGATCACATCTCTTATGTGCTATCCAAGAACAACTACACAAAGCCTACCTACTACACCGGAGGAAATCAAGTTCAATGAAAAATATGATGAAGATCATTCATTAGACATATGTTATATTCTGGGATCCCACTCCAATGTGCTTCAGAAGCAGCATGTGGAAATGTATAATTGTCAAGATATAATGCTGAATATCAAGGAGATGTTCGAAGATATCAACCGCACTCAGTGTTACAACATTATGAAATATCTTATTTGGTGCAAAATGTTGGAAGGGACTTCCATTCATGAATATGTAATCAAAATGCTTGGTTACCTGTCAGAGCTAGAAACTCTCGGGGCTGAGATGGATGCAGACATGTAATCTGACTTCATTTTGTTGTCTCTCACCAAGTCTTTCAATAACTATGTGGTAGCATACCACATAAACAAGTTAAACTTAACTAACGTTGAATTGATGGCTCCGTTAAAGCCTACAGAAGATGTAATGAAGAAAGAGAATTCCTCTGCAGTGCAATGTTTACGCATGTCAAAGGGAGGTGCGATCAGAAGCAAGGGTCTCGGAAGGGTCTGACCCAGAAGAAGACGAAGAGTCAAGGTGTTGTCTTATTTTATAATGCTTCAACACTGATGGCATCAAAGAAAACCAATGTCTGTCATCATTGCAAGAAGCTGGGGCACTGGAGGCTTGATTTCTAAAGTACCTTAAATCTGTAGAGAAAGGTAAAGCCCAACAAATATAAATTCTACTTTCATCTTGAAACCAAATTTTTTATAGGATGAGAAGGTAGATGGAACATTGCATCTGGAGCTTCTGTTCATGTATGTAATTTGTTGCATCTATTTCAAGAAACTAAGAATCTTGATGAAGGGGAGATAATCATCCAGATGGAATCTAATGCAATTGTTGCAGTAGTCGCTGTCGAGACCTACAGATTATCATTATCTACTGGAAGAGTCTCAATACGTAAAGGATGTCTTTATGTTCCCTAAGTTGTAAGGAACCTTATATCTGTATGCAAGTTAGTTACAAATGGATATTCGTTTCTATTCTGTAATAAACTTGTCATAAGTCATTATGATAAATATATTCGGATGGTGTTCTAACTTCCGGTGGAAACTATGAATTGTACATTTATGAAAATGTCATGAATGTCACTACCACTGATAAAAACCCTAAAAGAACTTGAGAGGATGAAAATCATTCTAATATGATTTGGAATCGACAGCTTGGTCATTTATCTGTTAATAGGATAAATAGATTGATAATTTATGGACCCTTAGATTTTCTACAGGTCTAATCTTTGCCTACCTGTGAACATTGTATTCAAGGTAAAATGACTAGGATTACTTCTCCTAACAAAGATACAAGATGTGAAGGTATTGTTGACCTAATACATATTGATGTATGTGGTCCCTTCAATACCGCGACTCACAATAGTTATCGATATTATTTAACATTTATTGACGACCATTTGTGATATGAGTTTATCTTCCTACTACGTCATAAATATGAAATCTTTGAAAAGTTCAAAGAGTTCATGGCTTTGGTTGAGAACCAAACAGGTAGGAAGATAAAATAGATTCGATCTGACCGAGTGAGTACCTCTCAGGTGAATTTAAGGAATACCTCAAAGAGATAAGAATTGTCTCCAATCTCACTCCTCCTGAAACTCCCTAACTTAATGGTGTTGCTGAAAGAAGCAATAGGACCATCATGGACACAGTCTGTTCAATGATGAGTAAAGCACAACTACCTCTTAGTTTCGGGGATATGCGGTAGAGACTGCAATATAAATATATATATACACCATGAATAAGATTCCTAGAAAACATGTAGCTAAAACTCTTCATGTGATTTGGTATTGTACCAAACCTAATGTTAGACACTTAAGGATTTGGGGTTGCTTGATCCATGTGAAGAACATGGATGCAAGTAAGCTAGAATCTGGCACTAAAGAGTGCTACTTCATTGGGTATGTTAAGGATGGTATTGGATACCAGCTTTACGACCCCGAGACTCGGAAGGTATTCATCTCTAAAGATGTAAAATTTATGGTGGCTGGCTTCCTTAAGAGTCAAGACAAAAATGAAGTAAAGGAACTCATTGATTTCCTTGGAGGATACCGAGCTTCCTAAATCAGAAACTGAAGAAGTAAATGAAGATATAACACCTGTACTTCTTCAAAGGAATTCGAGGAGGGGTTTACCACCTGAAATGTATAGATTTCATGTGTCAGTTGAAACTGATAATGATCCAGCTTCATTTGATGAAGCACTCGCAGATAATGACACAGATAGATGGATGCTAGAAATGAAGTCTGAAATAGACTCCATGCATAAGAATGGTGTATGGACCCTAGAGGATCTACCTAGAGGGGTAAAACCCATAGGGTAAAAATGGATCTTTAAGAGAAAGAGGGGACCTGATGGGAAGGTAGAGACCTTCAAAATACAACACGTAGCCAAGGGCTACACACTAAGAGAAGGCATCGATTACGATGAGACATTCTCTCCTGTGGATATGCTTAAGTCCATCAGGGCACTTCTAGATATAATTGCATATTTTGACTATGACATATGGCAAATGGACATCAAGACAACTTTCCTCAATGGATACCTAGAGGGTGGTATCTATATGGAGAAGACCTAGTGCTTCATAGCAGATGAAGGCAAAGTATGCAAGCTGAAGAAGTTCATATATGGGTTCAAGCAAGCTTCTCATAATGGAACATCAAATTTGACAAAACCATAAAGAGTTATGATTTTGTTTAGAATCTTGATGAACCATGTGTGTACAATAATCTTAGTGGGAGCACTATTGCGTTCATCATGTTTTACGTAGATGGTATCCTTATCATTGGGAATGATACAAGGATAATGACCAATGTTACGATTTGGTTGTACCATCCCTTCGAGATGATAGATCTTGGAGAACCCTCTTATATCTTGGGTCTGAAGATGTTCAGAAATAGAGAAAAGAGGATTTTGGGGTTGTCACAACATGGGTACATTAAAAATATCTTGGAACGTTTTCATATGGAGAATTCTAAGAAAGGATTCCTTCCCTTAAGACATGGTATCCACCTATCTAAAATATGGCTCCTCAAAGTGTTGAGGATAAAAAAGCCATGGCTGGATGCCCCTACGCATCAACTGTGGGAAGCCTAATGTACATCATGATATGCACAAGGCCAGACATCTACCATATAGTGGGAGTGGTAAGTTGTTACCAATCCTGCTAGGGAGAGCAACACTGGAATGCGGTGAAGAATATCTTCAAGTATCTAAGACAGATGCAATATTACATCTTAGTCTATGGAGATGGTGATCTCCAATTCTTAGGATACACAGATTCAGACTTTCAGTCAGATATTGATGATCAAAAGTCGACATCAGGATTTGCATTTCTATTGAACGGTGGTGTTGTGAAATGGAAAAACAAGAAGCAAGACACTACAATTGATTTGACAATAGAAGTCGAATACATTTCCGCATCAGATTTTGCAAAGGAGGCAGTTTGGTTGCGCAATTTCATCCTGAAATTTGACGTAGTTTCCTTTTATACTCCCATCCCGTTACTTTGCGATAAAATGAGAGCCATAGCTCAGGCGAAGGAACCCATATGGCATTAAAAGAGAAAGCACATAGAAAGGAAATACCACATCATTCGGGAGATTCAAAAGCATGGTGACATCATCATCACCAAGGTGGCCTCTACTAACAATATTACTGATCCGCTTACCAAACCTTTGACACAGAAGATTTTTGACCAACATGTAATGAGCATGGGTTTAAGGATTGTACCCGATTGATTCTGAGGGCTAGTAGGAGATAGTTAGCCATGTAAGCCCGAGGTGAACCATTTCTACAATAAATGTTATTGTAATATTTGATATATCAATAAAATTTATTGATTTATTTCACTCTCTGTCTGAGATTAAATGAATGACTGCACTATAAGGTCCCTTAGTATAATTAGGTTTATTTACCATGGCCATATTAATGATCATACAGTTTTTGATTCAATTGTTGAATCATAGAGGTTGGTGCTTGGATGAATATCTAAGGAGTTAGATTGTGGACTCATCAAGCACCATCAAATGATCATTAAGAGATGATCTCCAACCTGAGAAGGAATTGGCAATCCTTCTCTATAGGTTGATATATGACCGACCTCTTGATGCAAGTCCTATGCATAGAAGAGAGATTCGAAAATGTCAAATAAGTTAGGTCAAAGAGTTGACTTAACAAGATCGAGATAATCAAGACCTATGTCGTATATTGTCACGATATATGCATGCATCCTCTAACCAAAGATAGATGTTTGTTGTATGTTTGAGTAACTACATTGGGTAGACCGATAGGTTGATGGCCTAATCAAGGTATATACATCGGCGAGCTGTGTGCATACAAGGGCATATGAGTAATACGATCTCTCAAAGTGATCATATAGGTTCACTTGTGAATCGAAAGACATGAGCTCAATCATGAGGGATTGGGACCAATAAAACTCCATACATAGTCATCTTTCTTTGGAAGCATGGCAAGAATTTGTAGGTATGGTATATGCTTTTGGAAAGTATATGATCGATACTAACTCTGAATGAACGAGTGAGAAACTTAAAGATAACAACCTGAAGAAGACAATACTAAATTGATCTAAATCTTTGGGTTTATCCTAAGTCTTCCAGCATGCAGGATGTACGGGTATTAGGAATACTCGATGGTGATGTGATCATAAACAATTGTATAACCATGATTCTTCCATTACGAGGGAGTGACGAAACATGTCTGGATTTTAATGACTTCTCTTAGTAAAGAAATATGATTTTAGTCCAAGTCTTGAACACTGATCTAAATGTAATTTAGATGTAATGAGAGATTAATATCTTTGACAGATCCTCGAGATCTGGATTTGATATGTGATCTCAATATCCAAGTCACTATACGTGGAATATATAATCACCGCATCCTTATCTCCAAGTATCCGTGGAGAAAGCACATTATTCTCGAAGGAGTTGAAGAACGATTCCATTGATAAAATGTGTATATAAGCATTACGAATTTGATAATTAAATGTGATTTAATTATTTTTAATAATATGAATGCAATTCATATTATTTGGATGTATGAGAATGATGATCCAATACAATTAAATGTGATTTATTTATCATAGATATGAAAAATATGGATAGCACTATCTATATTAATCATATATATTATAAATGTGATTTATAATATATAAGATAGAGCTATTCGTAAATAGTATTTACAAATTAAATTTTGATGTGAACTGGATTCACATTGGACAACTGATTGAAAATACAATTTACATTTTATTTTGGTGTGTGAATTAATTCACAATTTTCCAATGACATGACTGAAATTGTCACAAATAAATTTTGAATTATTTTTGTGAAATAATTTACAATAAAAGTTATTGTAAATAATTAAAGATAATGTGAGATATGCAATCTCAAATTATTAGAAAAAGAGACACTCCTTCCATAAGTGGAGGGTGGACGACCACTCTAGTCCTGATTCAAGGTGGCCATCCTTCCCCCTTATTAGGAAGGAGTTTGCATCCTTTCCTAATCCTTTAATTCCTATTATTTTGATTGAATTAATTTATATTTATGATTATTCAATATATTTAATTTAATTTAATTAACTGTTGTTGTTTTTTTACAACAAAATCATGGTCAATGAAAGCAACACAAAACAATCTCAACCATTGATTTTATGTTGTCCATGGATTGAGATCCATGGACTCCTAAAATATTATAAAAGAACATGCAACCCAAGCTGGTCTTCTACATCATAGAATTCACAAGCTATCTCTATCTCTCATCATCATACATGCCCCCCATCGCTCTCTAAAGTGATTGTCCACTTATGACCTAGAGTGGATCGCCGTCATCGCTCCGCAGTCGTGCTGCCGCTTCGACCACTCATAGATCTTAGTCTTCCTTGGTGCTTCCCGTACGTGAAGAAGACCTCAGATTTTGTGTGATGAAATAAGGAGGTCCGCCACTTGGATCAACATATTGGATTGCGAGAAGAACGTGTCTCAGCAACATGCTCGCAAGCTTCTCCTCCATCGGGTCGGACTTGAGACAATAGGTTTCTTACGTTGTAGACTTTGATTGCAACCACACTTCAAGAGGTACTCCTATATATTCTTTGTGGTTTATATGAAATAATTCGACAAGTGTACTCAGATCATGTGGTTTCATTATTTTAAAAATTTTAAATTCTATTGCCCCAAGCAACTAGTATGACTAGTCGCTCCCGATCACATATGATCCAATCTTCACACTTTCAAGATGCGCTTAAGATTTTCCCCATAACCTTCATTCCCATGTCATTTCATAAAGATCATACGAGTATAAGGTTTACCTCTAGAAGGGTGAATGTGATCTCAAAGCCTCTAAAGGAGGAGGCCTTCTATCTCAAGTCCGATTCGATGAGACAACGCTTGTGAGCACGTGGATAAGACGTGTGCATCTCACAATCTAAGGAGAAGATCCGAGTGGAGAATCTCTTGATTTCATCTCATGAAATCTGACATCTTCTTCAAGAGCACATGACGTTGAAGAAGAGGAAGATCCATGAGCGATTTGATCGATAACGTGATGATGATCGCTATGTCCAGAAACCTAGGGCAAGGGGACGATCACTAGAGTTTGAGGGGAGAGAGTAGACATATAAAATAAGAGAGAGAGAGAGTTGTTGCTTTCAAAAGTTGCATGAATTAAAGAGTTAAGGTTAGCCTTTCTTTTAAAACATAATGGATGGTAGAGATGCATTCCTACTTAATAATCAATGATTGAGATTAAAAGATTTTATTTGTGCTCCAAGTAAAATAGAATTTAGAAATAATAAATAAATTATTAATTCATGATCAAAATTTAATCTCAAAATAAATATTCTCTCATGAATAAAGAGAAAGGAGAGAGCCTCCTTCCAAAAATGTGGGAAGGAGAAAGCGTCCTTTCCATCTTGGAGGTGGCACCCACCAAGATTGGAGATAGATTTTCTCTCTCCAATCTTTTTAATGTAATCAAGTTACAATAAATTTTTATTAATGTAATTTATTTAATCAATAAAAAATCATCAAATAATTTACAAATAATTTGTTACGATTTGAAAACAACCATTGATATTTGTGAATCATATTCATCCATTCAAAATTAAATGTAAATCACAATTATATTTCATTGCTTAATGTGAATCCAATTCACATTAATATTCGAAATGGAAATGCCATTAACAATTAATGCTCTCTACGATATTGTGGATCATATATTTATTATCAATAACTATTATTGATAACACTATACACATTAATTTCATATATGATGATTAAATCTAATTTAACTATCTAAGATGTCTCTGTATACATTTCTAAATGATGTGAATCATATTCACTTAACTTCTGATAATTAAATCCAATTTAATTATAATTTGTTCTCTTATTTTTCCAATCCTCAGATATTGTCTCTAAGGAGGATGAGGTCAACGTCTACTAGATACGATGGGAGCGTAGGGTATGACTGAAGAGGAAGGAAAAGGAAGAGAACACATTTTTGGGCTAGGGCAGAGGAGGATGAGTGGAGATTTGGGAATTTTCACCATCAGAATGGTGGGGTGAGGGAGAAGAGACACACTTTTGAATTTTTAGCAAAGAATGCTACTACACATTGCGACCACATGTGGTGGCAATGTGGGAGCATATGTCAACGTTGCGATCACTAGTGGTCCTAATGTAATTGCAATATGAAGAGTGACTACAATACCAACACAAGTAGTCACAATGATGTGGTGGTAATAAATAGTTTTCTTCTAGTGCAACCTTCACAATGTTAAGCACCACATGCGCAAGGCCATACAACTGAGCCTCTTCGACTGCAACCACCACTACCAACCTAACCTAAAGAGGATGCGAGGGATCTGAACAAAGATGGAGGAGGAAACAATCTCCAGCTGCATCTGAATTCTTAGGGGTTTTCAATCGCTATCATTTAGGAAAGGACCTTGTTTGGTAATAGGTTTGGGCTGGGTTGGGTTGTGTTCGGTTGGAGTAACATCTTATGAATAATAGTTGTTTAGATGGTTAGGAGGGTTGGAATGAGAAAGTTGGTGTGATGTCACATTGCTTATGTATTAACTGTCTTTATATAATTTTTTATTTTAACTTTTTTTTAATGTGGTTAAAAAATATTGTAACAAATAAAATATGGGATCCATACAACTAATTCCAACCCAAAAATGTAGAGGTACGTCTGGGACTAACCAATTTACCTTGGGGTAAGAGCTTTTCTATTAGATCAAGGATATCCCAAGACTCTCCAATCTAACGCCAAGGAAGTTTGCACATGTTGCACACCAAGGCCACCTTAGCCTCAGACTGAACAGAGCTAACTCCGCACCTCCTATGCCTAACCATGTTCCCTTTATGCGTCTGTATGATCGAGAAGAGGAACCTTAAACTTTGACATCTAATTCAAGTCTCCCGTGACATGCTATATGCATACTAAGTTGGTAATTATAGGTAACTAGTTTATGAGCCCGCGTTTCGCGGTAGATTGAAGTTAAATACATCTATTTGCAGTATTTACAAAATTATGTAAATTAATTAAAGAAAATTAAAATTATTTTATTACTGTTGGGAGAAAAGGATTCGTTATTTTGCCAAAGAACCCTAGGCTCTCTTATATAGAGAAGGCCTATGGGTAAATTACATAAGATGGAAACAAGAAAATAAAAATAACAGAAACGGTTACATAGAATATATAAATATCTCCACACTTCCCCTCAAGATGGACCATAGATATCAATCATGCTCAGCTTGGAAGAACACTTCTGGAATGGCCCTCTGAGCAATGGCTTGGTGAAGATGTCAGCAGTCTACTCTCCTGAACTGACATGAGAAGTAGAAATCAAGCCCTTCTTGATCATTTCTCTAGTATAGTAGCAGTCTACCTCAATATGTTTTGTTCTTTCATGAAAAGCAGGATTATTAGCAATGAATAGCGCGTCTTGATTATCACATTGTAGCTGCATGGATAGAGGTACATCTATATGCAAATCTTCTAACACAGCTCAAACCCACACCATCTCAGCACTTGCTTGTGCCATGGCCCTATATTTAGATTCAACACTAGATCTAGCAACCACTGTTTATTTCTTGCTTTTTCAAGAAACCGAAGAACTACCCACAATCACTGCAAAATCTGAAGTAGACTTCTGATCCTTAGGGCATCCTACATAATCTGCATCAGTACATGCAGAAATAGAAATATTTGTTTCTTTTCAGAACAGCAATCCTGTGCCTGGAGACGACTTTAGATACCTTAGTATCATGTATATGGCATCCATATGTACTTGTCTAGGTTGTTCCATGAACTGACTCACCCGACTTAGTACAAAAACAATATCAGGTCTAGTGATAGTAAGATAGAGAAGCTTACCCACCATTTCTTTATATCTTCTCCTGTCAACCTCACTTGTATCATCATCATATAACTTCATATTGGGGTCCATATGAGTTTTTGAGGGTCGACACCCAATCATGCCCGTCTCAACAAACATATCTGTAATATACTTCCTTTGGGTCGTCACAAGACCCTACGCATTCCAGGCAAACTCCAAGCCCAGAAAATATCGTAGAGTGCCAAGATCCTTAGTAACAAATAGATGGCCCAGAAATGCTTTTACCATCTTTATCCCCCATGTATCATCTCCTATAATAAGTATATCATAAACATACACCATGATGACAACCATACCTCTAGAAGTCTTCTGGACAAGCAAAGAATGATCTGCATATGATATTTTGAACCCTTGCTTTTCAATTAGATGAAAAAGCTTCTGAAACCACGCCCATGTTCTTTGTTTAAGACCATATATCACCTTATGAAGTCTACACACCATGTGACTCTCCCCCTCATCAACAAACTCCGAAGGCTGCTTCATGTAGACTTCTTCCTGCAGATCACCATATAAGAAGGCATTCTTAACATCAAGCTAAAATAAGGACCAACCACATACCACATCAACTAATAGAAGGACGTACAAAGTCGAATGACGTGCAACTGGAGAGAAGGTGTCCATAAAATCCACACCGTATGTCTGAGTGAATCCTTGCGCCACTAGCATTGCCTTATTATGGTCAAGGCTACCGTCTGCATGATATTTGACTGTGAACACCCATTTGCAGCTGGCAACAGATTCTCCTGGGGGAGCGGGAACCAGGCTCCATGTACCTCGCGACTGTATAGCAACCATTACCTCATACATGGAAAAACATCAACAGCCAATCTTCAAGGCATCCTGATGATTCCGTGGTATCTCCACAGCTGATAAAGCCACATCAAACATATGAAAGTCCCCTGTGAGACGATGGAAGGAAACCTGTGAAGCAAGTGGATATGATGCACATGTACGTTTCTACTTCCATATGGCAATAGAGACATCCAGATGATCAGAAATAATACTTGGCAGTATACTATTCTCCAACAACGATGATCCCTGCACTTGCACATTATTAGACCCATCATTAGTAACAATATCTGGACAAACCTGAGGTGTGCTGGATGATTGACGAGCACCATGAGCAGGAACAGATCGACAGGTATAGAATTTTGGTAAGGGTGACACATGTGGTTGCGGAGGAGGTGGTGGTGGTGATGGTGGTGGTGTGATAACGGGACCATGAATGGGAGAGGGTGGACACGAAGGAGGAGGGGGGACATAGATCTCATCATCAGATGTGGACGAGGCCAACCTGTGACCTACAAGGGAGAAATACATGACATACTCGAAAAATGTGACATCAGCACTAACAAAATATATCATGTTTACAAGGTCATAGCATCGGTAACCCTTCTGAGTCCGAGAGTAACCAACAAAAACATACTTGACAACCTTTGGTGAGAGATTGTCAAGTCCCGGAGACAACTAGTAAACGAAGGCAATAATACCAAAGATACGAGGATTAAGTGAGAATAATTCCTTATCAGGAAAGACAACAGAAAGAGGAATTTTCTCACCTAATACTGAAGATGGCGTACAATTCACAAGATAACATGCTGTATGGATTGCATCTCCCCAAAAAGAAATGGGGCACAACTCTGGATAAGTAGAGTCTGAGTGATATAAAGAAGATGACAATGCTTTCTCTCAGCAACGCCATTCTGTTGAGACGTGTAAGCACATATGGTTTGATGGATAATGCCTCGAGATGAGAAGAATTGTGAAAGAGAACGAATGCAAAATTCCAAAGCATTATCTGTACGCACATATTTCACAATAGAGGAAAAACATTATGCACTTCATTTATGAGATTTTTGATCACATCCCCTACTTCATATTTATTTTTCAACAAAACACCCACGACAGTCGACAAAAATCATCAATGACACAAGATAAACATGTGCCCTTGGTGATCAGGAACACGACTCCGACCCCAAATGTCAACATGAAATAACTCAAAGGGGGAGCTACTACTCCGAGACTGACAAATAGGGAAGCTAGATCTACGGTGCTTTCCCAATTGACGTGCTTCACACTGAAAGGAAGAACTTGGTGAAATCTAAGGCATGATATGATGCATCTTCTGAAGAGGGAGGAGTCCAAAGTGTAGATGCCACGTAAAAGGAGAGACTGGTCCACTTGAGTGAGAGGAGACGCCAACATAGGAGGTTCGGACCAGACGATAAAGACCATCATGCTCAGAGCCAACCAATCAACCTGCCCGTAAGAATGTCCTGAAAAACAAGAGACGACGGGTCAAATATAACACGACAGTGCAAATCCTTTGTAATCTAATTGATAGAGAGTAATTTCATCGAAAAATCAGGAGCATGTAACACATTCTGTGGACGCACGGAAGGTGATAAGTAATCTCCCCCATCTAATAATGGGGGAATGAGTCAATCTTCTATCACGACGGATCGCCCCGGTGGAATCTCCCTATATGACGTAAGTTTATCTCTGTCTCGGCAAAGATGATGTGTCGCACCGGAGTCCATAATCGAATCTGAGACGTCAGATCCATGACATGAGGTAAAGGCACAAGCACTGCTTGAGGTGCTGGCAGTGGTAGAGGTAATGGCAGAGGCAGCAATATCCAAGGTGCCTCCTGGAGATTCTGTAGAGGCGGGGGCATAATGTCACACAATCTAGCAACGAGCTCCTCGAACCTCTGGACTGAAGTATATGCTGATGGAAATGCAACATGATCGTCTACATGTGCCGATGCCGGAAAACCTTGCTTAGAATAGCATGTATACTCTACGTGACCTTGGCGATGACAAAAGGTGAACGACTGATGAAAACGACTGCCTCTACCATGAGGTCCACAGCCACAGAATGAAGAAGAGACTCCTCTGCCTCTGGAGACCGCCATCGCTGAAGGAGGCTGAGTAGATGCATTGGAAGAGACTGTAATGCGGCTAAGTCTGCGGTAAACATCCTCCATAAGAGGAATAGTAGAATATGTAAGAATATGCGAGCGAGCATCATCATATTCGGGGTCAAGTGCCGCAAGTAGGATCCCCACCATGGTAGCATTCCGAAAGGTCTTCTGCTGCTCTAGAGTCACCGTAAGAGGAATGATGCTGTAGAGCTTCTCAAACATCCCTCGCAAGGATGTATATAAGGAATGAAGGGGTTGTCCATTCTGCTTGACTATAAATATATCATGTTAGAGCTGAAGGATCTTGGTCTCATTTCGCACATGTGAATATGTTGTTGCAAGTATATCCCATGTTGCCTTAGCAGTGGGCTGATTGAGAACATCATTGGCAATCTCCATCGACAGTGTGCCTGAAAGGCAGACATTGGCGTAAATTAGCATCCCAGGAGGCATAACCCTAGTCTTCTCTACCGGCTCATCTTCGGTAAGAATGTGCTTCTTACCATTCGACTTCCTCAGACTCATGAACTGCATCGCCCAGAGCTCATAGTTCATCCCATCCATCTTGACAATTGGTGCTGGATCATTGAAAGCGCCTATGGATAGCATATCGACCTTGTTTTTTGACATATTGCCAGAGATATGGAACTAGGGTTTGTAGACCAAAGAGAAAATGTCTGCATAAACACTAGAGGATTTGATTGCATATGTAGACCTATGCACTCAAACCCATAGATAGAAGAGTGCCGACGGTGGGAGAGGACAGGTGGTGGGGAGGGGTCGGCTGTAACGTCCTGGGCTTAGGTCCCCAGTCCGTTATCGAGGAAAACTGGCCTTGCCAACTTGTTGGGTTCAGGTATAAATGGACCTGTTGACAACCACCCAAAATGCTTAAGCCCAAGTTGACAAGTAGTAATCCCCATCACTTATAAACCACACCCACACTTCATGAGTTTTAGGTATGGCACTATGTTTTGGGGTATGGGTGTTACAACCTCCCCCACTTATATTCGCAACATCCTCGTTGTGACATGGCCCATTCACTTATTCCCAGTGACAGTGGCGGATGCACGCTCCCGGCTTAGTTCCCTTTGGGTAGCCCTTTCCACTATCAGAGGGAACCCGCTCTGATACCATTTCTAACGTCCTGGGCTTAGGTACCCGATCCGTTATAGAGGAAAAATGACCCTGACAACTTGTTGGGTTCGGGCCAAAATAGACCCATTGATAACCACCCAAAATGCTTAAGCCCAAGTTGTCAAGTAGTAATCTCCATCACTTATAAACCACACCCACACTTCGTGCGTTTTAGGTATGGCACTATGTTTGGGGTTGGGGTGTTACAACCTCCCCCACTTATATTCGCAACGTCCTCGTTGCAACATGGCCCATTCACTTATTCCCAGTGACAGTGGCGGCTGCATGCTCCCGTCTTAGTTCCCTTCGGGTAGCCCTTTCCACTATCAGAGGGAACCCGCTCTGATACCATTTCTAACGTCCCGGGCTTAGGTTCCCGATCCGTTATAGAGGAAAACTTACCCTGACAACTTATTGGGTTCGGGCCAAAATAGATCCATTGATAACCACCCAAAATGCTTAAGCCCAAGTTGTCAAGTAGTAATCTCCATCACTTATAAACCACACACACTTCGTGTGTTTTAGGTATTGCACTATGTTTGGGATTGGGGTGTTATATCGGCAGAGGGAGAGGGGCTGGAGACGGTGACGGGAGGTGGGGGCTGGGGGGGGGGGGGGGGGGGCTGGCGGCGGCAGTAGAGGGGCCGACGGCGAGAGGGGGGGCAAGAGAGGTGGGCTAGGGTTTTGGCTCTGATACAATGTTGCGATAAAAGGATTCATTGTTATTTTAAAGAAGCTTAGGCTCTCTTATATAGAGAAGGTATATGAGTAAATTACATAAGATGGAAATAAGAAAATAAAAATAACAGAAAAGGTACATAGAATATATAAATATCTCCACAATACCATTTAGAAATAGAGAATGTTATATCCTTTTTTAGTAATAATTAGTACATCAACATTACATGATTAAACAAAATAATTATAAAACAATTCTTTTGGCTGAAAAATAATTGAGTGACGCACTCCTTCGTGCATTACATGGGTTCGACATAGTCTGGATTAATGATACCGAAAAATATACTACAAAAGATAACAAATTATTGTTGTTATTATCACATATACACCACCTTTAATATTTATCAGAATCATGTGGAGCATGTCTTAAAATCAAGAAAAATCCAATAAAAATGTTTAAATATCTGAATGTCCTGATTAAGAATAAATGTAGTCATTAACATTTTGTATTTATATTTTCCAATTTATAAAGATATATACATGTTTTATGATACTTTTTAGTGTATAATATATATTTATTATATATGTTTGATATTAATGTTTGAGTTTTTTTATTAATTGATTAGATCCATTTGATTACTACACAATTAAACATCTATAAACATACTTACCAATGCAAACAAACTAGGATATGTGCCTATGTTCCATAAGACTCAATAAATGCCCACAACGATCAGACCATCACATGATTTGATCATCAAAGCATCTTGATTTAGGAAAATGAAATTCTTATAATAATAATGGAAGTTAACTCACTGATTTCTAAGGTGTAACATGTATATTTTAAACAAAATTTACCTAAATAAGTAACTTATGTCTCTAATTATTGTTTTAATATATTGTGATAATTCTCTTGTATTATGGTTTCTTTTTTTTTTATTAATAGTTCTTTTATTTATAGACATATGAGAAATTACAACTTATTTAAAAAGCATGTGATGATGTTTACATGTCTGTATTTTCACTTTTATCGTTGACTACAATGCATGTAACCTCTCGGATCCCTTTGTCTCCCTGACTTGGAAAATGATGAATCTCACTCTTCTCTTAATATAGGGTTGTAAAACCATACTTCTTAATAAAGTTATTATATATGTAATATTTTTTCTCAGTGTCCAAAATATTTGTCAAAATATATTTATATTATGCATAATGTTTACCTTAAAATATATGTTTTAAAAAAAAATCTAAAATATTTTAATCTTCTTTTCTATACAATGAATTGAATTCTTAAATACATACGTAATCATTGTAATTATGTAGAGTATTATTTTTTAAATATTTAAAAGTATTTTCGAAAGATTTTGCATTTTTAAATATACAAAAAATGTGTATGAATTGAAAGTGTATTTTTAAATTAAAATATAAATGTATGCAAGTGAGAGAGAAAAGACACATAGAAAATGTTATGTATTTCTTATTTTTTATTCTCATTTATCACTAATAATATTTTTTGGTATAATACTACTATTTAAACTCTTGTTTATATAGAATGAAAAATATCTGAATCAAACATATACAGAACATTAATTTTTTATTACACAATAAACATATATTTTTTATTTGCTAATTAAACCTTTACTTGCCATATATTATACATCTTTTTACATATTTTTTTAAACATATTTTGAAACTTTAATCTTATTGGTCGATCTTTTTTAAAATGTTTGATAATTAGTATGAACACCATTTTAGTCAAGTATGTATTGTAACTTTGATTTTTACTTTACGGATGAGATAGAGAGTGTAAAGAGAAAGGGTTTTAAATATGAAAATACATGGCACAAAGAAAAGGGTATGTAAGATTAGGGAGATACGAAGATATATGCAAATGGATCCCTAAAAATCAAATAAAAATGTGGATTTTGAGTATAGATAAAATGACTTACTATCTTCGAGCTAAAAGAATTATCATTAAGATAACTTGCACTGAGATACAATTCCAATTTAAAAAGTTATGATATACTTTATGACATAAACTCTAGTAGTACATACCTTTGTCCATGATAATTCATTTTTAATTGAAATGACAACATCTATTATTTGATATGAGACATGTACTTTAAAATTTTGATAAGCTATTTATGATTAATCATATAACATTTTTCTTAGTATTATCATCTAAATCTTAAAGATGTGATAAATATATTTTAGGATGACAATATTGATGGCATATATATAACCACTACATCAAACTCAGCTAAGTATAACAAATTGTTAGAATACCCATAAATATATATTCTAATGTTTAATTTATTTTATACGAAGTTAAAAAATGTAAAGAAATGTAAATCTTAATTGAGGTATAATTCATTTTTAGGGAATCTATTTATATTTTAATATTTTCAAAGTTCAAAATGGATCTTTTTTTCGATTTTCAAAAATAAAAAAGATACAGTTAATAATCAAAATTACAATCACAACTATATTTTTATATTTCAATAATCGTAATATTATCAAAAAACATTAATTTACACAGAGTTCTCATTTTAAGGTGTATAAAAAATATTGAGAAATAAATTTATCACCTCGATACATGATATTTTAAAACAATAAATCAATTAATCTTCTTCTATACATACATATTTCTATATAGCAATAAAACTTCGAATTGAATTTTTTATGAACTATTGTATCATATACACTAAAAATATCCTTATCTATATAGATTATTGGATATAAATAGTATATGCATAACAATTTATGTAATCTTGTGGATTGATTCTTATTATTATTACAATGTATATTTGAATTACTTATAAAAAATATTAATTTACATTACATACGAAGGGTGGGAAGAATAGTTTTTGAACTTTACATTCTAGGTTTCCAAAAGTAGTAGGTATAAAAGAAAAAATCAATCTACATTTTCCAAATTTTATAAGTGACAGTATCTATATATGTTTTGCTTTTAAATTAATGCTACTATAAATCTAAATTTTGAAACATAGAGGAATGTGGGAAATAAAATATGAATTGACAGGGAGGGAGGGAGAGAGGAGACAATACAACAAAATATATCTATATCGACGATTAAATAACAATGATTGTTTATATCTGTCGCAATATTCGCAATAGCGACGACTATATCTATGTGTTGCTAATTATATTAGTAATAGTGATGATTATAGTTAATCGTCGCTAATTATGTTAGTAATAGCAACATTTTTTTCTCCTTCATCAAACATACTATTACATGCTCCATTTCCCCTTTGGCAAAAAAAATCCATAATCCTATAAATCCAAAAAAGCCCTAACCTTGTCTCTCCTCCCACATATCTCATTTGACTTCTCGACATCTTCTCTCTGTAATGATTGCATTCAGCGGTGCTGGGGCGAATCTAGCGGCGGTGCTCGGGGCGGTTCTAGCAGCCGTGCTAGGGGCTGTTCTAGGGCCGGTGTTAGGGGTGACATTGAAGGTGGCGCATGCGATAGAGCTGGGGGCGACGCTGGGGGGGGGGGCAGTTGCGAGCGATGCAGATCTCACCCTGAGCTACGCGGAGGCCCTCTACACGAAGGCCACAAATGGATTCTCCGACGTTAATTATCTCAGCCAGGGTGGATCCGGATACGTGCATAAAGGGATGCTCCCCAACGGTAAGAAAGTCGCATCGAGGAGATCGTTGAAGGATGACGTGCTGCAGAACATGTAGGCCTACAATAGCCTGTGTCACGTACGTCAATGCACGATAGACCTCGAGGGAGGTGTGTACGATGGTGTGGGGGATGTGGACTTGGACGAGGATGGTGGTGCTAGAGAGACCATGGAGGTTTATCACATTGGGTCCGAAAGGACGACAAACGTCTTCATTCTCATGAGCGACATCGGTGGAGGCCACAGGGTGGCGGTCGTGGCCACCAGGGACGTATTCCAAATCGAGTATGGGTATAATTATATCGTAGTTGTATACAATTCTTCGATCTATACTTTTGATGATAAAAACTTCGGTCTCGGAACTCTCTCACAGGTTTTCACCTTATTTATATTTGACGTATTGGTCGCTGAGATCTCTAAGCCCGATCTAAAACATTGCGATGCTATGCAGATATTTGTGATGGATGTGTGTAAGGACCATGCTGAGTGGCCTCGGAACAAAATGGAGAAGTTGTACAAGTTCATGGTGAAGCCCTTGCTGCCTTATATGTTGCATATGTCTCATCCACTTATCATCAACAATCACTAGCATTTCATCTGGTTGGAAAAACCATTCCTTGTGACTTCTCAGATGCTCTAGAGATTTAAAGACATGGTCATTTTAAATTGTAAATACCTCTAATTTACAGATATTTCTCATGTTTAGTTTTACCTTCATAATATTTCCAACTACCAGCCATGTTGTTGTTATTAGATTTGTTGTCGTGCCTTTGGACACGATGTCATATAAGTTAGTTTCCTATTTTGTTGGGGAGCACTCCTCTGTTGGTCTTTCTGTGAGTCTTGTCCCTCTTTTTCATGCCATTCTTATGATTATTTGTATTTTAGAATTATTTTAAAAACTCTTTATTTTTAGGATGGTTTAGATTTTTGTTTACAATGTTAATCACATTTATATTTATATTCAATGATACAGTCTTATGTTCAATCCTACACCACCTATCCTTTTCCTGCTTAAAATACAAATGAACGATTTTTTACTATAAACATCTTGAGACTAGTCCTATGACTAAGTAGTGAAGCCAGAGAAACTTATAATATGCCTCATGTCTTGATTTGTTATTGGTGTCATAATTTATTTTACATATACTTTCATTGAGTAAGAACAAGACAAGACTTAAAGACAATTAAAGGCCCATCTGTAGATGGATAATCTAAGATGTATCCGGAAACATACGTATTAACCAGGGTTAGTAGAAAATCCACTTAATTTTGTTGACTAAATTGAGCTTTATATGTAATGGGGTTTTGGTTCAAGATTCAATCGTATCAGTCGAAGCAGCTGATGTTTTATGCATACGATATCAGTCTACTTGACATCAAAATTTACATTAGATGTCTGGATAGATTTGGACACCTTTTTTCTCAAGCAAGACACTTTTGTATCACCATAAAAATGAAGGAAAATTGTACATTTGGCTCAAACAGAAACCATGAGTACAAAAATGAAACATGCTTCATACGTTAACCCCAATAAAGCAATCAAGGAGATGTTGATCTCTATTTAGGTATGTACAAGCATTGTCCAAACCACAACCAACACAACTCACTTGTCATGTAACTATGTAAGTATTGCATTTAATATATGTGATTTATCTTGCACCAATCTATAGTTTATTCTTTTCCTTTTATAAAGTACTAAATTATAAATACTCAACATAATACATCTTACTTTTTGTTGCTCATCTTGTTCTCTAGGCATATAGCATACCACATGAAGCTTAATCATTACTTAAAGGCATAATTAGTCCCTCATCTGATTTAGAATTGAGCAATTGTGGGACAATCCAAAGAAAGATTCATCTGATATAGTTCTTGAGTACGGTTATATTTTTACAGAGTGAGATGGGGAGTCATATGATATAGTTCCTGAGTACGATTATATTTCTACAGAGAGAGATGGGGAAGATATGTTATACATGGATATTAAAGTTGTATGACATGTTCCCTGATATGGCAGAGAGGCATCTTACAGGGCCGCAATTAAAACTGTGATATCCTGGTATGATCCCTTGTCTTGTGACATATCTAATTTATAGTTATCTCATTAATCTTTGTGCGATCATACACTATAGCAATGGAGATCTCGAATTTCATAACTGCCATTTTTTATTGAATAAGCACATTGCTCAGGACCTTCGCTTGATGTATCACTACATGTCCCTCAATTTCTATAGTTGTTAAGTGACATCAACCTATTTTTTTCGTATGATATATAAATTCATCCTCCTTTGCATATTTCTGAAAGCAATGATGTTATTTTTTCAGCTATTTATTTTTAAAGCTACTTCAAGTTCAATATCTATGCATGATTTTTAAGGATATGGGATAATCCTCAAGCGCATCATGGAAGCATGATCATCGTATCGAATACGACGAAGAACGACTAGTCGTACTAGCCGTTCTATGCAGCGGAATTCAAAAATTTTCATGTGATGAAATCATATGATGCAAGAACGATTCTCGGATCGTTTCATCTAAAACCACATCATGTATAGAGGAATACCTCTTGTAGCATGGTTGATCAAGTCTCTACGAAAAAGAGATCTCCTGTCTCAAGTCCGATCGTCGGAGAAGACGCTTGGGAGCACGGGGATGAGTCGCGTGATCCTCACAATCCAAGAAGTTGATCCAAGCACGGTGAACTCCTGATCTCATCGCACGAGATCGAACACCTTCTTCACGAGCAAAGCACTCCAAAGAAGATGGAGAACCGAGGAACGTCGAGGCGGCGGCGTGATGGCGAAGCGACAACGAGGCTTCTCCTCTAGGGCTAGGTGGACGGCCACCAATGGAGAAAAGGAGAGGGTTGGTGTGTGGAAAGAGAGAGAGAGAGAGAATTGTGTCTCAATAGCATAACCCTAGAGAGCAAGGTATGCCTCTCTATTTATAGGATTTTGGGATCCATGGATCACAATCCATGGGACACACAAAATCAATGGATGAGATTGATTTGTGTTTAATACAATGGTCAAGATTGTTGTTGGTAAAAACTAACAACTAATAATATAATTTAAATCAAATATATTTGATAAATCAAATACAATTGAATCCTAAATCAAATTAAACAAATAAGGAGATAGTTAGCATGGAGATAATATCTCCCCATAAAATAGGTGGGACGGCCACCATTTCCATATAGGACTTGGTAGCCATCCACTTATTTTCATGGTGGAGGCAATCTCATGAAATCTCATGAGATTGCATATCTCCATGAAAATGTCCATTATTGTTCCAAGAACTTTTGTTGTGAATTATTCTACAAAAAAAATTCATAATTAATTTTGAGAATATTACAATCTTGCCATTGGATATTTGTGAATCACATTCACAACCCAAAATAAAATATAATTTATATTTTCAATTAATTATACAATGCGAATTCAATTCACACCAATAATTAATTAACAAATATAAATCATAATTAGCTCTCTCTAATACATTATAAACCACATTTATAATATATTATGAATAATTGGATATTGGTATCCACATTATTCTTATCCGCAATAATTAAATCACATTTAATTATAATGGATAGTTATCTACATGCATCAAGATAATAAAATGACATTTAATTATCAATCTCTCAATGCTTAGATATAATTCATTTATGGAATCATTCTTGAACTCTTTCAAGAATAATGCGATTTCTCCGCAGATACTTGGAGATAAGGACAAGGTGATTGTATTGTTCCACGTATAGTGTCTTGGATATTGAGATCACATCTGAAATCCAGATCTCATGGACCTCTCACAGATGCTTGATTGAATCAAGGACGTAGACCTAATCTTCTCATTGCATCTGAATCCCATTCATATCAATATCCAATACATGGACTAAGATTAGGTCACTTCTCTACTGAGAGGAGTCATTAAAATCCAAACATGTTTCATCACTCCATAGGAATGGAAGCGTCATGGTTATACAATCATTTATGATCAAATCACCCTCGGTATTCCTAACACATGTACATCCTGCATACTGGAAGACCTATGATCAACCTGAAGATATAGATCAATTTTACACTGTCATCTTCAGGGTTTGATCACCAAGTTTCTCAATCTCGGTCATTGGGAATCAGTATCGATCATATGCTTTCCCAAAGCATATATCATACCTTCAAATTCTTGTCATGCTTCCAAAGCACGACGACCATGCATGGAATTTGATCGGTCCCAATACCTCATGAGCGAGCTCATGTCTTCTGGTTCACAAGTGAACCTGTATGATCCCTTTGAGAGATCGTATTACTCATATGCCCTTACATGCACACCAGCTTGCTAGTGAATAGACCTTCGTTAGGTCATCAATCTATTGGTCTACCAAATGTACACACTCAAACATATAGTAACACATCTGTCTCTAGTCAGAGGATGTGTGTCTATGTTGTGACAATATTCAACATAGGTTATTGGTTATCTCGATCTCATTAGGTCAATCCTTTGTCTCAACTAATCTGACACCTCTGAATCACTATTCCCATGCAGAGGACCTGCATCAAGAGGTCGGTCAGATATCAACCAAATGAGAACGGATTGCCATCTCCTACTCAGGATGGAGATCATCACTTAATAATCATTTGATGGTGCTTGATGAGTCCTCTATCTAACTCCTTAGATATTCATCCAAGCATCATCCTCTATGATTCAATAATTGAATCAACAGCTGTATGATCATCAAGATGGCAATGGTACATAATCCTAATTGTACTAAGGGACCTATTATGTAAATTGATTATTCTTCATTTCAGATCAGGGAATGATATTTGCAATAACAATTATTGCATAATGGTTCGCCATGGGCTCACATCTCCAACAGATTTATGATCCAAACATAAGATTGCTTTATGGTGGTATCTTCTCCCCATCCCATAAGTCCATATTGGAATGCGTTATGCACCCATTTCCACTTTTGTACACTGCTTCATAATCATTGCATCATAAGGCGATGACTTCTGGCTTATGATTTGTGTTTCTATGTTTTTGTGATTAACATGATTCTTCTTTATCATTTAAGCTCATGCTTTTGATCTATTAATTAATGCACTTCAGTTTCTAGTAATGCACTTAGCAAGATGGTAACTAACTTTTGTTTGAAAATAATTTCATATCTCTCCTTCTTGGAAGTTATAATCTCAGTAGATGACCCCTTGTCTGAGCCACTAATCCAATTTGACATATCTTCAAGTTACAACTACAATATAACTCATCATGAATAGGAACGAGTCGTTGTTCCTATTCTTACAATCTACACCACAATAGTGTGCCAAAAAGTGGGCTAGGAACCTTATCCTTAGCAACTATCAACACTAGCATTATTCTAGATTTTGATAATGATTTTTCTAGATATATTTATTTTTTTGCTATCCTAATTTATATTATAGGAATGTGTGTTGATATATCTGCTTTTCCTTGCATTTGTTTTTACTTCTTTTGATGCATTTATTTACACTCCATTCCCTCACTTCCTTTGTATTCCTCTTCAGAGTGATGTGTGTTTAGATGGAAACAACTTTGGATGCAAATTAAAGCTGATCTACTCGACCAACTCTAGACATCGAAGAACAGTAGAAATGTCATCTTTTGCAAGTTGCAAAGCAATCCAAGTTAAGAAATAATCTTTTAGAAATTTTAAACTAATGTTGTCTTTTGAACTTGTGTCTTCGTTATGGTATTTAGGGAATTGTTCGTTTTAATTATCCTTAGTAATGAATGTTTTCTAATCATTATTAAAATCCTTTCTCCTACTAAGTATATACATTGTGGTCAAATATCATATTTGTTAGAAAAAGCTAAGAAAGAGGAAGACGGATGTGGTTTTACTAATCTCCTAGCAGTTTCTCTTTTTTTCTCCAAAATTTTGTAGGATAGGTTGAGCTATTTTTTACGACTCATGGATTGTTTGCTTTAAGTTGTCGTATAAACTTCACTCTTAGTACTCATGAATTTATGATTTTGAAATACCATGTTTTATACTAATTATTTTTTTCAATGTTATATGTCCCTGATTTA
Organism: Ottelia alismoides; assembly: GCA_037367405.1. Classification (NCBI taxonomy): domain Eukaryota; kingdom Viridiplantae; phylum Streptophyta; class Magnoliopsida; order Alismatales; family Hydrocharitaceae; genus Ottelia; species Ottelia alismoides. The sequence continues at coordinate 550,107 of JAZKJV010008172.1, read as the reverse complement.
TGTAGTGGACCATCTACTAGCTTTTCTAGCGAATGAGCATTTGGATTATTTGAAGATACATTAGAATTTAGAGCTTGATTTTGTTGACATTCAAATCTCACCAATGTTATATATATATATATATATATATATATATTCATCCCTCCATAACAATGTGTAGCGAATATTTGAGTGAGAATTATCTTTAGGTGATTTCATAATTACTAGATTTCGGAGATTTATGACAAATTGTTCATTGACAGTGACACAAATAGTGGTGAAAAAACATTGTTATACATTAAAAGAGTTAAATAATAAACCCTATATAGTGAAACAAAAAATCATTGACATATCCAAATAGCAACAGTTTTTATTTGTTGTATATGTTATCTCATGATGATTTTATTCGTTGCGGTTTTAAATTTCTCAACGGTTAGTAATCGTTGCTAAAAATATAACAACGGCTTATATAGTAACGGTTCTTACAACGAATCATGAATTTGTCACGAGATGGTTTAGTTACGTTTTATTCGTTGCGCTCTTAACAAAGAAAACGCCACTATAGTTCTTAATTGTTGTAGTGAGAGGAACATGGCTTAGACATTATTAATATATATTTTGCTTTTAAATTCATGTTACTATACATCTAAATTAATAAACATAGATGAATATGGGAGGGAGAATATGAATTGGTGGAGAGAGAGATGAGAGGAACGTGGGGGTTGGAGAGTTGGAGGGGGAGAGAGATCGAGCGGGTAGAGAGAGAAACATGGAGAGAAAGATGGGGAAGAGATGCTGAGAGTTTGAGTATTTCTCCAAAGAGTGTGCCATGTGTCATTGAATGGAATCAAGATGGGAGAAAGAAAGAGGGAAAAGTGGCGATATGAGCTATTTTTGGTATAGAAGGAGTGTGGAGAGAGCATTACATGTCTCATATATGACTAAAGATGGGAGAAACCAGCTTTAGTATAGTTATAGATACCCCCTAAGCTCTATCTATTTCGTACTTAGTTGTTGTTCACCACTAGGTCCCAACACAAGCCATGTCTCTCGTTGGGGGTAAGTTGAACAGATATCCCATTGGTTCCTCCTATTTACAGATAATACCCACCAAGGACCAGTTTGACTTTTGTGTTTTTTTGCAATTAAGTCCACACATTGTTGTATGTATTGAAGGATAAGGTTAGATCCTCAAGCGCATCACGGAAGCGTGATCGTCGTATCGAATACGACGAGGAGCGACTAGTCGCACTAGTTGCTCGATGCAGCGGAATTAAAAAAAATCATACGGCAAAACCACATGATCCAAGAACACTTCTCGGATCGTTTCGTCTAAACCACAAAAAAGTAATAGGATTACCTCTTGAAGCGTGGTTGCGATCGAGTCTCTAAACAAAGAGACCTCCTGTCTCAAGTCTGATCCGACGGAGGAGACGCTTGCGAGCGCGGGGATGAACCGCATGCTTCTCGCAATCCATGTTGATGGTCCAAGCGGCGGATCTCCTGATCTCGACACACGAGATCCGATGTCTTCTTCACGAGAGAGGCGCACCGAAGGAGACGGATATCCACGAGCAGACAATCGGGCAGCATAACGACGACACTGCAGCGATGGAGAACCTCTCTAGGGCATCCATGGTGGACGGTCATGAGAGGGAGAGAGATGGCGTGTAGAGAGAAAGAGAGAGAGATGCTTCTCAAGAATTATATGTAAAGAGAGAGCATGGGTATACCTCTCTATTTATAGGGTTTTGGGATCCATGGATCTCAATCCATGGGACATATAAAGTCAATGGATGAGATTGATTTATGTCATCCAGTGGTCAAGATTGTTGTTGGTAAAAGCCAACAAACAATAATCTAATTTAAATCAAATATATTTGAGATGTCAAATATATTTTAGTCTTAAATTAGATCAAGCAATTATGGAGAGAGATTTGCATGAAGATCTCCCCATTAGGAATGGTGGAGACGGCCACCAATTTCCTTGTGGAATTGGTAGCCGTCCACCATCTCCATATGGTGGAGATTGTCCCATGTAATCTCATTAGATTACACATCTCCACGAAATTCTCCCATAATTTCCAACAACTTTTGTTGGGATTTTATTCACCAAAAATAATTCACAAATAATTCTGGGAATATTGCAATCTTGACATTAGAAAATTGTGAATCACATTCACAACCCAAAACAACATATAATTTACATTATCAATTAATTACACAATGTGTATCCAATACACATAATAATTAATTAACAAATATAAATTATAATTAGCTCTCTCTAATACATTATAAATCACATTTATAATAGATTATGAATAATTGGATATTGCTATCCACATTATTCTCATCCATGATAATTAAATCATATTTAATCATCTTGGATCTCTTTAAATAATATGAATCACATTCACATTATTCACATCTTTGATAATTAAATCATATTCAATTATCTTAAATACTCTCTTTATAATATGAATCAAATTCATATTAATCATGATAATTAAATCACATTTAATTATCCATTTTCTCAATGCTCGGATACATATTATCAACAATGAAATTATCCTGAACCCATTCAAGGATAATGCTCTTTCTCCGCGAATACTTGGAGATAAGGACAAGGAGATTGTATTGTTCCACATATAGTGACATGGATATTGAGATCATATCTCAAATCCAGATCGCGGGCCTCCCATAGATGCTTGATTAAATCAAGACCGCAAATCTAATCTTCTCATTGCATCTGAATCACATTCAGATCGATGTCCAACATTTGGACTAAGATCAGATTACTTCTCTACTGAAAGGAGTCACTAAAATCCAAACCGTTTCATCACTCCCTAGGAATGGAAGCGTCATGGTTATACAATCGTTTATGATCACATCACCCTCAGGTATTCCCAATACCTGTACATCCTGCATACTAGAAGACTTAGAATAAACCCAAAGTATTAGATCAACTTTGCACTGTCAACTTCAGGGTTTTATCAATAAGTTTCTCATTCGATCATTGGGAGTCGGTATCGATCATATACTTTCCAAAAGCATATATCATACCTAGGACTTTATCATATACTTTCCAAAAGTATATATCAACCCTACAAATTCAGTCAAGCTTCCAAAGCGAGATGACCATGCGCATGGAATTTGATTCTTCCCAATATCTCATGAGTGAGCTCATGTCTTCCGGTTCAGTAACTGAACTTGTATGATCCCTTTGAGAGATTGTATTACTCATATGCCCTTACATGCACACCAGCGCGCCGGTGTATGGACCTTGATTAGGTCATCAACCTATTGGTCTGCCAAATGTACATACTCAGACATATAGTAACACATCTGTCTCCGGTCAGAGGATGCGTGCCTATATCATGACAAAATACGATATAGGACTTTGGTTATCTCGATCTCATTAAGTCAACTCTTTGACCTAACTCATCTGACACCTCCGAATCTCTATTCCTATGCAGAGGACCAGCATAAAGAGGTCGGTCAGATATCAGCCTAACTGAGATAGGATTGCCATCTCTTACTCAGGCTAGAGATCATCTCTTAACAATCATTTGATGGTGCTTGATGAGTCCTCAATCTAACTCATTAGATATTCATCTAAGCACCAGCCTCTATGATTCAATAATTGAATCAACATCTATATGATCATTAAGATGGCCATGGTACATAACCTTAATTGTACTAAGGGACCTATTATGCAAATTATGTACTCATTATTTCAGATTAAGGAGTGAATTGCAATAACATTTATTGCATAATGGCACGCCGTGGGCTCACATGCCCAACAATCTCCCACTAGCCCAAAGAGCCATTAATGGGCTAATCATTTAAACCCACACTCATGTGACAATCATAGGCTATTTAGAAAATAACTAGGTAAGCTGATCAGACACTCTGTTTCCAAGAGACTACGCCAAGTCCTTTTACGGCACTTGCATATCTCCTAGTAACAGTGCTCGCATCCAATGACGATTGTTGCATCTTATGCAACCAATACTCAATTTTGTTATAGTGTCCTTGACACTATATCTTATTAATTATCATAACCAGTATTCCCATAATCCTTATTAGAATACCTTCATTCCTGGAGATCTATATCTCCTAAGGTATCTACAGTTAAATCCTTATAGATCACTATCTACAAAGGTCTTAAACTTTTGAAGATAAGACTTCGAGATCACTGTCTCTAAATTTCATCATCTTTGAAGATATTATTATTACTGCAATCAAGTGTTTTATCTCCATAGTAGGATTAGTAACAGTTTACTACTCCCACTGCATGGTAGACATCTGGTTCTTGTACACATCTAGCATACATTCAGCTTCTCATAACTGATGCACAAGTGCAAGCAGTTCTAGCATTCACTTCCTCAACTCTTTGAGGTGCTATTCCTCTAGACAGGTCACTACCACATCTTAAGGGAAGGAAGCTTTTCTTGGAATTTTCCAGAGAATGGAAAAAGTCCAAGGTGTACTACTAATGCGACGGTCCCAATACCCTCTTCTCTTTGCTTCTGAACGACTTCAGAACTAAGATCTAAAAGGTATCCTTGAGATCATATCTCGAGGTATGGGATAACCAGATTATAAAACACTTATTATTATCATCCTTAGATCATTCCAAATGAATAGGATTAATATCTACATTTAGCAAGATGAACACAATGGCACTCCCACTAAGCTTCACATTGTCCATCAATATTTTATTTGAAATCATAACATTTATAATTTCATCAAATATTATGTTCCAACTACAGGAAGCTTATTTGAGTCCAAAGATGGAGTTCTTTAGCTTGCACACCTTGCTTTCCTCAACTATGAAGCCCTAGGGCTACTTCATATGAATATCCTCAGAGAGGTATTCATAGAGGAATGCAATCTTGACTTACATCATGAAGATGTCATAGTCAAGTTGTGTAGCTATAGTTAGCAATATTCTGATGGGTTAAAGCAAGGTCACTGGAGAGCAAGTCTCATCGCAAGCGATGTCTTCTCTTCGGTGTGTAGCTCATGGCTATGAACCGTGCTTCGAAGGTCTCTACCTTCTCATAAGGTTCCCTCTTTCTCTTGAAGATCCATTTACACCTTAATGGGTCTTATCCATATAGGTGGATCCTCGAGGGTCCATATCCAACACTTGTATATGAAGTCTACATTAGACTTTTTTTGCTAATATCCATCTTTCCATGTCATGATCCTCAGGAGCTTCATCACATGAAGTCCGATCATTGTCAGATTTAACTGACACATGGAATCCATCCTCAAACTTATTTGAAGAGGTATTAATGTTTCATCTTTAATTGTCTATTTAGTTTCTGGTTTCAGGAGCCTCATTATCATCTCAAGATTAAATGAGTTCCTTCATTTTTATCTTGATTCTCAAGAGAGTCATCCTATAAGAATCATATTCTCAAAGATGAGATCTTTTAAGAATCTCAAGGTCATAAAGTAGGTATCCAATACCATCCTTTATTTTCCTAATGAAGTAGCACTCTCCAGTGCCAGATTCCAAATTACTTGCATGGAACCTTATCAAGGATATACATTGTAGTTCTCTACTATATTTATATATATATCTGGAAACTAAGAGATAATTATGCTAGGATTAATCATTGATCAAATCATGTCACACATGATCAATTGTATCTCCCTACAACTCCATTGAGTTAAGGTTCATTAGGAGGATTGAGATAGAAATGATATTCACATTCCATAAGGTATTCCTTGAATTCATCTAATAGGTACAAGCTACCTTGGTTAGATCAAATTCATTTCATCTTCCTTCAAACTTTGGTTCTAAATCAAAATTGAGAAATCTTTGAACATTTCAAAGGTTTCTTAGGTGAAGAGAAGAAATCTCATATCACAAATAATCATGAATAGATATCACATATTCATAATATTTATTCTGATATAGATGATTCACATACATCAATATGTATGAGATCCTGAATACCTTTACATCTTACACCTTTCCCACAGAAGGGTGTATTGGACAATTTTACTTTGAATACAATATTCATAAGTATGCAAGTTTTGAAATTTTAGACATTTTAAAGTTTCATCTCTTACTTGTCCATTGATCTCATCAACAGACATATGTCCAAAACATGATGCCAGATCATTGTCAAATGATCTATGTCCTCCTATTGATCTTTAAAGGTTTAACTTTTAGTATTAGAAATCTCAACGAACCATTCATTAATTTTCTAATTTAGTGGAGTCCACTAGATGTTAGATTACAATCTGAAATATCCCCATCACAACTCTTTATGATAGGTCTATTCCATATTTCAAGTTTATTCCCAACATTTAGAAATAAACAATGAGTGTATTCTAATATCTAGGTCATAGAGACATTCTCTAAGACTAAGGGCTCCCACTGAAATTATGAAGTCTATTCATCCGGTGGAAATTATTGCAACAATTGCATCAATTCCAACATGGATGACCATTAAACCTTAAGATCAAATTTCTAATATTCTAATACAGATGCAACCAATTGCAAGTGTCATTAGTAGATTGAGATACAATTATTAGACTTTATCTTATCAAATAAGTAAGTCAATTTCAATGATTATATGTATATTTTTCTGATGTACTATTCGATTCCTTCTCTAAGGATTCTAGATAGATTTGATAGTCATACCATCAACACATCAATTTATTTCAGTATTGGCATTCATCCAACTCTTTGAATGTCATATGGAACTCACAGAAGTACAGTCAACTCTTTGACTATACATCTTACTTGGGTCCAACCCATGCTTCCACTGCGCTCCCTTTGTCTATAAGCAACCATTGCTCAAGACCAAGGATCTCTTATGTTAAAATCAAAAATTTCAATATAAGAGTATTTCAACATTTATACAAGCTTCATTTAAGTTCATACAATATGAATATTATGAAGCTTCATGAATGACTAGAGTATAGATAGTAGAATGATGACATTCATCGTATCTACATCCATCTAGATTCTTAAAATATTGGTTCAGGTAGGTACTCAAACAATTTGAATACATCATCTCTTATAGAGCCACCATTCTGCATGATGCAGAGAACCACATCATTCATGATTAAATGTCGAGAGCACATATGTATGCCAGGACATCTTCTTAGAATTTTATTAGGATTATTTGATAATTACGATCATCATCGACATGTCACTTCAAAAGTACATTCGATAAGATCAAGACTTATAGAGACATACAAACCCTAGGGTTTTAGTCCTATTGTCTTATTTAATCATCATCCTTCATTATTATGAGGAAACATGCAGATTGCAACCACATATATTATGTGTCCAACTGCAAGTACAATATCTGGATCATGAGTCCAATCCATGATATTTTACTGGTTATTAATGAGTATAACATTGAGTGGGTTTAATGAAGGACTATCTGAAATAAGAAATTTGCATAAGGATATATATTTATATATATACAAGTTTTACTTTGATTTAGGAATTTTTATATCAAAGTTGTCTTGCCATGTCAACAATGAAAGTTCAATCCCTTAATCACTTTCAATGTAAGAGATATACTTACCATTATATCTCAAGCAAGATCTGGGATCTCCTTCCTTATCTTTGTTGCATCCCAATAATATGAAAACCTACAACTCGGATAAAAAGAAGCGGGAACACATTCCGCCTTGCAAGTTCAACTTGCATCTCCCAATTCGGTCTTTAATACATGGGCCCACCACCCCTAAGGTGATGTTGACCCATCATTAATTGAACCAACCGTCAACAGGAATACAACTCGCTATGCGTAATCCAATATCGCTCCAATAATATGAGGACCCGATATTGGGGTCACTACACATACGTACTTACTCTTTCGAGAAGCGACGAGCCCGATCCAAATGGATCATATGCAGGAGCTGTCACTTCGGACAGCGTCTCCTACATATAATATCTGGCGACGAAACTCTTCGCCTTGATGGGAGACCATGGATGTCACTTGTATGATCCTCCATCTCTTATTCACATTTAATTAATTACTATGAATCACATTCATATAATTAATTCTTCCAAGGGACATATTAACTCTAATCATATTAAAGTATTTTAATTGGACATAATTAATTCAATCATATTAAATTAATTATCAATCCAATTCAATCAATCAAACTTGATTGTTATGCTTGAATATATATATATATGGTATTATTCTCAAAGTACGTATTAATTCGTATTTTAATAATTAGAAAAATACAACTTAATCCCTCGGACATTATCCCGGCCCTACCCGCTGTCATGGCCATTACCGGCGGGAGTGGGACGGACTGTATACATTGCAGCCCGCTACCCCAGCGATCCCCGACTAGACACCATATCCGCCTCGGGAAAGGATAATGCCAAATTTATTAATTTGTACTTGAGATGATCATCGGTTCTTCAACCGAAATTATACCATATAGTAATCAAAACAATTTTTATTATAAGGAAATTTGCTAGACAAATTCCCGATCATATTCAAGCAAGGAGTTTGATGATTGTGTTTGCAATTTTGATCTAGATCAAATCTAATCAATTAATTGGTTGAGGTCAAGTCAATTAAGAAAATAATCATCTTCCAATATTTCTCAAATATTTTCCATAATTATTTCTTGAAATTAACAATTAATTTCATTAATTGACAATCACATGGTTCTAGATTAGGAATGTAATTTCAGCAGTGACCCCTACTTACTAAAATTAGCATATCTTAATCATATTAAATCCAAATTAGACAAAATCAATTTTCATGGATTGCTAATTTGATTTAGGTCAGAACCCAAGCGACGTTTCATGCATTTCGAGGAAAGTCTAAACAGTAATTAACATTTTAATCACGTTCAGATCTACAGTTCCCGCAACAGTGCATACATGTTCATTAAAGCAACCATATCTCGAGCATACGAAATCCGATTTACACAAACTCAGATTCTATGGCTTACTTATTTATGGGGAACAAATTTCAAGTATTAAATTCGTGTTTAAATAATTTAAACAGTGCCGAATTTATTTACTAAACAGATCTGCGAAATCAAATGCGATGAAAACTTTCGCGACCTTAACGAACCCAAGTCGTCCTCGGTTTGCGAATCATATTCGAAACCGTCAACCAGGATCTGATACCACTTGAAGGATATGGTTAGATCCTCAAGCGCATCACGGAAGCATGAGCGTCATATCGAATACGATGAGGAGCGACTAGTCGCACTAGTTGCTCGATGCAGCGGAATTAAAAAAATTTCATACGACGAAACCACATGATCCAAGAACACTTCCCGGATTGTTTCGTCTAAACCACAAGTAAGTAATAGGATTATCTCTTGAAGCGTGGTTGCAATCGAGTCTCTAAATGAAGAGACCTCCTGTCTCAAGTCCGATCCGACGGAGGAGACGCTTGCGAGCGCGGGGATGAACCGCGTGCTTCTCGCAATCTATGTTGATGGTCCAAGCGGCGGATCTCCTGATCTCGACACACGAGATCTGACGTCTTCTTCATGAACGAGGCGCACCGAAGGAGACGGATATCCACGAGCAGACAATCGGGCAGCATAACGACGATGTTGCGGCGATGGAGAACCTCTCTAGGGCATCCATGGTGGACGGCCATGAGAGGGAGAGAGATGGCGTGTAGAGAGAAAGAGAGAGAGATGCTTCTCAAGCATTATATGTAAAGAGAGAGCATGGGTATGCCTCTCTATTTATAGGGTTTTGGGATCCATGGATCTCAATCCATGGGACATATAAAATCAATGGATGAGACTGATTTATGTCAACCCAATGGTCAAGATTGTTGTTGGTAAAAGCCAACAAACAATAATCTAATTTAAATCAAATATATTTGAGATGTCAAATATATTTTAGTCCTAAATTAGATCAAGCAATTATGGAGAGAGATTTGCATGAAGATCTCCCCATTAGGAATGGTGGGGACGACCACCAATTTCCTTGTGGAATTGGTAGCCGTCCACCATCTCCATATGATGGAGATTGTCCCATGTAATCTCATTAGATTACACATCTCCATGAAATTCTCCCATAATTTCCAACAACTTTTGTTGGGATTTTACTCAACAAAAATAAATCACAAATAATTCTGGGAATATTGCAATCTTGACATTGGAAAATTGTGAATCACATTCACAACCCAAAACAACATATAATTTACATTATCAATTAATTACACAATGTGTATCCAATACACATAATAATTAATTAACAAATATAAATTATAATTAGCTCTCTCTAATACATTATAAATCACATTTATAATATATTATGAATAAGTGGATATTGCTATCCACATTATTATCATCCATGATAATTAAATCATATTTAATCATCTTGGATCTCTTTAAATAATATGAATCATATTCACATTATTCACATCTTTGATAATTAAATCATATTCAATTATCTTAGATAACTCTCTTTTTATTAATGAATCAAATTCATATTAATCATGTTAATTAAATCACATTTAATTATCCATTTTCTCAATGCTCGGATACATATTATCAACAATGAAATTATCCTGAACCCATTCAAGGATAATGCGCTTTCTCCGCGAATACTTGGAGATAAGGACAGGGCGATTGTATTGTTCCACATATAGTGACATGGATATTGAGATCATATCTCAAATCCAGATCACGGGCCTCCCATAGATGCTTGATTAAATCAAGACCACAAATCTAATCTTCTCATTGCATCTGAATCACATTTAGATCAATGTCCAACATTTTTACTAAGATCAGATTACTTCTCTACTGAGAGCAGTCACTAAAATCCAGACCCGTTTCATCGCTCCCTAGGAATGGAAGTGTCATGGTTATACAATCGTTTATGATCACATCACCCTCAGGTATTCCCAATACCTGTACATCCTGCATACTGGAAGACTTGGAGATCAACTTTACACTGTCTACTTCAGGATTTTATCAGTAAGTTTCTCATTCGATCATTGGGAGTCGGTATCGATCATATACTTTTCAAAAGCATATATCATACCTAGGTCTTGATCATATACTTACCAAAAGTATATATCAAACCTACAAATTTAGTCAAGCTTCCAAAGCGAGACGACCATGCGCATGGAATTTGATTCTTCCCAATATCTCATGAGTGAGCTCATGTCTTCCGGTTCAGTAACTGAACTTGTATGATCCCTTTGAGAGATCGTATTACTCATATGCCCTTACATGCACACTAGCGCGTCGGTGTATGGACCTTGATTAGGTCATCAACCTATTGGTTTGCCAAATGTACATACTCAGACATATAGTAACACATCTGTCTCCGGTCAGAGGATGCGTGCCTATATCATGACAGCATATGATATAGGACTTTGGTTATCTCGATCTTGTTAAGTCAACTCTATGACCTAACTCATCTGACACCTCCGAATCTCTATTCCTATGCAGAGGACCTGCATCAAGAGGTCGGTCAGATATCAGCCTAACTGAGATAGGATTGCCATCTCCTACTCAGGCTGGAGATCATCTCTTAACAATCATTTGATGGTGATTGATGAGTCCTCAATCTAACTCATTAGATATTCATCTAAGCACCAGCCTCTATGATTCAATAATTGAATCAATAGTTGTATGATCATTAAGATGGCCATGGTACATAACCCTAATTATATTAAGGGACCTATTATGCAAATTATGTACTCTTTATTTCAGATTAAGGAGTGAATTGCAATAACATTTATTGCATAATGGCTCGCCATGGGCTCGCATGTCCAACATGTATATCTTCTAAATCTTGTATAAAAAAATCCGAAATTGATTTCATTTTAAAGCTCTTTTGAGTCTTTTTATGTTAAGATTTGTAGATATTTGTTGGAACTAACATCGAATTATGGAGGATTAATGATTGAAATGCACGTGTGTAGCTTTTAAATTCAATATCAATTAACACATGTTTCAGAAAATTGTGCAGAAGTAATTGTTTAGCTATTGAAATAAGAAATCTTTTAGCATATTGTTTGTTGAAATTAACTAAGTATTGTGCCGTGTGGAATTAGTTTTGCAAAATCCTTATATGAATTTTTTAGAATTAATTTGCAATATTTCCAGAAACTAATAATTCTCTAGATTGACTACAACTTTTCTAATAGTAGGTTCGATAATTTCGAGGGTCTGGAGCATCCCCTAGGATCAAAACCCAGTTCCTTTAAGGTGTAGGCACACTACACCACCACTAGACCACTCCTTGGGTTCTGATTGCCTACAATTTTCTCTACACTTTTAAGAATATTTTGTTTGCCCTAAAAATTGGAATACTTAAATCAAAGACACATTTTATTTCATAAAATCAACACAAATATGTTTTAAGTTGTTCATAAATAGAATCCTAAGAAAATAGTCACTTGACCATCAAATTTCATTTTGGAATAAAACTAAATTAAAAAATGGGCTAATTTCCCTTGAATATCACTTGTGCATATTATTTTTGTGCTTTATTTTTTACTTGCATTTGCCTCATTAAGAATCACATAAAAAATATGAAAATTCAATATAGAAAATTCTAAAACATTTACATTGTACTTTTTCACGCTTGGATTGAATCTCACAATCAATTGAACGCATTGATATTATATGTATATTTAACATGGAAACAATCCCGCCTCATCTTATTTGACCTTAGGACTTACCCATGTAAAATAAATAAAAATTAACCACATCACTTACCTACTGTGATTATACCCTACTTACTCTTGCATTTCCGCATAAATTTCACTATGAAATAAACCTCTTATAGCTACGCAACATCTAACTTTCAAGGAATTTCCATCATCCCAAGTTGAGCATACATTGTGGCAGTGAAAACCTTTTTTAAAGTAAGTCGAATATAGATTGAATTATCTTAAAATATGAAGTATAAGTACTCCCATTTGAGATAATAATATAATCAATAGATACATAAATTCATAATCGATTAATATGAAAAGATATAAATATCTCAAAAAATATGCCATCAAATTCTAGAACTGAGGTGACAAAAAATTCGACTTACGATAGCTTAACTATCGCACAAAATCTGTTGCAAAATGTAGGATAACCAAATAATTATATGATGATGTGTTTGTTAACATTACTCTAGTAGTAGAAAATTTGTGACATGTTCATGAATCCATGATTCTATCTACTAATAATCAATTTTAAACTAAATTCCGAGTAAAATACATATAACAATCACATAAAAAAACATACTTTACAACACACTTGTTAAATAAAATGAGCCAATTATACTACACTGGTATACAAATAACTCCACAAAATAAAATTTACGAAAAGAACCAAAAAGAGTCTCATATGTACATAGTAGAGAATCTTCATGATTTTCTATAGAGCTCGAACTAACTCTGATTGACTTGATTCAAATTGGATTAGTTCAATAAAAAAATTGTTAACAATTTTAAACTAAGTCAAATATCATAAGGTATACATACTCCAAGTATATAGCCTTTTGATTTCTAATATGTTAAAACTGAAAGCTGAATCTCTTCGAAATTGTTACTCCGACTGAACCCTACTCACTTTTAAAGTTAAGCATTAAAAATATACAACTTTTAATGAGTATGCTAGTGGGGTGAATAGGAGTATGTGGAAAATCCATTTTTTGACCTAATTATACTTTGTATATATTTATTTTTATCTGTGTATATCATGCATAAATACATACACCACTACAAGAAATATCAGATAATGCCATCACAAATGTGGTCCCATTTTGCTCGTAGTCGTAATATAGTCATATTTGGTATAAAGGATTATAAGGAGTCGAAAGCGCCGTGATCGCATAGGCGAGGCCGTAAAATCTATTATGACCACAATGTGATCGTATTGTTTTCATGGAGTATGAGCACATTGGTCCTCTGTGTCCGTAATATTTGTTGCCACTATAAAAAGCAGACCAAATGTGACTACACTGGGTACCACATGTAGTCGCATTTTCTTATACCAGAACAAAAAATAACTACCTAATTCAGTTTCATGCTTCCCTTATGATTACCTATATTTCTAAAAGCATATAAAAATTGTGCATGCATAAGAATACACTAATTCCATATAACTATATTCACAATCAATCATTATAATTTTATATATCCACATTTACAATCAAACATCACAAGGTGATCCACATTCACAATCAACATCACAAGGTGATCCACATTCACATTCAAGCATCACAAGGTGTTCCACATTCACCTACGCCACAATATTATATGTCGTAAGAATAATTTGAACTTAGAACGATAATGTTAATGACAGAAAGTTGTGAATACTAAAATATAAGTTACATAATGCTAATGCCATCAAGTTTCATTCACTTCTTCCCTCGATGAGGGGTGCTCATCCCCTTTACATTCCTTTATTGGCTTTGTCTCTCCATCTCCGTTCTCTCTGCCTCGACATCCCTCCCGCAGATGACAACTCCGCGACTAACTGACCACTATGTCGAGATACTAGATTGCTCCTCATCTTCACCATTGTCATTGTCACTCTGATCATCTTTCTCATGTTTAACAAGGATCATCAATCCATTTTTGGGATCTAGTATCTCTACTATATATGGTTTTCCATCTTCTCGTAGACGGTTGGGGAATAAATCATAGTTAGGATCATTACGATCTCCATAATGAGAATCATGATTTGTGTTGAAACTATATTTGTTTAAAATGAGCTCTGTAATATTGGGGATTTCATTACGATGAGAAAATATCTCATTTTACCTATTGCAAGAAGAAGTGTAACCATCATCTTTAGGCATTCCCCTACAAGGCCTCATCTTTGCACAAGTCTGAAATTAGGAAAAAAATCATGGAGAAATTTAATTAATAATAAATCAAGATAACACATTTTTAGGACAAAAAATGAAAACCCATACATTGCATCATACACTCTACCACATATTCCCATACACTGCACCATACATTACCCACATCATACCTTGGGTTTCCATATGCATACACAAAATCCTCACACACTTGTACACATATCGAAACACACCCATACATTGCACCATACACTCTTACACACCCAGATGCATACCCACAATCCTCACACACTTGAATACATGCCCAAATACACTCATACACTCTTACATTCATGCCCAGATTGATCCTTACACACCTACATGCATACACATGTTCCTTACACAGGCATGCCCAAATACCTCCTATATGCTTATATCTATACATACCCAATGCTTACATACTAGATCAGATTCTTAAAATCATACTTCGCTGCCCACATCCTACCATGGATTTCCATATGTATACCGATATTCCTCACACACCTGCATACATGCCCAAACATACCCATAAAATGCACCATACACTCTTACACGCCCAGATGCATACCCACAATCCTCACACACCTGAATAAATGCCCAAATACACGCATACACTCTTACATTCATACCACATTTATCTCTACCACCTTATATAAGGAATCATAAAATACCATTGAAAAATAGGGCACATCCTAGTTATACTTGATTCCACATCGAGTCCCTCCACCACCTCCATTCGGTTAATTAAAAAAGAAAATGAAATAAAATAACAAGTTTAAGAATCAAGATGGTTAAATTTTGCATCACTGAATGGTGATCATGGAGGGGATCTCGGTGTACTCTCTATGTACTTGAAGAGGCCAAACTTCTAATATAAAGGTTGCTTTAGGATTTCTCATATGCAACCAAATCAATACATCATTTTAAGATACAAGGTACACAAGTCCTGACTTCCTAAATTGACATTTAATTATCGTTGCCTCTAGCCTGGGGCTCAATCATTGCCCCAATGAGTTATTAGATCACACAAAAGTAAAGCACAAAGGTGATTTAGCACATGATACCAAATAATATCTAAACACTTAAAAGATTAAGAAATAGACAACATCAAAGCTCAGGATATATATATATGTCATAAATTCAATTAATACTACATGTATCTTAAAATGTTGCAATATGACTACCTATGAGGAATGTTAATTACCAATGATAAATAGGATCCACATTTATCATCTCGAAAACACAACATGCCCATCCAAGAACTCCACTTGCATGAGATCAAAAAGAAAAGGAAAGAACAAAAATAGTTTCAAATGTGGACAGTTGGGTTGGATTTTGCCTGTGCAAATGGTATTCAAGGAGGGGACTGTTGTATTTCTAAGCAGATAAGCGATCTAATCATTGGACATCATTGACAAAGGTCAAACTTTTAATGTAATGATTACCGAAAGATTCCTCATAGCCAACCAAATTACCATGTCATTCTAAGATACAAGGTATATAAGTCAATACTTGCTAAAATGGTATTTAATCATCATTACCTCTTATCCGAATGGGGCTAAAAAAACCATTACATCATATCAACAAAACCAAAAAAGCTTCTAAATAGCCTCGCCATTGAGGTTTAAGGAAGATCATTTCTGTAAATCATCACCCCAATTTTACATCCATGCCCACATTGCTCCCTAAACACCTACGTACATACCCATATTCCTCACACACTTGCACACATACATAAACACACCCATACATTGCACCATACACTCTCACTCGCTCTTATGCATACACACAATCCTAACATACTTGAATGCATGCCCAAATATACCATACACTCTCACACACTTGAAGGATATGGTTTAATCCTCAAGCGCATCACGGAATCATGATCGTCGTATTGAATACGACGAAGAACGACTAGTCATACTAGTTGTTCTATGCAGTGGAATTTAAAAAAAATTCATGCGATGAAACCACATGATCCAAGAACGGTTCTCGGATCATTTCATCTAGAACTACAACAAGTATAAGGAATACCTCTTGAAGCGTGGTTGATCGAGTCTCCACGAAAAAAGACCTCCTGTCTCAAGTCCGATCGTCGGAGAAGAAGCTTGCGAGCGCGGGGATGAGTCGTGTGATCCTCGCAATCCAACAAGTTGATCCAAGCACGGTGAACTCCTGATCTCGTCGTACAAGATCGAACGTCTTCTTCACGAGCATAGCACTCCAAGAAGACAGAGAACTGAAGAACGTCGAAGTGGCTTTGCGGTGGCGAAGGCAACGACAATGCTCTCCTCTAGGGTTTTGGTGGTCGGCCACCAAATAAAGAGGGAGAGAGCTGACGTGTAGAATGAGAGAGAGAGAGAGAGAGATGTGCTTCAAAAGCATAGCATTAGAGAGCATGGTATGCCTCTTTATTTATAGGGTTTTGGGATCCATGGATCTCAATCCATGGGGCACATAAAATCAATGGATGAGATTGCTTTATGTTTAATCCAATGGTCAAGATTGTTGTTGGTAAAAACCAACAACTAATAATTTAATTTAGATCAAATATATTTGACAAATAAAATATAAATCAATCCTAAATTAAACAAATCAAATATGGGAGACAATCATAATGGAGATTGCATCTCCTATTGGAACATGGTGGACGTCCACTTGTTTCCAATTGGAGGCAATATCATGAGATTTCATTAGATTGCATATCTCCATGAAAATCTCCAATATTTATTCCAACAACTTTTGTTGTGATTTATTCTTCAAAAATAATTCACAATTAATTTTGAGAATATTGCAATCTTACTATTGGAATTTAGTGAATCACATTCACAGCCCAAAACAAAATATAATTTACATTTTCACTTAATTACACAATGTGTATCCATACACATCAATAATTTATTGAAAAATATAAATTATAATTAGCTCTCTCTAATACATTATAAATCACATTTACAATATATTATGAATAATTGGATATTGCTATCCACATTATTCTTATCCACAGTAATTAAACCACATTTAATTATATTGGATAATTTCTACATACATCAAGATAATTAAATCATATTTAATTATCATTCTCTTAATGCTTAGATATATTTCAACTATTGAATTATTCCTGAACCCTTTCAAGAATAATGTGATTTCTTCGCAGATACTTGGAGATAAGGATAGGACGATTGTATTGTTCCACGTATAGTAACTTGGATGTTGAGATCTCATCTCAAATCCAGATCTCACGGACCTCTCGTAGATGCTTAATTAAATCAAGACCGCAAGTCTAATCTTCTCATTGAATCTGAATCTCATTTAGATTAATGTCCAAAACTTGGACTAAGATTAGGTTATTTCTCCATTGAGAGGAGTCACTAAAATCCAAACCTATTTCATCACTCCCGCGGAATGGAAGCGTCATGGTATACAATCGTTTATGATCAAATCACCCTCAGGTATTCCTAACACATGTACAACCTGCATACTGGAAGACCTATGATCATTATAGATCACTTTTATACTGCCATCTTCAGGGTTTGATCACTAAGTTTCTCAATCTTGGTCATTGGGAATAGGTATAAATCATATGCTTTCCCAAAGCATGTATCTTACCTTCAAATTCATATCATGGTTCCAAAGCATGACGACCATGCATGGAATTTGATCGGTCCCATTACCTCATGAGTGAGCTCATGTCTCTCGGTTCACATGTGAACCTGTATGATCCCTTTGAGAGATCGTATTACTCATATGCCCTTACATGCACACTAGCTCGTCGGTGTATAGACCTTGGTTAGGTCATCAACCTATTGGTCTGCCAAATGTACACATTCAGATATATAGTAACACATATGTCTCTGGTCAGAGGATGTGCGCCTATGTTGTGATAGTATTTAACATAGTTATTTGGTTATCTCAATCTCGTTAAGTCAACCCTTCGACTCAACTAATCTGACACCTCTGAATCTCTATTCCCATGCAGAGGACCTACATCAAGATATTCATCAAGCACCAGCCTCTATGAGAAAAGGATTGCCATCTCCTACTCAGGCTGGAGATCATCTCTACAATCATTTGACGGTGCTTGATGAGTCCTCAATCTGACTCTTTAGATGTTCATCAAGCACCAACCTCTATGATTCAATATTTGAATTAACAGCTGTATGATCATTAAGATGGCCATGGTACATAACCCTAATTGTACTAAGGGACGTATTATGCAAATTATTTATTCTTCATTTCAGATCAGGTAATGATATTTGCAATAACATTTATTTCATAATGGCTCGCCGTGGGCTCGCATGTCCAACAATCTCCCACTAGCCTAAAGAGCCATTAATGGGCTAATCATTTAAACCCGCACTCATGTGACAATCATAGGCTATTTAGAAAATAGCTAGGTAAGCTGATCAGTCACTCTATTCCCAATAGACTATGCCAAGTCCTTTTACGACACTTGCATATCCCCCAGTAACAGTGCTTGCATCCAATGCGAATGTTGTATCTTATGCAACCAATACTCAATCTTGTCAGTTATAGTGTCCTTGACACTATGGTTTAACAATTTTTATAACCAATATGTCCACATTCCTTATCAGAATACCCCTATTCTTGGAGATCTCTATCTCCTAAGGTATCCATAGTCAAGACCTTTTAGATCACTATCTATAAAGTCTTAATTTCTTGAAGATAAGACTTTGAGATCACTATCTCAAAAATCTTTTCATCTTTGAAGATATTGTTATCACTGCAATCAAGTGTTTTATCTCCTTAGTGGGATTAGTAACATTTACACTCCCACTGCATGGCAGATGTTTGGATTTTGTACACATTTAGCATACACTCGGCTTCTCGTAACTGATGCACAAGGGCATGCAGTTCCAGCATTCACTTCCTCAACTCTTTGAGGTGCTATCCCTTTAGATAGGTTAGTACCATATCTTAAGGGAAGGAAGCCCTTCTTGGAATTTTTTCCAGAAAATGGAAAATGTCCAAGGTGTGCTACTAATGTGATGGTTCCAATGCCCTCTTCTCTTTGCTTCTGAACATCTTCAGAACTAAGATCTAAGAGGTACCCTTGAGATCATATCTCAAGGTATGAAATAGCCAGTCTATAAAACACTTATTATTATGCTTATATCATTCCAAATGATTAGGCTATCATCTACATATAGCACGATGAACACAATGGCACTACCGCTAAGCTTCACATGGTACATCAAGATTCTATCTGAAATCATAACATTTATAATTTCATAAAATCTTATATTTCAACTACAAGAAGCTTATTTGAGTCCATAGATGGAGTTTCTTTAGCTTGCACACCTTGCTTTCATCAACCATGAAACCCTGAAGCTACTTTATGTGAATATCTTTGGAGAGATATTCGTGGAGGAATGCAATCTTGACTTCCATCTTGAAGATGTCAAAGTCAAGTTGTGTAGCTATAGTTAGCAATATACTGATGGGTTTAAGCAAGGTCACTGGAGAGCAAGTCTCATCGCAAGCAATGTCTTCTACTCAGTGTGTAGCTCATGGCTACGAGCCGTGCTTTGAAGGTCTCTACCTTCTCATCAGGTTTCCTCTTTCTCTTGGAGATCCATTTACACCTTAATGGGCCTTACCATTATAGGTGGATCCTCGAGGGTCCATATACAACACTTGTATATGAAGTCTACATTAGACTTTTATTACTAACATCTATCTTTTCATGTCATGATCCTCAGGAGCTTCATCACATGAAGTCCGATCATTTTCAGTCTTAACTGACACGTAGAATACATCCTCAAACTTATTTGAAGAAGTATTAGTATTTCATCTTCAATTATTCTTTTAGTTTCCGATTTAAGGAGCCTCATTATCTTTTCAAGATTAAATGAGTGCCTTTACTTCATTTTCATCTTGATTCTCAATAGAGTCATCCTATAAGAATCACATTCTTAAAGATGAGATCTTTTAAGAATCTCAAGGTCATAAAGTAGGTATCCAATACCATCCTTTATTTTCCTAATAAAGTATCATTTTCTAGTGCTAGATTCCATCTTACATGCATGGAACCATATTAAGGATATATATTGTAGTCTCTACTACATATATACCTGGAAACTAAGAGGTAATTATCCTAAAATTCATCATTAATTAAATCATGTCATACATGATCAATTGTATCTTCCTACAACTCTCTTGAGTTCAGGTACATTAGGAGGATTGAGATAGAATTGACATTCATATCTCTATAAGGTATTCCATGAATTTTCTAATAGGTACTGACTACCTAGATTAGATCAAATTTTAATCTTCCTTCAAACTTTGGTTCTAAACCAAAATTGTGAAATCTATGAACATTTCAAAGTTTTCTAAGTAAAGAGAAGAGATCTCATATCACAAATAATCATCAATAGATATCACATATCCACAATGTTTATTCTGATATAGATGATTCACATACATTATTGTATGAGATCTTGAATACCTTGACATCTTACACCATTCAAAGGAAGGGTGTATTGGACATTTTTACTTTTGAATACAATATTCACAAGTATGTAAGATTTGAACCTTTAGACAATCTAAAGTTTCATCTCTTATTAGTCTATTGATCACATTAACAGACAAATGTCCAAGGCTTGATGCCAGATCATTGTCAAATGATCTTCATTCTCCTATTGATCTTTTAAGGTTTAATTCAGTATTGGAAATGTTAATGAACCATTCATTAATTTTCTAATTTAGTAGAGTCCACTAGATTTTTGATTACTATCTGAAATATCTCCATCATAACTCTTTATGATAGATCTATTACAGAATTCATGTTTATTTCCAACATTTAGAAATAAACAATGATTGTATTCTGATATCTAGGTCATAGAGACATTCTCTAAGACTAAGGGCTCTCCCACTGAAAATAACAAGTCCATCTATCCAATAGAGATTGTTGCAACAATTGCACCAATGTCCATGTGGATGACTATTAAACCTTAAAATCAAATTTTATAATCTTCTAATACATATGCAACTAATTGCAAGTGTCAATAGAAGAATGAGATACAATTATTATACTTTTATCTTATCCAATAAGAAATTCAATTTCAATGATTAAGTGTAGATTATTCCGATGCACTATCCGAGTCCTTCTCTAAGGATCTAGATAGACTTGATAGTCATACTATCTATACATCAGCTTATTGCAGTATCGGCATTCATCCAACTATTTGGATGTCATATGGAAGTCACAAAAGTACGGTCAACTCTTTGACTTTCCTTTTTACTTGGGTCCAACCCATGCTTCCACTACGCTTCCTTTATCTATAAACAACCATTGCTTTAGACGAAGGATCTCTTATGCTGAATTCAAAAAAGATTTTAATATAAGAGCATTTCAATATTTGTACATGCTTCATTTAATTCATCCAATATGAACATTATGAAGCTTCATGAATGACTAGAGTATAGACAGTAGGATGATGACACTCATCATATCTACAAACATCTTAACTCTTAAAGACTTAGGTTCAGGTAGGTATTCAAACATTTTGAATACATCATCTCTTATAGAGCCACCATTCTGCATATTGCAGTGAACCATTTCATTCATGATTAAATGTCAAGAGCACATATGTATGCCAAAAAATCTTCTTAGAATTTTATAAGGATTATTTGACAATTACGGTCATCATCGACATGTCACTTCCAAAGTACATTCGATGAGAGATCAAGACTATAGAGACATACAAACCCTAGGATTGTAGTCCTATTGTTTATTTAATTGTCACTCATTATTATTATGAGGAAACTTGCACATTGCAACCACATAAATTATGTGTTCAGCTGCAAGTATAATATCTTGACCATGGATCCAATCCGTGATATTTTTCTGGTTATTATTGAGTATATTATCGAGTGGGTTTAATGAAGGATTATTTGAAATAAGAAATTTGCATAAGTGCGTATATATATATATATATATATATACATATTTTACTTTGATTTAGGAGTTTTTATATGAAAGTTGTCTTGCCTTGTCAACAATGAAAGTTCATTCCCTTAATCACTTTTAATGTAAGAGATATACTTACCAATATATCTCAAGCAAGATCTGGGATCTCCTTCCTTATATTTGTCACATCCCAATAATATGAGAACCTGTGACTCGGACAAAAAAAAGCAGGAACACATTCCTCCTTGCAAGTCCAACTTGCATCTCCCAATTCGGTCTTTAATACCCGAACCCACCACCTTAAAGGTGATGTTGACCTATCATTAATTGAACCAACCATCAACAGGTTTACAACTCGCTATGCGCAATCCAATATCGCCCCAAAAATAGAGGACCTGATATTGGGGTCACTACGCATACGTCCTTACTCTTTCGAGAAGTGAAGAGCTCGATCCAAATGGATCGTATGCAGGAGTTGTCACTTCGGATAGGCGTCTCCTACATACAATATCTGGCGACGGAACCCTTTGCCTTGACGGGAGACCATGGATGTCACTTATGCGATCCTCCACCTAATATTCAAATTTTAATTAATTATTATGAATCATATTCATATAATTAATTCTTCCAAGGGAAATACACATCTATTCATAATAGAGTATTTTTAATTGGATATAATTAACTTAATCACATTAAATTAATTTTCGATCCAATTCAATCAACAAACTTGATTGTACTTTAATATATGGTATTATCTCAAAGTATGTATTAATTCGAATTTTAATAATTAGAAAAAAGAATACATCATGATCTCTCAGGCATCATTCGTTGTCATGGCTAGTATCGGCGGGAGTGGGATGGACAGCAACTGGTGCGACCCGCTACCCCAGCGATCCCCGACTAGACACCATATCCGCCTCAGGAAAAAATAATACCGATCAATCACTTTGTACTTGAGATGATCATCGGTTCTTCAATCGAAATTATACCATATAGTAATAATCAAAACATTTTTGATTATAAGGAAATTTGCTAGACAAATTCCCAATCCTATTCAAGCAAGGAGTTTGATGATTGTGTTGCCAGTTATGATCTAGATCAAATCTAATCAATTTATTGGTTGAGGATAAGTCAATTAAGGAAAAAATCATCATTAAATATTTCTCAAATATTTTCCATAATTATTTTATAAAATTAAAAATTAATTTCACTAATTGACAATCACATAGTTCTTGATTAGGACTGTAATTTCAGCAGTGACCCCTACATACTAAAATTAACATATCTCAATCAATTTAAATCCAAATTAGACAAAATCAATTTTCAAAGATTGATAATTTGATTTAGGACAGAACCTAAGTGATATTTCACGCATTTCGAGGTGGATCAAAATAGTAATTAACTCATTAATCATGTTAAGATTCGCAGTTCCAGCAACAGTGAATACATGTTCATTAAAACAATCATATCTTGAGCAAACGGAATCCAAATTACGTAAACTCAGATCCTATGATTTCCTTATATAATGGGGAACAAAATACAAGTGATTAATTTGTGTTTAAATATTTTAAACAGGGCCGAATTGTTTCACTAAACAGATGTGCGAAAATCAAATGCGACAAAACATTTTCGCGACCTTAATGAACCCAAGTCAGCCTAGGTTCATCGATCGTACCAAAAACCTTTGACCTAAGGCTCTGATACAACTTGAAGGATATGGTTTAATCCTCAAGCGCATCATGGAAGCATGATCCTCATATCGAATACGATGAAAAATGACTAGTCATACTAGTTGTTCTGTGCAGCGGAATTTAAAAAAATTCATGCGATGAAACCACATGATCCAAGAATGATTCTCGGATCATTTCATCTAGAACCAAAACAAGTATAAGGAATACCTCTTGAAGCATGGTTGATCGAGTCTCTATGAAAAAAGACCTCCTGTCTCAAGTCCGATCATCGGAGAAGAAGCTTGCGAGCGCGGGGATGAGTCGCATGATCCTCGTAATCCAACGAGTTGATCCAAGCATGGTGAACTCCTGATCTCGTCGTACGAGATCGAACGCCTTCTTCACGAGCGTAGCACTCCAAGAAGACGTAGAATCGAAGAATGTCGAAGCAGCTTTGCGGTGGCGAAAGCAACGACAATGCTCTCCTCTAGGGTTTTGGTGGTCGGCCACCAAATAGAGAGGGAGAGGGCTGACGTGTAGAGTGAGAGAAAGAGATGTTCTTCAAAAGAATAGCATTAGAGATCATGGTATGCCTCTCTATTTACAGGGTTTTGGGATCCATGAATCTCAATCCATGGGACACATAAAATCAATAGATGAGATTGATTTATGTTTAATCCAATGGTCAAGATTATTGTTGGTAAAAACCAACAACTAATAATTTAGTTTAGATCAAATATATTTGACAAATAAAATATAAATCAATCCTAAATTAAACCAATCAAGTAAGGGAGACAAACATCATGGAGATTGCATCTCCTATTGGAACATGGTGGACGGACACTTGTTTCCAATTGGAGACAATCTCATGAGATTTCATGAGATTGCATATCTCCATGAAAATATTCATTATTTATTCCAACAACTTTTGTTGTGATTTATTCTTCAAAAATAATTCATAATTAATTTTGAGAATATTGCAATCTTACCATTGGAATTTTGTGAATCACATTCACAACCCAAAACAAAATATAATTTAGATTTTCAATTAATTACACAATGTGTATCCAATACACATCAATAATTAATTGACAAATATAAATTATAATTAGCTCACTCTAATATATTATAAATCACATTTATAATATATTATGAATAATTGGATATTGTTATCCACATTATTCTTATCCACAATAATTAAATCACATTTAATTATATTGGATAATTTATACATACATCAAGATAATTAAATCACATTTAATTATCATTCTCTCAATGCTTAGACATATTTCAACTATGGAATTATTCTTGAACCCTTTCAAGAATAATGCGATTTCCCCGCAGATACTTGGAGATAAGGACAAGGCGATTGTATTGTTCCACGTATAGTGACTTGGATGTTGAGATCTCATCTCAAGTCCAGATCTCACGGACCTCTCATAGATGCTTGATTAAATCAAGACCGTAAGTTTAATCTTCTCATTGAATCTGAATCTCATTCGGATTAATGTCCAACACTTGGACTAAGATTAGGTTACTTCTCTACTGAGAGGAGTCACTAAAATCCAAACCTATTTCATCACTCCCTCAGAATGGAAGCGTCATGGTTATACAATCGTTTATGATCAAATCACCCTCACGTATTCCTAACACATATACATCCTGCATACTGGAAGACCTATGATCATCCTGAAGATATAGATCACTTTTACACTGCCATCTTCAGGTTTGATCACTAAGTTTCACAATCTTGGTCATTGGGAATTGGTATAGATAATATGCTTTCCCAAAGCATATATCTTACCTTCAAATTCATGTCATGCTTCCAAAGCATGACGACCATGCATGGAATTTGATCAGTCCCAATACCTCATGAGTGAGCTCATGTCTCCCGGTTCACATGTGAACCTGTATGATCCCTTTGAGAGATCATATTACTCATATGCCCATACATGCACACCAGCTCGCCGGTGTATAGACCTTGGTTAGGTCATCAACCTATTGGTCTGCCAAATATACACACTCAGACATATAGTAACACATCTGTCTCTGGTCAAAGGATGTATGCCTATGTTGTGACAGTATTTAACATAGGTCTTTGGTTATCTCGATCTCGTTATGTCAACCCTTTGACTCAACTAATCTGACACCTTTGAATCTCTATTCCCATGCAGAGGACATGCATCAAGAGGTCGGTCAGATATCAGCCTAAATGAGAAAAGGATTGCCATCTCCTACTCAGGTTGGAGATCATCTCTCAACAATCATTTGACGAAGCTTGATGAGTCCTCAATCTAACTCTTTAGATGTTCATCAAGCACCAGCCTCTATGATTCAATATTTGAATTAACAGCTGTATGATCATCAAGATGGCCATGATACATAACTGTAATTGTATTTGCAATAACATTTTTTGCATAATGGCTCGTCATGGGCTCGCATGTCCAACAACACTTGCGCACATGCCGAATAAAAATTGATGGGGGTTGGCAAATCTCCCCTCAGATAACAACTTCCTCATGCTTTGAATGTTGCCGTGTCCATTGGTTATGCCATGCCACTATAGTAGCTGCTCATCCTTGTCAATTGCCATAACTTAGGCTACTCTTTGGGAATATAGGTAATCATCATCATAGTAGGTGTGTTCACATGTTCAAGCTCGAAATCCGCATAGAACCAAAACATGTGATATGTAAAATCTTATCTAGAAGTCTTTAACTAAAATAATACTGATGAATCTGTGATTCATCACTCTAAAAGTTGAAAATAGAGCTTCGTTCGCGAACATTTATATGCATTTTTCCATTTATGCATTATTCAAATTCATGCATCTAGAATTAATTCGTATTTTAGCATTCATAGTTGCATTAAATAAGAAGCTAAAAATCACTTGTACATATTCACCTGTATAATAGCTAAATTCACCTATTTGTATCTATTTTATACTAACTTCAAATCTAATAAAGTCAACTCTATAGTGTGTATATTACTGACACTAACAAAGAAAAAATATAAAAAAAATACTAACCTGTAAAATTGTTAAATAAAACTCAAATCCAAGTTTGAGACTATGAACCTTAAAATGCACATATCTCTCTCATACAATGTCTGATTCAGGTCTACTTACCTTCAAAATAATATGCATTCAAGGACTTGTAAAAGAAGACTAATTTCATAAAAATCGGAGTTCGCATGTGAAACTTAGGTTTTGGGCCCATACTGTATATTGTATATATTGACCAAAATACCCTTCAGTTTTATATTTTTAATTTCTTAGTTATTAAAAATCCAAAAAATAGATTAAGTTGTAAATTTTTCTTTCATATTTTCACTAACTTTATTTTTATTTTTCTCTTATTTAAAAATGACAAAAAATACATAAGATAAAAATTCAGTATTTTATACATATAAGATACCACCCAAAAATACACTTTGTACATATAATTTATTATGGTTTTTGGTCCTTCACGAAAGTTGTAGATCTCGTCGAGACGAGAAACTTTCATGTTTGACCACTTTTTGATTTGACCCCTTTTGTTGTTTCTTTTTTATTTTTATTTACATTAAATTTGTGATTTTTTGCGAGCGACACATGGCAGCTCCTAGAGCCACTATGTGTCACCTTATTTTTTAATTATTTTAATTTTATTTATTTATTTATTATTTTTTATAATATTTAATTACTTTAATTTCTTTTTAATTTGTTTTTTTATTATTTTCTTTTATTTTATTTTCTTTCCTCTTCATTATTTTTAGTAGCCTACTTATTTTATTTATTTATTTATTCTACCTTTACTTGTTCCCCACTGTAAGTCACCAACTCCCCATACTCCCCACTTTCTCCACCTCTTTTCTAATTCCCTCTCCTCCTTTTTATTCCCTTTTCCTCTTCATTTCTAATCATTCACCATTTCTTAAATTGAGAGGGAAAGACCACCAGCCCCCGAGTGTTGTCGATGGCAGCTTCAACACCCTTCAGATAGAGGAAACGATCGGAGTTGTAGCATAGCTCCTCCAAAATCTGGCGAACCACAAGTAAACCCTCTATCTTCACTTCTTCATTTTTTATTGTCTAACATTGTTTTGTTGTTGTCAAGATCATCTTTATCTTTTTTACATCAAATCCAAATCACAATCATCATCACAACGTCGCCACCTAATAATCATATTTTTTATTTATTTTACATCACCATCACCCTCAAAACATCAAATCCTTTTAATATTTCATTGTTTCCTGTTTGAGAAACCAACCAGAAAATAAAAGAAAAAAATAAAAAAAAATCACAGCCATCCCTCTTCCATCATCAGGTCGCCTCCTGCCCCCGTGTGCATTCGCACACCGCCTTCAACACATGACCGTCGCGCGCTGCCTGCGACCTCCCCAAGCGCGCCTCCAGTGCCCTAGTGTGCGTAGGAAGGGTGGGTTCCATTTTTGGAACCCACAATCAAAGGTCCCTTTTATTTTTTTGTGAAAATTATATTTTCTTCCTGCAAATTTAATTTAATTGCAAAAGTTCCCTTAGGCACATTTTGTTTGTTATTTTATTTTCTGTATCGCAAAGACATCCCCGACTTTGAGCATTAATTTGGATATTAATTTTGTATTTTTTAATCAAAAAAATAACATTTTGTAGAGCATTTGATTCTTTATCTCTTGGATATTTATTTATAATTTTGTGAGCAATAGTTAATTAACTAAAATTATTTTGACCAAAGTTTGCATGTTTTACCCATTTCAAGGTCTGAAATTCATATTTAATTAAATATTTCTCCAAAATTTGTGAAAAAATCATAGGTGATATTTCTAGTTGTGCTTTTATTACTGTCCAAATATCATCTAAATTGGAGTTGTCTTGCACACAAAATAAATTATCGAGTAAATTCAATAAATGATTTTTAGTCAAATCCATAAATGTTATTTTTGCGAAATTTCAAGTCTCTTGTATTTCTCATTAAAAATTTTATGAGATCATTTTTCTTCTGGATAAATTGATTTCATGGATTAATTAGGAAGTAAATACTCACAGTCAGTAAAACAAATTCATAAAAAACATAAATTGTTAGAAAATTTCAAAAATATTATTGTAGCTTCATTTAATCATGTTTCACTTCCAGTAATATTTTATAATTTTTACAATTTGTTTGCATGAAAAATTGTATAAAACCTCTAAAAAGTTTACATTTTTTTATTGCATCTTAACCCTAAAAATTCCAAAAAAAATACATTTTGCATTTGTCATTGGATTAGGTTTCCTGAAAAAATTAAACTTGATTAATTTATATTAATTTCACATTAAAATCAATCTGACTAAGTTGCTTATTTTCTTAAGAACCTAACTCATCTACATATTTGCATTTGCATTTATCTTGCATAAAAATATTTAAAAAAATCTTGTTTAAAACATCATGATCTGATTCATCTAACTTGATCTGATGTTGTTCCTTTGCCTCCTTAAGTTGACCCTGTGGCAAGCCCAGGTTAAAAATACATAAAACCACACATTAATTAATTCATTGGTTCATCAATTCGTGTGGTTAATTTTTTGATCGATCCTGATTGCCTGACTACAACAAATCGGTACATTTAATTAGGTAATTTCAGCGATCCGTCAAATGGCATCGTTGCCGGGGAGGCAAATGGTTTATGATCATTTTAGAAAATTAGATTTAGGTTTTCTATTCACTCGGATAGTCTGACCCACGAACCACCTTGTAATTATTTCATTTTTTCAATTATTTTTTTTGTTTTTTTGTATATATTTTGATATCTCTCTCTGTTATATTTTTACCTTTTTGTGCGAGGGTCTGATGGACTTGGAGCGGCTTTCTTGAAGTCGACGCATCTCGAAGTGTATCGGAGGCCGACGATTCGTGGATCGAGTTGGTTGTTGAGTCGTCAAGAACATTTTCGAAGAGAGATTTTAGTTTTCATTTTTTTAATAATTTGTAATAAATTCTTGATTTCTAGCGGATTCCATTCGGAGTCTCGTGCGTGTATCATGACTGGACATTGGACCCTTCGTGGTCGCGTGGTTGATTGATGTAGACTAGGACCTGCACTCACAGCTGTCGTAGCAATTTTTGTACTTATGCTTGTAGTCTATATAACCACACATTACACTTAACGAGACGCACTTAGAACATAGAGCTATTAATCAAAATTAAATTGTTCATCACTCGCTAACAGAATTGCCTGTCTAGGAATAGTTTTTTTGTTTGCATTTCATATAGTGTAAAATTTCAATTCAGTATTGCATCCTACATTTTAGAGAGCTGGATTCACTGTTAGTCTTCTTACTCAAACATTCATCATTGTTTTCTCGATCGCAACAGCTTTTTACGATTCCCTCTCTCGGTTTTTCTAACTTAGGATAAAGGAATTGGGACTGGATGGTAGATGTGATTACTTCTATAGATTAACTACAGTAACAACTAATCTTTAAAATAAAGACTGTTAATTAAATTGGACTAAAAAATTGACTAAAATTAACCCTTGTTTGAGGGAGAGCAACCCCTTTATTTTCTGAATTTATTTGCAAGTGAGAGAGAGAGACGACACTATGATAGAGCTAAAGCTGGGATTTTCATACAGACTATTGGTTCAAAACGATTAGCCACTTTTCAGTGAGGATGTACAGGTAGCCAGTAAACGGTTTGGATTTCCTTAGCAGAGTGGGAGGTTTAGATAACGCCTTATTAGACTTTGTCCTCAAGAAACAAGTAGCCTTATTTATACGATCTGCACTTACTCCTTTACTGGTTGAAAGTAAGTTTCATGAGAATTGGGATAGTCTGTAGGGAAGTACATGCACCTAACAACTCGTTAATATTTCAAGACTTGCATTTGTCACCAATTAAAACTGACAAGATAATTCGGTCGAACCTTTACGACACTCATGCGTAGAGTTTGTGAATTTGGGGTTTGCTCTTGCGTTTGTTTTGTGTCTGTATGTGTGTGTTATCCTGTGTATTTGCACATTTTCTACCTCGATCCGCTTACATTCATCCTTTCCTTTTCAAGATGTTGGGATATTGGTCATCATATCCAGGTCACTCCTCTTCGACCATAATATGATCATCTTCACCTTTTTATTCCTCCTTATACCCCCATCCAGACCGCGAAGTCACAGCTTTGACTGACTTCCCTCGTTTCTTGTACTTCTCACCTACCCCACCTTCTTACACCCCTAATCCACTTCCAACCTGGGCTAACTCACCTTATAGTCGGTTGCTTGTTGGAATCAATGAACAATTCAAAGAGCAAGCCACTACTGAGAAAAATGATTGGCAGAATTATGTGCCTCGACAAACCTCATTCTCATCTCATGTTGGGTTCGGACAACAATTCACATATAAACATCCTGACTTGACCTTAGGGCATAACATGGTCGATCAAACAAACCGAATGGAGAGTCCTACATCATATGATCTTCCTGACTTGATTGACCCTAGTAATCAAGCCTACATTGACCAGAATTCATTTGAAGAGCCTACACATGCACGGGCTTGGACTTATGAGCTACATGTACCAGCCCCCGTTCATTGACTCCATTAGTCGAGGCTTCGACCAATATCTGCCATTCGGATGGCACGTACTCGATCCAGTATTACATGCCAGAGTCTAGTCATGTTGAGTATGAGACTTAAAGATCTCAACAATATCCTCCAAGTAGACAAACTACTTCAATGAATTGCTATGATGACTCTTTGGAGGATAACTTTTATAGTGTTGTGAAGAGATATGAATTTATTGAAGATAAACTTAGAAATATCATCGACCGAATCATTTCAATTCATTCCATCTCAGGTATGGAAGTGGAGAACGAAATAAGCGGATTCATGTTGAAAACTTGGAGGATACAAGGAAATACACACACAATGTACAGTTGGAGTCCTTTCTACCTTCCTCTTCTACTAACCACTCACCTTACAATCTAGAGTTTGTACATCCTCCCGCTCCTCCTTTACCTATTAAAAACAACAAAAAAATGAAAATCCCAAAATGATCAAAAACATTACAAAATCAGAAAAACTCATAAAAATAGAAAATGAAAAAGATCTAAAAAAATTGGATCCTGCTTAAGAGAAGCACTCGATGAAGAATTGATTTTTAATCTTCCCTTAATAAAGGCCATAGATCACTTCCCCGACCTCAAATGATTTGTGAGAAGTAAATTGATGCCTAAAAGGTTGGGCAATAAGAGGACAAGGACTAAAAGTCACATAGTGTCTATGGCCACCTCCTTGGTGATAGAGAGAAAGACTAAGAGCCACAGAGTGAAGCAGTTGCCTGGGGTTGAATGTGAAATCAAAGACACTACCTTCATCCATGATAGAATCGATGATGACTGATGACATGCTAGGCAACTCGGGTTAATTAATATCAAGGGTCGTTTTGACCCAATCACTAATCGTAATCAGCAAGAAGAAATAACCACTCAAAACAGATCAAAACAATCAAGCATATATAAGCAGTTTCGATATTTATTTTTACCTGGTATAGCAATCCAAGGTCTAACACAAGCAGCACGAAAAACCTATGAAGTAGTCAAATCTCAGAAATAAAATAATTTTTTTGTGGTTTTTAATTTTGCAAATTTTTATTTTTTTCCAATGAGGAAACAAAATAGACAAATAAGAAAATAAGGCAAAACCAAAATCTTTTTGTATTTTTAATTGAGGCAATAAATGCTCATAAAATTAAGATAAAAATATTTTTGGGTTTCTAAGGTTTTAAAGTATTTTTGGCAATTTTCTGGAGATTTTTTGATGTTTTTATAATTTTATAAAATTCAAGCAGTGACTAAAAATGAAGATAATGCACAGCCAAGATTAAATTGCAAGTTAAAAATAATTAAAATACCCTGAAATCCTGGATAGCAATTTTATGACAAAGTACAAAGAGAGACCTACAAACAGGAACTGAAATGAGATTTTTTTTTGTTTTTCGTAAATTTTATATGATTTGTATAAGTTTTTAGATGTTTTACGATTTTAAGGCTTTTATAGGGTATTTGCAAACAAATTTTTAGTCTAACTAAAACATACAAAAAAACATAAATATGAATTTTTTTGAATTTTTAAGACAATTTCGAATTTTTATGGATTTTCAAAGATAGACAAGATAAATTTGTATATGTTTTTATTTTTCAAATATAATAAATGCGAACATATCAATTCAATAAAATCACACTAAATATTACACACCAACAAGAGTTAGAGATAATGTTTAGGTGATTTTTCGAATTAAAATACTATTTATTAAGTACAAAATGCAAGATGTAATTAGGTACAATTTACAGGAACCTAGGTGTAATTAAAATAAAACTCTGGGCCAAACAATAACACAAATAAAATGTAGAGAGCTGAAGTTACAAAAAAGTCCAAGCAGGCACACACGCTACACGTGATCCCGTTTCACATATGCATAAGTGCAAATATTAAAAACATGCCATTCAATTCATAACATACAAAAAGTGCAGGGCATGGAGTGCAAATAACCCAAAAGCTCACGTGGGACAACACGTGCTATACACTGAGAGGGACTAAAATGCAAATATCCAAAAACTCAAGATCCAAACTGTAAAGTGTCTCAACTACAACATTTGTTTAATGGACTAACGCTAAATGTAGAAATAAGCAAGGGCTAAAAGGAATTATACCCCTCGGGCATGTGTGTGGCGCGTGGAGGGTCTGGCGGCTCTGATCGTCCCCTGGAAAAGATCTGACATCTCTAACGTGGTCGGGGACGTGCGTCTAGGATTCACTGCTACAGTACGGATCTGGCGGCTGATGAAGGTGGCACAGGTGGGCGGCGCAGACCCTTCCCAGGATCTGATCAGACCGTGACAGATGAGGCGTGTGTGTACGATCGTGATCAGATCTGGGGGTTATCTCCTGATCAGACGGCTAGCGAGGTATCTGGAAGAACCTCCTCCTGGTGAGCTTCGGCTGAGTGTGGGCGACGATCCACGACCCTGATGAAGCTACCAGAGGGCTCAACACAGTCGTGGAAGTACTCCTCGTCCAATGAAGGGCTCCGATGAGGTCGATGACGGTCAGATGGGCATGGAGGGTGGCATGACCTGGAAGCAGCTCCACCTGAGCAGTCGAGGGTCCAGATGGATTCCTCCACATGAACCAGCACCTACGAAGGGAACGCCGCTCGGAGGCGTAGCATCGGTGATGGTTTATTGCATAAGGGACTGAAGGAAGTGATGGAGGATGGGTGTTGGGTCTCCGACAAATGCAAGGGAGGGAGATATGGCCTATTCTTGCTCCAATGAGTAAGGTTTAGGGTGACCGGGTTGCGTAGGTAGGTGGAGCGTGAATCGTAGAGTCAATTTGTGCGGATGGGTCTGGATATCGGAGCTCTAGACAGCTGGCTGGAGCTAAGGTACGTGCGACAGAGCAATGACAAGATGGAATCGAAAGGGGCACACGAAGGGTAAGATGGGTACCTGAAGCTACCAATAAGCTCAGCAACTCCAGGCGAAGGTGGATGTCAGGGTAATAGCCTCAACCACATTGCGGCGCACAAGGAGGCTGATTGCAGCGGTGTTCCGGCCATGAAGATTGAGCTGCGTCGCTGCTACACCCAACCGAGCTCCAACGGATGCTGCAGACGGGTATCACTCAGTTGGAGGTACTAAGGGTCAAAATGGGGGTGAAGAACGAGCTCCGGCGCTTAGAGGCAGAAGAGAAGATTGTATAGGAACCTCTAGGGGCCTGTAAAGATCAAGCAAGTGCACGGAACCCTACGAAGATCCATGCCTTCCTAGGGATCTGCAAGGATCACAGATCCTAGGAGGAGGCTCGGGCAAAAAATCAGGGTATGAGGCGCCTGAGTCGGGCGGGAAAATAGGAAGAAGAAGGTCCGACGAGCATGAATCGGTTTTGACCCGGCTGGAAGGGAGGGTTGACCGAGGTCAATGAAACCTCCTGGACCAATAAAAAAATCGGAATATACAAAATAATTAAAAAATCAATAAAAATAGAAAATAAATTTAATGTAAATATCTGTAAATATTTACAAACTTTTTACAATCGAAACAATTTTTCAAACATATGTACAAAAATAGTTTTACAGAAAGTTATGTACAAGTGCATGTACAAGAAAATTTTAAATTTTTTGTATTTTTTAGGTTTAAGGTTTTTAGTCATTTTATTTTTTTAACACACTCACAGAAAGTACAAGTTATGGCTAAAGTATATATACAATATATACGACACCCCCTATACTTAGCTCGAACGATATCCTCAGAGTAATCAAAGTGTGATGAAAGGAAGACATAACTTGTGCTGAGTATTGGGAAGTGAAAAGAATGTAATATTATGATGACAAATGAAAGAATACAATGGATAGAAGTTGGTGATCCCCCTATACTTAGGATCAAGTAATCCTAAGTATAGAAATCTATATACGAGGGGAAAACCGAGGGTCAGAATGTACATGTTCTACATCCCCTAAACTTAGGGTAAAATATCCCTAAGTATAGGCAGCAAAATAGAGGTAAACAGAATTAAATAAATAATCACAAGTCTGACACCCCCCATACTTAGGGTAAAGTACACTCTAAGTATAGCATAATCATTAGATGAAGATGGGGTGTTAGACAAACGAATTAAGGATATGGACAACTTGATCTATATAGCCGCGGAGAAGCGATAATCAGGCATGCGATGCAAATGATGTTAGTCAAAGACCACATCTCATGCAAAATGAATGGGGGAAATGTCAATGATCAGCGTATCATGATCTAGATATGGCTTCAGTCGATGACCGTTAACTCGAAAGGTGGATTCAGATGGTAAATCAGATATATCAATACTTCCGTTGTCGTGCACCTTTCGGACCACGTATGGTCCCTTCCATTTGGTCTGCAACATCATTGGAAATATTCTTAACTTATCATCAAATCGCCATACTCTCTGGTTCAGCACAAACTATTTATGGCTAATATGGGAATCATGCCATATCTTCACTCTCTCCTTATATTGTAGGCTACTCGAAAAGGTTGTATCTCTCAGCTTCACCAGGGCTGCCAACTCTACTTTTTTCCGATCTCCTATACTCTTGGGATCCAATAGTAACTCAGTGACTGCCCATAGTGACTTATGCTTGATTTCCACAGGTAAATGGCATGGCTTGCCATAAACGAGACGAAAGGGAGATGTACCCAAAGGTGTCTTTAACGAAGTCCGATAAGCCCACAAGATCGAGTCCAAAAACTGTGGCCAATCCTTTCGGTCTGCACGGACAACCTTCTGTAAAATAGTCTTGATCTCCCTGTTCGATACTTCAGCAAGACCATTGGTCTGAGGGTAATATGGAGTGGCAACTCGATGGTCTATGCTGAACTCGTTAGCAAAGGCCTTTACCTTGTCGTTGATATAGTGAGTCCCCCCATCAGATGTCAACACTCTAGGAACCCCGAACCGTGAAATGATATTCTTCCTCAAAAATCTACAAACTATCTTAGCATATGTGATTCGGGCAGGGATGGCCTCAACCCAACGACTCACTGATGAATTCTTGATTCTCACTCTTTATTCTTTTATTTTAGCTATTTATCTTGGCAAAAAAATAATGTAATTAGGTGTAAATACAATAAGTTAGCATTCAGCATGCATGTATTAACATTGTATAATTAGCATGTATTTGTGCAAAAATAAAAGAATAAAAGAAAAGAAAAAGGAAGGAGGTATTTAGAATAAACACAGAGTGACCCAAACCCCAAGAGAAGACCAAGCCTTGACCTGATCGCCAAATAAAATAAGTAGAGAGAGAGAAATAGGGCCTACTCTATGTTGTACATATTACTTATGGATATAAATAATTATTTTTGATAAAATAAAAATAAAATAATCTTTTTACCTCCTTGTACATATTAATAAAAATAAAATAAAAATAAAATAAAAATAAAAATAAAATCCTCTCACTTCTACAAAATGCATGTATATATGTCTCACTCCCTATTTATTCTATACCTGTAAATAAATCATAAAAAAATAAAAATTATTTTATATTTCTAAAAATATGTTGAAAATAAATAAAATAAAAAATTAGGATATTTGAGTTAAAATAACAAAATAAAAAAATTTATACAAAATACATAGGTATATTAACCATGTATATAACACCATATACTGTATATACATTAATTTTTTTATAAATAATTAAAAATCACAGAAAAATAGTTTGAAAATTAGTAAACATTTTTTATAATCTTTTTATTTTGAAGTCATTTACTATTTTTTATTGATTTTGTAAATATTTTTGTAATTTCCTTATTTATGATTGGCCAGGACCAGATGTTGACCGCGGGTCAACGCCCCTCTTCCAGGCTTGACCCGGCCCGGCTCCGTTAGCCGGAGCATTTTCTCCCTTTTTTCACGGTCGAGTCAGGCCTCATCTCGACCTGAATCTTTGCCCGAGCCTTCTCCTAGGATCCATGACCCTAAGGGATCCCTAGGGAAGGTGCGGATCTTCCCTGGATTACACGCTTGCTCTTGATTCTTCCTCCACCCTGGGAACCCTACTATAGTATCCTCTTCCGCCTCCATTGCAGGTAGCTCATGCCCTCACTCCTTCTTCCACCCATAGACACCTTTAGTTGAGTGACAACTACCGAAGAGCGTCCTCGGATTGGAGTTTGGCAGCATGATGAATCTCGAATTCATCACTCTAAGTCTCATTAATTAAGCTCAGATCCCTTAAAATCAACATCATTTCTGCATCTATTCTACATAATTAGCATTCATGCATGTTTTCATAAGAATTGCATTTTATCCATCATTTTTGCACAAATAAGAAGCAAAATCCAAGCCAGAATGACCTGTAACTAGCCTAATTTCCCGAATTTTTAACTCCTTTCGTGCTCACTCCGAATGACACAAAACCACCTCAACTGTGTACTTATCACTAACAAGAATAAATATAAAATACAAAAAAATCACTAACCCTGATAAGTGGACCAACAACCCTAACCCTAGTTTCAGGATTTTTGGACTAAAAGCCCCATATCTTCCCCATCCAGTGTCCGATTTGATCCTACTCACTTTTGAACTAATGCACATTCAATTACCTTCAAAACAAGACCAAGTTCAAGTGAATCGAAGCTTGTATGTGAAAGTTGGGTTTTGGGCCTCTTTTGTACATTGTATATTTTAGCGGTTTTTGACCCGTATTTTATGTATATGCTTTCTTAATTAATAAAAATCCAAAAAAATAGATTTAGATGTCTTTATTTATCTTTATTTTTCCATATTTTTCTGGATTTTTTATCTTGTTTAAAATGACAAAAAAATTAGAAAACCCAAAAAATCCAGGTATTCTCTGTACATGGGATACCCCAAAAATTCACTTTATACATTTAATCGATTTTGGTTTTGATGTCTTTATGAAAGTTGTAGATCTCTTCGAGATGAGCATTTTTTGTGAAGAAACTTTTTTGATCAGAGGTCGTTTACTATTTCTTTTTGCTTTTACAAAAGTTTTTTATTTTCATTTTTTCTTGTGCTGACACGTGGCTGCCACAGAGGACGCCACGTGTCATCATTTTTTAGCCTTTTCTTTATTTCGTTTTTATAAAAAAAAATAAAAATAATAATAAATTAACGGGCGCACGTGCGTCGCACATGCCTCCCAGGCACGTGCTCCGCACGTGCCCCGCTCCCTCCCAGTTGACCGCCACGTGGCACATGCGTGGCCGTTCGATCAGCGCCGACGAATGGCCACTGACCCCTCACCCTCAACCTCTGAATGGTCGTCCTCATCATCTCCGCTTTCGTCGCAACCGGCCAACCGCCCCGCCATCCTCGCAACCATCGGTCGCCTACACGCTCTGTTATCTCCGCACCTTCCACCATCGCAGACCCCTCTCCTCTCTCCACTATTTAAAGACCACCGTCGACATCCAGGAGACCCATCCGTCGATTGATGACGACTCCGGGGTTACAGACCGGAGCTCCACTCGTCTATGACGAGATCCGAGCTCCAAGCTCGTCGCAGCCCCACGATCGAGAGCTCCTCGATTGTTGTTGCCCCTACTCCGGCCCTCGTGCCTGTTGAGCCTACGCTTCCACTACAAATCGCTGCTCGTCTTCTCCGACAAACCGCACCAACATCGACACCTCCGCCTCGA
This sequence comes from Ottelia alismoides, assembly GCA_037367405.1. Classification (NCBI taxonomy): domain Eukaryota; kingdom Viridiplantae; phylum Streptophyta; class Magnoliopsida; order Alismatales; family Hydrocharitaceae; genus Ottelia; species Ottelia alismoides. The sequence goes on along the minus strand of JAZKJV010008172.1, from coordinate 510,558 downwards.
CAACGACAACCTCCCTCGACGTCCACGTTCATCTCCCATCAACGCAGCTCCTCCGGCCACTCTCCGCCTCGCATCTCCATCGCCTTTCGCTCGCCGGCCGCCCACGACAACGTCTGTCGCCAATTCTTCTTCACCAACTCAGCCGCACTTCACCGCTTCGCGTCATTTCTCCGGGCTTCACTACTGACCTCACCACCGCCGCTCCTTCATCTCCTCCGTGAAGTCGTCATCGGAACAGCGCTCCGCCGCGTCCTCAGCATCCAGCAGGCGTTTCCGCCACGAGCTCCATCAGCCGGGCCGGGTCCAGGTCTCGAGACCCTCTCACGTGTTCTGCACGTGAGTGAGGGGACATCTTGCAAAGGAGCCCTCAGAAGTTTCCCCATTCTCAGAAGCTCCAGGTTCAGTGTTTGGCACGTGACCACTAGTCAAATTGCAGAAGGCACCCCGGAGGATCGCATATTCGCACTACAGTCTGCCTCCAGAGGGCACGTGCCACGCACGTGCCCCTCTGGACATTTTACAGAATTCTTCCCCTAATTTTTGGTAATTGCACTTAGGTCCCCCTCTGCATTTTATTTATTTTATTACTATTTGTATTTGTACCATCGTGTTCTCCCTCTGTCTTGCACCTAGTCTTGACATTATTTTATAGCATGATGTTTGTTGCTTAATTCTCTACATTTTGACATATCGTGGTTATTTTTATGATCATCGGTTAATTAATATTAATTATTCTGTGGTAATATACAAACATTGTCCATTTTATGCTCTTAAAATTACCCTTGATTAACCGTTGCTGTAACAATCCCTGAAAAATCACATATTGTAGAGTTAATTTGCTTGACATTATTCCCAAAAGCCATTTGCATGTGCATGCATGCTTTGCCTTGTAAAATCATTTTAGCATATTTCAGTATTTAATTTTTAGTAGTATTAAACCCCACATTTTCAAGGTTTAGGATTTTTTCTGAGATCCATCACCTAGTGATAGATCTTAGATAGTTTTATATATTGAAAATAAGTAGGTTTAGTATTTATTATAATTAAATATTGAAAATAATTTTGTTTGCATTCAAAAAATTCATAAAAAAATCATATTGCATCCAAAATTCCAAAAAAAATTACAGTGCATTCTCATCATAATTTATATTGTGGCCAAGTTTCATATTTTTCAGACATCATTTAATCGAAGTTTACATTTTAGTCCCTAAAATAGGCCAAAATTGCATCTTGCATCCAGTATTTGAATTAAAAATTCCAAAAATAGATCGCCTCAAAAATCGTGCACAAATCTTGATAGACATAAATCTAGGTTATTCCTTTGCCTCCTTGTGATCGACCTTGGGACTTGACCAAGTAAAATAACATAAAACCACTCGATTAAAAATTGAATAATATTTGTGGTTATTTCTTGACCGATTCCGATCGCCGCCTATAACGAACGACGCATTATTCTTTAAGCATGAACAAGATAAAAACAACTTCTTAAACAAGCATGATTCCGGACACGTCAGATGGCGCCGTTGCCGGGGATCAAACCCGGGTCACCCGCGTGACAGGCGGGAATACTCACCACTATACTACAACGACTTTTTTATCTTGTTTTTTATCTTTCTTTTTTTTTCTTTTTTTCTCTTCTTCCTTTTAGTTTTTTCTTTTCTCTCTTTCTTTTTTTTATAAAAACTAAAATATAAAACGCCCAAAAAATGCTGACACATGGCGGCACCAGGTGCTGCCACGTGTCAGCACCAGAAAAAACGAAAATAAAAGACTTTGTAAAATCAAAAAGAAATAGTAAACGACCTCGGTTCGAAAATGTTTCTTTACGAAAATTACACGTCTCGATGAGATCTACAACTTTCATGAAGACATCAAAAACAAAATAGATCAAAAGCAAAAAGTGAATTTTTGGGGTATCCCATGTACATTGAATACCTTGATTTTTTATGTTTTCAATTTTTATCATTTTTAAAACAGATAAAAATCCAGAAAAATATGAAAAAAATCAAAGATAAATAAAAGACATCTAAATCTAATTTGTTTGGATTTTTATTGATTAAGAAAGTATGTACAAAAAATACGGGTCAAAAACCGCTAAAATACACAATGTACAAAAGAGGCCCAAAACCCAACGTTCACATACGAACTCCGATTCACTTGAACTTGGTCTTGTTTTGAAGGTAATTGAATGTACATTAGTTAAAAAGTGAGTAGGATGAAACCAGACACTGGATGGGGAAGATATGGGTTTTTTTGTTCGAAAATCCTGAAACTAGGGTTTGGGTTTTTGGTCCACTTAACAGGGTTAGTGATTTTTTTTGTTTTTTCATTTATTCTTGTTAGTGATATGTACATAGTGGAGGTAGTTTTGTGTCATTCGGAGTTAGCATGAAGGAGTTAAAAATCCGGGAAATTGGGCTATTTACAGGTCATTTCTAGCTTAGATTTTTGGCTTCTTATTTTGTGCAGAAATTATGGATAAAATGCAATTCTTATGAAAACATGCATGAATGCTAATTATGCAGAATAGATGCAGCAATGTTGTTAATTTTGAGGGATTTGAGCTTAATAAATGAGATTTAGAGTGATGAATTCGAGATTCATCATCCCCCTATACTTAAACCATGCTCGTCTCTGAGCATCAAAAAGAAATGCCATGAGGTGAAATGAGATTGGGCTTTAAAGCAAGACCATGAGCTGAAGGTGAAAATGAATCTAAACTCGACCTTTGGATTAATAGTGTGGCAGAACTTCTGCGAGACATAGAATTTTAAAATCAACAGCCCTCAAGTTCTACACATCATTGTCACAGTTTCGGCTCAGAAGTCATCTTGGATCAATCCTCTTCCCAAAGTATACCCTATGTACATTGAATAACCGACTCATGTGTGTGAAGGGTTTTAGCTCTTCCCATCCAGAATGCCGGACTACCATGCTCCTCTCCTCTCCAGTAAATCGTCCTCGGGGAGTTAGGTATTTCCTTCTAAGGTCTGTCGCGATGTGTTCACAATCGAATTGGGGGAGAAGATAGAAGAAGAAGAAAAGAACTGGAGGGTGGCCAGTGTAGTCACCTCTCCTTGTGAAGATGGCCAGTGTAGCCGAGTCTCCACCAAGATCTGCAGGTTTCTTGAAGCTTGGACCTTTTTGGTCGGATTTTATTTGGTAGTTGCTTCTTTGTATTTGGAATTTGTGGTGGTTCTGCTTCGATCTTGTTGTGCCCCTACGAATATAGAATCTTTTTGTTCCGTACAATTTTTGGGGTCTTAGAAAAAATTGTGCCCAGCCGTCCATCCCTTTTCTGAAGCTTTATTTCAACCCGAACTCCGGTCTTTAGATTTCCACGCTACCAGAAATAAGACTCACATAGTCTTCCGACATACCGTCTGAGTTGAGCTAAGTGCATAGTGCGAGAGTACAAATTAATTCTCTATTCCAAAGTTGTACCCAGAATGAAGAGACCAGGTTAGACACTAAGAGTCAAACATTGTACATTGTCATGTGGAACTTAAAGAATTAAGTCAAAAGACCTGAAGCTCTTAAAATCATATTTCTCGGTGAAGTTCCTCTGAAAATTAGGTGGATTAAGGTCAAGTCCAGACCACTCTCGGTTTCTACTCATAACTCGGTTCAGAACCAAATGACTTTTCACAGATGCAAATGCATGTGATGCTGGATGAAGTGCAGGTGTGTGAAATGCAGACACATTTTTTTATGCAAGGGATTTTTTGGTTTTTTTTATGCAAAAATGAAATAAGAAGCCATTTTTTTTTCAAAAAATTTGGGCAAGGTTAGTAGAAAAACTCTTTTTTTTGTTTTGTTTTTTTGTTTTTTTTGTTGTTTTTTTTTCAAGTTAGTAACCCACCCCGTAAATACATATAGACTTACGCGAAAGTATGAGATATATGTAAAATATATAGAAAGTATATACACAGACCCCCCTATACTTAGCGAGTGCCGTGTCCTCAGAGCACAAGAAGCGGAAAGAAGACATAGCTCGGGCTAAGCGTAAGGGAGTGAAAGAAAAAAAACGAAAAAAATGAAGCGATCGGGATATGAGGAGAGTATATACAGGTGGATGTCGGTTCCCCCTATACTTAGGCTCTGGTCAGCCTAAGTATAGAAGAAGGGTGGAAGTGAAGTGATCGGGAGAGGGAAAAGGATGGCATATACCGATGGCATCGGTCCCCCTATACTTAGGCCTTGACCTAAGTAGAGGAAGAAGCTGTACAAGGAGACCGATGTGGTCGGGAGGTAGGGTGGGTAGCCGATGATCAAGGCAGTTTTCGGCTGATCTTCTTGTGACCCTGCGATGGGAGATCGCAATGATGAGTCGAAGATGAGGCATATGATTCCCATCTATGATCAGTGCCATCCTCAGAAAAATCATGATGGATATATGATAAACTCGAAAATCGATGCGGTTATATCGACTTACAAGGCGAGTCAACAGTCGGTGTTTGACCACACAAATTCTGAAATTAATCAACAATTAACCCACACTAAAGATCAACAAATTAGAACTAATGTGGAGTTAAAATTTATTTTTAACTCTGCACAAATGGTGTATAGTGAAAAGTATGCAGAGAGTTCGAACACAGGGAGCAGACAGGTAGAACGGGGCACAAGTGCTCAAAAATGTGTGAGTTGTGATCAAATGCCTATTATGCTATTTTTTTCTGTGGGTTTTTGATTTTATATTTTTTTATTTAATTTTTAATTTTATATTTTTGTATTTTGATTTTTAATTTACTGATTTTTATATTTTCTTTTTATATTTTATATTTTTTATTTTCTTTTTCAATATTGGAATATAAAAGCAATGTAATAAAAGGCAAGTTCAAGTATTTGTAAAAATAGATAAAAATACTCAAAAATAAGCAAATGAAGTCTTTTTGGTCTTTTTATGCTTTTTTACTGTTTTTGTGATTTTTGGGTAATTTTTAGAATGTTTTTGGTATTTTTAATTAGCAAAATAAAGAAAACAGTGAAGAAAATACAAGGCTGAAACTAAAATGGAGAAATAAAATAGCAAACAGTAACAAAAATTCTCCAAATTAATTTTCACTTAAAGATAATAAAACAAAGAAAATTCAGGAAAAGAAAACACTATTTTTGGATTTTTTTATGAATTTTATAAATTTTTATAAAGGTTTTTAGAGTTTTGCAATTTTTAGGAGTTTGGTTTTGTATTTTTTAATGATTTTTGGCTGGGAGTTAAAACAAACTAAAAGACACAATATAATGTTTTGGGATTTTTTTGGAGTGTTTTTATATTTTTTTGGTATTTTGTAATGCAAACAGTGCTGAAAGTGGCTATTTTTGATTTTTAATAAATATAAAAATGCGATAATTACGAAAAATAAAAATATGACATAAGTCTACAATGCAACAGGAAGTTTAATGCAATTTTTATGGATTTTTTAGTGATTTATAGACGCATGCAAAAAATACAAGCAACAAAAAGAAAAACCACATTCGTAGGGGCATTTATGTAATACGTGATAAGTGTGAGGGCTAAAATGAAATTTGGCCAGGAACTATAATACGCAAGCATCAACTTAATGGACCAGACATAAATACTCAAGGTTGTGAGCCCTTCCCTGCAAAATAACCACAACACACGCGCATAGCACGCGCCTGGCGGGGGCCTCTATGTAAATATTCAAAAGTCGAGGCTTGAGCATGCAATTCTCCCCACGTGCACAGCACGTGGCTGGCGGGGCTATAATTGCAATATCACAAAACTTAGGGGGCAAGTTCGCAAATTTTACCAAAAATAAAACACAGCAGAGGAAAGTTCTGACTTGAAACACTAAATACAAAAAGCACTGGGGATAGTTCGTAATTTACCCAGACAAAAGGGGGCATCCAACGGCTGTGCGCATATCACTTAAACACGTGGCGAGTGCCTGAGCCACGATGCCCCATCGCAATCGGCGGCCCAGCTCATATGCTGCTGGCTAATCCGATGGCCGTCAGCATGCGGAATCCAATGGCTGTGATCAAAAGGGGAGGAGGGGAAATCAATGGCAGCTGTAGCGTGCCCCCCTCCCCCTTATTTCGTTCTTGCCCAGGTGCGCGCAGGTGGCGACGGCGGCGGCGCGCGGCTTCGTCCCCGGCGACCTTCAACCAAAAACGAGCCCCCAACGTGGCTCTCCAGCACCTGGACCTGCAAATGAAGCGCAAAAACCGACAGTGAACGGTTCCAGGTGCTAATGTGGTGGTTGGAAAGCGTGGATGGTGGGAATGAAGCTCGCCGGAGCTTGCTCCGGCGAGATGGCCGTGTGGTACTGGATTCGAGTAAATTGAAAGGACTGAGTGTAGGGATTAATCCTAGGTCTAATACAACTCAGAAAATGCAAGAAAATAGCAAGAAAACGTGACCTCAAGGGTATGAGACCCGAGATATGAACCTCACGGCTGTTGGCCGGAGATGAGGGTGGAGACCGCTTCACGACCACCAAACCACGCCGCGAGGAGGTTGGAGAAGCTCCTGTCACCAGCTTCGATCCAGAACACACCCAATGGAATGAAGAGGAAGGCCAAAAAGGGTTCAAAGTTCAAATGGGGCTTTTGGGGGTTATTTGAAAAGTTGGTCGACGGGGCACATTGATCGAGGCGCAACGGGAAGAGCAGTGATGCTCTCCCCGAAAAAATCCTAGGGCGAGGTAGACGGATAATAGATGATCAACTTTGCAGAAGAAATCACCCTCAAATAGTGAAAGACGTGGCCACGAAAAAATCGAGAAGATGGCTACTCACTCATATCCGGCGGTCTGTGACCAGGGTCACAGAGTTGACCCATGGTCAACGGATGGCGTGGCCTGATTGGGCCACGTCATCCGCAAAAAGACAAACACTTAAATAGATACCTTGTAAATTAAATAAAAAATAGTAAATGATCAAATTAATTTTAAGTTATTTAATAAAAAATATTTATTATTTTATAAAGTATTTTATTCCGATTTTTAATTATTTTTATGAGTTATATTTTTACAAATTACCTTTTTAACCCTATATAGGTATAATATCTATATACTATATTCTTTTATTTTTATTTTGAGTAATTGAATTTTATTATTTTCATTTAATATTTTATAAAATTATAGAATACTTTTATATACATAAATATATTTTTATTTTATTTTTCTGACATGTTTTGTATATTTAATAAAATACAAGTGTATTTTGTATAGGTATATATATATAGGTAATGTACCTATGTATTGAATATATACAAGTATTTTTATTTGTATTTTAATTATGTTTTTATTCTGATTTTAATACACATAATTATTATAAGTAATATTTACAACATTATAAAAATATAAAATTATAAAAATAATAAATAAATAATAAATTGAATATTTTAATATGTACAAGTATACAATGTGGGTCCAAAAGTCAACTTTCAAACCGCAGCTCCGCCAAATGCGAAACCACTTCCATTGGATAGATTATTTTATTCTATATACAATTAACGGTGAGTTTGCTACATTTGGAGTTGTCAGTTATGATATACGGGTCTGGAAAGTTGGGATTTTGGATTCTTATTCAGACCATATCTTTTTGTCTGTACATGACTTTTCTGTGAAATCAATTTTGTATTTTTCTTTATTAATTTATCTACAACTTTCATGTACAAAGTTTCTTTATTTGATGTATAAAAAGTGGAACCAAAAATAGGTTCCAAAATGAATAAAGAATGAATAAAAAGTATAGGTATTTTATCTGTATTTTGGCCCTTATCTCCCCCTACTTTATTCCTTGTCGACCTATTCATCAAGATGCCTAGGTCTCGGGGTTTCGGGTCATAAAATATTTACAATATTTTATTCTTTTTCTTTTCTTTTCTTTATTCTATAATTTTGGCTTTAAAAACCGCATTTTATACAATATTTACACATATATGCATGAATGCTAAAATGCCTATATTAAGCCTATTTACACGCATTTACTAGGGTTTTTAAGGCCAAAATGATAGAATAAAGATGATGAAACGTGGATTCATCATCCCCCTATACTTGCCTTTGCTAGTCCCTAGCAAACACTTATGCAATAAGTGCAGAAAAAGAAACATAAAGAAAAGAAAAAGAAGAAAGATGGACTAAATTTAATTGTCAAACTCATCTTCACAAAATCAAAGTTTGGAGCTTACGTCGGACCTTTGGAATTTTAGTGCGGGAGGAACCTTAATGAGAACCGAATTTGAAATCCAACAGTCCCTGAGAATCCCAAAACTCTGCTCAAGTCTCCTCAATAGCCAGGTCAGAAATATCTCAATTCATACGCAAACTCTTATGACTATGAATCTGACTTGTACAGTGTAAGTGATGGTGGCTCGCCCCAACTAGAATGACAAAGAAACTGACTTCTCCAGTACGACAACCCAATGATTCCCCAATCCAGCAACTCCATCCTCGAGGAGCGGGGTATTCCCTTCTAAGTTCAAGTGGCAACCAGCTCAAGAGGAGGGGGTGAAGAGAAGAATGGACGGTAGCCAGTGTAGCTACCTATCTGAGGATGCAAGACCAGTGTAGTCAAGTCATCCAGCTGCAGGCTCACATGATATGACTTTGGAACTCAAGCTTGCTTATTGACTTTACAACATATTCACATACTTTGCAGGCTTTTTATTTTTATATTTTTTTTTTGAAATACTATTCACAGCAGCATTTACACAAGGAGTTTTTCCTCTTGAGCCAGTAGACTATCCCTCTTTTGAAGCTTTATCGCAACCCACAGCCTCCTGTCTTTAGATTTCCTAATCACTGGACGGGTTGGGGTGCACTTCCCTCCCTAGAGGAGGACAAGTGTTTCCACTTGTATGCGTCTCATACCGGCAAATCCAATCCCCTCACCACTCTAACTGAGTTGAGCCATGTGAAAGGTGCAGGTGTCCAAGTTAGGTCATTATCAACAAGAGTCGTGCGTGTGCTCCGAAATACTCTACTTAGGCAGTCAAGAATCCATTGAACCAAGTTTCGTGATCCTCAAAGAATTAAGTCAACTAGACCTGAAGTACCTCAAACTCAGTTCCTATAAGGTTCCTGTTATTAGGTAGATTATAAGGTACAATCAAGCTCCAATCTTCGGATTTTACTTAGACTCGTTCAATTATCAAACTCAATCCGAAAAATGCGAATGCTATGCAATGCAATGCAGAAAATATTTTTGTGATGCAATTTTCAAGATTTTGAACTTTTTATGGATTTTTGAAAAGATGATGATGCATATGCAGATGCATTTTTTTGTATTTTTCAAAAAGATTTTTCAAGTGTTTTTGGATTTTAATTTTGCAAATGTTTTTGGGCTTTTTGAAAATAAAAAGTTTGGCTGAACACTAGGTGAAAATATGTACACGGGAGTGCTTCTTTATATGAACAAGAAATGGATTTTAAGAATTTACAAGGGTAAGTGGTCAATTTTATACATATAGTGATTTTCGGTGTGATGTGAATATTCCTCAAACTTATTTGAAAACAATTTTTCACACAATTTTAGAAAACTATAGTCCAAAATAATTTTTACAAACATTTTACACACATCTGAAAACATTTTGCAAAGGCTTTCAAAACAGTATATATAGGTTTTTCAAAACATTTTTGCAACCATTTTTCAAACCATTTGCAAATTATTTTTCAAACATTTTTATTTCACACAAAGAAAAGAAATTTTGCAAAACACATATTTTTACACAGGTTGAAAACACAAAACAAAATATTTTCAAAATAGTTTTCAATAGATGTTCACAAAGATTTTCAAACTATTTTTCAAACATTTTGCAAAAAATATTTTCACCTGATTTATTAATCAGTAAATACAAAAAGAATTTGAGGAATAATCACATCTTTTTATTAAGGATTTTTAATGAATTTTAAATCATAATTAGCCATATTTATTAAGAAAATACGAAAGTACGAGTTATGGCTACAGTATATACGTAGTATATACGACCCCCCTATACTTAGCTTGAGCTATGTCCTCATAGATCGGAGAGAAAAGAGAAGACATAACTCGTACTAAGTATAGACAAGTCTAACCAATAAAGAAATAAATGAATGAATCAAACGAATGAGAAGTTGACCGTCCCCCCTATATTTAGGATCAAATAATCCTAAGTATAGCAGATTGTACACAACGCAGGGAGGGTCAAGGGTGGGAATGAACAGATCGTACTCAGATTGTCTCCCCCTATACTTAGGGTAAGATATCCCTAAGTATAGACAAGAAGAGGAGACAATGGAGAGGATCGAAAAGAATAGAATCACTCAGGGTGCACACCCCCCTATACTTAGGACAAAGTACGTCCTAAGTATAGAAGACTGTCTACAAGGGGCGGCACCTTTTCGGTAGATGAAGAAGATAGAAGAGGAAAAGAAGAAAAGAAGAAAAGAAGAAAATAAATCGGAAGATGGCAGAAGATAGAGAAGGATATACACATCACTCCCCCTATACTTAGGGTAAAAGAAGCCCTAAGTATAGGCGACAACAGGAGTGATCAGGCGGATGAAGAAAGAACACCCAACTCATCTACCCCTCCTATACGTAGGACAAAGTACGTCCTAAGTAAGGCAAACACGAGAAATGGGTAGACGAGCAAAAACGGGAGATGGAAAGAGAGTCACAAGATAGAATTTACAACATAAATGGGTGATCATCAGAAGGTGGAAAGCAAACCTTCTTGCGGGACCGCTGAGGGATAGATCGGATATGGTGTATGTCGACATCGGGGTCCACAGTGGACGGAGGCCAATCAGGGTCGACACGGTGGAGGCCCTCAGTGGAATCAAAACGGAAAGGGACGAACTGATCGATGGAAGCAGTATGGCTCGATTCTCCCTTGGTGGTCCTATGGTGTGAAGGCACAGACTGGTGAGTGGAAGAAGTACGACTAGGTCCGGCCTTAGAAGTCTCGCCGATATCAAAGTGAAATGGGACAAACTCATCATCCTCGGAAGAAGTGTATTCGGAGTCGTCCTGCGAGTCCTCGTCCAGGTCAAAATCAAAAGGAACGAAATCATCTGTGGAAGTATACGAACTCAGATCGTCCTCAAGACTCTCACCTGAATCCTTGTCTTCAACAAGAGGTCTGAATTAATCAAAATAAGTAGCAGCATCATAACCGACCTCAATCATCTTGACCTGTGAAGGGCCAGGAACAGATTTATCAGTGGAAGTAGTCAAACTAGGTCCGTCCTGTCTAGTCTTACTCAAGTCATCTGTTGCCTTATGAGGTCTCTCAAATTAATGGGCAACATCATAAACATCCTCAATTATCTTATCATCTGCCCCCTGCTCAAATGGTTCAATCACATAAATACTCTGGATTTCATCAACACATCGCCACACACCAGGAGGAGGATCAGTGAGGTCCATGCTTTCTGACTTCCTCCCCTTTCGGGGGATCCGTCGGGTCTCATCAGGGATCGCTAAGGAAGTATCTCTAGTATCATCAGGTAGGTCACAGGCCTCAGAGTCAGCTATAATCGGTGAAGGTGCATCAGGTGCAGGTCTCTGGTCAAATGTGGGTGCGGTGATCGACACTTCGTTCCCGTCAACAGGACGGAAACGAACCTCTCCTGATCCATAATCAATAACGACCCTCGCAGAGGCGAGGAATGGTCGTCCCAGGATGATTGGAGATGGCTCCCCTGTGGAGTTCTCCATGGGCAACACGACAAAATCAATATGGTGGCTCGTGCCCTGAATAGAAATGACGGCGTTTTCAAGGATACCCTTCGGCCTCTTGATTGATCCATCAGCAAACTGAACGATCATCCTGGTCTTCTTGAGAGGCCCTAAGTGAAGAGACTGTACCAGCGAGAAGGGTAATATGCTAATAGATGCACCGCCGTCTAGGAGAGTGCGATCACAAGTATGGTCAGAGATGGTGCAAGTGATGAAAGGTGTAGCTGTGTTCTTCCTCTTGGGAATGGGACGGTGTGTGATGGCGAGGGCAGTGGCCATGGTCAGAATATGACGCTCAGATCTGCTCCTCCGCTTTCTCTTCTTGGGAAGAGGAGCAGATAATTGGGTCATGGCCTGCTGAAGTGGGGCACGGATAATCTCATGAATGGCAGCCACCACTTCGGGTTCAGATAACATCTTTTTGAATTTTTGGACTTCCTCCATACAAGGGAGGAAGTCGGAATCAGCATATACACGAGGCATGCCAAGAGCAGTCTGTACAGTGGCATCCTCGGGGTCAAAGGTGGGACCGGATGTGAATGGGTGTGTGGTCCAGGGTTCTGGCAAGTGGACTCTCTCCTCAAAATCTTGATCAACCAAGTGTCTCCCAAAATCTTTTTGGATTTTTAAATTTTTCTCATTTTTTTGTATTTTTGGCGATTGCAAGCTCCCATGATCACCTACAAGTGAAGCCGTATTCCCGACGAAAGGAGCATTAATCTGATTCTTCCTCAAGAAAGCAATATCATCATTCATCAAATCAATGCGCTTTGTCATCCGATTCAAGATATCACTTATAGAGATCGAGGGAGGTGACTCCATCAGGTCAAACTCGGGTGGATGTGAAGGTGGAGGTGGGTAAAAGTCCGAAGTCTGATAAAGTGGATGAGGCGGGTATGTACAAAAATCAGAAAAAATAGGAGTAGGATCCTCCTGATAAAAGTGAGGTGGATCGGCTGGAGCGAGCGAGGGGTCCGCAAAGTCCGGATAAAATGCACTCCAGGGATCCATCTCGAAAACAAAAGGAAATGATCGGGAGAGCACGATGGTCAAATCAAAAGAGTAAAGAAGAAGGCGCAAATGCGCAGGTATGATCTAGGACACACACACAAAACAATCACAAGCAAAAATGAAACAAGACAAACCCTCAATTCACCTACTCAACTCGGTAGAGACCGCAAAGAGCGGTCTTTTTATCTTGTCGGTTTTAGAGTTAGGTGAGAAGTCAAAGAATTTCACACACACTTAGGGGCTTGATGGGATTTGGGCACTAATCCTTAAGGTGTGCGCGAGCAAATAAAAGCGAAGACAATGAGGAGATTACTCGCCCCAAGACAAGATTTTTCTTTTTGATCGGTTTTAGGGTCAAGTAAAATTAGCAGTCCCAATTTTATTGATTATCACTTTTTTGGATTTTTAATAAGAAATGCACGATCCTATCGGGGATTCAATTCCTTTGAGCACCTACGTTAGCAAAATCAGAGGGAGAGTCGGAAAAGCAATGCAAGCGTCAAATCAATGATGGATGCTAAAGCGTAAATGCTCACCTTGCCTCCAGCACTCTACATGCAAGGATGCTCGGCAGAATTGAAACCTATCTATATGCAAATGCAAGCCGATGAAATCGCCCTAAGTTTCAGAAATTGCTATTATCGTGAAGAACCACAAGCTGACCACCAATCCTCAACCCTAGAGTCCGGTCTAGGCTCACCCCTCCTCTGCTCAACAAATTGAGGGTAGGAGAAAGCGCTTTGCAGGGAGAGCTCGCGGCGCGACGGATCGAAGATGATGAATCAACTGTTTAAATTTGACTAAGTCCAAACGAGACTATAGGTGCATGCAAAGGTATTAGGTGTTTGGCCTTAATCTATCGTAAACAATCCTAAAAGCTAAGGGCTCAATCACACAAAAGAAATAAAATCGAAAAACAAAACAAAATAAAAGTATGCGAGAAAAGCCGACAAAAACCGCGACAAGCCCCCAAGTGAACAATCACTTGGAAATTAGGCTCAAGAGTCCAAGTCCGGGGGTACCTGTATTATTACAAATTAAGAGTCTCTCACTCACTTAAATTACAAAACACAATGCAAGAAAATAAATGCTAAGAAATTGTCCTGCAAAATCCTCCAAGTTCTTCTTCGTGCTCAGCTAGAGCCGCTTCACGTGGGTGCCAAGGTGCTCCAAGAGGGGCTCCTCCCTCGATCCACGTACCTCGCACGGAATCCAAACAAGGAGATAGGTTAGACAATTCCAAAGATATATCAAAAATAATGCAAAATAAAACAAGCAGAAATAAAAGCCGCAAAGGTAGACAAATGGTCACAACACAAAACAAAAACTCGAACTACGTGTTGTTGCTCCCCGGCAACGGCGCCATTTGATAAACTCGAAAATCGATGCGGTTATATCGACTCACAAGGCGAGTCAACAGTCGGTGTTTGACCACACAAATTCCGAAATTAATCAACAATTAACCCACACTAAAGATCAACAAATTAGAACTAATGTGGAGTTAAAATTTATTTTTAACTCTGCACAAATGGTGTATAGTGACAAGTATGCAGAGAGTTCGAACACTGGGAGCAGACAGGTAGAACGGGGCACAAGTGCTCAAAAATGTGTGAGTTGTGATCAAATGCCTATTATGCTATTTTTTTCTGTGGGTTTTTGATTTTATATTTTTTTTATTTAATTTTTAATTTTATATTTTTGTATTTCGATTTTTAATTTACTGATTTTTATATTTTCTTTTTATATTTTATATTTTTTATTTTCTTTTTCAATATTGGAATATAAAAGCAATGTAATAAAAGGCAAGTTCAAGTATTTGTAAAAATAGATAAAAATACTCAAAAATAAGCAAATGAAGTCTTTTTGGTCTTTTTATGCTTTTTTACTGTTTTTGTGATTTTTGGGTAATTTTTAGAATGTTTTTGGTATTTTTAATTAGCAAAATAAAGAAAACAGTGAAGAAAATACAAGGCTGAAACTAAAATGGAGAAATAAAATAGCAAACAGTAACAAAAATTCTCCAAATTAATTTTCACTTAAAGATAATAAAACAAAGAAAATTCAGGAAAAGAAAACACTATTTTTGGATTTTTTATGAATTTTATAAATTTTTATAAAGGTTTCTAGAGTTTTGCAATTTTTAGGAGTTTGGTTTTGTATTTTTTAATGATTTTTGGATGGGAGTTAAAACAAACTAAAATACACAATATATAATTTTTTGGGATTTTTCTGGAGTGTTTTTATATTTTTTTGGTATTTTGTAATGCAAACAGTGCTGAAAGTGGCTATTTTTGATTTTTAATAAATATAAAAATGTGATAATTACGAAAAATAAAAATATGACATAAGTCTACAATGCAACAGGAAGTTTAATGCAATTTTTATGGATTTTTTAGTGATTTATAGACGCATGCAAAAAATACAAGCAACAAAAAGAAAAACCATATTCGCAGGGGCATTTATGTAATACGTGATAAGTGTGAGGGCTAAAATGAAATTTGGCCAGGAATTATAATATGCAAGCATCAACTTAATGGACCAGACATAAATACTCAAGGTTGTGAGCCCTTCCCTGCAAAATAACCACAACACACGCGCATAGCACGCGCCTGGCGGGGGCCTCTATGTAAATATTCAAAAGTCGAGGCTTGAGCATGCAATTCTCCCACAAAATATATACTGAACAAAATATTATCTGGACTAAAAAGTAATAACAAAATGCCCAAACGACTGTCCCGCAAAATCGCCAAGCACCACGTGCACAGCACATGGCTGGCGGGGCTATAATTGCAATATCACAAAACTTAGGGGGCAAGTTCGCAAATTTTACCAAAAATAAAACACAGCAGAGGAAAGTTCTGACTTGAAACACTAAATACAAAAAGCACTGGGGATAGTTCGCAATTTACCCAGACAAAAGGGGGCATCCAACGGCTGTGCGCATATCACTTAAACACGTGGCGAGTGCCTGAGCCACGATGCCCCTTCGCAATCGGCGACCCAGATCATATGCTGCTGGCTAATCCGATGGCCGTCAACATGCGGAATCCAATGGCCGTGATCAAAAGGGGAGGAGGGGAAATCAACGGCAGCTGTAGCGTGCCCCCCTCCCCCTTATTTCGTTCTTGCCCAGGCGCGCGCAGGTGGCGACGGCGGCGGCGCGCGGCTTCGTCCCCGGCGACCTTCAACCAAAAACGAGCCCCCAGCGCGGCTCTCCAGCACCTGGACCTGCAAATGAAGCGCAAAAACCGACAGTGAACGGTTCCATGTGCTAATGTGGTGGTTGGAAAGCGTGGATGGTGGGAATGAAGCTCGTCGGAGCTTGCTCCGGCGAGATGGCCGTGTGGTACTGGATTCGAGTAAATCGAAAGGACTGAGTGTAGGGATTAATCCTAGGTCTAATACAACTCAGAAAATGCAAGAAAATAGCAAGAAAACGTGACCTCAAGGGTATGAGACCCGAGATATGAACCTCACGGCCGTTGGCCGGAGATGAGGGTGGAGACCGCTGCACGACCACCAAACCACGCCGCGAGGAGGTTGGAGAAGCTCCTGTCACCAGCTTCGATCCAGAACACACCCAATGGAATGAAGAGGACGGCCAAAAAGGGTTCAAAGTTCAAATGGGGCTTTTGGGGGTTATTTGAAAAGTTGGTCGACGGGGCACATTGATCGAGGCGCAACGGGAAGAGCAGTGATGCTCTCCCCGAAAAAATCCTAGGGCGAGGTAGACGGATCATAGATGATCAACTTTGCAGAAGAAATCACCCTCAAATAGTGAAAGACGTAGCCACGAAAAAATCGAGAAGATGGCTACTCACTCATATCCGGCGGTCTGTGACCAGGGTCACAGAGTTGACCCATGGTCAACGGATGGCGTGGCCTGATTGGGCCACGTCATCCGCAAAAAGACAAACACTTAAATAGATACCTTGTAAATTAAATAAAAAATAGTAAATGATCAAATTAATTTTAAGTTATTTAATAAAAAATATTTATTATTTTATAAAGTATTTTATTCCGATTTTTAATTATTTTTATGAGTTATATTTTTACAAATTACCTTTTTAACCCTATATAGGTATAATATCTATATACTATATTCTTTTATTTTTATTTTGAGTAATTGAATTTTATTATTTTCATTTAATATTTTATAAAATTATAGAATACTTTTATATACATAAATATATTTTTATTTTATTTTTCTGACATGTTTTGTATATTTAATAAAATACAAGTGTATTTTGTATAGGTATATATATATAGGTAATGTACCTATGTATTGAATATATACAAGTATTTTTATTTGTATTTTAATTATGTTTTTATTCTGATTTTAATACACATAATTATTATAAGTAATATTTACAACATTATAAAAATATAAAATTATAAAAATAATAAATAAATAATAAATTGATTATTTTAATATGTACAAGTATACAATGTGGGTCCAAAAGTCAACTTTCAAACCGCAGCTCCGCCAAATGCGAAACCACTGCCATTGGATAGATTATTTTATTCTATATACAATTAACGGTGAGTTTGCTACATTTGGAGTTGTCAGTTATGAGATACGGGTCTGGAAAGTTGGGATTTTGGATTCTTATTCAGACCATATCTTTTTGTCTGTACATGACTTTTCTGTGAAATCAATTTTGTATTTTTCTTTATTAATTTATCTACAACTTTCATGTACAAAGTTTCTTTATTTGATGTATAAAAAGTGGAACCAAAAATAGGTTCTAAAATGAATAAAGAATGAATAAAAAGTATAGGTATTTTATCTGTATTTTGGCCCTTATCTCCCCCTACTTTATTCCTTGTCGACCTATTCATCAAGATGCCTAGGTCTCGGGGTTTTGGGTCATAAAATATTTACAATATTTTATTCTTTTTCTTTTCTTTTCTTTATTCTATAATTTTGGCTTTAAAAACCGCATTTTATACAATATTTACACATATATGCATGAATGCTAAAATGCCTATATTAAGCCTATTTACACGCATTTACTAGGGTTTTTAAGGCCAAAATGATAGAAAAAAGATGATGAAACGTGGATTCATCAATATAGATGAAGTATTTAAGTCAGATGAAAGATATCCATCATCAGAGTTATCCTCAGAGGAATGGTATTTGAAAGTGGACATACTCCAAAATTCATGTCTTTTTGTTTCTTCAGTTGTTTCCTCAGAATTCGTTCCTTCTTGGGGTCAATTGGTTTGTCCTTGGATGAATGCTCAGAAGCACCGGTCTCAGTCAGCTCATATGAAATAATTCTAGTGTACTTGAAGAGGGCAGGAGCATCAGCTTTGGATGAATAGTAGTTTGGAACGGGAGTTGTCCAATGAGAATTGAATTTTGGATCCTTGCGAAGATATGGCTTAGGGCTGCCGAACAGACTTCACTCATGTAGACCACCTTTTCCGGACCTGATGAGGGATCATCAGCTGATTCCTCTTCCGAAAGGTCAAAGGTGACTCTCTTTTTATTTCGTGAAGGTGTTGGTTCACTTGAGTATCCAGATAAATAGCCATTGAAATTCTCCTAAGTCGGTTTTCGTTTTGTTTGTTAATTCTTGGTCTTCTGAATGTTGGTGCACTCTTGATTTGGGATGATTTGGTCCAAGTATTCAGAGAATGTTGCTCCAGGGTGCGACCATGCATATGTCTCAGGATCATAGTAGAAGGATTTGTCTACTTTGAGATCCGCGGGAATTGAAATACCGGGTAGACTCACTAAACCAATAGTCTCATCAACAACCGTTATCTCAGGTATAGCATCGGGGTAGGGCTCTTCTACCGTTTCATGGTTGCGGCTGTCGGGGACTTCATGGGTTGTCTCAGAAAATCGTGGTTCCTTAAAGACAGGGTCAGATCTAAGTGCTTCCAATGTTGTGAAATTGATTTCCCGAGTCTCACAATCAATAATTGCCTTAGCCAATGCCAAGAATGGCTTTCCAAGAATGATTGGAGACTGGGTGAATTCTCCTTGATGCTCAATATCAATGATCGCGAATTCTACTTTGAGCGGAGCACCTTGGAATTTCATGATGACAGAAATGATTCCTCTCGGCCGCTTTACCGATCGGTCCGCCAATTGAACAATCTCTCGTAATTTCCTGATCGGTCTTAGTTTGAGTTCGTGAAATACATAGCTCGGGAGGATATTGATCGGTGAATCGTCATCAATCCGAGCATGGGTGAAAATCGTGTCTTTGATTACACATTCAAATCTGGGCATCCGCTTTACTATGCGGCTCTTGGTTTTTCTCCTTAACACCAAGGAGGAGGACATTGACAAGATATGTCTTTCAGTCTTTGTTCTAATCCTGTCCGACTTTTTCTTAGTTAATTTTTCTATTAAAAATCTTTTAAGGTCGGGAAAGTGTTCAATGGCCTGTAGAAAGGGAAGTTCAAAAATCAATTTCTTTCCTAGTGCTTCCCGTATAGTTGGATCCAAATTCCTCAGATCGTCTTCAGTCTCAATTTTTATGAAATTTTCTGGATTTTCAATTTTTTGTGGTTTCAAATATTTCCATTTTTTGGTATTTTCTGTGTGATGTGGGGGTGTGGTGTGTTCTTTAGATGAGCAGGGGTTTTGGTGTTCAGGGTGATGGTCAGCGGCATAGTCATTTCTAGGGAAATAATATGCAGAAGTGATATTGTCAGAATCGTCCCTAGGTCCCTGAATATCCTGAAAATTTTCAATCTCAGATCCAGTCATTTCCTCATTCATTTTACTGTCCGAGCCACCATAGAATGTGATTAGTCGATCGGTGAATTTTTGAAATCTATCCTCTATTGAATTGAATCTCTTATTTATCCTCGAAATATCATCCTCAAAATTCGGTTCATGATCAATCATGGGAGTACTCGGTGTGTGTTCGATAATTTCATCTTCCATTTTCTCGTTTGTGATGAAAGGAGAATTTCTTGGAATATCTAATATATGATCATTAATTTCAGAAAATATCTCCTCAAAAATAATGGAAGGAGGCTGCTCATATGGTCTAGGAATGTGTATTTGATCTGAGTGGAGTGCAATCCTTTGATCATGATTGGTCAGACCTTGATATGGTGGAGTCAGCATACATGGTTTGTGTTTCTAGGAGGTCAGTCCAGTCCTCTGTATGAGTATCATGTCTAACGAGGGGTCCATCATGGTCAATCCAATGCCGATGATCATTCAGTGCATGTCTTTCCATCTGGGTTTGGTTTCTCTACCAGTCATGAGACTCAAAGAGGTTTTGATTTTGAAATGTTTCATTGGAGAGAAACTGAGAATAAGGCGGTTCAGTCCAAGATGGTAGGTGGTTATGTGTGGCTGGATGATTTGAGTAAGAATTCAATGAGGAGGCAGAATTTATCTGCGGGTGGAAGTCTCCTGTAAATGTTAGAGGATTATTGAAAGAAGAGGATTTAGTAGATTTGGGCCTAACCGAAACAAATTCATTTTCGTAGTATAGCTCTGATGGGTTTTCAGATAGATGTTCGGTCATTTTTGAAAGGAATGGGGGGTTGGATCTGCAAGGGTTTTTGGACAAGAGTTCCATTATCAATAAGAGAGTTAATTGCACGGAATAGTCAAGAGAAATTTTATCAAACATGCGGCTATTGATCTTCGATATCGGTTCACACACACCAATGCAAACACGATTCAAACCCCAGGTTCACCAACTCAACTCAAAGTGAAGACCGTGAAGGTTCGGTCAATTATCTTGTCAATTTTAGAGTTTGGTGATAATACAATATATCAGAGCGATTAAAGCGAGTTGTTAGGAACCCAAGGCTCTCAGGA
The DNA here is from genome assembly GCA_037367405.1 of Ottelia alismoides. Lineage (NCBI taxonomy): Eukaryota > Viridiplantae > Streptophyta > Magnoliopsida > Alismatales > Hydrocharitaceae > Ottelia > Ottelia alismoides. Next base: position 490,052 of record JAZKJV010008172.1, on the reverse strand, counting down.
GACTAACCTATCCCAAATTAGATCTTTCCCAGCCAGTATGAATTGTGGACCGTTTACCGGCTACCCGATCAACTCAATCTGTTAAGGACGTCACGGGCCGCTTTACCGGCTACCGAAGAGATCCTCACTGGAGAACGACTAACTCAAGATAGTAGTCTGAAAAGAGTTAGGGCGCAGCTCTATCCTAGTGTGCGGGTCGCTCTCTCGCTTAAGCAAACAAAACAATGACGGGGTTGCTCTCCCGAAAAAATTCTTGATTTTATGGGTTCTTAAGATCGGCTATATTTAGCAGTCCCAATTTTAATTAGGTGATCACTGGAGAATTTAGATGAGCACAAATACACGTCTACCGTCTAGTCCCAATTTCCTTTAGAATTATGTGATAAAACAAGAGGGAGAAATTCGGAAAAGCCGATGCACGCAGAAAACTATGATGAATGCTCAGTTAGAAGACTTATAGTGAATCCTCGCAATCTCTATGTGGGATGCTAGACAGAATTGAAAAATTATTCTAAATGAATGTAAGCCGATGAAAAAACCGAACCTAAGCAGAAAGTTCTATTAGCGAGGAAGAATTGAGTTAAATTTTGCTAAGTTGAACGATCTATGTGCGTCTCGATTAATGTGCAGTATGGCTTAAGATCCTACGAGCACAATCAAAAAATAAAAATGCTCTGAGAGCCGTATGTGCAAGTTTATCCTAATCGCCACTCAAGTCGGGCCCCACCCTCACCGGAGAGTGAAACAGGCCACGACACACCACAAGGAGAGTTCAAAGTCTTTTTACACACGCAAGAGTCCAAACGGACACCACTATAAATGAGCAGAAATTGAAATTTGCAAAAATTAAAAACCTAGACTCTACACTCTCTCATGACTCAACTCGATCTTAAATTTAATTTTGGATTTTCGGAAGTTGGTGAAGATGCGTCGATTTCTTGAAAAATCGCTCCACGTGCGCAGGGCACCTCGCATTAAAAATAAGAGAGAAGATGTAAGAGAGTGAATCAAAAAATAATCAAAAATAAAATAAAAGAAATAAATGCTGAAAATAAATGCAGGAAATAAAATGGAATTTACAATGAGAAATTCGAGGGTCAGACTACCCGAATACGGAAAATTCGAACAAAAATTTTCAAAACACAAAACTAAGTTGTTTGCCTCCCCAGCAACGGCGCCATCTGACGTGTCCGATAATGCAGCGTTTAAGGAGTTGTTTTTAATTTTTCGTGAGTGAAAATCAATCTATCGTTCGTTGTAGGCGGCGATCGGAAACGATCAAGAAATAACCACAAATTTTATTCAATTTCAATCAAGTGGTTTTATGTTTATTTTACTTGGGCAAGTCCCAAGGTCGATCACAAGGAGGCAAAGGAACAACCTAGATTAATATCTGTCAAGAATCGTGTGTGGTTTTCGAGGCAGTCTTTTTTTTGAATTTTTAAATACAATATGAATTTTTTATGAATTTTTAAATGCAAATAGAATGATTTTCAATATTTAATTATAATAAATATTAAACCTACTTATTTTCAAGAAGTAAAATTATTTAAGATCTATCACTAGGTGATGGATCTTAGAAAAATCCTAGACCTCGAAAATGTGGGGTTGAATACCTATTAAAAATTAAATACTGAAATATGCAAAATGATTTTTACAAGGCAAATTATGCATGCAAATGCAAATCTTTTTGGGCACAATGTCAAGCACAATAATCTCTACAATGTGTGATTTTTTGGGGATTTTTTGGGCAATGGTTAATCAAATATAAATTCAAGAGCAATAAATGGGAAAATTATGCAAATTTCCATAGAATAATTGATTATTAATTAACCACTAATCACAAAAATATCCACAATATGTCAAGATGTAGACAATCAAATGACGAACATCATGCTATTTTTAGATAAATAAAATGATGGAAAACAAAGGTCTAAAATGAAGGAGAAATGCAGGGGTATAAATGCAATAAATAAATAAATAAAGATAATGCAGGGGGCTTGTGCGTAATTACTAATGAACAGGGGGATTCTTTAGCAAAATTTTCAAGAGTCACGTGCGGTACACGTGACCCAAGGATCAGCGGACTGGAGCGCAAATTCGGAGAAGCCCTGGGGTGTGACTTGCAATTTGCCCGCGGGGAACGTGCGGGGCACGTGACCCCTGGGCTGGCTGATGTAGTGCTGACGTCCCCCTCGGATGCATGTGCCTCGCACGTGCGCGAGGGGTCTCGGGACCGAGCCCCGGCGCGCGGTGGAGCAGAAGAAAGGGCGGCGAGAAGGGGCATTGCTCCAGTGTCAAAGCTTTGGCGGAAGGGACGCGGAGGAGGCGACCGAGCGTCTGGAAGAGGGCCGAGCTCCGGTGGGTGTTCTGCGTGGAGCAGTAGGCGGCGTTGACAAGGTTGAAGCAGCTCCTGGCGATTGGAGCTTTGTGCGTTGCTGATCAAGGTGGAGCAGCGAAGTGGTTGATGTCGGATGTTGATGGAGGCGGAGTCGTGGTCGACGAAGATGGCGATGGAGGTGCGGGAGGTGGGCTGAGTTGTCGAAGACGAAGGCGGAGTAGCGTCGTTGGCGGTTCAAGGAGAACGGAGGCGTGGTGGGTCGGCCAGGTGGATCGCGCGAGGAGGCGGCTGGGGCTTCGACGGGCGGTGGCACGCCGCACTCCTCTTTTCGGTGGTGCGCAGACGGTGCATGGCTGGGGAGTCGCGTGCTGGAGGGAGTGGCGGCGGAGTACGCCGCGGCTGGAGGACTACGCGCGGGGGCGTTCAGGCGGAAGGTGCGGACGCGAGCGCGGCGCTGGGCTGGCTGCAACCTCGCGCGGGTGGCGGGGGTGCGGGCGACGCCGCCCCCTGCTGCTATATTTTTTATTTTTTTTGTTTTTGTGATAAGCAATGTAAACAGTGAGTAAAGAATTTTTTTTGATTTTTTTTTGTATAAATCCGAAAAACGGGAGATAAAAAGGATGAAGAAAATTTATTTTTTTATTTTTTATTTTTTTAATCTTTTTAATGTTTCTATGCAAAACAAATGTTAGAAAATAAAAAGAGAAAAGAAAGAAAAAAATTATTTTTCTACAAATTGGAAAAACGAACGAGGATCCGGCGGACATGAGGGGTTCGAATTCTACTCTCCGACCACCGGGTGTGGTCGGAGTTGATAGATCGTGAGAGATAGAAATCGAACGCGTGGAGATCGAGAAAATGAGATGAAAAGTCGAGTCGGAGTGGATCAAAATCGTGATGAATTTTTTTTAGATCTAGAGAAATAAAAATGATGATGAAAGTAAAATAAATTCGACGATATAAATTACGATTAACTAAGATAAAATGCAAAGAAAAATGTGGATCTCACCTTAGGAGCGGAAAATAGACCGTGATCGCCTCGACAAGGCCGACTCGCTGTCACCGGACGGCTCGGAGGCTAGGCAACTTCCTCGACGAAATTTCTCTCAGAGATCGGGCTCCCCTCTCTAAAGATTGATCAAGTTGGAATGAGGGAGAAGGAGCCATATAGATAGAAAAGAGATGAAATTTGATTTTTGAATTTTTGATTAAAGAGATAAGGGGGATGAAAAGTTGAAATGAATTTTTTGAATTTTTTGGTGGAAGGGAGATGAAATTTGAAATGAAAATAAAAGAGAAATAAAACTAATTACAAAATTATCTAATTTTTTGAATTTTCGTCAGTTATTTAATTTGAATTAAAAATGTTATTTTTTTTATTTTTTTATGAAGGTTAATTAAAAATAGCAACTATATACATATAATACATACATATATGACATTATACACAAGGGTAAATGATGAAATTATCCCCTTTTTGTTTTTAAAGAATTTTAATTTTTTAAATTTTTATTTTTGTTTTAAAGAATTAGTGAGAATAATTTACAAATATATACAAATACAATATGCACAAAATACGCGGGAAAATTGCACAAACCACCCCAGAAAACCGACTTTTCAACCGTAACTCCAAAAATTATGAAAATACAGCCATTTTAAAGATAATTTAATTTCGAGTCCAATGGAAGTGAGATTGATTAAGTTTGAGCTCATATGGAGCCGGAATTTGTCTTTCAATTAGTGCTTAGTGGCTTTTTCCAAGTGTGGCTACTTTTATTCTGTACATGATTTAATTGTGCAATCAATTTTAGTAGTTAGAACACATTTTTTTACAACTTTGTTTTTGAATGTAATTTGATTTGAGGTCAATTAAGGTACAAATAAATTAGTGTCAGTTTTGTACAGATATATACAAAATAAGGGAGAACACATTTTTGGGATTTTTTTGGTTAAGGACCCTATCTCCCCTACTTTATTCCTGGTCGATCAGGTCAAGTCTTGACCTTCTCTCGGGTTCGGGTCAACCTCTATACAGTCTTCCTTTTTGTATTTTCTTTTTTTTTCTTTTTGTATTTTCTTTTCTTTATTTTTTTCTTTCTTTCTTTTTTTATTTATTTTAGGTTAAAATTAGTAAGAAATGTACAATATTTACACATATGCAAGTTAGTAAGAATATGGAGTTAGTGTCATATGCAGTTGTTTTATATAGGATTTTAAGCTAAAATAAAATGAATAAAAATGATGAATCTCGAATTCATCACTCTAAATCTCATTATTAATCTTAAATCCCTCAAAATCAACAGCATTTCTGCATCTATTCTGCATAATTAGCATTCATGCATGTTTTCATAAAGATTGCATTTTATCCATAATTTCTGCACAAAATAAGAAGCCAAAAATCCAAGCCACAGTTGACCTATAAATAGCCTAATTTCTCGAATTTTTAACTCCTTCTGCTAACTCCGAATGACACAAAACCACCTCCACTATGTACATATCACTGACAAGAATAAATAAAAAATACAAAAAAATAACTAACCCAGATAAGTGGACCAAAAACCCAAACTCTAGTTTCAGGATTTTCGGACTAAAAGCCGCATATCTTACCCATCCAGTGTCCGATTTCATCCTACTCACTTTTGAACTAATGCACATTCAATTACCTTAAAAACAAGATCCAGTTCAAGTGAATCGGAGCTCGTATGTGAAAGTTGGGTTTTGGGCCTCTTTTGTACATTATATATTTTAACGGTTTTTGACATGTATTTTATGTATATATTTTCTTAATTACTAAAAATCCAAAAAATTAGATTTAGATGTCTTTTATTTATCTTTGATTTCTCTATATTTTTCTGGAATTTTTTTCTTGTTTAAAAATGACAAAAATAGAAAACCCAAAATTCAAGGTATTCTATGTACATGGGATACCCCAAAAATTCACTTTTTACATTTGACCGATTTTGGCTTTGATTCTTAATGAAAGTTGTAGATCTCATCGAGACGAGCATTTTTCGTGAAGGAACTTTTTCGATCCGAGGTCGTTTACTATTTCTTTTCGATTTTACAAAACCTTTTTATTTTCATTTTTTCTGGTGCTGACACGTGGCAGCACCTGGTGCCGCCAGGTGTCAACATTTTTTGGGCGTTTTATATTTTTGTTTTTATAAAAAAAAATAAAAAGCCCACGCACGTACGTCGCACGTGCCCCCAAGCACATGCTCCGCACGTGCGGCGCGCCCCCTCTCTCTCACAACGCCACTACGTGGTGATCCCGCATCCATTCGATCATGGCCGATCGAACGGCTGTTGTAGATCATCCTCAACTATCTTCTTCCCCATTAACCTCGCAACCGACTGCCAACCTCGCACCGGCCGCTCCGCCTTTTGCCTCCGCATATCCCGCACCGGCCCAACACCCTCTGCAACCTCCGCCGCCTAACTCACCTCCCTCTCCTATTTAAGCACTCCGAGCCCCCACCTCGAACTCATCCGCCGATAGCATCTTCTCCAACTCCGGCGGTGGTGACAGAACTCGTGCGACCATTTTATCTCGGTGAGATCCAAGTTCTCTGAGCTTGTTGCAGTGCCACCCCCACCGGCGTACTGCTTCGCTCCAGGATTTCTTCCCGTCGAGCCTCTGTTCGTCAACGTCCACCACGATCGACATCGACTGCTTCATCTACGCTCCACTGCCGACTTCAACGCTCATCGTCAACGACTTCTCCACCGCATCGCGTCGTCTTCTTCGGCCATCTTCACCGCCATCTACGGTTACTTCATCGACAACGTCTCTTCATCAGCTACTCCAGAAGCTTCGAGCTTCCACGACGACTCCATCGACTTCATCCACGACAACGCCACCAACCTCGCCACCTCTTCATCGCATCACCAGAGCTCTGCCAGCCGCCTCGCTCCGCCGTGGCCGATCCACCAACGTACGTCGCCACCGGCCACTACAGGTGCCCCACCGTTGTCCACCTTTGCCACCACCTTGGCCGGTAAGCCTCGACCGGGCCCCCGCCACTCCGCCTTCGACTGCCAGGCGTTGGCCCGAGGTCCCCTTCATGACCATGGCGACTGCCTACGCCATCTCTTACCGTCCGTATTTTAAGAAAGGGAACACTACCACACCTCTTGTGAGTTTCTCCATATCTGACTATTCTTGTGATAACACTCTCCTTGACGGTGGTTCATCAATCAATGTAATACCCTTCTCTATGGTACTGTCTCTTCATCTTGGGCCTCTCAAGAAAACCAGGATGATAGTTCAATTTGCTGATGGATCTATCAAGAGGCGGAAGGGTATTCTAGAAAATGTTGTCATTTCTATTCAACGCATGAATTTTACTTCAGATTTTGTTGTAATGCCCATGGATACCTCCGCCCCTGTGGAGCACCCTCCAATCATCCTGGGATGGCCTTTCCTCGCCTCTGCAGGAGCCGTTATTGATTATGGCTCAGGAGAGATTCGCTTCCGTTCTGATGTCGGGAGCGATGTGTTGATCACTACACACACTACCGACCAGATACATGCATCCCATGAGAGCCCGCTTGTGTTAGCCAACCCCAAGGAATGTAACCTCGATTATGATATCAGAGATTCTTGTTATATGTTGGATGATAATGAAACCCTAGAATTCCTCTTGAAGGAGGAAGACTCGGAAAGCATAGAACTTGGAGTTCCCCCTTCTGATATGTGGAGATGTATTGATGACATCCGCGTAATTTACACCATAGACACCTTAGAGCGGAAGGCGGAATCTGAGACTAGACAGGACGGACATGATTTAACTACTTCCACTGATGAGTCCGTTCCTATTCACCCTGATTCATATGAGACCGATCAGGCCAAATTTGATTTGATTGTTTTTATAAAAGAATTTGGGCCTTTTGATAGAGATGATGATCCAGTAGAGGCTCGCCTGTCTGATATTGATCCTACTTTTTCGGATAATGATTTCGAGCCATTTTACTTTGATGTTTGCAAGACTTCTCAGGCCAGACATGACAATACTACTTCCAATAATCGGTTTAGGCCTGCACAATCTGAAACCGCTGAGGACACATTCTTGGTCGATCCTACTCAGTTCATATCTAATGATGATCCCAATATCGACCTACACCTTGTCAAATCCATACCTCAGCGGTCCTGCAAGAAGGTTCGTTTTCGACCTTCTTGACCTTTGTACATCCACTCCTCTTGTATATCCTTTCGTTTTACTCTATCTTCTCCCGTTTTATCATTCACCACTTTTCCGTGAGTGTATATGCTATACTTAGAATGTGCTTTATCCTAAGTATAGGGGGGTGAATGATTTGTGTTGTTCATATTCGTCCTGTTCATCACTCTTGTTGTTACATATACTTAGGGATACTCTACCCTAAGTATAGGGGGGTGATGTCGTTCATATCGTGTCTTTTTATTTTTTTTATTCCGTACATTCTCGTCATCGGTTTTCTCCTTTTGTACACTCTACTATACTTAGGATTACTTGATCCTAAGTATAGGGGGGATCACCATCTTCTCTTCTTTTTATATTTTCTTTTCACTTTTCTATACTTAGCACGAGTTATGTCTTCCTTTTTCACTCTCTGATCACTATGAGGACATAGTTCGAGCTAAGTATAGGGGGGTCGTATATATTGTATATACTTTAGACATAACTCGTACTTTTAAATACGTTTATTTGGGGGGTTGTGTGTATAGTTTGTAAAATCCACGTGCGTAAAAAAACAAACAAATAAAAAAACAAAAAAAATCAACAAAAAATCAACAAAAAAACACAAAAAAAATAAACAAAACAAAAACAAACAAAAAAAACAAACACAAAAAAAGAAAAAAAATCGTGTATATACTTGTATATATTTTACTAACCCTTTTCCCTTAAAAAATTTCAAAACCAAACATCTATAAAAATTTGCAAAATTCAAAAAAAAACTCCTTTCTTGCACATCTGCATAATTCCTCCAAAAAATCCATAAAAAGTTCAAAATTAGAAAATTGCTAAAAAAATGTGTGTTCTTTTCACATGTACATCATTCCTTTTCCCAAAAAAAAAAACTCTTTGCATTGTTCATATTTTGCATTTGCATGTGCATTTTCAGGATAGTATTGACATTTAAACTATGTCTTGAATAAAATTGAAGAATGGAGCTTAATTGGACCTTAATCCACCTAATTTTCAGAGGAACTTCACCGAGAAATAGGATTTTAGAAGCTTCAGGTCTTTGACTTAAATCTTTGAGTTCCACATGATAATGTGCAGCGTTTGACTCTTAGTGTCTAACCTGATCTCTTCATTCTGGGTATATCTCTGGAATAGGGAATCAATTTGTACTCTCGCACTATGCACTTATCTCAACTCAGACGGGATGTTATAATACTGTGTGAGTTTCTTTTCTGGTAGCGTGGAAATCTAAAGATCGGAGTATGGGTTGAAAAAAAAGCTTCGGAAAAGGGATGGACGGCTGGGCACAATTTTTTCTAAGATCCCAAAAAATGTACGGAAACAAAAAGATTCTATATTCGTAGGGGCACAACAAGATCCAAGCAGAACCACCAAAAATCCAAATACAAAGAAGCCACTACCAAATAAATATCTGACCAAAAAGGTCCAAGCTTCAAGAAAACCTGCAGATCTTGGTGGAGACTCGGCTACACTAGCCAGCTTCACAAGGAGAGGTGACTACACTGGCCACCCTCCAGTTCTATTCTCCTTCTTCTATCTTCTCCCCCAATTCGATTGTGAACATAACACGACAGACCTTAGAAGGAAATACCTGACTCCCCGAGGATGAATTACTGGAGAGGAGATTTGCATGGTAGTCCAGCATTCTGGATGGGAAGAGCTAAAATCTTTCACACACATGAGTCGATTGTTCAATGTTCATAGGGTGTGCTTGGGAAGAGGATTGATCTAAGATGACTTCTGAGCCGAAACTGTGACAATGATATGTAGAACTTGAAGGCTGTTGATTTTAAAATTCTAAGTCTCACAGAAGTTCCGACACACTAATAATCCAAAGATCCGACAGAGCTCCAAACTACAATTTCATGAAGATAAGTTCAATACTCAATGTTGTCCTACTTTCTTTATTTCCCTTTCTTTTTCTTTTTCTTCACTTATTCTTTCAAATAAGTGTTTGCTAAGGGACTAGCAAAGGTAAAGCATAGGGGGATGATGAATCTGCGATTCGTCATCTTTATTCATTTATTTTAGCTTAAAATCCCTTATAAAACACATGCATATGACACTAACTCCGTATTCTTACTAACTTGCATCTGTGTAAATATTGTACATTTCTTACTAATTTTAACCAAAAATAAATAAATAAAGAAAGAAAGGAAAAATAAAGAAAATAAAATAAAAAAAGAAAATAAAGAAAATAAAAAAAGGGAGACTGTATACAGGCTGACCCGAACCCCGAGAGAAGGTCAAGACTTGACCTGATCAACGAGGAATAAAGTAGGGGGAGATAGAGTCCTTAACCAAAAAAATCCAAAAAAATGTGTTCTCCCTTATTTTGTATATATCTGTACAAAACTGACACTAATTTATTTGTACCTTAATTGACCTCAAATCAAATTACATTCAAAATCAAAGTTGTAATTAAATGTATTCTACCTACTAAAATTGATTGCACAATTAAATCATGTACAGAATAAAAGTAGCCACACTTGGAAAAAGCCACTAAGCACTAATTGAAAGACCAATTCTGGCTCCATATGAGCTCAAACTGAATCAATCTCACTTCCATTGGACTTGAAATTAAATTATCTTCAAAATGGCTATATTTTCATAATTTTTGGAGTTGTGGTTGAAAAGTTGGTATTCTAGGGTGGTTTGTGCAATTTTCCCATGTATTTTGTGCATATTGTATTTGTATATATTTGTAAATTATTCTCACTAATTCTTTAAAACAAAAATAAAAATTAAAAAAAATTAAATTCTTTAAAAACAAAAAGGAGCTGATTTCGTCATTTACCCTTGTGTATAATGTCATATATTTATGAATTATATGTATATAGTTGCTATTTTTAATTAACCTTCATAAAAAATAAAAAAATAACATTTTTTAATTCAAATTCAATAAGTGACGAAAATTAAAAAAATAGATAATTTTGTAATTAGTTTCATTTTTCTTTTATTTTCAAATCAAATTTCATCTCCCTTCCACCAAAAAATTCAAAAAATTCATTTCAATTTTTCATCCCCCTTATCTCTTTAATCAAAAATTCAAATTTTAAATTTCATCTCTTTTCTATTTATATGGCTCCTTCTTCCTCATTCCAACTTGATCAATCTTTAGAGAGAGGAGCCCAATCTCCGAGAGAAATTTCGTCGAGGAAGTTGCCTAGCCTCTGAGCTGTCCGGTGACAGCGAGTCGGCCTTGTCGAGGCAATCACGGTCTATTTTCCGCTCCTAAGGTGAGATCCACATTTTTCTTCGCATTTTATCTTAGTTAATCGTAATTTAGATCGTCGCATTTATTTTATTTTCATCATCATTTTTATTTCTCTAGATTTAAAAAAAATCATCACGATTTTGATCCACTCCGACTCGACTTTTCATCTCATTTTCTTGATCTCCACGCGTTCGATTTCTATCTCTCACGATCTATCAACTCCGACCACACACGGTGGTCGGAGAGTCGGATTTGAACCCCTCATGTCCGCCGGATCCTCGTTCATTTTTCTGATTTGTAGATAAATAATTTTTTTTTCTTTCTTTTCTCTTTTTGTTTTCTAACATTTGTTTTGCAAAGAGACATTAAAAAGATTAAAAAAATAAAAAAAATAAATTTTCTTCATCCTTTTTATCTCCCGTTTTCCAGATTTATACAAAAAAAATAAAAAAAATTCTTTATTCGCTGTTTACATTGCTTATCACAAAAATAAAAAAAATAAAAAATATAGCAGCAGGGGGCGATGTCGCCCGCACCCCCGCCGCTCGCGCGAGGCTGCGGCCAGCCCAGCGCTGCGGTTGCGTCCGCGCCTTCCGCCTGAACGCCCCCGCGCGCAGTCCTCCAGCCGCGGCGTACTTCACCGCCACTCCCTCCACCACGCGACTCCACAGCCAAGCGTCGCCTGCGCACCACCGAGAAGAGGAGTGCGGCGCGCCGCCGCCCGTCGAAGCCCCAACCGCCTCCTCGCGCGATCCACCAAGCCGACCCACCGCGCCTCCGTCCGCCTTGCACCTCCGCGCCCGTGGCCCCGCTCCTCAACCGCCCAGCCGACCTCGCCTCCTTGCCGCTATCGCCGCCATGCCACTCGTGACTTCAGCACGCGGAGCAGCGCGCTCGAGCCGTACGTCCTCCACCGACGATCCGCTGCCCCTGCGTGAGGAGGAAGAGGAGGGGTGGCGCCCTTGTTGTTCCCCTTTGAGAACGAAGGAGACCAAAGCCCTAGGGATTCCTTGGATTTAATTTAAAAAAAGGGGAGAAATTACGGACCTAGCCCCAAAGCTTCTGAAAATTACAACTACGCCCCTGCCAGAGCCTGAAGCATATGACTTGCACATGTTATGTTGGAAAATTGCATCTTCAGCCCTTGAAAGTTTCAGATACTACAGAGACATCACCGCCTTCAATTTCGATCACATGATTATGGGTAATTTGCGAGATTCACTCTGAATTTATTTTTGTTATATTTCAGTCCAAAACCTTTGCATATTTACATTTTAGTCCCTGACTGCAGAACAATAATTTGCATGCTCTCTTCTATTGAAATAAACGTTTTTATTAGTCTAAAAATCTTGCAAAAATTGTGCTATGCTCCTGATGCGATTATCTTCTTATCATAAATTTTTCATTGCATTTTGTCTTCATTTATTATTATTAAAAAATCAAAAACATATCATTTTTCCTTGCTTGAAATTCAAAATTTCATAAAAATGTGAAAAATTGCTTAAAATTTTCAAAAAATTTAGAATAGTTCCCTTTCATTGTCTTTTAATTTCTGACCAATTTTCACGCATTGATTATTTAAAAAACCCAAAAAAATGAAAAATATCAAAATAATTCTAAAAATCATAAAAAAATCTACAAAAATCCAAAAAATGTGATTTCAGTTCTTCTTTGTAGATAATTGTTTCTAGTTTGTCTTAAAAATATTTGTTCAGGAGTTTTGGTACTTAAAATATTTTTAAGTTGCAAATTACTCCAGGTTGTGCACATTTTCTTATTTTCACGCTATTTGATTTTTAGAAAAATACAAAAATATCTGAAAATTCCACAAAAATTTTCAAAAAAATCAAAATTTTTAAAACCCAAAAATATTTTCTTTGCATTTTTCTGAGCATTTTTGGTATAATTGAAAATTGCAAAAAGAGTTGGTGTGCTTGTTCTTGAGTTTATTCATACTGTTCGTTATTTTTGAAAATTAAAAAAAAAGATTGAAAAATTAAAATCACTAAAAATTTGAAAATCAGAAAATACAATAAAAAATAGAAATAAATAAAAAGATTCAAAAAAATCACAAAAACCAAGGATAGTTGTCCTTTGATATTCCTGTTTTCTTTTAATTTATTTTAGATTAATTGAATAACCCTCGGGAATTGTAGCCTCCCTGAGTTCGATCGTGTCCGCTATACAGGTTAATAAGTAGCAAAAAATGAAAAAAAAATTTGTTGACACGGGTTTTTGGGGATAGAAACGACTCGACATATTATTTTTATCATTTATTTTCCAACCCCCAGAAAAACGTGCTCAACAAAATGGTGCCGTTGACGAGGGGTCTATTATGTGTTATTTTCCATCTTCCTCGGCGAGGTCCGATCCAGCAGGACCTGTTACAACCCACGACGACATCCTCACCATAATAGTTGTGGTTATTTCTTGACCGATTCTGATCGCCGCCTACAACGAACAACATTAATTAATTTCACGAACAAGATAAAAATAACCCCTTAACTCGGCAATTCCGGACCCGTCAGATGGAATGTGGAGATTTAATTGACAAAGAAAATGCTATTTTTGGATAAAACCAAACCAGATGGAAGGACATGCACTGAATGATCATCGGTATTGGATTGACCATAATAGACCCCTCGTCAGACATGATACTCATACAGAGGACTGGACTGACCCCCTAGAAACACATAAACCCTGTATGTTGACTCCACAATATCAAAGTATGACCAATCATGATCAAAGGATTGAACTCTACTCAGATCAATACACATGTCTGGACCATATGAGCAGCCTCTTTCCATAATTTGTGAGGAGAAATTTTCAGAAAATAATGAATATATATTGGATATTCCAAGAAATTCTCCTCTCATCACAAACGAGAAAATGGAAGATGAAATTATCAAACACACATCTACTGCTCCCATGATTGATCATGGACCGAATTTTGAGGATGATATTTCGAGATAAATAAGAGATTCAATTCAATGAGGATAGATTTCAAAAATTCGCCGACCGATTAATCGCATTCTATGGTGGCTCCGACAGTAAAATGAATGAGTAAATGATTGGATCTGAGATTGAAAATTCTGAGGATATTCAGGGACCTAAGGACAATTCTGATAATATCACTTCTGCATATTATTTCCCTAGAAATGACTATGTCGCTGACCATCACCCTGAACACACTAACCCCTACTCATATGAAGAACACACCACACCCCCACACCACACAGAAAATACCAAAAATGGAAATATTTGAAAACCACAAAAAATTGAAAATCCAGAAAATTTCATAAAAATTGAGACTGAAGACGATCTGAGGAATTTGGATCCAACTATACGGGAAAGCACTAGGAAAGAAATTGATTTTTGAACTTCCCTTTCTACAGGCCATTGAACACTTCCCCGACCTTAAAAGATTTTTAATGGAAAAATTAACTAAGAAAAAGTCGGGCAGGATTAGAACAAAGATCAAAAGACATATCTTGTCAATGGCCTCCTCCTTGGTATTGAGGAGAAAAACCAAGAGCCGCATAGTGAAGAGGTTGCCCAGATTTGACCGTGAAATCAAAGACACAATTTTCACCCATGCTTGGATTGATGACGATTCACCGATCAATATCCTCCCTACCTCTGTATTCTATGAACTCAAACTCGGACCGATTCGGAAGATACGAGAGATTGTTCAATTGGCGGACCGATCTATAAAGCGGCCGAGAGGAATCATTTCTTTCATCATGAAATTCCAAGGTGCTCCGTTCAAAGTAGAATTCACGATCATTGATATTGAGCATCAAGGAGAATTCACCCAGTCTCCAATCATTCTCGGAAAGCCGTTCTTAGCATTGGCTAAGGCAATTATTGATTGTGAGACTCGGGAAATCAATTTCACGGCATTGGAAGCACTTAGATCTGACCATATCTTTGAGGAACCACAATCTTCTGAGGCAACCCACGAAGTCCCCGACAATCGTAACCATGAAACGGTAGAAGAGCTCTACCCGCAGCCACACCTGATATAGCGGTTGTTGATGAGACTATTGGTTTAGAGAATCTCCCCCTGCTCCCTTCCCAGTCGCTCTCACCATGGAGAATCATGTATATGAATCATATGATCTGGAGACTTATGCATGGGCACACCCTGGGTCAACCTACTCTGACTACATGGATTATATCAACTCGACACAGGATTGCTCCAACATCGAATCAATTGAGAAAGAACATGCAGAGACTCTCCCCAGTATTTCAATTCCCCCAGATCTCAAAATAGACAAATCCTTCTTCTATGATCCTGAGACATATGCATGGTTAACCCAGGAGCAACATTCTCTGAATATCTTGACCAAATCATCCCAAATCGAGAGTGCTCAAACATTCGGGAGACTAAGAACAAGCACGCAGACCGAGCACCGACCAAGGAGAATTCCAATGGCTATTCATATGGATACTCAAGTGAACCGACACCTTCACGACGAAATAAAAAGAGAGTCACCTTTGACCTTTCGGAAGAGGAATCAGCTGATGATTCCTCATCAGGTCCGGAAAAGGTGGTCTACATGAGTGAAGTCTGTTCGGCAGCCCTAAAGCCATATCTTTGCAAGGATCCAAAATTCAATTCTCGTTGGACAACTCCCGTTCTGAACTACTACTCATCCAAAGCTGATGCTCCTCCCCTCTTCAAGTACACTGGAATTATTTCGTATGAGCTGACTGAGACCGGTGCTTCTGAGTATTCATCTGAGGACAAACCGATTGACCCCAAGAAGGAACGAATTCTGAGGAAATAACTGAAGAAACAAAAAGACATGAATGCTTGGAGTATGTCCACTTTCAAATACTATTCCTCTGAGGATAACTCTGATGATGGATATCTTTCATCTGACTCAAACACTTCATCTGTTATCCATCATGATTTTTCTGAGGATGACACTAATCATAGTTGGGAATCATATGCCTCATCTCCGACTCATCATTACGATCTCACACCGCAGGCTCACAAGAAGATCAGCTGAAAATCGCCTTAATCATCAGCAACCCACCCTCCCTCCCGACCACATCGGTCTCCTTGTACAGCTTCTTCCTCTACTTAGACCAAGGCCTAAGTATAGGGGGGGACCGATGCCATCTATACATACCATTCTTCTCCTATCTTCCGATCGATCCATTTCCACCCTTCTTCCATACTTAGGCTGACCAGAGCCTAAGTATAGGGGGAACCTACACCCACCTGTATATACTCTCAGCATTCACATATCCCTACCGCTTCATTTTTTTTTCATTTTTTTTCACTCCCTTACGCTTAGCCCAAGCTATGTTTTCTTTCTGCTTCTTGTGCTATGAGGACACAACACTCGCTAAGTATAGGGGCGTCTGTATATATACTTCGTATATATTTTACCCATATCTCGTACTTTTGTGTAAGTCTATATGTATTTACGAGGTGGGTAATCTTTCAAAAAAAACAACAAAAAAAGGTTTTGCTAGTAACACTGACTTTACCCAAAATTTTTGAAAAAAATAGCTTCTTATTTCATTTTTGCATTAAAAAAAAGAAAAGAAAACGTGTCTGCATTTCACACACCTGCACTTCATCCAGCATCACATGCATTTGCATATGTGAAAAGTCATTGGGTTCTGAATCCAATTATGAGTAGAAACCGAGAGTGGTCTAGACATGACCTTAATCCACCTAATTTTCAGAGGAACTTCACCGAGAAATAGGATTTTAAGAGCTTCAGGTCTTCTTGACTTAATTCTTCAAGTTCCACATGACAATGTGCAGAGTTTGACTCTTAGTGTCTAACCTGGTCTCTTCATTCTGGGTACAACTCTGGAATAGGGAATTAATTTGTACTCTCGCACTAAGCACTTAGCTCAACTCAGACGAGATGTTGGAAGACTGTGTGAGTCTCTTTTCTGGTAGCGTGGAAATCTAAAGACCGGAGTATGGGTTGAAATAAAGCTTCGGAAAAGGGATGGATGGCTGGGCACAACTTTTTCTAAGACCCCAAAAAATGTACGGAACAAAAAGATTCTATATCCGTAGGGGCACAACAAGATCCAAGAAGAACCTCCAAAAATTCCAAATACAAAGAAGCAACTACCAAATAAAATCCGACCAAAAAGGTCCAAGCTTCAAGAAACCTGCGGATCTTGGTGGAGACTCGACTACACTGGCCATCTTCACAAGGAGAGGTGACTACACTGGCTACCCTCCAGTTCTTTTCCCCTTTTCTAACTTCTCCCGCATTCGATTGTGAACACAGCGCGACAGACCTTAGAAGGAAATACCTGACTCCCCGAGGATGAGTTACTGGAGAGGAGAGGAGCATGGTAGTCCGGCATTCTGGATGGGAAGAGCTAAAACCCTTCACACACATGAGTCGGTTATTCAATGTTCATAGGATATACTTTGGGAAGAGGATTGATCTAAGTTGACTTCTGAGCCGAAACTGTGACAATGATGTGTAGAACTTGAGGGCTGTTGATTTTAAAATTCTAAGTCTCACAAAAGTTCCGTCACACTATTAATCCAAAGGTCGAGTCTAGTTTCATTTTCACCTTCAGCTCATGGTCTTGGTATGGAACCCAATCTCATTTCACTTCATGGCATTTCTTTTTGATGCTCAGAGACGAGCATGGTTTAAGTATAGGGGGATGATGAATCTCGAATTCATCACTCTAAGTCTCATTAATTAAGCTCAGATCCCTCAAAATCAACAGCATTTCTGCATCTATTCTGCATAATTAGCATTCATGCATGTTTTCATAAGAATTGCATTTTATCCATCATTTTTGCACAAAATAAGAAGCCAAAAATCCAAGCCAGAAATGACCTCTAACTAGCCTAATTTCCTGGATTTTTAACTCCTTCATACTCACTCCGAATGACACAAAACTAGCTCCACTGTGTACATATCACTAACAAGAATAAATGAAAAATACAAAAAAATCACTAACCCTGATAAGTGGACCAAAAACCCAAACCTTATTTTCAGGATTTTCGGACCAAAAGCCCTATATCTTCCCCATCCAGTGTCCGATTTGATCCTACTCACTTTTGGACTAATGCACATTCAATTACCTTCAAAACAAGACCAAGTTCAAGTGAATCGGAGCTCGTATGTGAAAGTTGGGTTTTGGGCCTCTTTTGTACATTGTATATTTTTGCGGTTTTTGACTCGTATTTTATGTATATGCTTTCTTAATTAATAAAAATCCAAAAAAGCTAGATTTAGATGTCTTTATTTATCTTTTATTTTTCCATATTTTTCTGGATTTTTTATCTTGTTTAAAAATGACAAAAAATAGAAAATCCAAAAAATCGAGGCATTCTATGTACATGGGATACCCCAAAAATTCACTTTGTACATTTGATCGATTTTGGTTTTGATGTCCTCATGAAATTTGTAAATCTCTTCGAGACAAGCATTTTTTGTGAAGAAACTTTTTTGATCCAAGGTCGTTTACTATTTCTTTTTTATTTTACAAAAGTTTTTTATTTTCGTTTTTTATGGTGCTGACACGTGGCGGCCCCAGAGGCCGCCACGTGTCATCGTTTTTTAGCCTTTTCTTTATTTCGTTTTTATAAAAAAAATAAAAAATAAAGATAAAATAAATTAACGGGTGCGCGTGCATCGCACGTGCCCCGCCTCCCTCCCAGTTGACCGCCACGTAGCACATATGTGGTCGTTCGATCAGCGCCGATCGAATGGTCGCTGACCCCTCGCCCTCAACCTCTGAATGGTCACCCTCGTCATATCCGCTTTCGTCGCAACGGCCAACCGCCCCGCCATCCTCGCAACCACCGGTCGCCTACCTGCTTCGTTATCTCCGCACCTTCCACCATCATCGACCACTCTCCTCTCTCTCCCCTATTTAAAGACCACCGTCGACATCCAGGAGACCCATCCGCCAGTTGAGGACGACTCTGGGGTGACAGACCGGAGCTCCGCTCGTCTACGGTGAGATCCGAGCTCCAAGCTCGTCGTAGCCCCACGATCGAGAGCTCCTCGGTTGTTGTTGCCCCTGCTCCGACCCTCGTGCCCGTTGAGCCTACGCTTCCACTAGAAATCGCCGCTCATCTTCTCCGACAAACCGCACCGACATTGACACCTCCGCCTCAACAACAACAACCTCCCTCGACGTCCACGTTCATCTCCATCAATGCAGCTCCTCCGGCCACTCTCCGCCTCGCATCTCCATCGCCTTTCGCTCGCCGGCCGCCCACGACAACGCCGACGCCAACGCTTCTTCACTGACTCATCCGCACTTCACCGCTTCGCGTCGTCTTCTCCGGGCTTCACCATCGACCTTGCCACCACCGCTCCTTCATCTCCTCCGCGAAGCCATCATCGTAACAACGCTTCGTCGTGCCCTCAGCCATCCAGCAGGCGTTTCTGCCACGAGCTCCATCAGTCGGGCCAGGTCCAGGTCCCGAGACCCTCCTCACGTGTTGTGCTCATGAGTGAGGGGACATCTTGCAAAGGAGCCCTCAGAAGTTCCCCCATTCTCAGAAGCTCCAGGGTCACGTGTTTGGCTCGTGACCACTGGTCAAATTGCAGAAGGCACCCCGGAGGATCGCATATTCGCACTACAGTCCGCCTCCAGAGGGCACGTGCCACGCATGTGCCCCTCTAGACATTTTACAGAATTCTGCCCCTAATTTTTGGTAATTACACTTACGTCCCCCTCTGCATTTTATTTATTTTATTACTATTTGCATTTGTACCCCCGTGTTCTCCCCCTGTCTTGCACCTTGTCTTGACATTATTTTATAGCATGATGATTGTTGCTTAATTCTCTAAATTTTGACATATCGTGGTTATTTTTATGATCATCGGTTAATTAATAATTAATTATTCTGTGGTAATCTACAAACATTTACCAATTTATGCTCTTAAAATTGCCCTTGATTAACCGTTGCTCTAAAAATCCCCGAAAAATCATATATTGTAGAGTTAATTTTGCTTGACATTATGCCCAAAAATACTTGCATTTGCATGCATGCTTTGCCTTGTAAAAATCATTTAGCATATTTCAGTATTTAATTTTTAGTAGGTATTAGACCCCACATTTTCGAGGTTTAGGATTTTTCTGAGATCCATCACCTAATGATAGATCTTAGATAATTTTATATCTTGAAAATAAGTAGGTTTAATATTTATTATAATTAAATATTGAAAATAATCTTGTTTGCATTCAAAAATTCATAAAAAAAATTCATATTGCATCCAAAAATTCCAAAAAAATTTACAATGCATTCATTTCATCATAATTTACATTGTGGCCAAGTTTCATATTTTTCGGACATCATTTGATCGAAGTTTACTTTTTAGTCCCTAAAATAGGTCAAAATTGCATCTTGCATCCCGTATTTGCATTAAAAATTCCAAAAATAGACCGCCTCAAAAACTGTGCACGAATCTTGATAGACATAAATCTAGGTTGTTCCTTTGCCTCCTTGTGATCGACCTTAGGACTTGCCCAAGTAAAATAAACATAAAACCACTCGATTAAAAATTGAATAATATTTGTAGTTATTTCTTGACCGATTCCGATCGCCGCCTACAACGAATGACGCATTATTCTTTAAGCACGAACAAGATAAAAACAACTTCTTAAACAAGCGTGATTCCGGACACGTCACGACATCATCACGTACTTAACCCTACGTGGTTGGACCTCCGCTGCGTTCAGCCTCCTTGGGCTGCCATTGCCCAATTGAGGCCATCACCTTGACGACCATCATCGCCTGGAGCTCAGGAGTTCATCCATAACCTCATGTATTACCCATTTCTCTCCCATTTTCCTGTTCGGTTCGATCTTGCACTCCACCTCCGCCGCACACTTACTTGCTTCGATCAGTTGGTCGGAGCCCCATTATCCAACTCCATCCGTTCAGATCGAACCTTCACCTCATCCCCCATCTCGCACCGCAGTCTGTCCACCCTTGAACTCGTCGCTTAGGTCGAGATTAAGGCTAAGATCTCCCTCTATCATCTGCGTTGGAGATCGACTCTCATCCATTGTCGCTTCTTTCCATTCTATCTTCTATAACTCCGACCGGAGTTTCGCCCTGAGTTTTAGCTTTGCATTATAGGTACCCTAGCACGCAAGGAACCCCTTTTTATCTCCAATTTGCTCAGGCGGAGCACCCCCAGGTGGCCGACCATTGCCACGACCATCCGGTCGTTTCCACCTCCATCAGACTCTCCATCCAGACGTTGTGCTTCCACGAAGCTGGTGGACCTCCTCGCTCTTCACTCGGGCCGTTAGATCTCCTCCTTCGCTCGATCAAAGTTCAATGAGGAGATGTTCTTCCAGCACCCTTCTCCTCCGTTGGATGACCCTCCTCCTGCCAAATCGTATCATAGCCACCAGATAGAAGGATGCGACAGCCGTTGGATCTGACGCATTCTGATTTATCTGACCGCACGTAGGGGACATACCCTGAACTGTCAGATCTACCAGCTAGTGATCAGGACCGTACACCATCGTCGCTTCAGAGCCCACCATGGGCCCTCACGCGTTCCGCACATGCCCTATGAAGAGTATTTTGCATTATCTATCCTGCACTTTTATGCTTTGTTATCTAGTCCCGTAAAAAAGTTATAGTTCATACATTTTGGAATTAGACCCCTATGTTTTCAGTATTTGCATTTTAGTCCAGTCTGTGTGAACTCACATGTAGCGTCACATTATCTTCTGGTACATATGAATTTTATACCCTGGATTTCTTGTATGTTTTGATTTGAATGAAAACTTTTTAGTATTTGCATGTATGCCCCTTTGAGCATGTGTCACGTGTATTGCACGTGTTTATCTGGCTATTATGCGATTTAGGTCTTAGGTTTTTAAGCGTGTTATTATTTGGCAGGAAACATTAGGATAATTGCAAATAGGTCCTTACTTGCTGTGTGTCTTTTTTTGAATCAAAAAATTACTAAATCAACTCCAAAAATTCCATAAAAATTACAATTAGCTCTTGCTAACACATAATATTTATGGTATTTTTTGTGAATTAATTTAGTGTTGTTTGATTATTTCTAAAAACCAAAAACACCTAAAATTTTTTTGCCTATTTTATAAAATACATAAAAACTTGTAAAATTATCTGAAAATTCCATAAAAATTCGTGTGTGCTTGTTTTTATGTGCTTTAATTTCAATACATTTTTTGTTGCATTATCTCTTATAAAGATTTTAAAAATTACAAATGACTCAAAAACTTATAAAAATCATTAAACTTCTAGAAAAATAAAAAAATAGGATTTCATTTTCTGTAGTTAGATATTTTTATTTACCTTCTCATAATATTGATATCCAAGAATTAGGACACTTTAAATTTTTTTTAACTTGTAATTTTGTCCTACTTGTGCATTGTTTAACTATTTAGTTAAAAATTGGAAAAACCCCATAAAATTCCCAAAAAATCTGAATATTCTAAAAACATAAAACGTTTTTATTTCTAATTTTTGAGCATTTTTAGTCTTAATAAAAGTTGTTGAAACTTGCTTTTGCCTTGATTGCTTGTTTGTTTTCTTATTTTGAAAATATAAAAAATTGCAAATTAAAAACCATAAAAATATGCTTTTTATTCTATGAATTGGACTACTTCGTACATTTCCGTACTCCTTGTGTTCGACCCTATTCTCTATACCATGTTCAATAAATAGTAAAGACCGCTAACATTGGATTTCATGCTTTGATTGATTTATTGATGTGGTCTTGATTTTTTTCTTATTGAGTCTGATGGCTGATTGGGGTCAACATGACCCGTGATTATTTTTGAAACTTAACCCTAATTGGCTAGTCACTCATCAGAATGGCACCGTTGCCGGGGAGCATGGCTTTGTAATATTTTCAGATTTCTGTTTATTTTTATCTATTTTATATAACCATTTTTCTGACATTCTCTCTACTTTGCTTTTTTGTGCGAGGGACCACCCGAGGACATTGCAGCTTTCGGTTGGAGTAACCACACCGAAGGAGGAGCAAGAGGACTACCAGATAGTAGTTATATAGAATAGAGTAGTTAGGTTTTCTTTTCAGCACATCATTATTGTTGTAATAATACAGGGATACTTAGACTCTTTCTTGGGCACTTGAGGCTTATCGAGGTCTGTTTCGCCGAGCACCGGTGTGCTCGGGGGAACTCACCGCGATTTTCGTCGATTTTGATTTCTCGCTTTTTATTTTCTATTTGATTCTCGAAGCTTTTGGCCCCTAGACTTAGGAATTTCTCTGATTGTGACGTAGATAATTAAGGCCCAACCCTAATATCTTGCCTTCACCTATAGATTCATAATTGGACCTTAATTAGAGATCATAATAAAAAGTTAATCTGATTGATTGAGAGGTCACTTTTTGCTAGAGGCAGTATACGGCGTGTGCAGGATCCGTTGCGGCGGACACCGATGGACATCGGAGACTGGACCTCGACCTCTCTCTCTGATTAGTTAGCTAGTGTTCTTCGCGATCTTAGAAATTGCTCGTCTAAGGTTGTTTTCTTCTTGCATCATTTAGATTAGTTTACATTTCTACCTTTAAATTTATGCACGGATTACCCTGCATGTAGAGTGCTGGCTATAAGTACGCATTTCTGACTTTGCATGCATCGTAAGTTATGATCGCGCATCAACTTTTTCGACTTCTCCCCCTGTTTTTGGACTTTAAACAATCAAGAGATCGAAAAGTTCATTAGGCGTTTGTTTGTTATTGAAAAAAATACCATAAAAAGAGATAACCATAAAATTGGGACTGCTAAACAAACTTGATCCTAAAAGACACCTCACTTAAAAATCTTTCTTTGGAGAGTCATCCCCTCATTGTTTTGTTTGCTTGCACGAGAGGGTGACCTGCACATTAGGCTAGATCCATACCTGAACTCTTGTTTGACTACTGGTCTTGGGGTTAGCCCTTTTCCAGTGAGGATCGCTCGGTCTTCGGTAAAGCAGGACGCGATATCCTTAACAGAGCGAGTTGATCGGGTAGCAGGTAAACGGTCCGTAACTTGTACTGGCTGGGAAAGATCTAGCTTTGGGATTGGGCTAGTCTCTTGGGAGCATCGGGTTCATACCAGCTCGTAGAATCACTCTGCAAGACTGAATTATCACCTAAATAAAATCGATAAGATAATCAATCGAGCCTTTACGGTCATCAGCTCAACATAACGTAGGTGAATTAGGGGTTTGATTGTTGATCTTGTTTGTTTCTAGATCCTATCCACATCTTCTTCCACATCACGATGATGGGCCAGAGGTCCCTTAGGCTGCCCCTGGCAGCACCGCTCTCGAGCACTCCGACCCACTCATCTAGGTAGGTTTGGGAGAACTTAGACCCGCTCTCCGAACCCGAGTTTGATTCCGCCATGTTCCCCCTCGACCACCCTTCTTCCAGTCCTGAGGTGCCCGAGAAGAGACCATCACAGATATTTATTCATTTGACAGCACATGAGATGGGGTCTTTTGCCTTTGTAGAGACTCAAGAGATGGCTAGCAATGAGGAGCACACCAATGGACAACCCTAGGGTTCGACGTACATTTTAGATCAAGGCATCATCAATAACACACTTCTAGCCCCCTGAAGACGATGCATGGACAGATTAGAGATCAGGGAGCTTTCATGGCAGAGGTTCACAAAGAGATGGCACAGATGCGATCCGATAGAGGAGAGTTGCACCGTGCAGGCAGTGGAGAGATCCCAGAGGTTGGAGGAGGAGATGGGGGACAACTAGAGGAGCTGCAGGAGCCAGCCAGACTAGCTAGACCAATGAGGGAGTTGCACAACCACAGTGCAACCTTTACACACCGTTGGATCCAGTTTCCGGTGATTCTGGGAGACTTCAAGCTCTCTCCCTAGACCATTCAGCTATTGCCCAAGTTCCATGGGCTTGCCACTGAGGAGCCGCATCTACACTTGTAGGAGTTTGAGATGATCTGCAGCAATGTCCATGACAGACTCGTGGACGAGGATACCATCATGATGATGGCATTTCCATTCTCCCTCGTAGACATAGTAGCCTACTGGCTGAAGCACATAGGGAGATTTGTGACTTCATGGGAGCAGCGCCGGACCGAGTACTTGAATAAGTACTATCCACTCGGTCGGACGAATGCAATGCAAGTATGATCAACAATTTCTCCATGATCCCCAACGAGTAGTTCCATGAGGCGTGGGATCAATTCCGTGAGCTCATCGACTGGTGTCCCCATCACGACATATCCAAGCCCAACCTAGTACAGAGCTTGTTCTGTGGGCTGACATAGGGGCTAGTTAATGCTTCTTGTGGGGGCTCGTATTTCACCAAAGATGAGGACCAGGTCTAGGCTATCTATGAGGAGATGGACGAGAATTATACAATGATGTCCCAGACCAGGCTCTACACTCAGGGAAAGCCCCCACCCCATGTCGTGTCCTATCAGAGGATAGCACGGTTTGATGCGGGTCCATCCACTTCTTCGTCAACAGCAGCAGCACAGGCAGCGTCTTCGACCGCTGACATGGGAATCATCAGCGAGAAGTTGGACCGTATTGAGATCATTGAGAAGAAGCAATGCTAGGGCATGACTCAGACAGATCATTTGGCACAGACCCTGAGTGACCTCAAGACCCAGATCATGTGTCTTCAAGAGGCACAGACAGCTTCTCAGCCCCGTCTCAGGTCACGGGCTGATCCTAGAAGCAGCAACTCATCCTAGCACTCCTCCCAGTATCGCCAGGTTCACCATATCCAGGAAAAGCTGTTCCAGCAGTTGCAGCACCAGTATTCTCAGCCACCACCATCTCTGGACACTCAGATGGTAGTGAACCAACAAGATCAGCCACTAACAGTTCTTCCCCCATCCCCATATGAGCAAGAGATGTTGATGGAAGTCAACGAGATTTGGTATGACCGGTAGCAGCCTGAAATCCATAGAGTTCATCTCGGATTCAGGTGGTCTACCGGAGGCGCCTCGTCCCAGCAGCAGCCTCCAGCTCAGGGTGGGCAGTCCAACCAACCTCATTAGCAGCCCCAATTCTACTACCAGCCACAACAACACTTTTAGTCGGGTCCTCATTCCTACTACCAGGGACAATAGTGGAGGCAGCACCAGCAGCATCCTCAACAGTATTCTCAACATACCCCTCATCAGTTCCAGCAGCCTCATTTCCAGCGAGGCAACTCATCTAGTTCTCATGGTCCAGCCTATGAGAACCCACCCCTTGATGATCTATCCTGCCTACTCTCAGACCAACATGCATTCTTTAGGCGGGAGATGGACGAGTTTCGCCAGGATATGAGGGAAATCATCAAGGGCAAGGCCGCCATACCCGCTCAGATTGAGCCCAACTCGAACAACCTAAAGATAAAGTTTGGGCAGATATAGTTCACAGAGACCACCAATCCTAGTGAATTATTAGGTGACATTGCTTCATATACATTTGATTCTGACTTTGTTACACTTAGGAGCAGTAGGGTGCCAGCCGGCGGTTCCTCGTTTGAGTGATGACACCACGAGGATCCAGGAGAACCAGATGAGGAAGATAGCGATGCTGATGCCGCTGACGATGTTGATGACGGTGGTACTCATGCCACCAAGGATGTTGATCTAGTCAACGGTACTAAGGCCCTTGTTTTTCTAGATGTAGATGGTGGTACTGACGCCACCAGATTACCAGATGCTGAGCCAGAGCGCGGTGCTGATGCCGTGAAGACAGATGCCGTGGGTGGTACTTATGCCACCATTTCTATTCCAGTTGTGTTTTCTCTAGTTTCTGTACCTTGAGACTATATGAAAACACCAAAAAAATAATAAAGGAAAGGTTTCTTCATCTTCGAGTCCATATGTGATGCATGACGATACTTATATGGAACCTATGCCTTCTCAGCAGAAGGAACCTCTTCCTAGCCCTCTATCTGAGGAGAGCTCAACCATCCCCTTCCCTCAAGCACTCTACTTGGTGAAGGGGAATAGAAAAGAAAAACCAAAAAAAGATCAGCAGTTAGAGTTCAGCCAGCAGATGATTGATAGATTCCATATCCAGCTGACTCCACATGAGGCACTTGAGCATATCCCTCTCTTCCATAAGAACTTGAGAGAGAAGATCATTATCCACAGGAAGAAGAGGAACCATCAGGAAGAAATCTATGTGATGACCCGTGCCGCCTGCTTCACTATTCAGAACCGTCTGCCACCAAGAGGCCAAACGCAGGAGCTCCCTATGTCAGATGCCACATTCATGAGCAGAGATTCGACCGTACTCTATTAGACAACGACTCTTCCATCAACCTCCTTCTGGCAGCCTTACTCGACCGGTTCAAGTTTGGCCCTCTTCAACAGAGCAGGACGGTCCTAAAGTTTGCTGATAGATCTATCAAGAGGCCGAAGGAGTTGTTGAAGGATGTGGTCATCACAATTCAGGGCCTGAAATTCCTCGTGAACTTCGTTGTGTTGGACATGGAGATCCCTGAATATGTGACCGATACCTGCATCATTCTAGGACATCCATTCTTGGCCACGGCCAAAGTGGTGTCCGACCATGATAGTGGGAAGGTCTACTTTCGCGTCGAGTGCAAGAGTATACAAATAGAGACGGTCGGTGAGACCAGAGCGTGAGACTCAGCTTGCTCAGAGCAGTTTAGTATTGCAGAGCAGACGATGGAGACAAAGAGCGATTTCCACCAGGAGTGCAACTTTGTGATCAATGATGATGAAGATGCTTGGTCTGATCCCATTTCACGAGCCCTTTTCTTACCTTGAGATGATGTGGATCCACAATTTCCAGCAGAGGAGAGTTCGAAGAGCACACTCTTGGCTGAGGATTCTTTTGAAGTTGACGACCGCGTTCACGACAACGAAGCAGATTTTGTGTCTTGTGATTCAGATTCAGATCCCTCGGATTCAGACATAGAGTTGGCAGAATTTGATGATTTATTACCCTGTCTGATTTCCACAGAGCCAGCAGCTAGGGTGGAGACCATGCCAACATCGTGTACAGATACACCAACAGGGTAGTCTTCACCAATTTTGCATGTTCAGCGAGAGTTCTCTCATTCGATCTGGTTGCATTCACTCAAACATTTCAGAGGCCAGATTTGCTAGCTCCCAGTTGTCCTGAACTGAAGCCTTTACGGCAGTCGTTGAAGCATAGGTTCCTTGCGGGAGAGCATGAGATGTACCCAGTCATTTTCTCAGCAGATTGACTGGAGAGCAAGAATCTCATTTGATGGAGGTTCTTGAAAGGAACCACAAGGTAATAGGATGGAGCGTAGATGATCTCCAGGGGATAATCCCGGCCATGTTCTCTGACGAGTCCGATAATGCCAAGTTAAGAATGTGTTTTTATCGTTCGGCTTAAAAAATGATTATTCGTGCATTGTAGGCGGCAATCGGAATCGGTCAAAAAAATACCAGAAATAATTTATTCAATTTTTAATCTCGTGGTTTTATATTTATTTTACTTGGGCAAGTCCCAAGGTCGATCACAAGGAGGCAAAGGAACAACCTAGAGAGATGTCTATCAAAGTTTGTGTTCGGTCTTCGAGGCGGTCTTCTTTTTTTAGAATTTTCAATGCAATAGAGGGTGCAAAGTGCAAATTCAGCCTATTTTAGGAACTAAAATGTAAATTACATTCAAACAATGTCCGAAAAATATGAAATTTGGCCACTATGTGAAATATGATGAAATGTATGTCTGTGATTTTTTTTGGAATTTTTGGATGCAATATGAATTTTTTTTTATTTTTAAATGCAAATAAAATGATTTTTAATATTTAATTATAATAAATATTAAACCTACTTATTTTCAAAAAATAAAATTATCTTAGATCTATCACTAGGTGATGAATCTCAGAAAAATCCTAAACCTTGAAAATGTGGGGCTTAATACCTATTAAAAATTAAATACTAAAGTATGCAAAATGATTTTTACAGACCAAAATATGTATGCAAATGCAAATCTTTTTGGGCAAAATGTCAAGCACAAATAATTCTATAATATGTGATTTTTCGGGGATTTTTTAGAGAAATGTTTAATCAACTATGAATTTCAGAGCAAGAAATGGGTAAAATATGCAAATTTCCACAGAACAATTATTTATTAATTAACCATCCATCACAAAAATACCAACAAAATGTCAAACAGTAGAGAATTAATTGACAAACAAAATGCTATTTTTGATTAATAAAATAATGCAGAGAAGATGTTCAAAACTGAGGGGGAACACAGGGGTCTGATTGCAATATAAATAAAATAAATAAATTAAGCAGGGGGCTTTTATGTAATTACCTATACCCTTGGGGATATCGTTGCAAAAATTCCAGAGGGGCACGTGCCACACACGTGCCCTCTCATCGATGGACTGGAGCGTAAATTGAGGGTCTTCGAGGGTGCTCTGTGCAATTTACCCACGGTCACCTGGGTAACGTTGGATGACGTCCCCCACGCACGGGCGAAGCGCATGCTGGGGTCTCGGGATGTGTGCCCGGTAGCGAAGGCGGTCTTCACGGAAGAGGAGGGGCCGCTTGGCCAAGGCGGTTGGGCGCGGCTAAGGGCCGATGCTCGACGGAGGAGTGGTCCGACGAGGAGGCTTCTGGCGTTGATGCGGGCCAAGCTGCTGTCGATGGCGGAAGGCTGAAGGCGTTGGCGGTCGGTGGCGAGACGGAGGTGGAGGCGCAGCTATCGGCTTTGGACAAGGAAGTCGGAGTAGGTGTGGTGTCGTAGCGTGAAGCGCCAGCAGGCGGAGGATCGTCGAGGATGCGAGTCGAAGGCGGAGAAGTGGCGGTGTTTGTTGATGATGAGGCATGAAGATGAACGTCTTTGGAGGCTCGACGATAAGCTCATAGTGGCGCTGCGACGAGGGGGTAGGGGGTTCCTCGGATCTCGCCGCTAATGGAGGCTTGCCGGCGCTGTCACCTCCTCGAGGCCCACCAAGGTGCAATTGGCGGATGAAGGCGAGATTCGGTCATGGAGGCGTTTTAATAAGGGGCGGTCACAGGCTGGAAGAGGAAGGGTATCGGGGAGGGTTTGGAGAGATTGGGATTGGAGATGGGGTGATTGAAGGTGCGAACATGGAAGGGGATCTACGGCGAGGTACGGCGGTGCGATTTCAATGCGGGATTTGAGGCGAAAACGCCGGGGATCGGCGGTCGAGGGATTCGCGAAGGCAGCGGAGATTTCTTTCCAAAGGGGGAGACCCTGAGGAAGACGAGCAGGGGCCGTCCGATCGGCCGAGATCGGACGGCCCTGCTTCGGCCACGTGGCGAAGAGATGGCAAAGGGCGCGGGGCGTACGTGCAGTGCGCGTGCGGGGGGCGGCACGTGCGCTGCGCGTGCGTGGCTTTTATTATTATTATTATTATTATTATTATTATTATTTATTATTAATTTTTTTTATAAAACGAATATTAAAAACCTCAAAAATAGCTGACTCGTGGCAGCACCAGGTGCTGCCACGTGTCAGCACCAGACAATTTGGAAAAAACAATCTTTTGTAAAATCAAAAATAAATAGCAAATGGCCTCGAATCGAAAAAGTTTCTTCAAGAAAGTTGCTTGTCTCGATGATATCTACAACTTTTATGAATACATCAAAACCAAAATCGATCATTTGCACAAAGTGGTATTTTTGGGGTATCCCATATACATAGAACACCTTGATTTTGGGGTTTTGTATTTTTTATGTCATTTTTAAAACAGATAAAAATCCGGAAAAAATATGGTAAAATCAAGATTAAATATTTACATATTAATCTAATTTTTTTGGATTTTTATTAATTGATAAATAAGTATATAAAATACTAGGTCAAAAAGCGCTAAAATACACAATGTAGAAAAGAGGTCCAAAAACCCAACTTTCACATATGAGTTCCAATTCACTTGAACATGGTCTTGTGTTGAAGGTAATTGAATGTACATTAGTTCAAAAGTGAGTAGGATTAAAACGGACACTGGATGAGGGAGATATGAGAGTTTTAGTCCAAAAATCCTGACATTAGGGTTTGGGTTTTTGGTCCACTTATTTGGGTTAGTTATTTTTTTTGTATTTTTCCTTTATTCTTGTTAGTGATATGTACATAGTGGAAGTGGGTTTGAGTCATTCGGAGTTAGCATGAATGAGTTAAAAATCTTTACAGGTCACTTTTGGCTTGGATTTTTTTTGCTTCTTATTTTGTGCAGAATTTTGTGCTAAAATGCAATTCTTATGAAATCATGCACTAATGCTAATTATGCAGAATACATGCAAGAATGCTGTTGATTTTGAGGGATTTGAGCTTAATAAATGAGATTTAGAGTGATGAATACGAGATTCATCATTTTCCCACCAAATCTATCTTGAGGAGGACGCCAAGCCATCGCGTGAGTTCCACCGATGGCTGAAACCGAATCTTCGAGAGATGGTAATGAAAGAGATATCCAAATGGTGGGGCGCCTATTTTATCTACCCCATCTTCGACTCCAAGTGGGTTAGTCCATTGCATGTGGTTCCCGACGGGTATCACTACAGTCGTGAGCTAGTCTGGAGAGGAGATAGCTACTCGGGTACCCACTTCTTGGAGGGTCTGTGTGGACTACAGACGATTGAATCAGGCCACCAAGAAGGATCATTTACTGCTGCCTTTTATTGATCATATTATAGAGAGGCTAGCAGGGAAGAGTCACTACTGCATTTTTGACGGGTACTCCTGCTACAATCAGGTGGCCATAGCGCCCGAAGATCAGGATAAGACGACATTCACCTGTTCGTTTGGGACTTATGCTTTCAGTTGGATGCCCTTTGGTCTATGTAACACCCCTACGACATTCCAAAGGTGCATGTTGTCCATTTTCTTAAACCTGATGGGTGAATTTTTAGAGGTCTTCATGGATGACTTTTCAGTCTACGACGGCGGGTTCAACACTTGTCTTGACTTCCTAGATCGTGTTCTTCAGCGCTGCATAGAGGTTCATCTTATCTTGTCTTGGGAGAAGAGTCACTTCACGGTGACTCAGGGGACAATGCTTGGTCATATCATCTCCAACAGGGGCATGGAGGTTGATTCGGCCAAGGTGCACATAATCAGGAAACTCAATACACTATCCAAGCTACGAAAGTTGCGGTCCTTTCTGGGGCATGTCAGTTTCTACCAATGTTTCATTCATGACTTCAGCAGGATTGCCCGACCGCTCACTGCTCTGCTGACGAAGGACACCGAGTTCATTGTAAATGATAAGTGTCTTTCATCGTTTGAGACTCTCAATAACCTAGTTGTTGAGACTCATATCCTTCAGCCGCGTGATTGGTCTCTCCCGTTCGAGATCATGACGGATGCCTCCGATTTTGTTGTGGGGGCAGTGCTAGGATAGAGGAGGGAGGGAGTACCATTTGTCATTTACTATGCTAGTCGTACATTGTATGCTGCTCAACGGAACTATACAGTCATAGAGAAAGAGATGCTAGTCGTAGTTTTTACCTTGGACAAATTCAGATCATATATTCTTGGATCCAAATGACTACCTATACCGATCACACTGCCATCAGGTACCTCATGGCAAATAAGAATGCCAAAGAGAGACTGACTAGATGGATCCTTCTACTCCAGGAGTTTGATATTAAAATTAAAGATAAGTGTGGAGTCAATAATGTGGTGGCGGATCATCTCTCTAGCTTGGAAAATCTTGAGGAATCTGAGCAGACTGATCCTATTACAGAGACCATCCTAGATGAGGTGATCCTTGCTATTGACTCTCTCCCATGGTACGCCAACATTGTGAACTATCTTGTTTTCAAGAAAGTTCCACAAGGTTGTCCCAGGCAGCGAGTTGAGACTTTCCTTGCGAAGGCCAAGTCCTACCATTGGGAGGATCCCATCCTTTATCATGATGGAGGGGATAGCGTCTCGCGTCGGTGCATTCCTCAGGAGGAGCACCACAACGTCCTCACTTACTGACACAAGTTTGAGGGAAGAGGACATCATTCTGGGAGGAGAACATCACAGAAAGTGCTCCAATCCGACCTATGGTGGCCTACCGTCTTCAAGGATTCTAATGAATTCGTGAAGAGGTGTACTGACTGTCAGAGGAAGGGCACATGTGGACAACGTGATATGATGTCTATGCAAACCATTTACTTCTGAGAGGTTTTTAACGCATGGTGCATCGATTTCATGGGTCCATTCCCTAAGAGTCAGGGATTTGAGTTCATTCTGTTGGATGTTGATTATGTGAGAGGTTGGGATGAGGTCATACCCACCCTAACTTCATATGCTAAGACTATTTACAAATCTTTGAAAAAAGAATATCATTTCATGGTTCGGGTGCCTAGAGTATTGATATCTGACATCGGGTCTCACTTTATCAACGACAAGGTAAAGGCCCTTGCTAACGAGTTCAGAATAGACCATCGAGTTGCCACTCCATATCATCCTCAGACCAATGGTCTTGCTGAAGTATCGAATAGGTATATCAAGATGATACTGCAGAAGGTAGTCCGCCCATACTGAAAGGATTGGTCACAGCTTTTGGACTCGGTCTTGTGGGCATATCGGACTTCCTTCAAGACTCCTTTGGGTACATCTCCCTTTCGTCTCGTTTACCTGTTGAGATTAAGCATAAGTCACCTTGGGTTGTTACTAAGATATTATTGGATCCAGAGAGTATAGGTAATCAAAGAAAGGCAGAATTGGCAACCCTGGAGGAGCATAGAGATGCAGCCTTTTCAAGCAGCCTATAGTATAAGGAGCGAGTGAAGATATGGCATTATTCTCATATCATACATAAACAGTTTGAGCCTGATCAAAGAGTATAGTTGTTTGATGTCAGACTTAGATTATTTCTAGGGAAATTACAGAGTAAGTGGAAGGGACCATACCCAATCTGAAAGGTGCATGACAATTGTAGTATCGGCATATTTGAAATGTCATCTGAGTCCACCTTTCGTGTCAATGGTCAGCGACTCAAGCCATATCTAGATCATGATCCGTTGATCGTTGATGTAGCCCCGATTCATTTTGCATGAGATGTGGTCTTTTGACTCACATCATTTGCATCTCATGTCTGATTATCACCTTCTTTCGCCTTGTATAGATCCAGATGTCCATATCACACATTCTTTTGTCTATCACCACATTTGCATCTTATGATTATGCTATACTTAGGGTATACTTTACCCTATGTATAGCGGGTGTCAGATTTCTGATTATTCTTTTGATTTCTTTTTAATTCTGTTTTGCTACCTATACTTAGGAAGATTTTACCCTAAGTATAGGGGAGGTAGAGCATGTACATTCTGTCATTCGGTTTTCCCTTTGTGTACAGTCTTCTATATTTAGGATTACTTGATCCTAAGTATAGGGGAAATCACTGAGCTCTATTCATTTTATTCTTTTATCTATCGTTGTAGTATAGACCTTCTTTTCATTTCCCTATATTAAGCACGAGTTATGTCTTCTTCATCGCTCTTTTATCACTCTGGGGACATCGTTCGAGCTAAGTATAGGGGGTGTCATATATATTGTATATATACTTTTGCCATAACTCGTACTTTGTGTGAGTGTGTTAATAAATAAAATGGCTAAAATTCACAGCCTAAAAATCACAATTTTTTTTAAAAAAAATTCTTGCACATACATAACTATTTATAAAAATTATTTTTGTATAAATGTTTGTAAAAATATTTTGCTTGTGAATAGTTTGTAAATATTTTGTATCAAAATTATGTATATAGTAAAAAAATTCTGTAAAATGTTTGAAAAACAAAAGTTTGCAAAAATCCTTGTGTAAATGTTTGTAAATAGTTTGCAAAACTTTGCATTTATGCATGCATTCAAACATTTTCAAAAATTTTGCATATTTTAAAAAATTTTGCATGTTTTTAAACTTTGAAAAATTGCATAAAAAGATTTTTTGTATACACTGGTATATTCTTCTGAATCATAGTTGACATTTAAACTAGTCTGGAACTAAATTTGAAAATGGAGCTTGATTAAGACCTTAATCCACCTAATTCTAAGAGGAACCTTATAGGATTTGGGGTTAAGACTTTTTAGGTCCATTGGTGACTTAATTCTTTGAGTCCACTAGGATATGATCACATTTCTTCTTGATGAGCAGAACATTTAACAATGCACAAATGACTCTCACACACAATGGCTTTACTTGGACCAACACTTTACACTCAGCTCCATACGGATGAGGTGATGAGGAGGTGGTTTTCCTTGGCTTGGGGTAGCATACGAGGGTATTCCTTCTAGGCAGAACCTCTCGTCTTCCTTTAGGGAGGGAAGTGCGCCTCAACTTGGTATGGCGGTGTTGAGGTCTAAAGACAGGAGTTGTGGGTTTCAATAATGCTTCAAAAGAGGGATAGTCTACTAGCTCAAGAAGAAAAGGTCCTTATGTATATGTGTTGCACCATGTAGATATGTTGTACATATGCACATCAAAAAAATGTGCAAAAGAAAGAAAAACTCCAAAAAAGTGGCAAGCATGATAGAAAATAAAATGCATGCTGGAGTGTATACAGCCAAATAAAGCAAAGCTTATGTTACACCTTCTCATCTCATGAGGCTTGCAGCGGAAGACTTGGCTACACTGGTTGGGCTCCCAGGGATACATGGCTACACTGGCTACTGCCCATTGTCTTCTTTCCCCTTCTTCTTGAGCCGGTTGAACTTGAACTTAGAAGGGAATACCCCGTTCCTCGATGAAAGAGCTGCTAGACTAGGGAATCACGTTACCTTGCTGAAGGAGGTTGTTGCCTTGTCATTTCTGAGGTGGGGAGCTACTTATCACTTGCCCGTACAAGGAAAGATTTATGGTCATTAGAGTTTGTGTATGTAGACTTGTTCTGATCTGGATTATTAAGGATTCTTGACCATAGATTGTGGTCATTAGAGTTTGTGTATGTAGACTTGTTCTGATCTGGATTATTGAGGAGTCTTGACCATAGATTGGTGGAACTTAGAGGATGTTGAGTCTTAAACTTAAGTCCAAATAAGGTTCGGACAAACTAATAATCCAAAGGTCTGACTGAGCTCCATATTTCAAATTAATGAAGACAAGTTTAGTTATCAATCTTGATTCTCCATCTTTTTCTTTTCTTCTCTTTTTCACTTCTTTTTCAAATAAGTGTTTGCTAAGGGACTAGTAAAGATAAAGTATAAGGGGGTGATGAATCCCTGATTCTCACTCTTTATTCTTTTATTTTAGCTATTTATCTTGGAAAAACATCATGTAATTAGGTGTAAATACAATAAGTTAGCATTCAACAAGCATGTGTTAACATTGTATAATTAGCATGTATTTGTGCAAAAATAAAAGAATAAAGGAAAAGGAAAAAAAAGGAGGTATTTATAATAAATACAGAGTAACCCGAATCCCAAGAGAAGGTTAAGCCTTGACATGATCCCCAAAATAAAATAAGTAGAGAGAGATATGGCCTACTCTATGTTGTACATATTACCTATGGATATAAATAATTATTTTTGATAAAATAAAAATAAAATATTCTTTTTACCTCCTTAAACATATTCTTAAAAATAAAACAAAAAAATAAAAAAAAATAAAATACAAATCTTCTCACTTGTACAAAATGCATGTATATATGTCTCAATCCCTATTTATTCTATACCTGTAAATAAATCATAAAAATAAAATAAAAATTATTTTATATTCCTAAAAATATGGTGAAAATAAATAAAATAAAAAATTGGGATATTTGAGTAAAATTAACAAAACAAAAATAGTTATACAAAATATATAGTTATATTATACATGCATATAACACCATATACTGTATATACACTAATTTATTTTTTATAAATAATTAAAAATCACAGAAAAATAGTTTGAAAAATAATAAAAAAAAATTTTATATTCTTTTTATTTTGAAGTCATTTACTATTTTTTTGTTGATTTTGTAAATATTTTGTAGTTTCTTTTTTCTAGATTGGTCGGGACCAGGTGTTAACCGCGGGTCAACGCCCTCTTCCAGGCTTGACCCGACCCAATTCCGTTCAGCGGAGCATTTTCTCCCTTTTTTCCCGATCGAGTCAGGCTTCATCTCGAATCTGAATCTTCGCTCGAGCCTTCTCCTAGAATCCACGACCCTTGCGGATCCCTAGGAAGGCGCGGATCTTCCTAGGGTTACACGCTTGCTCTCGATTCTTCCTCCACCCTGGGAACCTTATATAGTATACTCTTCTGCCTCCATTGCAGGTAGCTCGTGCCTTGCTCCTTCTTCCACCCATAGACACCTTTGGTTGAGTGACAGCTACCGGAGAGCGTCCTTGGATGTGAGTTTGGCGCCGCTAGCACGCAGTTCACCCTACGTGGTCGGACCACCACCGCGTTCAACCTCCTTGGCTAGCCATAGCCCGGTTGAGGCCATCACCTCGACGACTACCATCGCCTAGAGCTCAGGAGTTCACTTAGAACCTCAGGTATTACCCATTTTGCTCCCATTTTCCTAATTCGCTTCGATCTTGCACTCCACCTCCGCCACACAATCACTTGCTCCGACCAGCTGGTCGGAGCCCCGTTATCCACCTCCGTCCGTTCAGATCGAACCTTCACCTCATCCCCCATCTCGCACCATAGTATGTTCACCCTTGGACTCGTCCCTTAGGTCGAGATTAAGGCTAAGATGTCCCTCTATCATCTATGTTGGAAATCGACTCTCATCCACCATCGCCTCTTTCCATTCTAGCTTCAATAACTCGGACTGGAGTTTTGCCCTGAGTCCCAGCTTTGCATTGCAGGTACCCCAGCATACAAGGAACCCCTTTTTAGCTACCATTTGCTCAGGCATAGCACCCCCAGGTGGCCGGCCATCGCCACGACCATCCAGCGGCTGCCACCTCCATCAGACTCTCCATACAGACGCGTAATGCTTCCACGAAACTGGTGGACCTCCCCGCTCTTCACTCTGGCCAGTGGATCTTCTCCTCCGCTCGATCGAAGTTCAACGGGGAGGTGTTCTTCCAGCACCCTTCTCCTCTGTCAGATGACCCTCCTCCTTCCTGTTTGCATCATAGCCAACCGATAAGAGGCTACGATAGCAGTTGGATCTGACGCATTCTGATTTATCCGACCGCACGTAGGGGACATACCCTAAACGGTCAGATCTGCCCGCCAGTGATCAGGACTGTATGCCATTGCCACTTCAGAGCCCGCCACGTGCCCTCACGTGTTCTACCCATGCCCTACGAAGGGTATTTTGCATTAAATATCATGTGCTTTTATGATTTTTTATCTAGTCCCGTAAAATAAGTTGTATTTCAGACATTTTGCAATTAGACACCTATGTTTTCAATATTTGCATTTTAGTCCAATTTGTGTGAACTCACGTGTAGTGTCACGTACTCTTCTGGTACATTTGCATTTTATACCTTGGATTTCTTGAATGTTCTGATTTGAATGAAAACATTTTAGTATTTGCATTTATGCCCCTCTGAGCCTGTGTCACGTGTATTGTCAGTGTTTGTCAGGCTATTTTTGCAATTTAGGCCTTGGGTTCATAAGCGTGTTATTATTTTGCAGGAAACATTAGGATAATTGCAAATAGGTCTCTGCTTGTTGTGTGCCTTATTTTGAATCAA
The DNA here is from genome assembly GCA_037367405.1 of Ottelia alismoides. Lineage (NCBI taxonomy): Eukaryota > Viridiplantae > Streptophyta > Magnoliopsida > Alismatales > Hydrocharitaceae > Ottelia > Ottelia alismoides. Next base: position 451,742 of record JAZKJV010008172.1, on the reverse strand, counting down.
ATTATTACTAAACCAACTCCAAAAATTCCGTAAACACTAGAGTTAGCTCATGCTAACATGTAATATTTATGGTAATTTTTGTGAATTAATTTAGTGTTGTTTGATATTATCTAAAGATAAAAAACACCTAAAAATTGTTTTTCTATTTTATAAAATACATAAAATTTCGAAAAAAATCTGAAAAATTCCATAAAAATTCATGTGTGCTTGTTTTTATGTGCTTTAATTTCAGTACAATTTTTGTTGCATTATCTCTTATAAAATCCTAAAAATTACAAAAAAACTCAACAACTCATAAAAATCATTAAAATTTCTAGAAAAAAAAAGGATTTCAGTTTCTATAGTTAGATATTTTTATTTATCTTCTCATAAAATTGTTATCCAGGACATTAGGACACTTCAAATATTTTTAACTTGTAATTTTGTCATGGTTGTGCATTGTTTACTTTTTAGCTTTTGTTGTATTTTTTATAAAATCTGTTAATATGGAAAAACCCATAAAATTCTCAAAAACATGTGAATATTTTAAAAACATAAAAACATTTTTATTTCTATTTTTTGAGAATTTTTACTTAATAAAAATTGTTGAAACTTGCTTTTGCCTTGCTTGCTTGTTGGTTTTCTTATTTTGAAAATATAAAAAAATTACAAATTAAAACCACAAAAATATGCTTTTTATTCTCTGAATAGGATTACTTCATCCATTTCCGTGCTCCTTGTGTTCGACCCCGGTCGCTATACCAGGTTAAATAAATAGCGGAGACCGCTAACATTGGTTTTCGTGCTTTGACTGATTTATTGATGTGGTCTTGATTTTTTCTTGTTGAGTCTGATTGGCTGATTGGGGTGACAACAACCCGTGTTTATTTTTGAAACTTAACCCTAGTCAGCTAGTTGCTCATCACTCACATATTCCACATCAAGCAGAATGTACCCAAATCCTTAACTCTTAGGGAATGGACCCATGAAATCGATGCCCCAAGCATCAAAAACCTCACAGAAGTGAATGAGTTGCATCAGCATCATATCACGCTGTCCACAGGTGCCCATCCTCTAAGATTCAGTACACCTCTTCACGAATTCATCAGAATCCTTGAAGAGGGTGGGCCACCATAAGCCGGGTTGGAGCACTTTCTGTGTTGTTCTCCTCCCAGAATGTTTTCCTCCTACCACAAGCTTGTGGCAGTATGTGAGGACGTTGTGGTGCTTCTCTTGAGGAATGCAGTGACGCTAGACGATATCCCCTCCTTTCTGATAAAGGATGGGATCCTCCTAATAGTATGACTTGGCCTTCGCAAGGAAAGTCTCAGGTTGCTATATGGGCCAACCTTATGGAACTTTCTTGGCGACAAGATAGTTCACAATATCGACGTACCACGAGAGCGAGGCAATAGCAAGGATCGCCTCATCTGGGAAGGTCTCTATAATAAGTGCCATCTGCTCTGAATCCTCAAGGTTCTCTAGACATGAGAGGTAATCTGACACTACATTCTTGACTCCAGGCTTATCCTTAATGTCAATGTCAAACTTCTGGAGTAGAAGGATACATCTGGTCAATCTGGCTTTGGCATCCTTCATGGCCATTAGGTACTGGATGGTGGTGTGATCTGTAAAAATTATCACTCAAGATCCAAGAACATAAAATCTGAATTTGTTTAAAGCAAAGATTACTGCTAGCATCTCCTTCCCTGTAACATTGTAATTATGCTGAGTGGCATCCAAAGTTTGGCTAGCATAGTGAATGGCATAAGGCAATCCATCCCTCCTTTGTCCTAGCATAGTCCCTATGGCAAAATCAGAAGCATTCATCATGATCTCGAATGAGAGAGACCAACCGGGTGGCCGAAGGGTAGGAGCCTTGACAACAAATCCCTTGAGAGTCTCAAATGATGCTAGACACTTATCATCTACAATGAACTCGGTGTCTTTCATCAGCGGATCAATAAGTTGTTGGACAATACGACTGAAATCCTGAATGAATCATTGGTAGAAACTGACATGCCCTAGAAAAGACCGTAACTGCCATAAGTTGGATGGTGGATTGAGTTTCCTGATGATATCCACCTTGGCCGGATCAAACTCCATGCCCTTGTTGAAGATGATATGGCCAAGCATTGTCCCCTAAGTCACCATGAAGTGACTCTTCTCCCAAGATAATTCGAGATGGACCTCGATACAGTGTTGAAGTACGTAGTCTAGGCAGTCAAGACAAGCATCGAACCCGTCGCAGTAGACCGAGAAGTCATCCATGAAGACCTCTAAACAGTCACCCACCATATCCGAGAAGATGTACAACATGCACCTTTGGAATGTAGCCGGGGCATTACATAAACCAAAGGGCATCCGTCTGAAAGCATATGTCCCAAACGGACAGGTGAATGTCGTTTTCTCCTTGTCTTCCGGTGCTATGGCCACCTGGTTATAACAAGAGTACCCGTCAAGAAAACAATAATGACTCTTTCCAGCTATCCTTTCTATGATCTGATCAATAAATATCAGTGGGAAATGATCCTTCCTGGTGTCCTGATTCTATCGTCTGTAGTCCACACAGAACCTCCAAGAAGTGGGTACCTGGGTAGCTATCTCCTCTCCAGACTCTCTTACAATTGTAGTGATAACCATCTTCTTGGGTACCATATGTAATTGACTAACCCACTTGGAGTCAGAGATGGCGTAGATAAAATCGGTGCTCCATCATTTTGATATATCCTTCATGACCACATCTTGAAGATCCGGGTTCAGCCTTCGCTGGAACTCACGTGAGGGCTTAGCGTCCTCTTCGAGATAAATATGGTGGGAGCACAGTGTAGGACTTATCCCTTGGAGATCATCTACGCTCCATCCAATCGCCTTGCGGTTTCTTTCAAGAACCTCCATCAAATGAGATTCTTGATCTCCAGTCAAATCTATTGAGATGATGACTGGAACATCTCTGGCTCACCCGCAAGGAATTTGTACTTCATCGACTGTGGCAAAAGCTTCAGTTCTGGACAACTGGGAACTGGAAAATCTTGCTACTGAAATGTCTGAGTGAAGGCGACCAGATCTGCATCGGAGAACTCTTGTTGTATGTGAAGATCTGGTGAAGATGGTCCTGCTAGTGTCTCCGTACTCTGTGTTGGCTCACTCTCCACCCTAGTTGTCGGCTTTGAAGGAATCAAACAAGGCAAATAGTCATAGAAATCATCCCAATCAATGTCTGAGTCCAAGGGATCTGAATCAGAAGAACATGAAATAAAATCTGCTTCGCCATCCGTCCCACAACCGTCGGCCTCTAATGTGTCCGGTGCCAAGAGTGTGCTCTCTGAACTCTCATCTGCCATAGTATGCAAATCCTCTGTATCTGAAGGAATAATAACGGCTCGTTCTGCTGGGTCTGACCATATGGCTTCATCATAAATGATCACAAAGTCGCACTCCTAGTGGATGTCTCGCTCTATCATCTTCTCTATATTGCTCGACTGCTCGGAGCAGGCTGAATCTCTTGCTCTGGTCTCCTCGATCGTCTCTACTTGTACACTTTCACCTTCGACGTGAAAGTATACCTTCCCACTATTATGGTCGAACACCGCTTTGGCTGTGGCCAAGAATGGATGTCCTAATATGATGGGGGTATCTATCACAAACTCAGGGATCTCCATGTTCAATACAACAAAGTCTATGAGGAATTTTAGGCCCTGAATTGTGACGACCATGTCCTTCAATAACCCCTTCAGCCTCTTGACAGATCTATCAGCAAACTGAAGGTTGTCCTGCTATGTCAAAGAGGGACAAACTTGAATCGGTCAAGTAAGGTTGTCGGAAGAAGGTTAATGGAAGATTCGTTGTCTAAGAGAGTACGATCGAACCGCTGCTCAGGATGTGACATCTTACATATGGATCTCCTGCATCAGGTCTCTTGCCTGACAATCGGTTCTGAATGGCAAAGAAGGTGGCACAGATCAGCACATGGATCTCTACACTATGGTTCCTTCTCTTCCTGTGGATGGTGGTCTTCTCTCTCAAATTCTTCTGGAAGAGATGAATATGCTCTAGTGCCTCCTGTAGAGTCAGCTGAATCTAGAATCTATCAATCATCTGTTGGTTGAACTCTAGCTGATCTCTTTTTTGGGTTTTCTGCTTTTTCCTCCCTTGCTAAGCGGAGTGCTTGAGGGAAGGGGATGGATGGACCCTCTCCAAAGAGATGAGGGTAAGGAAGAGGTTTCTGTGTGTGAAGGAACACAATAGATACAATTATCATCATGCAACACATATGGACTCGTAGAAGATACAGAAACCTTTCCTTTATTCATATTTTTGGTCTTTTATCTTTTTCCATTTTTTTTGGTTTTTTCTAACATTGTCCTGAAATACAACAGATGGTAACACAACTGAGGTTGAAATGGTGGCATCAGTACCACCCATGGCATCTGTCTTAGGGGCATCAACACCACGCTCTAGCTCAGTGACTGAAGTAGAAATGATGGCCTCAGTACCACCGACTGCATCTGGAATTGCGACGGACTCAGTACCGTTGGTTGGATCAACATCCTTGGTAGCTTCAGCACCACTATCATTATAATCATGCACCTCATCGGCATCGCTATCCTCTTCACCTAGCGCTCTAGAATTTCCATGTGGTCGTTGCTCAGACGAGGCACCTCCTACTGGCATCCTATTGCTCCTAAGTGTTACAAAGTCAACATCAAACATATACGAAGATATATCACCCAAATTATCACTAGAAGTGGTAGTCTCTGTAAACTATACATGCTCAGACTTCCTCTTCAGATTGTTCAGGTTCGGTTTGATATGAGCTGGTATGGCGGCCTTACCCTTGATGATCTCCCTCATATCCTGCCAGAACTTGTCCATCTCTTACAGGAAGGATGCTTGCTGATCTGAAAGTAGGCGAGCGAGGTCGTCAAGGGATGGGTTCTCATAGATGGCTTCATGAGCGTTGGACAGGTTACCTTGCTGGAAATGAGGCCAAGTCTTCTAATAGTGAGGGGGCGGCTAGGAATACTGCTGGTGAGGCTGCTGCTGCTGCCTCCACTATTGTCCATGGTATGAGAGATGAGGACCCAGCTGGTGATGCTGTTGATACTGGGAGGGATGGGGCTGTTGCTGCTTCCTTCTCTGCCTGCCCTGAGCTGAAGGTTGCTGTTGAGAGGAGATACCTCCAGTAGACCATTGATGACAGGGATTTCGCCGAGGTCGTATCTTTCCACAAGGCGGAGAGACAGTCGCTGAGTTGCCCTCAGACAGAATCCCAGATCAGTCAACAATTAACCCACAATAAATATATGCAATGAATATCCAAAAATGTGGAGTTAAAATTTATTATAACTCTACATGCAAATGTGTATAGGTGTAAGTACAGGTAGAGGTCGAACACTGGGAGGCGAATGGTTGTATGTAATGTGTCGTTCAATTATTCAATCAATTGATCATGTCCTTTTATTGTTTTAGTGGGTTTTGGGTTTTGTAATTTTTTTTATATATTTTTTTGTTTTATAATTTTTATTTTGTTTTATATTTTATATATTTTTTTTATATTTTTAGTTATATAATATAATTAGATAAATATATATATATATATAAGACATAGATATATATATAAAGAGATGTATGTATAAGAAGAGAGAGAGAGAAGTGATATAGAATATATACATATATATATATATATATATAAACATAAAAACATAATATATAGACATACATATATATATATATATATTTTTAAATTTTTTTTTAATTTAATACTTTTTTTTTATATTTCTAATTTTTTTATATATTTTTCAATCCAAAAATGTCCACAATATAGGACTAAATAAATAGCCGTATATAATTTGGGCTTTAAAAATACCAAATAATACCCAAAATTGCCCAAATTAATTTTCACATATTAATAATAATACATAGAGAATGATAAAAGAGAGAAATGTATTTTTAGGGTTTTTAAAGAGTTTTTCTAGTTTTTATGTTGATTTTGGGGTTTTATGATTTTTATCTTTTTCTTTTTCACTTTTTTAGGGTTTTTCATTTTATGGACTCAATATGTATATAATTATACTATATATATTTTTTTTTGGAATTTTTCACAAACATTTTCTAATTTTTTTTGTATTTTCTAATTTAAACAGTACAAAAATGGCTTCTTTTTCCATTTTTAATAATTAGGAAAAATGCAAAAAAATGCAAACTAAAATTTGGGCGTGAACAAGCATGGCATGGAGCATCTATCCTAATTTTTGTGGATTTTTAGAAGCCTAATAGGTATTTTTAATAAATAGATAAAGACATCAGAATTAATTAAGCCTGGCAGGGGTATTTTTGCAAATAAATTAAGTTACAGGGGCACAGATGCAAAAATACCAGAAAGTTATAACGTTTTCTGCGATTTTATGGATTAAAATTAAATATGCAAACCCGCCAGGGCCCCCTTGAAATTTACCCACCACGTGGGACTGCACGTGGTCCGCACCCACAGGGACCAAAATGTAATTACAGAAAAGTATAGGGTCCTGGTTGCAATTTTGCACAAAAATAATACACGGAATATTTTATTTAATAGACTAAACATAAATACGCAAACATACAGGGGGGCTTGTGCAATTTTTCCACCTCACGTGGGACTACACGTGAGGTGACGTGGACTGGACCCAAGTGTAATATGCAAAAACTACAGGGGGTCATAAGCAAAATATCCACATTATTTACAACGTTATATTTATTTTACAATATTAAATATTAAATACACAAAATAGCGGGGGTGTATGTGAAAATTACCCCCTAAGTGCGCGCGATCCTACGGTTCGTCGTTCGCCACTTGACACGCGTTGCACATCCAGCGGTCGATACCGCTTCGCCATCTGACGTCTGTGATTAGATCATCTGGCATGATCCAACGGTTGTAGCGCGGACAGATCCGACGGTTGAGGCTCGACCTGGGGAGAACTCCTTCATCCGACGGCAGAGAGGCGAGGTGGAAGAACAGGGAAGAAGGCCGGAATGGCTGAACTTCCCCGCCCTCAAGCTCGCTCCTCCGGCGTCCTTCGAGGCTTATGAGACTCCCACTAGCTTCCTGGCAGGTGACTCTCGCTGCTGGAGGTGTCTGATCGGACGGAGGGGCACTGGAGCGCCACCACGACGTCGGAGAAGTCGAGGGCTCCCAGGTACCTCCGGTGATCTCTGATCGCGTCTCCTGGAGCTCCTCCTTGTTCCTAACCTGCAGGGAACTGCTTACGCGGCTCGAGGGGAGTTCCTCGGCCCAAGTTGAAGCTGTTAGCACGCAAAAAAATGGAGGTGGAAGTGTTCGCCGGAGCGGAGCTCCGGCGAACTACGGGTGGACGATTTAACGCTACACCTAAGGGCTAGTGACTAATCTAGATGCAAAAATAAAACGACGGGAATAAAAATTACCTAGGAAAAATAAAGTGCGCAGCTCGACTTGGCCGGGGAGGCCAAGGAGCAGGACCGCCGGAGTTGGTGGCCGTGGGTGCAACCTCCGCCGCTCCAGCCCGCTCAAGCCCTCCAGGAGCTTCTCCCTGTCACGGAGGAGCACGCTAGACCGAAGGTGGGGACTGAGAACAAAGGAGAATTGACCAAAATTGGGAGGAAGGCGGAGGTTTCTTATTTATAGATAGGACGGCACCCTTATTTTAATGGCGAATCTCGAAGGATCGGCGCTATGTACAGAGAATCCAAGAGGACGGCGTGGGAGAGGGATGTACAAGGAATAATTCTTATGAAGGGTCCCATCGCCCTCGAGCAACACACATGGCGTGAAAATTCGGAGAAGAGGGCCTCTCGTGACTTGTCAGAGGGTCGGTCCTAGGGAATGAAAAGTTGACCGAGGTCAACCCTTGCCGGCCTGTGGTTGGTCCACGGGGGCCGCTAGAAGACAAAATAGGCTGAATGGGTAAAGAATGAATTATTTAAGGTAATAAACGATTTTATTATTTTTCAAGTATAAAATAAAAAATCTTTATTATTGTATGTAGTATTTTAATATGATTTTTATTTATTTTTATGAATTATTTTATTACGGTTTTAATTGAATAATGTGTATATGTGTATATTTTATATGTATTTTTGTAGATTTTATTTTTTTAGTTTATTTATTTCATTTTATTATTTTAGTTTCTTATTTTATAATTCTATAACTTATTTTTGTGAGTATAAGTATATTTTTATTTTGTTTTTATGAGTTTATTTATATTTTTAAATAAATAGATGTATGTATAAGTATGTATACTTATAGGTACTTTACCTATATATTATATACTTGTTATTTATTTAATAAATTTTATTTATTTTTATTTTGGATTTGTATTTTTAATGAATAATATATTATTTGTACCTTATTAGAAAAATATGGATGAATAAAAGAATAAAAGAATTAAATTCCTTTTTATTTATATACATGTATGTAAACGAGGTCTTTTGTCTTTGATTTTTATAGACTTATTTTATTTGATCATTTCTTTTTGGTTTTCTTTGAGTTTTGATATGTACAAGTATTATATACATTATTTACAAAATTATAACAATGCAAATTTATAGAAATACTAAAGATTGAATAAAATGAATATTTTAATCAGGTCTATATACAAGGAGGGCCAAAAACCTAACTTCCACAGGTGGACTCCAAAAATTATGAAACCAATTTTACAAAATAGTTTAGGAAATGTTATATACAATTAAAGGTGAGTTTGGGTGATTTGGAGTTTTTATTTGCAAGATATGGGTCTGTGAAGTTGAGATTCTGGCTTTTTATTCTGTGTATGAAATGCACACTGAATATTATTTTTACACAAACTCAATTTTGTATTTTTATTTACATTATTATCTACAACTTTCATGTACAAAGTTTCTTTATTTGATGAATTAATAATTATGTACAAAATAGGTGTCAAAAATGCATAAATGAATGAATAAATAAATGAAGTATTTATTGTATTTTGGCCCTTATCTCCCCCTACTTTATTCCTGGTCGACCAATTCCATGCTGGCCTTGGTCTCGGGGTTAGGGTCATAAAATATTTGCAATATTTTATTCCTTTTTCTTTTCTTCCCTTTATTCTATAATTTTGGCATTAAAAACCTTATTTTTATGTATATTTAATACAATAAATAATAGATGCTAATATGTTCAAATTAATGCTATTTACATGCATTTGCTGGGGTTTTTAAGGCCAAAATGATAGAATAAAGGTGATGAAATGGAGATTCATCAACCATCTGAATCTAGGATGATCACGACGGATCCCGGGCTGCTATTGGTACCGGTCGTATCAAATCACGTTGACTTCCATCAACAGCTCCTGCTCGAAAGGTTGAGGGGGAAGAACTGCCAGGGGCCGATCCGGATGATAAACAACCATCTGAGTGTCCTAAGATGGTGGTGTCTAAGAGTAGTATTGCCATTGTTGGACCTGCTCTGCATAGATGTGGTGAACCTGACAATATGTGGCAGAGGGTTGGGTGGAGATGCTGCTGCTGAAATCAACCTGTGACCTGAGACGGGGCTGTGGAGCCGTCTGTGCCTCCTAGAGACACATGATCTGAGTCTTCAGGTCACTCAGTGTCTGTGCCAACTGGTCAATCTGCGTGAGGCCCTGACACTACATCTTCTTGATGATCTCGAGCGGTCCAGCTTCTCGCTGATTATCCCCATGTCAGCAGATGATGACTCGGCATGTGCTGCTACTACTGATAAAGTAGATGGACCTACATCGACCCGTGATATCCTCTGATAGGATACGGCCTATGGGAGGGACTTTCCCTAAGTGTAGACCCGAGTCTGGGACATCACCGTGTGGTTTTCTGCCATCTCATCATAGACGACCAGACTTGGTCCTCATCCTTGGCGAAATAGGACCCTCCACATGAGGTGTTAACAAGCCCCTGCAGCTCCGGTGTCAACCCACAAAATAAGCTCTAGACTAAGTTGGGCTTGGATATCTTATGATGTGGACACCGGTCGATGAGCTCTCTGAATCAATCCCACACCTCGTGAAACTGCTCATTCGGATCATGGTAAAGTTGTTGATCATAGCTCTCGCTGTGTTGGTCCGACCGAGTGCATAGTACTTGTTCAAGTACTCGGTCCGGAGATGCTCCCAAGTGGTGACATACCTCCCCAAATGCTTCAGCCAATATGCTGCTTTGTCAACTAATGAGAACGGGAAGGCGATCATCTTGATCGTGTCCTCGTCCACGAATCTTTCATGGACAATACTGCAAATCATCTCAAACTCCCGGAGATGGAGGTGTGGCTCCTCGGTGGCCATCCCATGGAACTTGGGCAGAAGCTCAAAATCGCCTAGGATCTCCGGGAGCTGAATCCAATGGTGGGTGAGAGTTGCACCAGGGTTGTGCAACTGCCTCATCGTGTGTGGTGGCCTCAGCTCTGGCTGATCATCTGGACGTCCGTCTTCTCCTCCAGCTATGGGTATCTCTCCACCGGGTGGTCGCTACATCTCTCCTCTGCCGGCTCTCATCTTCGTCAGCTCTCGATGCACATCTACAATGAATACTCCATGATTTCTAATCTGGCGCTGCATCATCTCCACGGAGGTTAAGAGTGTGTTGTTTATGGCGACCTGGTCAAGTACATACGCGGATCTCTGCGGTTGCTCATCGATGTGTCCCTCACTACTGGCCATCTCTCGGGTCTCTACAACTGCAAAAGACCCCAACTCAGGTACCGTCAAATGAATGTATAAATGTGCTGGCCTCTTCTCTGGCACCTCGGGACTAGAAGAAGGGTGGTCAAGGGGGAACAAAGTGGTAGAGAACTCGGGTTCAGAGAGCTAGTTGGGGCCCATGGATGAATGGAAAGGAGTGCTCGAAAGCAATGCTTTCAAAGGCAACCTAAGGGACCTCCTTCCCATCATCCTGATGTAGGGATTTATGATGATGATATCTGGAATGCAAACAAGATCAGAAATCAAACCCTCAATTCACCTACTCAACACTCGAGCTAATGACTGTGAGAGATCGGTAGTTAATCTTGTCTATTTTATTTAGGTGATCAATAATTCTATCAGAGCGATTAAGTGAGTTGTTAGGAACACGATGCTCCCAGGAGACTGGCCCAATCCCACAGTTAGTTTTTCCCAACTAGTATGGGTGCATACCGTTTACGGGCTACCGAATCTGCCCAATCTGCTAAGGAAGTCCCGGACCGATTACCAGCTACCCGATGAAATCCTCACTGAGAACAACCAACCGCAAGACTAGTAGTCTGAAAAAAGTTCATGTATGGCTCTAACTAGTGTGTGGGTCACTCTCTCGCTGCAGATAAATCAATCAGTGAGGGGGTGACTCTCCCCAAAACAAAGATTTTTAGATGAGGTGTATTTTAGGGTCCAATTTGCATTAGCAATCCCAATTTTATTTGTTTTCACTTTTTATGTGTTTTTATAAAATAAACCATGCCTAACGAATATTTTGATTTCCTAGGTTATTTTGAGTCCAATAAAATAGGGAGAGGAAGTTGAAAAAGCTGATGCACGATCAAACACTATGATGCATGCAGAGATAGAAATGTATACCTGACTCCAGCACTTTACATGCAGGGTGATCCACACATAAATTAAAGACAGAAAGTAAACTAACTAAATGATGCAACGAAGAAATCGGCCTTAGATGAGCAACTTCTACGAATCGTGAAGAACAAATAGCTAACTTAATCAGAGAGAGGCCTGAGTCTGATCTCAGATGTCGATCGGTGTCCGACACAATGGATCCTGCACACGTTGTATACTACCTCTAGCGGTGTGTGGCCCCTCAATCGATTAAGTTAACTTTTTCTTATTGATTATTAACTAGGTCCAATTACGTTCTATAAGAAAAGAATGAGCAATTAGGTCTGAGGCTTTAGCTAATTACGTCACAATCACCACAAGTCCTAAATCTAAGGGCTAAACTTCGTGAATCAAAAGAAAATAAAAGATGATCAAAACAAAATCGCGAAAAATCCAATGAGGTCCCTCGAGTAGACCAGTACTCGGCGAAACAGACACCGATGAGTCCAAGTGTCCAACAAAAGATTCCAAGTCCACAAATATTACAATAATAATAATAATTCTATAGAAAATAAACCTAGTCTATAAGCTATAACTACTATCTCCTATCCCCTGCTCCTCGTCAGGTACAGTCTCCTCCAACAGAAATTCGAAGCATCCTCAGGCGGGTCCTCACACAAAAAGTGAAACAGAGATATGCCAGAAAGTAGTTATATTAAATAGAAGTAGGGAAATAATAAAAGAGAAATAAAAGAAAATGACTACTAAGCCGTGCTCCCTGATAATGGTGCCATTTTGATGACATGCCAGACAAGTCGGGTTAAGTAATATCAAAGGTTGTTGCGACCTGAATCACTAAGCGTAATCAGCAAGAAGAAATAACTTCTCAAAATAGATCAAAACAATCAAGCAAATGTAAGTAGTTTGGCTATTTATTTTACCTGGTATAGCAATCCAGGGTCGAACACAAGGAGCACGAAAAACCTACTTAGTAGTCAAATTTTGGAAATAAAACATTTTTTGTGGTTTTTAAATTTACAAATTTTTTAAATTTTTTCAATGAGGAAACAAAATCAACAAATAAGAAAACAAGGTAACACCACAATCTATTTGTATCTTTAATTAAGGCTAAAAATGCTCAGAAAATTAAGATAAAATTATTTTTGGGTTTATGAGATTTTAAAGTGTTTTTCATAATATTATGGAGATTTTCTGATGTTTTTGTAACTTTATAAAAATCGAACAGTGACTCAAACAGTATGCAACCAGGATTGAATTGCAAGTTAAAAATAATTAAAATCTCCTGAAATCCCGGATAGCAATTTTATGACAATGTATAAAGAGAGACCTACAAACATGAATTGAAATGAGAATTTTTAGATTTTTCTTGAATTTTATATGATTTTTATAAGTTTTATATGTTTTGCAATTTTTAGGATTTTTATAGAGAATTTGCAAATAAAATTACTATTATAACTAAAACGCATAAAAAGACATTAACATGATTTTTTTGGAATTTTTAAGACAATTTTCAAACTTTTATGGATTTTCAAAGATAGACAGGGCACTTTTTATATGTTTTTTATTTTTTTTAAAAAATAAATGCACACAAATCAATTCAATAAAATCACATTAAATATCTCACAACAACAGGAGTTAGAGGTAATTTTTTGGTGATTTTTCAAATTAAAATTCTATTAATTAGGTCCAAAATACAAGATGTAATTAGGTATAGTGTACATGGACCTAGGTGCAAATAAAATAAAACAAATAATAACACAGATAAAATGTATAGGGCTGAAGTTGCAAAGTCCAAGCTTGCACACGCGCTACACGTGATCCCGATTCACAGGGGCATAGGTGCAAATATAAAAAAATATGCCATTCAATTCATAACATACAAAAAGTATAGGGCATGTAGTGCAAATAACCCAAAAGCTCACGTAGGATGGCACGAGCTATACACTAAGAGGGACAAAAATGCAAATATCCAAAAACTCATGGTTCATACTGTAAAGCGTCTCAACTACAACATTTATTTAATGGACTAATGCTAAATGCAGAAATAAGCAGGGGCTAAAAGGAAATATACCCTTGTACACGTGCATGGCGCATGGAGGGTCTGGCACCTCTGATCATCCCTTGGAAATGATCTGACGGCTTTGACGTGGTCGGGGACGTACGTCTGGGATTCACTGCTACAGTACGGATCTGACGGCTGATGAAGGTGGCATGGGTGGGCGGCGCAGATCCTTCCCAGGATCTGATCAGACCGTTACGAATGAGGCATGCGTGTACGGTCGTGATTAGATCTAAGGGTTGTCACTTGATCGGATGGCTAGCGAGGTATCTGGAAGAACCTCCTCCCGGTAAGCTTCACCTGTGCGTAGACGGCGATCATTGACCTTGATGAAGCTACCAGAGGACTCAGCACAGTCATGGAATTACACCTTATCCAATGAAGGGCTCCGATGAGGTCGATGACGGTCAGATAGGCGTAGAGGGCGGTGCGTCCTGGAACCAGCTCTACCTAAGCAGTTGAGGGGCTAGATGGATGCCTCTGCACGAACCAGCACCTGTGAAGGGAACGCTGCTCGGAGGCGTACCTCCGACGATGGTTTATTGCATAAGGGACTGAAGGAAGCAATGGGGGACAGGTATTGGGTCTTCGGCGAACGTGAGGGAGGGAGACTAGGCATAATCTTGCTCTGATGAGCAAGGTTTAGGGGGACCATGTTGCGTAGGGAGGTGGAGCGTGAATCGAAGAGTCGATCTGTACAGATGGGTATGGATATCGGAGCTCCCGATGGCTGGCCGGAGCTAAGGTGTGTGCGGCGGAGCAAAATGACAAGATAGAATCGAAAGGGGCACACGAAAGTTAAGATGGGTACCTGAAGCTACCAATGAGCTCAGCAACTCCATGCGAAGGTGGATGTCGGGGTAATAGCCTCAACCACATTGCGGCGGAAGGGGAGGCTAATCATGGCGGAGTTCCGACCACGAAGCTCGAGCTGCGTCATTGCTGCACCCAACCGAGCTCCAAAGGGCGCTCCAGACGGTTGTCACTCAACTGGAGGTACTAAGGGTCAAAATGGGGGTGAGGAACGAGCTCGGGCGCTTGGAGGCAGAAGAGAAGATTATATAGAAGCTCCAGGGGCCTGGAAAGATTGAGCAAGTGCGCGCAATCTTAGGAAGATCCGTGCCTTCCTAGGGATCCACAAGGATCACATATCCTAGGAGGAGGCTCGGGCAAAAAATCAGGGTACGAGGCGACCTGGGTCGGTGGGGAAATTGGAAGAAGAAGGTCTGGTGAGCACGAATTGGGTCTGACTCGACTGGAAGGGAGGGTTGAGCGAGGTCAACGAAACCTCCTAGACCAATCAGAAAATCAGAATATACAGAATAATTAAAAATTCAATGAAAATAGCAAATACAATTAAAATAAAAAGTGTATAAAATAAACAATGTTTACTATTTTTCATATTATTTTTCTTTGATTTTTTTATTATTTTTATGAAATATAAATTAATGTATATACAATATATAGTATTATATACAGGTCTAATATCCTATGTATTATGTACAAGTATTTTTATTTTATTATTTTTACACAAATACCCTTATTTAGTATTTTATTTATTTACAACATAATTTTAGGAGTGTAAAATATTTTTACTTTATTTTTTACAAAATATTTAAGGGTTCATAATAATTAGTAAATGTAATATATACATGTGCATTTTCTACAAGTAATTTGAAGTTTTATTTTATTTTTATTTTATTTTTTTGATTTTTATTTTAATTTCATCTTATTTTTAAAATTATATACAAGGGTGGAAAATTAATAATTTAATTTTATTTTTGTCAAAAATAATTATATAAATAATATGTACAGATATAGGTAATATATACAATACATAGTGAGCCCTATCTCTCTATACTTATTTTATTTTGCGATCAGGTCAAGGCTTGACCTTCTCTTGGGGTTTGGATCACTCTGTATTTATTCTAAATACCTCATTCCTTTTTGTTTTACTTTATTCTTTTATTAAGCCAAAAACATGCTAATTATGTGATATTGACAAAAGCATGCCGATTTCTAAGTTATTATATTTACAGATTTTTACATGATGTTTTGCCAAGAATAAGAGCTAAAATTAAAGAATAAAGAGTGAGAATCATGGATTCATCAATGACTTACTGATAAATATCCTCCTGACCTCTGTGTTTGACAAGCTCAAACTCAAGCCAATCAGAAATTCGAGAGAGATCGTTCAACTGGTTGACCAGTCTATAAAACGGCTGAGAGGATTCATTTCAGTCATCATTACTTTTCAAGGTGCTCTGCTCCAGGTAGACTTCACGGTCATTGGCATTGAGCACCGAGGAGAGTTTATCCAGTTTCCTATTATTCTCGGGAAGCAGTTCTTAGCCTCGGCTAAGGAACTATAGATTGTGAGACTGCGGAAATCGATTTTACAACATTGGGAGCACTCCGACCGCATCCATTCTTTGACACACTCTACTCTAGTGTGACCAATAGAGCTGCTGACAGTCGTGACCATTGAGAGGAAGATAAGTCCCACCTCTCTGTTACATCTGAGATACCGTCCGTCGAGCTGACCATTGGATCAGAGACTCCCCACACTTCATTGACTCCCACTGCTTGCATCACTCCTAATGCCAAGCCTACTGAGATCACTAGCACCTCCCCGAGACGTGTGCTGGCCCTTCAAGAATATTACAATCTATATCGTGACTCTTCTGATGATGAGTGTACTTCTTCTTCAATTGATTGATCCCCTTATTATCCGTCGAACCTACTTAGGTTGACTTAAGATTCTAGCGCAGATGTAATAGATTAGTCATTTCCGTAACGTCACGACTGGCCGGCTGGTGAAGTAATGTCTTGACCTTTGGAATCCCGGAGGATATTCTAGTGAAAGTTGTTGAAGTGGAAAAGTCAGTCCTATCTCCTTTAGGGACAAAGAATGCTTTCTTTCTATAGTGTCTAGTTTTCTTTCTCATTAACCCATGGTCAACACCGCACCACATCCCGAACCTTCAAAGCAGACAACCAAGACTAATTGACACCAACCAAAACCACAGTTGCTCCTTCCGCTAATCGGCTATCTAGTGAGAGGAAGTCAAGAATTGATTCCTCGAGGTGTTCCCCCGAACCCCTCAAGGCGCATCACTCTCCTCTCCCTCTCAATGATTCAGGTTCTAGAAAACGGACTAAGAAAGTTTCCTTCAACATACCAGAGAAGGATTTTTTGGAGGAATCCTCATCGGGTCCGGATGAGGTGGTTTAAATGAGTAAGCTCAGTTCAACTTTTCTTAAGCCTTATCTGAGCAAGCAGCCGTGTGTTGACCCTCATTGGATGATCCCTACACCTCACTATTATTCATCTGAGGATGACTCTGACAGCGACACATATGTATACTATCCATATCCTCTCTCTCACAAGAAAGTTCATCACAAACCTTCTTAATCCTTGTATATTCTCACTCCTCCTTGTATATATTTTCTTTCCCTCCCTCTCCAGTGATTCGAATCACTCGCATCAGCTCCATATCATTTCATTTTATGGCTATACTTAGGATAACCAGATCCTAAGTATAGGGGAGAGAGTGACCCGAGTCTCTTCATCATTCTCTGTACATTCTCTAGATCTCATCAGTTCTCACACCCACTCCAATTCTAGGCTTAGGCTGACTAGAGCCTAAGTATAGGGGGGGACTGATGCCCATCATGTATATATACTCATCAATTTCCCCTCTTAACCTCGCCCGCCCATTTTTGATCTTCTTCTACACTTAGGCTGCCAAAACCTAAGTATTGGGGGGCAGAGCGACTTCTATACTTTTTGTTAGCCGTCCTACGCTTAGCACAAGATATGACTTTTTCCTCGCTTGTCATGCTATGAGGACATAACGCATGCTAAGTATAGGGGGCGTGTATATATTACATATATACTTCACCCATAGCTCGTACTTTTGCATATTTTTATATATATTATGTAATAATTACAGGGTGGGTAAAAATTGAAAAAATTTGTAAAATGCATGTGTACTTGTATATTGTATAAAATTTGTGTAATTTGTATAATACTTATAAAATTCTTGTAAAATTTGTTGGAAAATAAGAGGTATACCAAAAAACAAAAGAAAACAAAAATGTCTTCTTATATACTCTTGCATATCATCCTCACATTCAAAAAAATGTGTCTTGCACTTCATTCATCTACATTGCATGTCATGCATCTCATCTGCATATTTAGCATATGCTAAGTGAGATGTTAGTGGGCTCTGAACAAAGTTATGAATAGATGTCAAGGATGGATTGGATTTGACCTTAATCTACCTAATTTCAGAGGAAGCTTATAGGAACTGGAGTTAAGATTTTTCAGGTCGAGCGACTTAATTCTTTGAGTCTGCAAGTTGTTCACATGTTATCTTGATTGGTCTAAGTAGAATATTATCGTACACACGCATGATTCTTTTAGACAGTGACCTAACTTGGATAAGCACCATGCACGTAACTCTTCATTGATGAGGTGGTGAGGAGGTAGAATCCTTTGGCCTGGAGTAGCACACGGGAGGAAACATCCGTCCTCCTCTAGGGAGGGTAGTGCATCTCAATCTATTTAGTGGCATTGACGTCTAACGACGGATGATGTGGGTTGCAATAATGCTTCAAAATAGGGATAGTCTACTATCTCAAGAAGAAAAACTCCTTATGTAAATGCTACATATTGTATATATGTCAATAAAAAAGGAAAAAAGGAAAATGCAGAATCTCCAAAAGTGGATAAGACTGATTGAAAAGTAAAATACCTACCGGAGTGTATATACAAGTATAGAAAAATAAGAAGAGCTTCAAAGTTTTTGTAAGCTTGCAGCTGGATGACTTGGCTACATTGTTCAAGCATCCTAGGATAGGTAGCTACACTGGTTACCATCCATTCTTCTCTCTACCCCCTCTTATTGAGTTGGTCGCACTTGAACTTAGAAGGGAATATACCGCTCCTCGAGGAAAGAGTTGCTAGACCAGGGAATTGGAGTTACCTTGTTAGAAGAGGATGGTTCTTTGTCATTTCGTATGTGGAGAGCTATATTACACAGTACAAGTATGATCCATAGTCATCAGAATTTACGTATGAGGATTTGTTCTGACCTGACTGTTGAGGCGATTTGAATAGAAGACTTGTGGAACTTA
This sequence comes from Ottelia alismoides, assembly GCA_037367405.1. Taxonomy (NCBI): domain Eukaryota; kingdom Viridiplantae; phylum Streptophyta; class Magnoliopsida; order Alismatales; family Hydrocharitaceae; genus Ottelia; species Ottelia alismoides. Next base: position 433,004 of record JAZKJV010008172.1, on the reverse strand, counting down.
AAGGCTGTTAGGTCTTAAATTCAATTCCCAAAAAGGTTCCTCCATACTATTAATCTAAAGGTCGAGTCAAGCTCCATTTCCACATTTTTTTCATGACCTTGGTATGCAACCCAAAATCATTTAACTTTTGCATTTCATTTTAGTTGCTCAGGGACGAGCAAGGTTTAAGTATAGGGGGTTGATGAGTCTGTGATTCATCGCTCTAAAGGTTGAAAATAGAGCTTCGTTCTCAAGCAATTAGCTGTGTATTTCCATTATTATGCATTATTTGCATTCATGCATCTAGAATTAATGTTCACATTTTAGCATTCATATTTGCATTAAATAAGAAACCAAAAATCACTTGTAAATATTCACCTGTATAATAGCTAAATTCACCTATTTAAATATATTTTATATAAACTCCAAATCCAAAAGTCAACTCTATAGTGTATATATTACTAACACTAATAAATAAAAAATATCAAAAAATACTAACCTGTAAATTGTCTAATAAAACCCAAATCCAAGTTTGAGACTATGAAACTTAAAATGCACATAACTCTCTCATACAGTGTTTGATTTAGGTCTACTTACTTTTAAATTAATATACATTCAAAGGCCTTCAAAATAAGACTAATTTCATAAAAATCAGAGTTCGTATCTGAAACATGGATTTTGGGCCCAATTGTGTATCGTATATATTGACCAAAATACCCTTCAGTTTTATCTTTTTATTTTTTTAATTATTAAAAATCTAAAAAAATAGATTAAGTTGTAAATATTTCTTTCATATTTTCTCTAACTTTATTTTTATTTTTCTCTTATTTAAAATGATAAAAAAATTGCAAAAGATAAAAATTCGGTATTTTATACATATAAGATAACACCCAAAAAAACACACTTTATACATATGATTTATTTTGGTTTTCAATCCTTCAAGAAAATTGTAGATCTCGTCGATACAAGCAACTTTCATGTTGATCACTTTTTGATTTGACCTCTTTTGTTATTTCTTTTTTATTTTTATTTACATTTAATTTGTGATTTTTTTGGGAGCACGTGTCACTCCATTTTTTATTATTTTCATTATTTAGTTTATTTATTTATTATTTTTATTTTTTATTCTTTATTTTATAATTAATTAGTTAATTTATTTTCTTTTTAATTTAATTTTTATATTTTTTCTTCCACTTTATTTTCTTTTATCTTCATTATTTTTAGTAGCCTACTTATTTTATTTATTTATTTATTCTCCCTTTACTTGTTCCCCACTCCAAGTCACCAACTCCCCATTCTCTACACTTTCTCCACCTCTTTTCTAACTTACCTCTCCTCCTTTTTATTCCCTTCTCCTCTTCATTTATGATCATCTGCCATTTCTTCAATTGAGAGGGAGAGACCACCAACCCCGAGTGCTGTCGGTGACAGCTTCAGCACCCTTCGGATCGAGGTAACGATCTGAGTTGCAGCATAGCTCCTCCAAAATCTGACGAACCACAGATAAATCCTCTATCTTCACTTTGTAATTTTTTATTATCTAACATTTTTTTGTTGTTGAGATCATCTTCATCTTTTTTACACCATATCCTAATCACAATCATTATCATAGCAGCACCACCTCATAATCATATTTTTTGTTTACATCACCATCTTCCTCAAAACATCAAATCCTTTTAATTTTTCATTGTTCAATGTTTGAGAAACCAACCATAAAATATAACAAAATAAAATAAAAAAAATAAAAAATTTGCAGACGTCCCTCTTCCATCAACATGTCGCCTCCTGCCCCCGTGCGTCGCCGCACGCCGCCTCCAGCGCACGGCCGTCGCGTGCTGCTTGCGACCTCCCCAAGCACGCCTCTAGTACCATAGCATGCGTGGGAAGGGTGGGTTCCATTTTTGGAACCCAAGATCAAAGATCCCTTTTATTTTTTATGAAAATTATATTTTCTTCTCGCAAATTTATTTTAATTGCAAAAGTGCCTTTAGGCACAATTTGTTTGTTTGTTTTATTTTCTGTATTGAAAAGACATCCCTGACTTTGAGCATTAATTTGGACACTAAATTTGCATTATTTTTTAATCTAAAAAATATCATTTTGTAGAGCATTTAATTATTTATCTCTTGGATATTTATTTGTAATTTTGTGAGCAATAATTAATTAACTAAAATTATCATATTTTACCCATTTCATAGTATGAAATTCATATTTAATTAAATATTGCTCCAAAATTTGTGAAAAAATCATAGGTGATGCCTCTAGTTGTGCTTTAATTACTTCCAAATTTCATATAAATTAGAGTTGTCTTGCGTACAAAAGAAATTGTCAAGTGAATACAGTAAATGATTTTTAGTTAAATCCATAAATATTATTTTTCAAATTTTCAAGTGTCCTGGATTTCTCATTAAAATATTTATTTGATATAATTTTTCTTCTAGATAAATTGATTTCGTGGATTAATTAGGAATTAAATACTCACAGTCACTCGGTTTTTAGTAAAAAAATCATAAAAAATCATAAAATATTAGAAAATTCCAAAAATATTACTCTAGTTTTATTTAATCATGTTTCACTTCCAGTTAATATTTCATAATTTTTGCATGTTTGCACGAAAAATTGCATAAAAATCCCTAAAAATTTTCAATTTTTATTATTGCATCTTAACCCCGAAAATTCTGATACATTATGCATTCATTATTGGATTAGGTTTCCAGAAAAAAATTACAACTTGTTTAATTTGGATTAATTTTACATTAAAATCAATTTTACTAAGTTGCTTATTTTCTTATAACCTAACTCATTTGCATATTTGCATTTGCATTTATCTTGCATAAAAAAAAGTCTCACTTGGAAAATCGTGATCTAATTCATCTAACTTGATCCGATATTATTCCTTTGCCTCCTTGAGTCTACCTTGGGGCTTGCTCAGGTTAAAAATACATAAAACCACACATTAATTAATTCATTGATTCATTGATTCGTGTGGTTAAATTTTTGAACGATCCTGATTGCCCGACTACAACAAATCGCCATATTTAATTAGGGTATTTCAGCAATCCGTCAAGTGCCCTTCAGGATAACCCTATTTGAAGCTATAGATAGGATTGACTAACCCATATAAGCTTAGGCCCATGATAACTTTCTTGACCGGTGACCACATCCTTAATGTGGACAAATGGTATCCATATCACGGAAGAAGAATCAATCGAGCTTTGGGTGAAGTGGGCACCGTTTATACATGGGAGCCTTCTGCATCTCTTCAATGATTACAATCTTTGAGCCATTTTTGCAAGTGGTCTGTGCACATTGATCCTGTCACTGAGAATTTCGCTTCTAGGGTATGAAAAGGCTGAAGATGATGAGCAAGGAAGAGATTGATGAGGTCTTTAGTTTCATTTGTAGGGACGGGGACAGTCTCAGTATGCGATTATGGGTGAGAATCATAGTTTAGCAACACTACTATGATTATGATAGTACCACTCGTAGTTGGATTGCTAAACTATGACTCTTACCCATAATCACATGTTCTGAGATGGCCCCTATCCTTGCAAATGAAAAAAATTCCTCAGCAACCTCTTCCTTGCTCATCATCTTAATCCTTTTTATACTTTGGAATCAAAATGCTCGGAGATGAGATCAATGGACACAGACCACTTGCAAAAATTGCTTGAAGATTGCAATCGTTGAAGAGTTGCAGATGGCACTCATCCATATCCAGTATCCACTTCACCGGAAGCTCGGATGGTTCTTCTTCCATAATGCGGGCGTCGTTAGTCAATCCTATAACCCCCTTGACCTATATAGGTTAGTCAAACCTAAAACCATCAACAAGAATGCAACAATAAAGTAGCAAACCATCAATGATACTCATGCACACACACACACACACACACCGTATGTCTAAAGTTAGGAAAAATCAGAGGGAAAGTTAATAATAAAATGAATAGAATATAATTTTAAGGGAAAATGAACAAAATTAGGGTGTAAAAAATGTCACTCAAATGGCAACTTCCTAATAGATCGATTATTGTCGCATCTGTCGGTTAAGCCATGCCACCATAGTAGTTGCTCATTGAAGAAACCACAAATTTACCCTTTTAATAATGTCGAATTAATGATTTCGTTGTAGTTGGATAAATTCAGGGTTAATCAAAAACCATTTATTTTAATTAATGGTAAATTAAAGCGAGCGGACAGTTCCTTTTTTACTTGGTAAGTCCAAGATCAAACTCAGGGAGGCAACTGTCTCCTTAGGTTGTCTTAAAGTCGATCTCGAAGTTAGGTTTCGAAGAGGAATTTTTTTGTATTTTTGAATGCAATAACTGAGGTAAATGCAATTTTTGACTAAGTTCAAGGACTAAAATGCAAAGGTCGATCAAATTACGTCCAAAAATCCTCAAGCATGGCCAAAATGTGAAATGCAATGAAATTAGACTACTATAATTTCTTTGGAATTTTTGGATGCAAAATGAATTTTCTGTGAATAAATGAATGGAAACAATGAAATTTTCAATAATTAACGGTAATAAATATTAAATATAATTATTTTCAGTAAATAAAATTATCTAAGATAAGTCACTAGATGATCTATCACAGAAAAATCCTAAACCCTATAAATATTGGATTTAGTATCTATTAAAAATTAATTAGTGAAATACATGAAATGATTTCTAGAGAGAAGAATATGCATGCAAATGCAATTCTTTTTGGGCACAATGTTCCTAACAATTAATTATATGATTTATAATTTGCTGGTAATTTTTGGAACTGTGTTTAATTATCTACGAATGTTTAAGCGCATATTGGGTAAAATATGTCAATTTTCATAAGAGTAATTATTATTGATTAACCACAGAAGATAAAATACAAAGCACATGCCACAATGTAGAGAATTAGTTATAGAACATAGTGCTATTTTTGGAATAATAAAATGAGGATAAATAGAGGTTCAAAATAAAGTCCAAACACATGGGTCTCAATGCAATAACATAAAATAAATAAACAAATAATGCAGAAAATGCAAGATAGGGGTGAAACTGTTATTACCTAAACTCCCAAGGGTATATCTGCAAAATCCCAAGCGTTCGTTAACATGAACCTTGGAAAGGCGGGGGCTGGTTGGAAAGTTACAGAGCTCTAGGGGCTTTTTTACAACTTTTCCACTAGCACGTGCAAAGCACGTGCCACCTGGCTGACCCTTTCTATATTAAGTGAATATCGGGGGGTCTATTGGTAATTTTACTAGAAGGGGGATGGTTGTGCACGTGAGGGGATTACCCCCGCCCTTCTTCGATGGAGCCAAGGTCGGCGGTGAGGGGGCGACGCCGGGAAGGGGAACCTAGGGGCGGTGGGCTCTTGGAGGAGTAGGGGTGCTGGCTCGATGGTGGCATCGCGGTGAGGAGTGGCAGCCAGTGGCAGGGCCGCGCGGGGGGTTGGCAACGCTTGGCGTGGAGGTGTGAGAGCGGGCGCCTGGAGGCGTTTGCTGGAAGGTTGGGTGCAGCAGGAGGATGCGCAGCCAGGCGCGACCGTGGAGGCGAAGGCGTCGGGCCGCGCACAACGGTTGAGCGTGATGCAGACGGGCGGAGAGACCGGCTAGGGACGTGCGGCGTTGTGAGGTTGCTCCTTCACGCTGGAGTCCGTCGGTGAAATGGAGTTGGTGTGTGGACGAGGCTAGTGCAGGTTGGCGAAACCAGCATGGGGAAGAGGAAAGAGGCGCTCGGTTGGTGGAGGGGTGCTCGCAGGGTGTTGTCGAATAGAGGTGCTCGTGGCGGTGGTGCGGGCGTTGGAAGATTAAGTTGGTAGCAATAAGAACAGAGTTTTGAGGTGAAAACAGAGGATTGGGAAAAAGTGGAAGGAGAGATGATATGGTGTGGTGTCGTCCTGGGATTGAGGCGGCGGAGGCTGGCTCCTCCTCGTCGAGAGGAGGTGGGTGCAGTGTCCTGGAGAGTCAGTGCTGCGGTGACCAGTTGTGGGGAGAGTGTGACTGGTGGCCGTGGAATCGCGGCTGTGGGTCTCCTGGTGTCTGTGGACAGTGATCCAGCGATGGCGAGGTTGGCTGGCCGCTGAAGGTGATTGGGCGATGTGTTGTGATGGCAACTGTGACGTGAAGGACAAGTAAAACTGGGGAAATGGGAAAAAGCATGGGAAGGAAAGAAAGTGGAATGGGAAGACGAGTTGTGGATGACGCCTGAGATAAGGGAGGATAGAGTCCTCTTCCTTGTTGTCGCTTCAAGTCGCGCAACGGATCACGGCGAAGCTCCTGGTGATCTCGCCGGAGGATAATCGCCACCTCCTTCCCCAACTCTCTCTCTCTCTCTCTCTCTTTGTGGTAGATATGGCGGATCTAGCGTGAGTTAACCAGAGAGGAAGAAGGGGGAAGCAAGCCTCACGTGCGTGGCACGTGAGGCAAGGGATTTTTTATATTTTTTTATTTTTAAAATATTTTATTTTTTTTATTTTTGTAATAAAAACGAAAATAAAAGAGGTTTAAAAATGAGTGACACGTGGTGGCTCCAGGAGCCCCCACATGTCAGTTCTAGAAAAATCAAAGAATTAAAATGAAAGAAAAATCTAGAAGAAATAGAAAATGACCTCGGATCTAAAAGTGCTCAACATAAAAATTGCTTGTCTCGATGAGATCTACAACTTTCATGAATAGACCATGAGCAAAGGAGGTCACCTGTGCAAAACGATATTCTTGGGGTACTCCATGTACATAAAAACCTTGATTTTTGGATTTTATAATTTTTTTTGTGATTTTTGATGAAGAGAAAAAACGAGAAAAATAATGATAAAATCAAAGATAAATATTTACACAGTAATATATTTTTTGGGATTTTTTGTGACTAAGAAAATAGGGAAATAAAATAAAGAAGAAAAAGTGAGAAATTTGTACAGACTCGCAAAGGACACTCGGACTCGGTCAGTTTCTTTGGTTTCAGTCTTATTTCAAATTTGAATTTTTATGTATTTTATTAAAACTTTCATCAAAGAATATAGAAGAAAAAGAAATAAGCAAAAAAGAGTTAATTATGTACATAAAACAATAGTTAAAACAGGTAAAACACAAAACGCACAAAAGAAGCCCAAAACCTAACTTTCACATACGAGCTCCGATTTTTATGAAATTAGTCTTGTTTTGAAGATCTGTGAATATGTATTACTTTAAAAGTGAGTATACCTAAATCGGACATTGTATGAGGAAGATGTGAGCATTTTAGTCTGTCTGGTCTGAAATTGGAGTTTTGTCTCATGGGTCAATTATTTGAGTTAGTAATTTTTTGTATTTTTCTTTAATCTTGTTAGTAATATGTACACAGTGGAGTTGGTTTGAAGTGATTTGGTAGTTTAAAATGCATGAAATTGGGTGCAAATGTGAAGATGATTATGAATGCAATTATGAGTGTTAAAATATAAATATTAATTTTACATGCATGAATGATAAAAATATAGAATAAATGATGAAATGTCACTAATTACTCGGGAACGAAGCTCTATTTTCATCTTTTAGTATGATGAATCATGGATTCATCACTCATCTAAGTCTGATGCCACAACATTGATTGATCTTCAAGAATGTGGGCAATCATCACGTAATAGGTGCGTTCACATGTTTTAGAAAAAATCGGTAGAGAACGAAAACATGTGATACGTAAAATATTAATCGAAATCAATAACTAGAAAGAGATCGCTCAGAATACCCCGGTTTGAAACTGTAAAATATTAGATCATCACAGTTGTTTCTTCCAGTTGATCTTCCTAGATTTAGCATCCGTAATTATTACATCGCCATCGCAAGTGGTGAGTTGTGCCAAACACGTGGCTACTTATCGAATAAGCAATGATGACAAAAATCCCTTGGTTATTCGTCATCATGGGAACCTAGAATCATATTTGAAATAGGAGTCCCAATCCCCTCCTCTCCCTCCATTGTATACTGCAATCAAATCATCCAATCAGAAGTGGTGTGAAGAACTTTTTAATAACTGGGGTCAAATTTTAATAAATCAAATACATATATAAATAATTAAAAATATGCACATAGGCATAGACATATTCCTCACATACTTACACACGTGCCCAAATACACCCATACATTGCTACTTACTTTCTTAGACATCTACATGCATACCTAAATTTCCCACACACTTGCATACATGCCCAAACACATCCATTCATATCCACATTTCACCATACACTCTTACATACCATACATTGCTCAATGCGCTCTTACATTATTTTATACATTGCTTCATATCCGAGGAAGGAAAAGTGTGCAAGCTAAAGAAATCCATCTATGGGCTCAAACAAGCTTCTCATAGTTGGAACATTCGATTCGATGAAACCATAAAGGGTAATGATTTCATGCAGAATCCTGAGAGCCATGTGTGTACAAGAAGCTTAGTAGGAGCGACATCGTGTTCATTGTGCTTTATGTAGATGGCATCCTTATGGGAATGGTACATGGATGATGACTAATGTTAAGATCTAGTGGTCCAATACTTTTGAGGTGAAAGATCTCGATGAAGTCTCTTACATATTGGGTTTGAAGTTGTTTAGAAACAGACAAAAGAGGGTATTGGGACCGTCACAACAAGGATACATCAAAAATATCTTGGAAAGATTTAATTGGATAATTCCAAGAAAGGATTCCTTCCCTTAAAATACGATATTCACCTATCTAAAGGGATGACTCTTCAAACTATCGAGGAAAAGAAAGTCATAATCGGATGCCCTTAAACATTGGTTGTGGGAAGCCTGGTGTATGCCATGATATGTACTAGACCGGATATATACCATGCAGTGGGAGTGGTAAGTCATCACCAATCCTGCTACGGACAGAAACACTAGACTGTAGTAGATAGCATCTTCAAGTTTCTAAGAAGAACTCAAGACTACATATTAGTTTATGGAGATAATGATCTCCAAATCTTAGGGTACACTGATTTGGACCTCCACTCAGATATGGATGATAGGATGTCAACTTAAGGGTTCTTACTCTTGTTGGACGATAGTGCTCTATGAGCTAAGTATAGCAAGAAGCATGACACTAAGACTGTTTCGAGAAAGTTAAGTATTGGCTGCATAAGATGTAACAACTACATTAGATGTATTTAATGTTCACTCAGGGTACGCAAGTTTGTAACAGGATTTGGCATAGTCACCGATGACAAAGTGACTAATTAGCTTACTCGGCTATTGGATAAAATAGTCAACGACTAACACAATGAGTATGGGGTTAAGAGTTGTACATGAATGGCTCTAAGGGATAGTGAGAGATTGCTGAACTTGTAAGCCCTTGGCGACCCATTAATGCAATAAAAGCTATTATTTTATCATTTGAAAAGAATGAATGTGAATGCGAACTCACTGACACTGCCTCCGGCTCATGGAAATCATGATGCATTTCGTTTACCTCACCTAGAGTGTAAAGTATTACAGCTCATGCTCAACATACGTAGGTGATGTATTTTAGTAGAAATTGTATAAACCCTACAATTGGATTCATATCCAGATTTCAAGTTACTATACATGGATAGTATGATCTCTCTGACATTATCTCCAAGTATCTGCATTTGTATCTCATGAGTCCTAATAGGATTAGGACTCATATTGTTTGATGTCAGTATTGTGACAATAAATTTTATTGTCATATTTTGAAAGGGCATCTTTGTGAATATGACTCAAAAATATAATTAATATCAATAATGATTCATAATAATTGATATTAATATGAATATGATTCATATTGTTATTTCAAGACATAAATATGAATATGATTCACATAGGAATTTAAATGAAAATAGGATTTACATTTTGATTTGGATTTAGGAATATGATTCATAAACTTCACGGATATTTCTCATAAAATCATTAATTATAATAACTATATTATCATAACGATAATTAAGCAACAACTTCAAGTTTGTTGATTGACTTGTTGCATATTAATTATCATAATTAATAAATAAACAACAAGCTCCATCTAATTTTGAAAAATAAAGGGGGTATGTATGATGACACATGTCTCTCTTCATGAGAGTCCTAAATGGATTAGTCTCTCAATTTTATTGCTTATTTTATTAATTAATTGATAATTGAAAGAAGATAATTCTAGTCCTAATTCTTGTTGAATAAGGAATAATCATTGGCATTGATCCATGATCCAAGGGACACCTTGGACGTCCTCCATGGCTATAAAAGAGAGGGTAATGCTTCTCTTTCAAAGCATGATTGATCTTCTTGATAATTCTATTGCCTTGATCAGTGAGAGAGAAGTTTAGAGAGTAGATGACTCTCTATACACGTTCTCCCCTCTCTCTCTAGAGCACTACACATCTACCTTCAAGCCTCCATCTTCTCTTCATAGGTGTGGCCCTACGAGAGAGGGATTGTCGCCTTCGTCGTGCATCGCGTACATGTGAGAGGACTTGATTTCATGAGACAAGATCAGAATCTTGAGATCATCGTGATATAATCCTTGGGTGGATGATAAATATCCATTGCATAATCTTTATTCTAACATTTTGCCTTAAAAACCCTAGCTAATGGATGTATATAGCATTATTTTGTACAAATTAACATTCATTATTTACCATTTATTGTATATAAAATACACTTTAATTGCCAAAATTATAGAATGAAGAAAATAAAAAGAAAAAGAATAAAATGCCAAAGGTATTTTATGACCCTAAACCATGAGACCTAGGCATCTTGATGATTGTGTCGATAAGGAATAAAGTAGGGGGAGATAAGGGGCCAAAAACATCCATAAAATTCCATTATTTTATTCATCAATAATGCATTTTTGGGATCTATTTTATTTTCTACTTTTTATACCTCAAATAAAGAAATTTTATACATGAAAGTTGTAGATAATAATATATAGAAAAATATAAAATTGATTTCATAGAAAAATAATATACAGTGTACAAGTTATATTCTAAGTAAAAAGCCAAAACCTAAACTTCCCAAACCCATATCCTCTAACTAAAAATTGAAAATGTATCGAAATCACCTTTAATTGTATATAACTTTTTATAAGTTATTTAATGAAAGTGGTTTCATATTTTTTGTAGTTAAGATGTGAAAGTTAGGTTTTGGACCCTTATTGTATACTTTACATGAATAAAATATTAATTTTATTTAGGGTAAATTACAAAAAGGGCCCCAACTATACACCGATTCTCAATTAGGGGCCTCATTTTTCAATTGTGACATAGAGAGGCCTGATCTTATGTTTTTGTCTCAAATAGAGGCCTCTGTAAGCTTTAACGACCCTTACATGTCGTCGTTAAACCCTTAAGTTGATAGTTCAGACCCCAGTTTGTTACAATTGAAAAATGAGGCCTCTAATTGGGAATCAAGGTATAATTGAAGCCCTTTTTTATAATTTACTCCTTTATTTATTCCTTATTATTTTTATAATTTTATATTTTATAATTTTGCAAATATTATTTATAATATATATACATATTCAGAATAGACAACAACCATAAATAAACATTAAAATAAAATAAGTATACAAATTACATTTATGAAATACCTATACTTATACCTATATAATATATACCCATATTTATATAAATGTACAAAATACATCAGAAAAATACAATAAAATATGTATATAAAAATATGTTATATTTTTATAAATTAAGATAATAAAATAATAAAATGAAAATATAAATTAAAAACAAAATGTGCAAAACATAGATGAATATACCCATAAATAAAATCCTAAAAAGTAACTTGTAATAAACAATCTCATAAAAATAAATAAAAATAATATGAACATAATAAAAATAATAATAAATATTTTTATAAATTTAATTTATAAAATAATTTAATATTTATTATCAAATTATCAAATAATTTTGGGCTACCTTTTTTCTGGTTGGTCCATGTGGACAAACCAAGGGAAGTCAAGAGTTGACCCCAGTCAACTCTTTTTCCCAGGCGCCCAGTCTGTCAGACCTCGTTTCTACCCCCTTTTTGCCCCTTTTCTCCCCTCGATGCAAGCATCAATTGGGAATGATTCCTTTGTATCTTTTGATCCTTGATGCATGCTCTTACACGCCAGCTCCAATCCTCGAGTTGTGGATCGTTGCATCAAGCCAGTCGCCTCATCCTTTCCCCTATCCAGTAACTTGTGCATACATAACTGTGCCCCCTCCTTCCTTCCAATTTTAAATCCCCTTTTGGTCCCGTTTTGACTTTCTCCCATGCTCTGGATCGAGGCTCATGACAAGAGTCCTCTCCAGTCGTTTGCAGCGAGGAAAGGCGTGGTTAGAGGTGCATTCTACCATCTCCGACCACCTTGCCGTGAGGATCTCCATCACCTGGCTCTGGCCAGTTGAGCTATATTCTATTTGCATTTTTAGATATCCATTATCCTTTGGTTTAATTTCCTGCTTTTAGTTATGATTTTAATTCATTGCAGTAGCTTAGATTAGCATGCCCGTAGTTCGTCGGAGCTTAACTCCGGCAAATACATCCACCGTGCACCCCCTATCTTTCGACACGCCTGCCGCCACCACTTCATTTCCTATCGCCTTCTCTACACCTAGACCATCCCAGCCATCTTGCTCCCTTCTGGAGTAATCTATCGGACATCGACTTCATCACCTCACCAGAGGTCAGCTACCTCACCTCGCTCCGCTTCCACTCCACCGCAATAGGGTCGAGGCAGTCTATCCTTAACCCCCTTTTTATTTTGAATAGGTCAAAGTCAGCAGGAGACCATCTAGGCTGAAGATTAGACCTGGAGAAGGAACTCCAGGTGCCCTTACATCATTGAGCTCCAGAGCCCTCCTCAGCAGGCTCCAGAACCTTTTGAAACATTTGGGAGACTCGCTGCAACTGCATGAGTCGATTGCGGGTGTTGGAGGAATCGCTGGTGCTCTGAAGCTCATGCCCTGGCTGATTCAAACTAGCTAGGCACAAGTTCTTCCCGTGATCTTGATGACCTCCTCCATGTCATTGGATCAGGGGCATCCACGGGAAGCCACATCCACTGTTTGATCCTTCGTTTTGTAGCCATATGTTCAAGCATCGAGATCAAACCTCAGCTGCTCATCGGTGAAGCAGTATCCACCATTGGGAAGCGTGCAATGTGGATTAGTGAAGACATCTAAGCCGTTGGATCATGCCGCTGAGGGGTATTTTGCACCTTTCTTCCTTGTTCAGTATTTTTATTATTTAGTCATGTAAATTAATTAGTTAGTTTAAAAAAATTTGTGTATTTTTGTAAATATGACCCTAAGATTTCTTTATTTACACTTTGGTCCCAGCCACGTTACCTCACATGACAACCCATGTGAGGTGACATTTTGCACTTAGGCCCGCACGATTTATTGTATTTCATTTTAATATTAAAACTTTCATTTGCAATTATATATTTTTTGGTATTTTACAATTGAGACCATGACTTTAAATTTTATTTGCATTTATACCCCTACCAATTCATTATATTTTGTGCATGTTTTCTATTTCTTAAAAATATCATCCTTGCTCCAAAAATTCTCAAAAAATAGGATTAAGTGATTTTTAACATCTAGATCCATGCCATGTTTTTGTGTTTTAATTTTAGGCATTTTTATTAATTTCTAAAAATAAAAAAGAGTAAAAAACTCCCTATTTAGTTTAAAAATGCCAAAAAAATATAAAAACATTTTGAAAAATGCCCCCAAAATATGTTTTGTTTAATTTGGTATTTTGTGACTTCAGACCAAAAACCACTACAAATAGAAAAGGAAAATACATAAAAATTAAAAAGCTCAAAAATCCTTTATTAAAATACTAAAATCACTAAAAAAAACTAAAAATATTCATTTCTATTTCTGTATTTTTTATCATATAGTATTAATTAAAAATAGTTTTGGAAATTTTTGACTTTATTTTCTATTTTTAACTTCCAAAAGAATTCGATCTATTTATTTAATCCTTTATTTGGGATATTTTGACTTTAAAAATATATAAAAATGAGCAAAATTATCTAAAAAATCACAAAAGAAAATAAAAAATTTTAAAACTCAAAAACATTTTATTTCCTGTATTTTAGTTATTTTTATCAGTATTTATAATTATATTAGCATATATTATATATAGCTTTATATAATCTTTTATTATATATTTAAAAAGAAAAAGAAATTAAATCAGAAAATATAAAAAAATAAAAATTATAAAACTAAAATTTTTGAAATATAAAATTTAAATTCCATATAAAATACAAAATCGAAAACCAATATAAAATACAAAGACAAGTGGAATACAAATTTCAGCCTATCATTTGCTCCTTGTGTTCGACATTCTTACACATACTTACACCTATAACCACATTTTTAGATTTATAATAAATTTTAACTCCACGTATTTTGCTTTTCATTGCTTGATTTATATCGTGGATTAATTGTCGAATTTAACGTTCATGAGTGGTCGCTTCAACGACAGTGTAGCTCCCACCTTATGTGGACTACATTAGACCCTCATAAAAACTGTTGTTTCAAATGGTGTCGTTGTCGTGGAGCAACACCACATAGATTGGATTTTTTTATTGTGTCTTCGTGTCTCTTTTGTATATATATTTACTTTGTTTATTTTTTATTTTATTTGATATTATTTTGTGAATTGTCTAGCCACCCTTCTTGTTTGACTTTGTTGCGAGGAACACAGATCGAGGGAAGCTCTTCTAGGAGCGCCTATGCACCTACGTGAAGCGAAGTCACACTCATGTCCTAGTTGACAGGAGAAAGTGACAACGAAGGATTTGGAGTATTTTTTAGGATAGCACACCTTGTCTTGTATTCTATTTTGTATTTTATTTGTCTTTTAAGTGGGAGAGAGCAATAATATTATAATAACTCAAGACTCTTCAGGACTTTTTAAACTTCACGAGGTCCACTGCCGGAGGAATTGTTCCCTTGGAGGCCTTGTCGGTTTTTGTCATGTTTTTCTCGCTTTTCTTTTTATTTGTTCCGTGATTTTATTTTTCTTTCTTTTGTGCGATTAATCCCTAGCTTAGGATTTGCTTGCTCGATAGATTAAGGTCCAAAGCCTTAATATATTTGCTTGTACCTATAGTGTTGCTTTTGGACTTAGTCAAATCATAATTGTTTATTATTTGGAGTTGAGATCATGTGCCGAGAGAGGATGCATACAGTGCTTACAGGACCCATTGTGGTGGGCGCTGAGTGGCATCGAAGACCGAACCATGGTCTCATTTCTGAGTAGTTAGCATCTAGTGCTTCATGTTAATAACAAGTACTATTTTAGGGCAATTTCATAGGATTGCAATTGCATATAGATAGGTTTCAGTTCTACTTAGCATCCTTTCATGAAGAGAGATGGAGGCAAGGTGAGCATTTCTATTTAGCATTTATTATCGATTTTGCTTGCATTGCTTTTCTGACTATCTCCCTCTGTTTTTGTCACTTAGGATCTAAAAGGAATTGACTCCTCGTTAGGCTCGTACATTTCTATTAAAAATACATAAAGTGATAACAAATAAAATTAGGACTAGTAAGTTTACTTGATCCTAAAATTCAAAAAGAAACATCCATGTCTTGGGGAGAGTAACTCCCTCATTGTATTCGCATTCATTTTTCTAACATACACACTAAGGACTAGTGCCCCAAACCCAAGCTAACTTAAGTGTTTGTGCAACATTGTACTTATCATCTAACTCTAAAATTCGAAAAGATAAAAAGACCGAACTTTCACGGTCATCACATATTGAGTAGGTGAATTGAGGGGTTTTGCTTTGTGTAAAATTGTTTGTGTTTGTTCATACTCGATCTTCTTTGTGCATTTGTGCCTTTTTCTTGCATATTTTGACTTGACACTCGTGCTCTCCCGATCACCTTCTTTTGTTTCAGAGATGGCTATCTGGAGTGCTTTTTATCCGAACTTTGTTGATCCCTCGTACCCTCCAGCCAGCCCACCTCCATTTTATCATGAAGACTTTGCTTCTGATTTTTCTTTTTTGTACATATCCGCCTAATACATTATTTAAGGTATCGGATTTTGAGTTTGACCCACCACCACCACCCTCACATTTTGACGATCTTCTTTTCCAGGAGGACTTTGCTCCGGATTGTGATTTTTACCCAAACCCACCACCCTCATTCCACTCACCCGATACTGAAATTTTGGAGTCACCTCTCATGAAGACCACTCCTGAGCACATGAATTAGTTCATGGATTAAATGAATTCGAGGATTGACAACATCACTAGCCTAAATGAGAGCCACATTGATGATTCACCTTATGGATTTATGGATTCATTTGAGGACACCCCATGAGATCTTGCAATCAACTGAAATACAAAAAATGAGAAAAAATTAAAAACGAAAATATTCTCGAAGACATTCAGTCGAGTCATCTTGTGAGGAGAGGTCCCACTTGTCAGATCCTTTGATCACACACACATACACACACACACACACCAGTTCCCACCTTTGACCCCAAGGATGACATTGTACATACTGCTCTTAGTCATCCTTGTGTAGGTGATGATTCTGATCTCATCCCTTGTACGCAGGAGATCCAGATTTTCAAAAAAGTATTGACTGAACCTGAAGTGGTGGCAACTATTCATGAAATCACTGAAGCCCCACTTCGTTAGGCCATGACTCAATTATCTGCTCCTAAAAACAAGAAGAGAAAGCGAAGGAGCAGATCTGGGCGACACGTTTTGACCATGGCCAATGTCTATGACATCTCTCACAATCCACACATTAGGAAAGGGATCACTATCACACCCCTTGTGAGTTGCACGATTTTTAACTATTTATGTGATCACACTCTCCTTAACAGTGATGCCTCAATTAATATAATACCCTTCTCACTAGTACAATCTATGCACATAGGGTCTCTCGAGAAAACTAGGATGATTTTCTAATTCGTTGATGGATCAATAAAGAGGCTGAAGGATATTATAGAGAATGTTGTCATTCAGATTCAGGGCATGAGCTTCACCATTGAATTTGTTGTATTGCCCATGGATACCTCCACCCCTGTAGAGCATCCTCTAATTATCCTAGGATGGCCTTTCCTCGCCTCTGCGATAACTATTATAGATTATGGATCTAAAGAGATTTGCTTCCCTTCTAATGTCGGGAGCGATGTGCCGATCACTACACCCATTGTTGAGAAGAGACCTGCATCCCATGAGAGTGTGCCCATGTTATCCGACCCCGAGGACTATGACCTTGATTATGATATCAGAAAGTTTTGTTATACGTTGGATGACATTGAGACCCGAGAATTCCTCTCCAAGGGGCGATGCATTGGTGACATCCGCGGGATTTACTCTGCAGACACCTTAGAGCGGAAGGCATGCATAGTAGGGACTGAAAAGATTGAATTTGATCTTATACCTTTCATTGAGGAATTCATGCCTTTTAATGATGACCTAGCGAATACAACCCAGGCCGAACAAGACCACACTACTTCCATTAACCAGTTCCTGACTTTCTGCTTCGAGATTGTTGAGGATCTTCATCAGGTCGATCCTAATTAGTTTGTGTCTGTTGATGATCCTAATATCGACCTGCACGTTGTCAGATCCATTCCTCAACGATCACGCAAGAGGATTCACTTTCGACCTTCTTGATCGATGTATATCCTTCTTTTTGTATATCCACTTTCATTTTCATCCTTCCACCTATTGTTTTTACTCCTCCACCTCGTTCTGTGTGTTTTTCCTTGCTTAGGACGTACTCTGTCCTAAGTATAGGGGAAATGGATGAGTTGAGTAATCTTTTCTTCTTTTCTTCTTTTCATTTTCATTTTTCTTTTTCTTCCCAAAGGTGTCACCCCTTCTTCACTGCTCTACTTAGGATGTATTTTGTCCTAAGTTAGGGGGGTGTACACCGCAAGTCTTTCATTCTTTGATCCCCTCCATTGTCTCCTTTTCTTGTCTATACTTAGGGATATCTTACCCTAAGCACAGGGGGAGACAGTCTGAGTGTGATCTGTTCATTCCCACTCTCGACCCTCCCTGCTTTGTGTACAATCTTCTATACTTAGGATTAGTTGATCTGAAGTATGGGGGCGATCGACTTCTCATTCATTCATTTCTTCCTTCTTTCCTTCCTTCCTTATTTATTATTCCTTAGGCTTTTCTATATTTAGTATGAGTTATGTCTTCTTTTTTCTCTCTAATCTATGAGGACATATCTCAAGCTAAGTATAGGGGGTCATATATACTTTGTATATACTTCATCCATAACTTGTACTTTTGTATTTGTTTAATAATATGGCTAATTAGTAAAACTAATACACACAAATACCCAATTATTTTTATTTATTGATTAATAAATCATGTTAAAATGTTTTTTGTAAAATATTTGAAAAATAGTTTGAAAAACCTTTTGAAAAACTTTTGAAAACTATTTGAAAAATGTTTTGTTAAATATTTTCAACCTTTTTAAAATTTTGTTTTTTGTAAAAAAATTCTTTATGTGAAATAAAATCTTTTAAAACTCTATTTCCAAATGGTTTTAAAAAAATGGTTGCAAACTTAGTTTGAAAAATCTATATATAATATTTGAAAAATCTTTGTAAAATGATTTTTAAATTTTGTAAAATATTTATAAAAATTATTTATCAATTTAGTTTTCAAAAACAAAGTTTTCAAAACTTTTTGTAAAATTATTTTCAAAAATATTTTTGAGGATTGGTACCTAATAAAATCCTTATAAATTTTGTATAATTTTGTAAAGTCTTAAAAACCCAATTCTTATAAATAATAAAAAGCACTCAGGTGTAAATATTTGTACCTATTTCTTTGCTAATTTTTTTTATTTTGAAAAAACCCTAAAATTTACAAAATTAAAAATTCCAAAAACATTTGCAAGATTATTCTGAAATATTAAGAAATTGCAAAATCTTTAAAAATCCATAAAAAGTTCAAATTTTGAAAATTGCATCACAAAAATATTTTCTGCAATGTGCGTAGCATTGGCATTTTTCGGATTGAGTTTGATAATTGAACAAGTCTAGGTAAAATCCAAAGATTGGAGCTTGGTTGGACCTTAAATATACTTAATCACAGGAACCTTATTGGAATTGGAATTGAGGCACTTCAGGTCTATTTGACTTAATTCTTTGAGATCACGAGACTTGGTTCAATGTCGTCTTGACTGCCTAAGTAGAGTATTTTAGAGAACACGCACGACTCTTGTTGATAATGACCTAGCTTGTACACCTGCACTTTTCACTTTGCTCACCTCAATTGAAGTGGTAGAGGGTTGTATTTGCTAGCATGAGATACAAGACAATGGAAACATCGGAAGTTACATTTCGTGTCCATTGTACCCCAACCCAATCCAATGGTGACGAGGTCTAAAGACAAAAGTTGTGGGGTTGCAATAATGCTTCAAAAGAGGGATGGTATATTGGCTGAAGAAGAAAAAGTCCATATGTAAATGTTGTTGTATATAGTATTCCAAAAAAATGGAAAAAGCAAAAACTCCAAAAAAGTGGTCAGGCCTGATTGAAAATAAAATGCTTTCCAGAGTGTACATATTTCTATAGTCAATAAGCAAGCCTGAGATTCAAAGTCATATGTATGTGAGCCTGCATCCGGATGACTTGGCTACACTGGTCAAGCATCCAAGGATAAATAGCTACAATAGCTACCGTCCATTCTTCTCTCCACCTCCTCTTCTTGAGATGATTGTCACTTGAACTTATAAGGGAATACCCCGCTTCTCGAGGAAAGAGTTGTTGGATTGGGGAATTAGAGTCACCATGTTGGAGAAGACTGACTTTCACCGCTTTAGCCGAGGAGAGCCACATATCTCACACACTGTCCAAGATAGATTCATAGTCATAAGTGTTTGCGTATGAGTTGAAGCATTTTGACCTGGCTATTGAGGAGACGTGAGCAGAGTTTTGAGATTCTTGAAGGCTATTGTGTTTCAAATCTGCTTCCCAATAAGGTTATGACCACACCTAAAATCCAAAGGTCCGACTTAAGCTCCAAACTTTGATTTTATGAAGACAAGTTCAATCCACTTTCTTTCTTTTCTTTTCCTTGTTTTTTCTGTACTTATTGCATAAGTGTTTGCTAGGGACTAGCAAAGGCAAGTATGGGGGGGGGTAATTAATCTCCATTTCATCACCTTTATATCATTTTGCCCTTAAAAACCCTAGCTAATGCATGTATATAGCATTATTTTGTACAAAATTTTATTATTTATTCCATTTATTGTATATAAAATACACTTTTCAATGCTAATATTATTGAATAAAGAAAAGAAAAGGAAAATAATAAAATTCCAAAGGTATTTTATGACCCTAAACCCCAAGACCTAGGCATCTTGATGACTGGGGAGACAAGGAATAAAGTAGGGGAGATGAGGGCCAAAAATCCATAAAATTCCATTCTTTTATTCATCAATAATGCATTTTTAGGACCTATTTTATTTTCTACTTTTTCTAAACTCAAATAAATAAGCTTTGTACATGAAAGTTTTAGATAATAATATATAGAAAAATATAAAATTGATTCCATAAAAAAATAATACACAATGTATAAGTTATACTCTAAATAAAAAAGCCAAAACCCAAACTTCTCAGACCCATATCTTCTAAAGAACTCAAAATTTATCAATATCACTCTAATTGTATATAAGTCTTAATAAGCTATTTAATGAAAGTGGTTTCATATTTTTTGGAGTTAAGATGAGAAAGTTAGGTTTTGGACCCTTATTGTATACTTTACCTGAATAAAATATTCATTTTATTTATTCGTTATTATTTTTATAAATTTATATTTTTATTATTTTGTAAATATTGTTTTAACATATATACATATTTATAATAAAATAAAATCATAAATAAAATATCAAAATAAATAATTATACAAAATACATATATGAAATACCTACACTTATACCTATATAATATATACCTACTTATTTAAATGTACAAAATACATTAGATAAATACAGTAATATATATTTATGTATATAAAAATAAATATAATTTTATAAATTAAGAAAATAAAATAATAAAATCAAAAAATAGAAAATAGAAATAAATGAAAAACATAGTTATATATACTTATAAATAAAACCCTAAAAAGTAACTTGTAATAAATAACCTCATAAAAATAAATAAAAATCATATAAAAATACTACATAAAATAATAAACATGTTTATTTTATCATTTTTATTAAATAAAATCATTTAATATTTATTATAGAATTTCCAAATAATTTCGGGATGCCTTTTTTTTCTGGTTGGTCCACATGGACCTACCAGGGGAAGTCAAGAGTTGACCCTGGTCAACTCTTCTCCCCAGGCGCCCAGTCTGTTAGAGCTCATTTCTACCCCCTTTTTGCTTTTCTCCCATTGATGCAAGCATCGATTAGGAATGATTCCTTCGTATCTTTTGATCCTCGATGCATGCTCTTACATGCCAACTCCAATCCTCGAGTTGTGGATCGTTGCATCAAGTCAACTGCCTCGTTCTTTCCCCTGTCCAGTCGCATGTACATAATCTATCCCCCTCCTTCCTTCAATTTTCGAATCCCCTTTTGGTCCCATTTTGACTCTCTCTCTCTCTCTCCCTCTCGCCCGCTCGCGCGCACGCGCGTGCACGCTCTGGATCGAGGCTCATGACAGGAGTCCTCTCCAGCTGGATGCAGCAAGGAAAGGCATCGTTAAAGGTGCATTCCACCATCTCTGGCCACCTTGCCATGAGGTTCCCCATCTCCTGGCTCCAACCAGCTGAGTTCTATTTTTATGCTTTTAAATTAGATTTTTTTTGCTAGTTTTGTTTCTTACAATTAGTTTTAACTTTCATTGAGTGCCTTAGCATAGATTAGTGATTTCGTGGTTCGTTGGAGACCAACTCCAGCGAGCAATCCACTGTGCTCCACCTTGTTTCTGACTCATCTATCACCCCTACCTTCTTTCCCAGACACTTCCCTTCGCCCCACGCACCTCCAACTCACAATATCCTTCATGAATATGAGTTTGGTTGTTCCACCTCTACTGCCTCGCTGGAACAACTCCGCCTCGCCCTGCTACGCCTCCATTCCACCGCCTAACAGGTTGGGCAATCTGCCCTTGACCCATCATTTTTTTGTGCAGGTGCAAGGAGCTTGAAGGCCAGGAGGAGGCGCTTTGAGATCCAAAGGAGGGTCCCAGGTCGCCAAAGCTTCTTCGGCCTCCTAGGACTCCTCCGATGAGTCTCGAGGCTTTTTGAGACCTCAAGCAGGCGAAAACCACCTTGGAGAGCATTTTGAGCACCTGAGCAGCCGGAGAGACTGTCGGAGTTGCGATATTTAGCGAATCAAATTGGATAAGGGCGGATGTTCTTCCCTGTTCTTCACGGGGAGCAGCAACCATTCAATCGACCTCTAGCTCTAGTTTAGATCAACGTTGTTGGATTGACCCTCTCCACAATCGTCAGATTAGAGGGGTGTCCTGATCCATGTCGTCCATCTCCGAACTGGTATCACGCAATGTGGGCATGCCATGTGTATAAGTAAAGGAATCACCACCATTGGATGGTACCTAATATGGGTAATTTTCTCATACAACCCCTCGGTTTTGTAATTTTGTCATTAGTCCTGTAAATTAATTAATTACTGTAAAACTTTTGTGTATTTTGCAAGAGGAACCTGTAGTTATTGATATTTACACTTTGGTCATTGCCACATCACCTCACGTGTCCAGCATGAGGTGACATTTTGCAGTGATGTCCTTGCACATTTTGTATATAGATTTAGTTCATAAACTTTCATGTACAGTTTTATATTTTTAGATAATTTGCAACTAAATATTTGCATTTATACCCTTGTAAGTTCATTAATTTTTATGCATGTTGTCTATTTATTGAAAATATCATCCATGCTCCGAAAATTCTCAAAAATAGGGTTAAGTGCCTTCTAGTTTATAGATTCATGCTATATTTTGGATATTAATTTTAGGTGCTTTTATTATTTATTAAAAATCAAAAGAGCATATTTTTGTCCCTATTTGATTTATAAAATTCCAAAAAAATAGAAACATGTTTTGAAAATTTTCCAAAAAACTATTTTTATATTTGTATATTTCCTTCCTTTAGATTAAAAATCACTAAAAATAATAAAAGAAAAACCATAAAAATTTAAAATATCTAAAATAAATTATAAAAATATAAAAAATACACAAAAATTCTAAAAATATTTATTTTTTTCTCTAAATTTTCTTCTTATTATCTATAAATAATTAAAAATAGTTTGGAAAATTTTGACTTTATTTTCTACTTTTCAATTTCCAAAATAATTCAGCTTATTTGGTTATTCCTTGATTTGGGATATTTTTGACTTTAAATATATAGAAATTAGAAAAATTATATAAAAAATCACAAAAATAGTAAAAAAATATTTAAAACCAAAAAACAATTTATTTTGCACTTTTTTGTTTATTTTTAGTCGTATTTATAATTGTATTAGCCTATATTGTCTATATAGCATTATATAGTCTTATATTATATATTTAAAAAGAAAAGAAATTAAAATTCATATAATACAAAAAAATATAAAATTTAAAAACAAAAAAAATATAAAAATATAAAAATTAAAAACCCACACAAAAAATACAAATACAAGAGGAACAAAATTTTTTGGCATTGATTTGCACCAATCTACCGTTTGCTAGATGTGTTCGACACTCTGCACATACTTACACCTATATACACATTTTTAGAGTTATAATAAATTTTAACTCCACATATTTTGCTCTTTATTGCTTGATTTATATTGAGGGTTAATTGTTGATTTTCTAGGGTTTCTTACTCGATCGCCTCGATGACGTTCTTCCCACCTTGTGTGAAACAACTGACCGGTGAAAACCCCTAGTTATTAGTGGATTTTCCCTTCAAGAATAGGATCAAGATATCAAACTTTGTAGGAAGCTACGCGACTCATCAACATGCCTATGAGAGAGACAAGCACATATCAGACTTGATTTAGGAGGTCTCTTGCTTTAAAGACTCACGCTTCAAGAGGTAACTCTTATCTCATCTCAATATTCATTATAATATTAGAAACCATATTAGGAAAGTAGTTTCTCAAATTTAGTGGTTTTGTAAAGCACAAAAAGTTGTGCTAAAAATCATGTTCATACGATGAACATACAATGTTTTAAGCAAATAATTTGTTAAATTTCCATGTTTCCATGATGCAAAGTTCGTAAATATCTTATTTACTTTGTTCAATTGGTATAGAAGCGTTAGTTTAGAGGATTTGGATCGCATCCAAGTCCAATAAACAATCGACTAGATTAATCATTGGGTATATTGTCTTGCGACAATTTTGACGATTCAAATGATTCATTAACTTTCAAAGTTTTACTCTTATCCAATATTTGAAACATATTTTTTGGTATGTATATGAGGTCTAGACGATCTGGACTCATGCCCTAAAGATGCACCAATTGTTGGTGAGATTCGGGAGAAGATTCAAATGTTAAAATGATCCCAGGCTCCAATTGCAACCAAAGACTATAGCAAGAAAATATTAGATTTTTAGCTACTATTTTTAGGTCATATAACTTGATCAAGTATAGATTAATAAGTCATATATCAATTCCCCCAAACAATGTGAAAAAGTTTCACACAATTCTGACCGTGTGACCTCGAGAAATTAGATTTCTCCATAGGCGGAGTTAGAAGAGGACTCGATTGCTTTAACTGGCTCATTTCAAATATATAGGAACTCAAAATTGATGGAAAGATATTTGATATATTTACATCATATGTTGTACCTAATATTTTGGAAATATTTGAGGTCCCGATGAACTTTAAGTCCAAGTTATATGATATTTTCTAATTTGAAGTGCGATGGTCGTAACTTGCGAATTTCAATCTAAAATCATTGGTTTTTTATTTTGGATATATGACATAAATTAGAAAGTCTTTTTTATTTCATATTTCATCTAATTATTTATGCACTTGAATGCTTACAATGCAATTAGAAATTGTGAAATTTATTAGATTCATTTCATGAAATTTTTAGATTTGTGTACTATACATATTTTGAAATTGCAATTATTTTGATTTAAATAATTCTCTAGATTATTACACTAGATGTTTTGAAATTAAAAAGGAGTTTTTTTGAATTCAATAAGTGTCTATATTGTTGCACTAGAAATTTTGGAAAATTAGAAGGAATTTTAAATCCCTAGAATATATGAGAGTTGCTAATGGACACAAAATTGAGGAAGGATCCTAACATCCGATCTTAGCGGGCTTGCGGTGCTCGACAAGTCGGGTCTGACAATCACTGTGTTAACCACTCTCTCGGATCTCAAACATCCTCAATATTGTGCATCAATCAACAATTTACCCACAATGATGCTCAAACAATAAGTACAGTAAGCTTAAATTTATTATACTCTATAACATGATATGTATAGTATGCAAGTGTAAGGGTTGAACCACAGAGCAACGGGGATAGCCACAAAATTTGACAAAAAAATCTACAAATGTTTTTGTATTTTTATAAGTATTTTTTTATTTTAGTGGGTTTTAATATTTAATATTTTTATGGATTTTAATTTATAATATTTTTCATTTTTAATTTTATAATTTGTATTTTATTTTTAATATATATGTAATATATATGTATGTATATATAATATGTATACTATAATAGATATATAATACATATATTATATATATATATAAATACGCTAAATGACAATCTTTTGTATTTTTAAGGGGTTTTAAAAAATATGGGTATTTAGATATAGTAATAATAATAACTTATATATAATAATATATATATGAACTATATATAAGGTAATATATTTATAAATACAACTAGAAATATTCAAATTTATAAAATAAATCTTTTAGTGTTTTTAATGTTATGTTCTATTTTTTGTTATTTCTCTTTTAAATTTTGTTAATTTGTTTGTATTTTTAAATGAATAAAAATGTCAAAATAGTAGCTAGTAATAACATGCCATTTTTAAAATTTAAAAATGGATAAATATATCAAAATTTTCCAAACTATATTTAATATACAATATATATATACAATAAACAAAATTTAGTACTAGAATCCAAATTTTTTGGATTTTTAGATAATTTTTAAAAATTTTATAAGGTTTTTAGGGTTTTTCAATTTTAGTTTTTTTCTTTGATATTTTTAGTGATTTTTGCTATGAAGTTGCATAATATAATAATAAATATCTTTTTATTTTTTCGAAAATTTTTCAAAATATATTAATATTTTTTTTTCAATACAAATAGGGAAAAAAGACAATTTTTGGATTTTTAAAATATGAAAATAGTTTTAGTTGTCTTGCAAAAAACATATTTGATTTAATATAAGTCCAGGTACTTCAAATAATTTTCCTACAATTTTCAGATGAAAAATAATATTTTTAATAAAATAAATACAAGAAATTATAATTATTTTTTTGACAGGGACCTAATGTTAGTAAAATAAAAGTTCAAGGCATTGTAGAGCATAATATGAGAGTCCAAGGGCCTTTGTGCAAAAACCCAAAAATATTTAATTCAATCCGCTAGGTATGGGTATAAATGCAATTTCCGTAATATTATAAGGTATATATGCAATTTAACCGCAAAATATTACTCATAATGAAATAGTTCTTAGACTAAATAATAACAAAACCCACAGGGGGTCCTCTGCAAAAAGTCCAAAACCATCATGTGTATGGGCACGTAAGATGACATGGACTAGACCAAATTGCAAATAATCTAAATATGGGGATGTTTCTACAAATATTACATAACTTTTTGAACTACATACAAAAGTTTTAGGACTAAAATAAACATACAAAATTAGAGGGGTGCGAAGCAAAATACCCTTCTTGCACACGATAAGATGATTGAGATGCTTCACTTATACACGTGGTCGCTTCTCATTGCATGATGACGCTTCGTCGATCAATGGACGCGATTAGATCATGTGAGGGATCCGACGATTGAAGGTGTTGCAGATCGGACGATGGTTGTATGTTCTAGATGGAGCTCCTTATCAGACGATAGAGAGGCTAGCGGGAAGAATGAGGAAGAACACTCGAAGACATGAGCTTCGATCCAGTCTCTTGGACGACTCCAGCCACTGGAGGGGCTTGTAGATGGATCAAAAGAAAGCTGGAAGGGTAATGTGGCACCTAAGCATCTCAAATGGGATCGGGACTCATCAGTGGTGTATTAGATGGTCGAGGAAGGTAAAGTAGCTGTGGAGCCTCCAGCTGAGCAAAATTCGACCCTAATTAGGTTCTTCGAGTATAGGTCCTACAGGGCTAGGTACACACAAGAAAAAGGGACATTCTAGGCTTGATTTGGTGTAAAAATGGATGAAAGTGGAGTCTGGCAGAGGTCGTCTGGACAACGGTAGAGGAGGAAGAATGGATTCACTGATTAGGACTCGATCAGAAGGAGTGAAGGTGCATGTGGTGTAGAGAATGCGATGGGGATGGTGGTCGAGGTGTCAGGCGAGGCAAAGCACAATCAGATCACAAGGGGAATAGTGGCTGGAGCTCAAGCTCCGACAAACATCGATTTGCAAAATTATGAAATAAAAGACTAAATTAAAAGCAACTAATAGCTATCCTACACTAACATTATCTTTAGGAATGAAAAGAACTAAGAAAGTATGGCTCAACCTCTGGGAAAGGGAGCCACAGTGGAGCTCCACCTGAAGTTCTCCAGCGATGCCTGAATCATCAGCTGCTGGCCTCTTTCTCAACGCCAAAGTATCTGGCAGTCTTGTTGTTGTCACCAACAAGCTAGGGCACGAGAAATCTTGGGGATTTTGAGGTAGAAACTGGATCAAGTTCAAATGAAGTCTAGCAGAGGGTATATGTAGATGAGGACCTTTGACCATGAACCAGCTCGATGCAGAGCTCCATCGATCGAGGAGAGATGTCGGCGTAAAGAGCATCAATCGAAGCATAAAATCTCTGAAGGAATCGGACTAGTTTGGTCCAAGGATTGATGGGGAAAATCGAGAAAAGTAGGCAGTCAACGGCTCTAACATGCCTTGGGTTCCAGAGGGCCAGTTGACCAGCGGGTCAACTAATACCACACTCTTATTGATTCAAGTGGAACGCTAGAAGACAAAACAAAAAATAAATGCAAAAATAATTTAAAAGAATAGTAAATGAATTTTTTATATTTTATTTTTTATCTTAAAACATGAAAAAATATTTATTATTTTATGTAGTATTTTATGGTGATTTTTATTTATTTTTTCGAGTCAATTTATTAGGTTTATATTTTACAAGTACATATATAGGTATATTTACCTATATAATGAATATTTTATTTTTAATTTATATTTTAGATTTTACTAATTTGTAGACATGATTTACATATTTACAAATTATTTAAATACATATTTAGGTATTTTTATTTTATTTTTCTGAGGCTAATTGTATAGTTAAATACTTATGTGTATTTATTATATAGGTATATACATGTATAATTCATCTATGTATTGTAGTATACTTATTTTATGTTAATGTATTTTTAATATTATTATTTTATTTTAATTATGTACATGTGTTTTAAATAATATTTACATAATTGTAAAAATATAAGGAAGTGAAAAATAAAAGGAATAAATATAATGATTATTTTATTCAGGTATGTTTCACAATGAGGGTCCAAACCCTAACTTTTGCATCTTAACTCCAAAATGAATGAAACCACCTTCATTAAATATATAATTTAATTTTATGAATAATAAAGGTAAATTGGTGAATTTTGATCTCGTGTGGAGAAGATACAGGTATGGAAAGTTTTCTCTATGGCTTTTTATTCTAAGTGTCTGGGGCAAACTGTGCATTATTTTTAAGTGAAATAAATTGTTTATTTTTCTTTGTATTTTTATCTACAAGTTTCATATCAAAATCTATTGATTTGTGGCATAAAGATAAAAGGGTCTCAAAACCTATTTATCGAAGAATTGAAATTAGGGTTTTGAGTATTTATTGGCCCTTATCTCCCCCTACTTTATTCCTTGTCGACCCAGTCATCATGATGCTTAGGTCTCGGGGTTTAGGGTCATTCAATACCTATGGTCTTTCATTTATTTTTCTTTTATTTTCTTTATTCTTTTATTTTGGCTTTAAATAAAAAAATTTTATATAATATTTATAATGTAAATAATGAATGTTATTTATGTAATTTAATGCCATTTTCATGCATTTAACTAGGGATTTAAGGCCAAAATGAAAGAATAAAGGTGATGAAATGGACATTCATCACCCCCTATACTTGACTTTGCTAGCCCCTAGCGAACACATATGCCTATAAATGCAGAAAAGACAATAGAGAAAAGAAAAAGAAAGATCTTGCAATAATGTTCGACTCTTGAACTTGTCTTATTAAAATCAAAATTTCGAGCTCAGTTAAGACATTCTGATTCTTGATTTGTTCGGACGCATCGAGATTAGGAAATGTGATACAACAATCCTTATGTTCCACAATCCTATTTTCCAGTTCTCATCATAGTCTGATCAGATCCATTCTCTCAGTTGCATACTCTTGATAGCTTGAAATGATAGATCCATGTGTGTGAATTTTTCAGCTCTTCCCAGACAAACCATTAAACTATAAAAAGATCCTGCTCTCATGGTAGCTTGTCCTTGTGGAGACAGATATTTCCTTCTAACGCCAGGTGTCGCTGATTTCACAACCAAAATGGGGGAGAATCTAAAAGAATGGGAAAAGAAGTGGGTATAGACCATTGTAGTCTTCATTCCCTTATGAAGCACGATCGGTGTAACCGAGTCTTCACCAAGAAGCAGGCTTTTTTTGGAAGCTCCATATTTTTGTAGAATTTTTGGTGTAGGATTCTTCTTTGAATTTTTTTTGACTTTGCATTGCTCTGCATTCTTGTTTGTGCCCCGACGGATATAGAGTCTTTTGGTCCACCCATGTTTTGGGATCTTGGAAAAAGTTGCTCCAGCAGACCATTCCTCATCCGAAGCATCGTTCCAATCCAGTCTCTAGCTTTTAGATATCATGGCTACTTGAAGAAATGGTTTAGAGTACCAGTTTCTATAATCCCCAAGAATGGTTCCTGAGCCACCCTTGACGAAGTAGCCTAGCATCATCCCAACTTAGACTCCAAGATTTTTCAACAATCCATCTGGGTTGAGCTAAGTGTTAAGTGCAAGTTTTCAGTTAAACCCCTATCTCAAGAGTCGTACATATGATGTGAAGAGTTCTAGTTAGACACAATGAATCGACTCATGAACATAATCTCATGGAACATAATGAATTAAGTCAAGGTGACATGAAGTTTCCCAATTATTGTCCTCATTGGGTTCCTCTAAAATTAAGTGTATTAAGGTCTATACCAAGCTCCAATCTTCAGACTTTATTTTAGGCTTGTTCAGTTGTCTCATTCATTTTAAAAAATACAAATGCTATGTAATATGCAAGAGAAAATATTTTTGTGAAACATTTTTAAATTTTGAATTTTTAGGGATTTTTGGAAAAAAAGGTTTTGCAAATTTTTAGGGATTTTGAAAAGACTTTGCAAGTTTTTATTGGTTTTGAGTTTTGCAATTTTTAGGGATTTTTGAATGAAGGTTAGTGAAAGGAATATGTACAAATATTTACATGGAGTGCTTCTATATTTACAAGTTTACACTAGGATTTTACGAGTTGAATGTTAACGCTCATTTACAAGATTTATATACATGTTCTATACATTTTCATAAGAATTTTATTTAAGCAGTTATTTACACAAGGTCCTCAAAAAATTTGAAATCATTTTTGCAAACAATTTGAAAATTTATTCTTGCAAATAACATGACAAACATTTTTACAAATATTTAAATAACTTGAAAATCATTTTGCAAAGATTTTTCAAATAGTATATAGATTTTTCAAAGTATTTTTGCAATCATTTTTCAAATCATTTGTAAATAGACTTTCAATAATTTTACTTAGAAAAATAAAAGAGATTTTTGCAAGAAAAAGATTTTTACAAAAGTTTGAAAATGTTAAGCAAAAGTTTTCCAAAAAGTTGTCAAAAGGTTTCTCAAGGCATTTTCAAACTATTTTTTAAATCATTTTGCAAAATATTATTAATCGAATTTATTAATGGTATTTACAAAGAATTAATGGGTATTTATTAATTAGCAATATTATTGAAAATACGCAAGTACGAGCTCTGTCTAAAGTATATAAAATGTATATATGCCCCCTATGCTTAGCTTGAGATATGTCCTCATAGATCAGAGAGAAAAAAAGGAATACATAACTTGTATAAAATATAGAAAAGCCTATACTACAATGACTAAATAATAAAAGAATGAGAAGTCGACTGTTCCCCTATACTTAAATCAAATAATCCTACGTATATCAGACTGTACACAAGGCAGGAGGGTCAAGTTTGAGAATGAACGAAATCATCGAATCGACATTTCTCCCCCTATACTTAGGATAAAATACCCCTAAGTATTGACAAAATATCAAGAGTTGAGGGGAAAGTTAAGGGATCAAAGAACGGACACCTCGAGTACTCATCCACCCTACAGTTGAGACAAAGTACATCCTAAGTATAACATTGATGAAAGGGATGAAACATTTTTGGAAGAATAACAAATGAGAAAAGGAAAAGAAGGAAAGTAGACAATAAGAAAAGAAAATCATTTTTATGTGAAATTTAGCTCAAGCATCTGATCCATTTGTATCTGGGAGTTATTTTTGAAATACCACTCGAATCGAATCGACAATGTGCATGAATGTATCGTTCTTGATGTACGGCTTCAACAACTGTCCGTTGACTACAAAAGGCTATACATCAGGTGACAATTCAAATATCAAGAGGCTTCCATTGGCAAACACAGTTTTCACATGCACATGGAACAACCCGGTCCATTTGCAATTTAGTTTGCCTGGAAAGATTTTCAACTTTACGTCAAACAACTAAACCTTCTACCCAGTCTTGAAAGTCTTTCTTCGGATGTGTTATCATGCCATTTCTTGACTTTATCCTTATACATAAGGTTGTTGTCATACGCATAGTCTCAGAATTCTAACAAACATTTCAGATAAACTTTACGATTTTTTCCAGCTTCCCAGAATCCAAGTTGCACATATTCAATACTCATAATTGTTTGTGATTAACTCCACGAGCAGATGACATGTCTTTCCATATACAAGATGGTAGGGAGACATGCCAAGAGGAGACTTGTACATTGTGCGGTAAGCTCGAAGAACTGAATCAAGTAGTTGTAACGAATTCTTTCTGTCAGGTTGTACAAGCTTCTGCAGGATTGTCTTAATCTCCATGTTTGAACATTCAGCTAAGACATTCGCTTGTGGGTGGTATGACACAGCAACACGATGTTTAATGCCATATTCTTTGGTCAGCTTCTTGACCTCTTTATTTACAAAATGGTTTCCCCCATCAGATATTAATGTTTTCAGAATCCTGAACAACTAAATGATGTTGTTCGTCAGGAATCGGTAGACGGTAGGACTATTAGTTTCTCGAGCATGGATAGAGTCTACCCACCTGCTTACGTAATCTATGACCAACATGATGTACTCAAAACCCTAACTGTTATGGAACGTTCCTATAAAGTCAATGCCCCATGCGTTGAAGATGTCCGAAAACTGATTGTATTTTAGAGGCATTGTGTCATGGGAAGTGATATTTCTGCTCATTCTCTGATAGTCAGTACATTTCTTAACATAATCAGTTGTATCCTTGAATAGAGTTGGCCACCAAAGGCAACATTGAAGTACTTTTGCTGCCATTCTCTTTCCAAAATGGTGTCCACCAGTTTCAAGTTTGTGCTAATGGTCAAGGAGACCTGCGATCTCCTCCTGAGGTATACGCATCCTCCAGCTGCAATATGCTCCCTCATAGAATAGATGTGGATCCTCCCACTGGTAGAAATGGATGTCTTATAAGAATTTATCAATTTTGATCTTTAGTTAATCATGTGGAGTCTTCTTGGAGACAGGGTAGTTGACTATATCAGCATTCTAGGGTAGCGAGGATACAGACAAAATTGCCTCATCTGAAAAGGTTTTTGTGATTGGAATGACATTCTGCTCAGGAGTTTCAACTTCAATAATTCTGGAAAAATGATTTGCCACCACATTTTAGACTCCAGGCTTGGCACGGACTTCGAAATCAAATTCTTCCATCGAATCAGAGGAGGCCTGGCATCCTTCTTGCTATGTAAGTACTTGATGACAGAGTTATCTGTATATATAATGACCTTGGATCCCAAAAGGTGTGATCTAAACTTTTCTAAGGCAAACACTGCAGCTAGGTGCTCTTTCCTTGTCAATGTGTAGTTCTTATGGGGTTCATCAAGTGTTCTGCTAGTATAATGAATTGCAAATGGTATTCCATCTCATCTTTGTCATAGCACAACATCAATTTCATAGTCTGAGGCATCCGTCATGATCTCAAAGGGTAGAGACCAATCAGGTGGTTGGGGAACAGGAGCATGTGTGATGAGGTCCTTCAACAGATTGAAGGACTGGAGGACACGGTCATCAACCACAAAATCAGCCTCCTTTCCCAAAAGCTTAGTTAGTGGTCAGACAATCTTGCTGAAATGTTTGATAATTCTTCCGTAGAAACCCATGTGCCCTAAGAATGACCGGATTCTCTTTATATTTGTTGGTGGCTCAAGTTTTGAAATCACATTCACCTTGACAGGGTCAACCTCCATGCCACGCTTGGAGAGACCAAGATTTACCTCACAACACCTCTTTAAAACTCGATCTAAATATATTAAGCATTGATCAAAACTATCTCTATAGACCGAGAAGTCATCCATTAATACTTAGAGGAAACTACCAACCATATCAGCAAATACATTCAACATGCAACTTTGGAATGTAGCGGGTTCGTTGCATAAACCAAAGGGAATTCTTCTGAAGGCGTATGTCTCTGATCTTCTGGAGCGATGGTGACTTGATTGTACCTAGAGTAACCATCCAAGATGCATAAGTATTCCTTCACGACCAGTCTTTCGACTATCCAGTCGATCAAGGGCAATAGGAAGTGGTCCTTCTTGGTTGCAATATTTAAAGTCTATAATCCGCATAGATGTGTCATGAGGTTGGTACTCTAGTCGGAATCTCCTCTCCTTTATTATTGGTAATAATGGCGATCTCGTATTTTTTCGACACGACATGCAGGGGACTCACCCATTTGGAGTCAGATATGGGAAAGATGAATCCTACATCACACGACTTTGTAATTTCTTTAGTGACCACCTCCCGTAGGTTGGGGTTCAAAGTTCTCTAGAATTATTGGGAGGATTTGTTGTCTTCCTCAAGATAGTTGTGATGCGAACAATGTGAAGGATTTATCCCATAGAGATCTGTGATATTCCAGTGTATTGCTTTGCGGCTTTTTTCAAGAACCTCAAGCAGATGAGATTCTTATTCTTTGGTCAGATGAGAATTTTGGATGACTAGATGCATATCATATTCACCGACAATAAAGGCATATTTCATGTTGGAGGGAAGATGCTTGAGCTTTGGTGGGATGGGAGTCTACTTCATGGTTGCTTCAACAACTGTAACATGTGTCAAATCTTTTGTTTATTTGTTGTCGACCACTATGCATTCAATTTCAGAATTCAGAATATCACACGGATCTGCAATAAAATCTTCCTGCTCAGATGGGGATGGTTGTTCAATCATTTCATGATAACCATCAACGAAGATCTCATCTTCAAAGACATAGGTGAATTCAACCCCGCTATCAAGATTTTCCACTAGAGAGGAATTCCTGTGTTTCCATATCATCCAAGAACAAGTTGGTGTATCTGATTTCAGTTAGAAAATCACAGTATTCTTGTTCATTTGGTTCAATCTCTCTCAAAATAGATACCACTTTAGCTGGTTTTGCTTCAAGGACCGTCTGTATAGGTACTTTGTCACTGTTGGAGCAGAATGTGATATCTCCACTGCCATAATCCACCACTACTTCAGCAGTTCAAAGGAATGATCGTCCGAGGATGATTGGGCATGGAGAAAATGTGTGGAGGTGTCCATGTCTAGGACAATGAAATCAACATGGAATTGCATTCCTTGCACGATAATGATCACGTCCTCCAACATGCCCCGGGGTCATTTGACTGATCTATTTGCAAACTCTAGAATCATATTTGTGGTCTTGAGCGACCCTACTCGAAATACGGTGAGCAGGGAAGAAGGCAAAAAATTAATAGATGACCCACTGTCGAGCAATGTTTGCTCGAACTCTTGATTGAATATCTGACATCTAATGAGTGGAGCTCCCTTATCTTTCTCTTTATTTGGGAGATTGTTGAGGGCATTGAAAGTGTCCATGATGAGGATTTGTGCCTTTGGTTTTCTCTGTCTATTTTTGCAGCTCAGTTGCTTTGTTGTACATGACTCTTTTAGTCCTCTTTTCATAGGGGGCATGTACTCCATGTCTTTGAGTAACATCATTTCAAGCATAATATTTTCCAATATTTTCACAATGCTAGGATCAGATAGAATATTTTTCAAAATTTTTAATTTAATAACATCTGAAAAAGGAATATGTACATCAAATCGAGGTTTATAGGTAAATGGTAAAAATGTAAAGAATAATTTACAGTCTGTGACCAAAAAATATGTAGGCTTAGCGCCATCGGTTCGCTTTGGTTCGGCTGATGTGGCTTACTTCTCCGTCGTTGGCACATATTCGCCTCAACTACTACTTTCTCATTGTATATTTTTGTTTTCTTCATTTTTTTGCGTTTTTTGAGGTGGTGCTGGATCAACAAAAAATTCTTGGGCCCCATCAGTTGGCTAGGCTGAGGACTCGCCTTCAGACACTTTTTTCTTTCCCTTTGTTGTCGCAGTCGGCTGGAGTGTCCTACCGCTCCTTAGAGTTACAAAATTAGATAAAGCAAATTTTTCACATGAATTGGATAGGTGATGAATATGTGATTCATCACTCTAAAAGTTGAAAATAGAGTCTTGTTCCCGAGTAAATAGCAGCATATTTCCCCTTATCTTGCAAAATTAGCATTCATGCATGCAAGCATAATATCTGCATTTTAGCATTCATATTTGCATTAAATAAGAAGCCAAATTCACTTGTAAATATTCACCAGTATATTAGCTAAAATACCCTATTTGTATATATTTTATACTAACTCCAAATACAATAAAACGAACTCTATAGTGTATATATTACTAACACTAATTAAAGAAAAATATCAAAAAAATACTAACTTGTAGAATTGACCAATAAAACTCCAATCCAAGTTTGAGACTAGGAGCCTTAAAATACACATATCTCTCTCTTACAGACTCTGAATTAGGTCTACTCACCTTCAGATTAATACACATCCAAAGACCTTTAAAACGAGACTAATTTCATTCAATTCGGAGCTCCTATGCAAAACTTGGGTTTTTGGGCCCCGTTATATACCACATATATGTATATTTGTACTCTTGTATTTTTGTATCATATTTGACCTCATATCCATTTTTGGTAACATAAAACTTGTTGATCTCATCGAGATCTACAACTTTCATGTTTTGAGTTTTTCCAAATTCGGCCTCCTTCTCTCTCTAAGATCACTTTCTTTCTCAGCTACTCAGAGCTGGCCACGTGGCGCCCTCTGATCGCGCCACGTGGCCCGCTTCTTTGCGCGCCACGTGCCCAGCCTTCCTCGCCGTCTGATCACTCGCCCCCTCTATTGATCTAGGCCGTTCATCATCGCATTGCCTTCCAGCTGCCCGATCTACCCATGGATCTCATCTGGATCGTCCCTTCGTGCTTCGGCCTTAGCACGCCACGTGGTGCACTAGGCGCCCTTCGATCTCGCATGATATCTGGACCCTTTGATCAAAACCCCAAACTTCATCTCCACCGCATGCTAGCACCTCGACCTGCACCCGCCACATGGCATGCCCTGTGCCCCTGATCTCGCTCTGCCGATCTAATCTTCACGCTCCGCTTCCGCCCCTCTCCTGACCGTTGGATCGCTCAATCCAACGATCGATACTTCGTCTCCTACCTCCCGCACACCCCGCACCCCACGCCATCCACCGTGCACGAGGGCTGCCCCCTTTCTATTTTGGGCAACACGTCGACCACCATCTCCGCCCCCTGGCACCACCATTACACAGCCCGCTATTCCCTCATCCTCGCCAACCCCCTCATTCACCATGAATGCCCTCAACCTCGCTCTACGATGCCCACCAACCCCATCTCCTCGCTACCTACGCTGTCACCTTCACCCTTTAAATATACTGCCTCCAGCCACCTTCACTCCTATCCGCCATTACGGAAAGAATCCCTGAGCTCCCACCTTCAAGTTGGTGATAATGATTTGACATGACGACGAGCGACGACCGAGATTCACCTCCGGCGAGATCCATGTCCCTCCACTGCCGTGCCGCAGCCTGCTCTACGAGCTGCATGAGCTCGGGACACTACCAGCCCTTGAGCGAAGACCTGGAAGCTCTCATCCGAGCTTCTTACCCCAGGTAGACACCTCCAACTCCTCTCCTGTCTTCTTCTTCATTTTCTTTCTTCTTCTCTGATTTTATTCGCCGTCCTCCCTTCACTTCCTACTCCGCTGAGCATCCACCGAGCTTCCCCTCGAAGCTCTGATCTTCGTGCCATACTCCATTCACTCCGACGACGCACTCCACTTCCCGCCGACGCCAACTCTGCCACCATGGTGGAGCTCGATCACCGGACATCCACTTCGCCACTCAGAACTCATACATAAATCACGATCGCTCCACATACACGTTGCATGCCTTGGCTATCAAGATAACCCCCTGCAGGTACTTCCACTTCGATTGGCCAGAACTTAATCGGAGCTCAGCTCGAGCTTCACCGCTACCGATCTTCAGTATGCCCCAGCCTCAGCTGAGACCTTCGACAGCTACCTGACGCTCCCACGACCTTCCCCAACTTCTTACCAACCTCCGGTGAGCTTAAGCGATGACTGGAGGAGGTGGCGGGGCTACTACCGCTTCACCGGAGTGCATCCTCCTCCGCCGCAGGAGGTAGAGGACCGTTGGGCACGAAGCCCAACAACCGTCCCATCCCCTTGATCGGACGGTTCGGAGCCATCCACATCACCATCAGCTGCAGCCGTCGGATCAGGAGGATCCCACGCTCTAGAGCACGCCACGTCACCGCTTCCCTCGTGCTCAAGATGTCGTTGGATCAATCTAGATCCAACGGTCATTGATCGTCCACGCCTTCGTCTCAGGAGTCAACGTTCGCCGTTGATCTTCATGAGATCTAACGGATCCAGGCGTGCCACGTCTTCAGCAATCAGTAGCCGTTGGATCGTCTCTCGATCTAACGGTCCAGAGCATGCCATGTCGACCACTTCGAGCCTCTTCCCCGACACAGGCTCAGAGCTCCCAAAGCAAGCCGAGTCTCCATCCGAGCCAAGTTTGAGCCTCCAGAGTCACCTGAACCTCGACCCACGCCTCCGAAGTCCACTGAGCCTGGGACCCCCACGTGATCTGCACGTGTGACCTGGGAAATTTGCAGCGAGGCCCTTGGAGGTTTTCGTATTTGCATTCCAGTCCCTGCCAGGATCCCCCATGTGAGGAGCACATGTTCTGTAGGAAATTTGCATTCACCCCCTCAACATTATAGGTAATTGCATATTAGTCCATGTCAGCATGTTTTATTTTTATCAATTTTATTTCTTGTAATTGCATTTAGGTCCCTATCTTTGTACACATATTTAGGCACTCATTTTAAATCATTTTTCAAGTTTGGAAATTTCATTTTGTAGCTTAATTTGTCCTTTTCATATGTGACAATTGGCACATTTTTGTAGGATCAGTGACTTTTTCTATTAATTAATTGGTGGAATTTTGTTATATCTTGCCCATTTATGCCTTTTAATTCATAGTAATATCTCTATAACTCCAAAAATCATCAAAAGTTGACATTAGATCTAGGATAATTAGGTTCACATTGTGTAAAAAATTCATCTCATTTACACACCCCGAGGCCTGAATAAATCATTTAGTTATTTTCTTAATTAATTTTTAATAGATCCATTTCACATAGAAATTTAGGTTTATTAATTTTCCTGGATTCTTCACACTTAGATCTATCTCAGATAATTTTTATATATGAAAATATTGTCATTTGGTATTTACTAAAATTAATTTGGTCAAAATCACCTTGCATTTATTTTAAATTCACAGAAAATTCATCTAGTGTCAGAAAAATCCAAAAAAAATTGAGTAGCTTAATTTCATTGCATTTCACTATCTGGTCAAGTTTCATAATTTTTGGAATCATGTTGACCATCTTTTTGAATTAATTTGTAAACTGGCCCGATTTTTGCATGTGTCTTTGCATAAGAATTGAAAAAGACAAAAAAATGACCTTCCAAAAATCAGACCCTGAAATTTGCTAAAATCTACCTAAGGAGACAGCTGCCTCCCTGAGTTCGACCTTAGGCTAGCCCAAGTAAAAAAAAATTTGCTGCTTGCGATTAAATCATCCTTAATTAAAAGTGGTTTTTGATTAGCTCTTATTACCCGACTACAACGAACGACAATTCATTAATTTGACCATTAATTTGATTAAATTAATTAGGGTAGTAGACAACTGTTCAAAATGGCACCGTCGCCAGGAGGCACGGCTTAGGTTAACTTGTAGTTAATTTCTGAGTGTTTGTTTTTTTCCCTGGGTAGTCTGACCCCCGGTTTTCTTGTGAATATTGTTGTCTTTTAATTTTTTGTATTTTTTGTGTTGTTCTCTATCTGACCTCAACTTGTTTTTGTGCGAGGAACGCGAGGAGTCGAATACGCTTCGAGGAACCTGCATTTTAATTTGTTTGAGTGACTTGAGAGGACTTGTATTTTTATTTCTTTATTTTTTCGCATTATTTCCAGCGGTTCCCGTTCGGGTTCTCGTGTGTGTAAACATAGTGGAACTGTGTCCCATGTGCTGTGTGGATTGAATTTTTAGATTAGGTTTGCACTAGCGGCTCCTCGAGCCACTCTAGGGTTTGCTTCTGCTCGTAAATCTTTAGGACCACACAATACACTTAAAAGATGCACTTAGACCGCAGATCTAGTCAAATAAACATGTGCTTCACTCGCTAATAGAACTGCTTGTCTAGGAGCGGATTTTGTCGTCTGCATTTGCAAGTAGTGTAAAAAGATTTCAATTCCGTTTTGCATCCTGCATAAAATCGAAGGGATCACTGTAAGTATTCTTCACTCAGCATACTCATCATTGTTTTTCGTGCATCGGCTTTTCTCAATTTCTCTCTCTTGGTTTTTCAAACTTAAGTTAAAGGAAATTGGGACTGGACGATAGGCGTGCTGTGTGGATTGGAATAAACCAATGATAACTTAACTTAAAATCGGGACTGCTAACATTATTGACCAAAAAATCAATAAAATCGGAAAATCTTCTTGCGGGAGATTAATCCCCGACCTTGTTTTCAGGCTGAGTGAGGGTACTTGAGTGTGTGTGAACACCTTAAGGCAGACCCCAAATCCCCACCTTCCATATTACGTTCCGACTAATCCTAGCAAATATCACAAGTTGAATTATTCAAGGTTCACTAACTAGTACCAAGTAGCCTCCGTCTGTCTCAGGTAGATAGGGGTGAAATTGCGATACTTCACGACAAGTTGCCAGTAACCCCTCGAGGTGAAGTTTTGGCCTTGTCAGCCTCGTCCTGCTTGCAGGTAGATAGGGGCAGGTCTTTGAATCCATCAACTTGGGATAGGAGCGAAGAAAGGAAGGAACGGTGGTATCTTAGGTGATAGGTTAAACAGGGAAGACGCATCCGGCTCTAAGCCGACTTCCCTATAGGCTGCGTAACTCCTTGCTATCTTGCTTGAAAATCACACTTAAAATTAACAAGATTAACTGGACTCGGTTTCGGGTCCTTCACCGTGTTGAGTGTGAATACAGGGTTTTGGATTGAATTGCTTTCTTCAGGTAGGAGTAAAATCCTATCTTTACATAGAACTCCCGATTCTTCTTGCCAATCCAAGATGAGTGACTGGGGGGATATCGACTCCTTATTCGCCAATCTCTCTTTGATCCCCCCACGAAACTCATATTCACCAGCCCAAGCGCAACTTGGACCACCCAGAACTCATGACCCTCTTGAGTTCTAGATTCCACACACTCGGGGTGGTTACTCTCAAACCAACCCTTTCCTCTCCTCTGAGCTTACCAAGTAAGACCATCTCCTCGGTATGAATCCCTTCCTTGATTTGTCCTCTAACACATACCATGTTTCATACCCAGGAATAGAGGACAAGATGCCACCTAAGCAGCCCCCGGATGAGGACCTGTTGCGTCAAATCCTTAATCACCTCACCATAGCCGAACAACAGAATGCAGATCTTACAACAAGAATGGGACAGATCATTGCGGCAGGATGAATCAAATGACCAATTGTTGATGCCTATAACCTAGCAGAAAATGAGATGCACAATTGGTTGGCACCAGCGGTTCCCCCCGAAGCATTCGAGCTCAAGCCCCACTTCCTTAGCCTGCTACCGAAGTTTAACGGAAATGCCAATGAAGAACAATATGACTTCCTCAAAGACTTCGAGCTAGTTTGCAACAACCTTAGTCATCCTAGGGTTGGACAGGATTACATTCGGCTGAAGGCCACCCCATTTGCCTTGGGAGGTAAGGCAGCACATTGGTTGAAAAAGCTAGGGGTGATATGTACAACCTGGATGCAGTTCAAGGACCTTTTCCTAAAGAAGTTATACCCCCTTAGTAGGACTAATCAAATGAGAACAACGATCACAAGCTTTTCCCAAGGACCCAGCGAACCATTCCATGAAGCCTGGGATAGGTTTAATGACCTAATTCAGAAATGACACTGCCATGGTATTTCTAAGGCGATCTTAGTCCAGACCTTTTTCTGTGGCGTGACCCCGGAGATGCAGGGGTTAGTAAGTGTCACCTGTGGGGGAAGCTATCTGAACAAGAATGAGAATGCCGTATGGAAAATACTGGAGCAGATGGCAGAGACAGGCAAGTCGCAGGCCACTAGGGCCTATCAGTTGTCTCCCTCAATCCTATCCAACGAGACAACTTGGAGGACTGTAGCAGATCTGACAGGGGACCTCATCCCCAGCATGGGGATGATAGCTGGCAAGTTAACCATGGTCGAGCAGATCCACAAGAGGGTCACTGACCTTGAGTCTCTCTCGCGTTTGTCGAAGCAAGTGGAGGAACTTACTGAGAAGGTAGCTAAGATAAAGCTACATGCCCCTTCTGCACCACCTGTACCTGTACACCGAGTCCATCTTGTACAGGAACATGTACAGGGGCCTCAGAGTGGCTGGGTAGAGGATCAGACTTACACCCAGCAGGACCAGCATGCACCCCTACAAGTGGAAACCGGATACGAGGAGCATCCGTAGGTGTTCGAGATCAACGGGCTGTGGTACAACCATGACCCCGTCAGCAGACAGTCGGGGATGGGGAAAGGTCAGCCTCAACGACCTTCCCCAGCTTACCAGGAAACCAGCTCTGTCCTCGCACCGTACTTTGTTCAGTCCAAGTCCGAATGAGGGTACCAGCCTCAACAGCACCAGCAACAACGCACGTTCTACTCGGGTCAGTAGGGCCTGTCAAGGTCCCATCAGCAGTAACAGTATTGGCATGGCCAACAGGGCCAGTACAGAACCTTTTCCGCAAGTTAGCATCAGCCAGTCCAACCCACCGAATTGGAGTCCCTCACCTTGGCGATCCAGACCATGTCTGATAGGTCCAACAGATCCAGAATGATTATCTGCATATGAGAACTGATCTGAATCATGTTTTCATACCCAGGATCAACAAATAGCACCAAAGACCCCAATTCCCACCCAGGTTCAGGCCAACCCGAACAGCTTAAGTCAAGGCCAGAACCGACCTCGTGATCAGGTTTACTATTTAGATAATTCTTTATATAAACATGAGATCCTTTCGTATGATAATGTAAACCATATGTCCCTCAGGAGCGGAAGGACCGTGATTGTACCTGATCGGGAACGGGCACCGGAGGAAGAAACTACCAAGTCTCTACCTGAGGAGAACTCGGAGGCAGAAGAGGAGCAGCACCACCATCACCACCACTAGCAGAAGAAGAGGACTTCTGGGTCCTCGAAGCAGCAACAGAACCGCATCAGCAGAGAATCCACTGAAACCGATGAAGAGCCCACACCTCCATCTGAGGAGGATCATCCAACAGTCGCGGAAGACGCATCACCGGTTTTGCAGCAGCATTTTCCTTTTAGTCATAGTCAGAGTCAGAGTTAGTTTCAGAGTCCTAGTCCTGTACAGAACTCAGTTCTCGCTTCGAACAAAAATATTTCAGTTTCAGAATCTGAGTTGGAGTCAACAATCCCTTTCCCCCGAGCTCTCAAGGATGGAAAGAAGAAAACTAAATAATCCAAAAAGATGACCCTGAAATGGCAGAGTTTTGCAACAAACATATCAAGGTCACAATCCCCTTTGACAAGTACGTGGAGATGACACCTGCATTTTTGAAATACCTTAAGGTGAGATGCACACCTACTAGGGTTAGCAGGTTGACAAGAAGCCATGTTGAGAAACATGTTCTATCAGTAGCCAGGACTTGTGCAATAAAGAACTCATTTCCAAGGAAACCAAGAGACATTGGTGCACATTATGTGGTCAGTCATGTCGATGACATTGCGTTTGTATGCACTCTCCTAGACAACGGCTCCTCAATCAACTTAATGCCTACAACCCTCTATGAGCGGCTTAATCTCGGACCTCCTAGGAAATCTAGAACCCTCCTGCAGTTCGCTGATAAATCAACCAAGAGGTCCCAAGGAGAATTGAAGAATGTTGTCATCAAAGTCGAGGGTCAGGAATACATGGTGGACTTTACTGTCCTAGATATGGAAACCCCTCATAATTGGAGAGATTCCCAGATCATCCTCGGCATGCTCTTCCTTAGGACAGCGGGGGCCTTGTTTGATTACAAGATTAGGAAGATCCTGTTCCAAACTCCAGGTGGAGATGAGGAACTTGAGATGAAGCAAACCAGATGGCAGAGACCGTATTCCGAATCCAGCACCGAGTACTCTTCAACCGAAGCAGACCGCGACCATGTAGACATAGTTGGGCCATGGAGACAGAACCCAGCCAGCACCGATGAGTCCCTCCCCTCTGGAGATAATCTTGTGCATGAGTCAGTTTGCGAGGTCCTTAGAAACTAGTATAGCTCAGAGCCTGAATCCCCCTACATCTTCGATA
Source organism: Ottelia alismoides (assembly GCA_037367405.1). NCBI lineage: Eukaryota > Viridiplantae > Streptophyta > Magnoliopsida > Alismatales > Hydrocharitaceae > Ottelia > Ottelia alismoides. The sequence goes on along the minus strand of JAZKJV010008172.1, from coordinate 388,776 downwards.
ACTTAGAGGTCCAGCTGGGCCTGTCAGTCCTTCCCTCTTTATGATAATCAGAAGATGAGGATGACGAGTCGGACGTGGCTTTTGCCGATTGCATGGAGACCTTTGACGATCCGACTCCAGAGCCGAATAAGTTGGTGGCAGCAATTTCAGAGAAAGATCCAGCTACTTTCAACATTGAACCAAACTCGATTGAGCCAGACTTCCTAGACAATCACACATTACTTGAGCTCAAGCCTTTACCCACAACACTAAAATATGCCTTCCTTGCGGGTCAGGAATAGAAATATCTGGTCATCATCAGTTCGCGATTGACCGAGGAGTAGGAATCTCGCTTGCTAGAGATCCTGAAAAGAAACCGCAAAGCGATAGGATGGAGCATTTCTGATCTCCACGGGATAAATCCCACTCTATGTTCGCACCATATCTACTTGGAGAATGAATCCAAACCCTCTCGTGAATTCCAACATCGTTTGAATCCAAATTTATGAGAGGTAGTAAAGAAGAAAATAAAGAAATGTTGCAACGCGGGTTTCACTTATCCCATCTCCGACTCTAAATGGGTGGCCCCGATCCATGTTGTCCCGAAGAAGTCGGGAATTCAGACAACCACCAACGAGGATGGAGAGGAGATCGTGACACGAGTGCCCACATCGTGGCGCGTCTGTGTGGATTATAGACGCCTGAATGCCGCTACGAAGAAGGATCATTTCCCCCTACCGTTTATTGATCATATCCTTGATAGAATAGCGGGGAAAGAATTCTTCTGCTTCTTAGATGGGTTGTTGGGATACAATCAAGTAGCCATAGCTCCGGAAGACCAAGAAAAGACCACGTTCACATGCCCCTTTCGTACCTATGCTTTCTGGTGCATGCCCTTTGGTTATGCAATGCTCCCGGTACTTTCCAAACGTGCATGATTGCTGTATTCGCCGAAATGGTCGGTGAATTCCTAGAAGTCTTCATGGACGACTTCTCGATCCACGGCGATTCCTTTGATTCCTATCTTAGGAATCTGGACCGAATCCTTAAACGATGTTGTGAGGTTAATTTGGTGCTCTCCTGGGAGAAAAGTCACTTCATGGTGACAGAGGGCATTGTGTTGGGGCACGTCATCTCCAAGAGAGGAATGGAGGTTGACCCTGCCAAGGTGGATGTGATCAGATGACTCCAGCCACCAACCAACGTTAAGCAGTTGCGGTCGTTCTCGGGCATGTCGGATTCTATCGGAGATTCATCAAGAATTTTTCTAAGATTGTCCGACCGCTAACTGAGCTTTTAGGCAAGGACATGGAGTTTATTGTTGATCACAAATGTCTTGAGGCCTTCAAGCTATTGCAAGGAATGATCATGGATGCCCCGATCCTACAAGCCCCAGATTGGTCTCTACCCTTTGAGATCATGACGGACGCATCAGATTTTGTTGTTGGGGCTGTGTTAGGTCAGAGGAGGGATGGCATCCCATTTGTAATACACTACGCAAGCAAAGTGCTTGATACCACTCAGCGTAACTATACAGTTACAGAAAAGGAGATGCTTGCGGAAGTGTTTGCTTTGGACAAGTTCAGATCTCATTTAATTGGATCCAAGGTAATTGTGCTCCCTGACCATACAACGCTACGATATTTGATGGAAAATAAGGACGCGAAGGCACATCTTCTTCGATGGATTTTGCTTATCCAGGAGTTTGATTTGGATATTCGTAATAAACCTGGAAAGAAGAACGTAGTAGTCGATCATCTCTCTCATCTCAAAGATCTTAATACTTCCGAGGATTCACCAATTCGAGATTCCTTCCCTGACGAGTCGATTTTTGTTGTCGACTCACTCCCATGGTATGCCAATATCGTGAACAATCTTGTCTCCAAGAAGGTTCCCGAAGGTTGGACCAAGAGCCACATTGACCTCAGTCAGATGCTAGACACTACCATTGGGAGGATCCGATCCTTTTCTTTGAAGGACCGGATTGTGTCTGGAGACGGTGTATTCCTCAGGAGGAATACCAGAGTGTCCTTTCTTTATGCCACAGCTTGGAGGTAGGAGGACACCACTCCGGGAAGAGGACAACATGGAAGGTACTTCAGTGTGGCTTTTACTGGCCGACTCTATTTCGCGATGCCACCACCTTTGCGAAGTCGTGTCCAGTATGCCAGATAATGGGAGGAATCGTTGGTTCCAAGGATGATATGTCGATGCAACCTGTCATCATTTGTGATGTCTTTGGTGCCTGGGGCATCGATTTCATGGGCCCATTCCCTGTTAGCCACGGATTCGAGTACATCCTTCTTGCGGTAGACTACCTATCCAGGTGGGTAGAGGCTATCCCGACCCGAGCCGCAGACAGCAGGTCTGTCTGTAAATTCATCAGAGAGCATATCATCTCTAGGTTCTGGATCCCCAAAATGCTGATATCAAATGGGGTAGCCACTTTGTAAATCGAGAGTTGAAGAAACTCTTGAAGGACTACGGCATCGAACACCGTGTCGCTAGTCCTTACCACCCACAGACTAATGGTATGGCTGAGGTGTCGAATAGGGAGGTGAAAACTATATTGCAAAAGCTTGTCCGCCCAGATAGGAAGGACTGGTCTCAGATCTTCGATCAAGTCCTATGGGCTTATAGGACAGCTTACAAGACACCATTAGGAACCTCCCCATTCCGAATGGTATTCGGAAAGCCGTGCCATTTGCCCGCAGAGTTAGTGCATAAATCGGAATGGGAAATTAAGAAGATCAATTGGAATACACACCTTGAACAGAAGCAGAGAGAAATGGATCTAAATGAGCTTGTGGAATTTATAAACCGTGCATACGACAACAGTTTGGTGTACAAGGACAATGTTAAGCGTTGTCACGATAGATATATCTGACGAAAGACCTTTGTTCCTGGACATAAGGTATGGTTGTTTAATGCAAGGCTAAAGGTCTTCCAAGGCATGTTGAAGTCCAAGTGGACGAGTCCATTCATTGTCTGTGCGGTGCATGATAGTGGATGTGTCGAGATTTCAGATCTCGCAGATGACGCACTGGCATTCCTAGTATATGGACAATTGTTGAAGCACTTCGTCGAAACCAATGAGCAGTTAGTCCATGTTGAGGAGATTGTATTCATGCGCGAGATAGATTCAGCAAACACACATCGAGACGTGCATGAGACCTTGCAGCAGTGAGCTCTAGCCATCAACAACATCTTGAAAGATTCAGACCGACACCCTTGTATATAGCCATTGTTCTTGTACATTCTGCCCTTTTTTCCCGCAACTCATCCCAGTTTTATCGATCACCATCTTGGACTATACTTAGGATGACCAGATCCTAAGTATAGGGGGGATGAGTCACCTGAGTCTGTCATTGTACATCCTCCAGATCACATCGGTCTTCATAGTCACTTCCGTCCTATACTTAGGCTGACCTGAGCCTAAGTATAGGGGGGACCGATACCCGCCTTCTATATTCATCTATTTCTCCTCTTGACCTCGTCCGCCCCATTTTTTGTTCTTCTTCTACACTTAGGCTACCAGAGCCTAAGTATAGGGGGGCAGGATGACTTCTATACATTTTCGTCTTTTTGGCTCTCTTACACATAGCACACACTAAGTATAGGGGGCGTGTATATATTACATATATACTTTACCCATAGCTCGTACTTTCACGTATCTTTATATATATTATGTAATAATTACAGGTTGGGTAAAATTTGGAGAATTTTTTTTGTAGAATACACTTGTATAATCTGTATAATACTCTTAAAACTCTTGTAAAATATTGTAACATAGGAGGTATATCAAATTTAAAAAATTTTTGAAAAAATCAAAGGCTTCTTATTTACTCTTGCATATCATCTCTGCATCTGAAAAGAAAAAAAAGAGTCTCGCATTCCATTCATCTACATAGCATGCCATCTACATCTCATCTGCATATCTTGCATATGCAAAGTGAAAAGCTAGTGGGAACTGAACCAAGTTATGAGTAGATATTGAGGATGGACTTGATTTGACCTTAGTCCACCTAATTTCATAGGAACCTTATAGAAACTGGAGTTAAGATTTCTCAGTTCAAGTGACTTAATTCTTTGAGTCCGCAAGTCTATGTTCACAGGTCATCTTGATCAGTCTAAGTAGAATATCTCGTGCACACGCATGATTCTTATAGACACTGACTTAACTTGGACAAGCACAATGCACGTAGCTCTTTATTGATGAGGTGGTGAGGAGGTAGAATCCTTTAGCTTGGAGTAGCACACGGGTGGAAACATCTGTCCTTCTCTGGGGAGGGTAGTGCATCTCAACCTAGTCTGGTGGTGTTGATGTCTAAAGATGAGATGCTGTGGGTTGCAATAATGTTTCAAAAGAGGGATAGTCTACTGGATCAGGAGGAAAAACTCCTGATGTACATGCTTCACCTTGTATATAGTTCAAAAAAAGGGAAAATGCAAGAACTCCAAAAAATAAGACAGGCTAAAGTGAAAATAAAGTACCTGTCAGAGTATGTATATTAGCAAGAAGTCTGTACCTGGATGACTTGGCTACACTGGTCATGCATCCCGGGATAGGTAGCTACACTGGCTACCGTCCATTCTTCTCTCTACCCCCTCCTCTTGAGCTGGTCGCACTTGAACTTAGAAGGGAATACCCCGCTCCTCGAGGAAAGAGTTATTGGACCGGGTAATTAGAGTTACCTTGTTAGAGGAGGCTGTTTCTGAGTCATTTCTGATGTGGAGAGTTACATTTCACTTACACAGTACAAGTAAGAATCATAGTCATCAGAAATTTGCGTATGAGCATTTGTTCCGACCTGACTATTGAGGCTTCTTGAATAGAAGACTTGTGGAACTTGAAGTCTATTAGGTCTTAAATTCAGACCCCAATAAGACTCTGCCACACAATTAATCCAAAGGTCGAGTCAAGCTCCATTTTCAACTTTTGTTCATGACCTTGGTATGGAACCCAAAATCATTTCACTCTTGCATTTCATTTTAGTTGCTCGGGGACGAGCAAGGTTTAAGTATAGGGGGTTGATGAATCCATGATTCATCACTCTAAAAGTTGAAAATAGAGTCTTGTTCCTGAGTAAATAGCAGCAAATTTCCCCTTATCTTGCAAAATTAGCATTCATGCATGCAAGCATAATATCTGCATTTTAGCATTCATATTTGCATTAAATAAGAAGCCAAATTCATTTGTAAATATTCACCTATATTAGCTAAAATACCCTATTTGTATTTATTTTATACTAACTCTAAATCCAAAAAAACCAACTCTATAGTGTATATATTACTAACACTAATTAAAGAAAAATATCAATAAAATACTAACTTGTAAAATTGACCAATAAAACCCCAATCCAAGTTTGAGACTAGTAGCCTAAAAATGTGCATATCTCTCTCTTACAGACTCTGAACTAGGTCTACTCACCTTCAGATTAATACACATCCAAAGACCTTTAAAATGAGACTAATTTCATTCAATTCGGAGTTCGTATGCAAAACTTGGGTTTTGGGCCCCCCTTGTATACCACATATATGTATATTTATACTCTTATATTTTTGTATCATATTTGACATCATCTCCATTTTTGGTCAACATAAAACTTGTAGATCTCATCGAGATCTACACTTTCATGTTTTGAGTTTTTCCAATATCGGCCTCCTTCTCTCTCTAAATTCACTTTCTTTCTCAGCCACTCAGAGCTAGCCACGTGGTGCCCTCTGATCGCGCCACGCAGCCCGCTTCTTTGCGTGCCATGTGCCCAGCCTTCCTCACCGTCTGATCACTCGCCCCCTCTATTGATCTGGGACGTTCATCATCGCATCGCCTTCTATCCGCCCGATCTACCCATGAATCTCATCTGGATCGTCCCTTAGCGCTTCGCCCTTAGCACGCCACATGGTGCACTAAGCTCCCTCCGATCATCGCCAGATGCCCTCAATCCTAGCCCTCCATATCGCCCGATATCTGGACCCTTCGATCAAAACCCCAAACTCCATCTCCGTTGCACGCTAGCACCTCGACCTGCGCCCGCCACGTGGCACGCCCTGTGCCCCTGATCTTGCTCCACTGATCAAATCTTCACCCTCCGCTTCCACCCCACTCCTGACTGTTGGATCACTCGATCCAACGATCGATACTTCGTCTCCTATCTCCCGTACACCCCACACCCCACGTCGTCCACCGTGCGCGAGGGCTGCCCCCTTTCTATTTTTGGCACCACACCGACCACCATCTCTGCCCCCTGGCACCACCACTACACAACCCACTCTTCCCTCATCCTCGCCAACCCCCTCGTTCACCATGAACGCACTCAACCTCGCTCCACGATGCCCACCAACCCCACCTCCTCACTACCTACGTTGTCAGCTTCACCCTTTAAATACACCTCCTCTGGCCACCTTCACTCTTATCCACCATCACGGAAAGAATCCCCGAGCTCCCACCTTCAAGTTGGTGACAACGATTTGACGTGATGACGAGCGACGACCGAGATTCACCTCCGGCAAGATCCATGACCCTCCACCACCATGTTGCAGCCTGCTCTGCGAGCTGCATGAGCTCGGGACACTACCGGCCCTTGAGCGAAGACCTGGAAGCTCTCATCCGAGGTTCTGACCCCAGGTAGACACCTCCATCTCCTCTCTGGTCTTCTTCTTCATTTTCTTTCTTCTTGTCCAATTTTATTCGCCGTCCTCCCTTCACTTCCTGCTCCGCTGAGCATCCACTGAGATTCCCCTCGAAGCTCTGATCTTTGCGCCATACTCCATTCACTCCGACGACGCACTCCACTTCCCCGCCGACGCTAGCTCCGCCACCTTGGCGGAGCTCGATCACCGGACATCCACTTTGCCACTCAGGCCTCGCACATCATTCACGATCATCCACGTACACGTTGCACACCTCAGCTATCAAGATAACCCCCTGCAAGTACTTCCACTTTGATTGGCCGGAACTTTATCGGAGCTCAGCTCGAGCTTCACCACTACCGGTCTCCAGTACGCCCCGGCCTGAGTTGAGACCTTCGGCAGCTACCTGACGCTCCCACAACCTTCCCTAACTTCTTACAACCTCTGGTGAGCTTCAGCAATGACTGGAGGAGGCGGTGGGGCTACGACTGCTTCAGCGGAGTGCAGCCTCCTCCACCGCAGGAGGCGGAGGTCTGTTGGGCACGAAGCCCAGCAGCTGTCCGATCCCCTTGATCAGACGGTTCGGAGTCGTCCACGTCGCCATCAGCTGTAGCTGTTGGATCAGGAGGATCCCACGCTCCAGAGCACGCAACATCACCGCTTCCCTCGTGCTCCAGATGCCGTTGGATCAATCTAGATCCAACGGTCATTGATCGTCCACGCCTTCGTCCCAGGAGTCAACGTCCACCGTTGATCTTCATTAGATCTAACAGATCCAGGTGCGCCACATCTTCATCAATCAGTAGCCGTTGGATCGTCTCTCGATCTAACGGTCCAGAGCACGCCACGTCGACTAGTCCGAGCCTCTTCCCTGACACCAGGCTCGGAGCTCCCGAAGTAATCCGAGCCTCCATCCGAGCCAAGTCCGAGCCTCCAGAGTCACCCGAACCTCGACCCGAGCCTCCGAAGTCCACCGAGTCTGGGACCCCCACGGATTTGCACGTGCGGCCTGGGAAATTTGCAGCGAGGCCCATGGAGGTTTTCATATTTGCATTCCAGTCCCTGCCAGGATCCCCCACGTGAGGAGCACATGTTCTGTGGGAAATTTGCATTCACCCCCTCAATATTATAGGTAATTGCATATTAGTCCCTGTCAGCACGTTTTATTTTTATCAAATTTATTTCCTATAATTGCATTTAGGTCCATGTCTTTGCACACATATTTAGGCACTCATTTTAAATCATTTTTCAAGTTTGAAAATTTCATTGTGTATCTTAATTTGTTCTTTTTCATATGTGATACTTGGCACATTTTCGTAAGATCAGTGAATTTTTCTATTAATTAATTGGTGGAATTTTGTTATATTTTGCCCATTTATGCCTTTTAATTCATAGTAATTTCTCTGTGACTCCAAAAATCATCAAAAATTCATTTTAGATCTAGGATAATTAGATTCACATTGCGTAAAAAATTCATCTCATTTGCACGCACCCCGAGGCCTGAATAGATCATTTAGTGATTTTTTTAATTAATTTTTAATAGATCCATTTCACAAAGAAATTTAGGTTTATTAATTTTCCCGGATTCTTCACACTTAGATCTATCTCGGATAATTTTTATATGTGAATATATTGTGATTTGGTATTTATTAAAATTAATTTGATCAAAATCACCTTGCATTCATTTTATATTCACAGTAAATTCATCTAGTGTCAGAAAAATAAAAAAAAATTAGAGTAGCTTAATTTCATTGCATTTTCACTATTTGACCAAATTTCATAATTTTTGGAATCAATTTGACCATCTTTTTGAATTAACTTGTAAACTGGTCCGATTTTTGCATGTGTCTTCGCATAAGAATTGAAAACGACCAAAAAATGACCTTCTGAAAATCAGACCCTGAAATTTGCTAAAATCTACCTAAGGAGACAGCTGCCTCCCTGAGTTCGACCTTGGGCTTGCCCAAGTAAAAAAATTTTGCCGCTTGCGATTAAAAATATCCTTAATTAAAAGCGGTTTTTGATTAGATCTTATTACCCGACTGCAACGAACGGCAATTCATTAATTTGACCACTAATTTGATTAAATTAATAAGGGTAGTAGACAGTTGTTCAATAGGGCACTGCAGACTTCCTGGTCTTTACGAAGGAAGTTGTTTGGGTTGGCTTCGACTTGTGTTGGAATGATAGTTTTAGAGGTTGTCAGGTCGTCTATCTTCTGACTCATCTCAACCATATTCTTGATAAGCTAGGGTAAACAATTGAGTGTAGCGTTGACCACTGCTGCCCCAGAGTATTGGTCATGGTGTGGTCTCTGATTGTGCCGATATGGGGGAGGTTGTTGCTGGTAACTGATGAATCCACGATTCATCATCTTAATATCTTGATCTTAGCAAAATCCCCGAGTAAAGTCCCAAATAAATGTCCATAAAATCAATAAATTAACAAAATGCCTTTTGTAAATAAAATACACTAATTATTGTATAGTAGATTGTACAAAATAAATTACACATAAAAAGCCGCAAAAATAAGGAGTTTTATACTTGTAAATAGCCCAAAACTTCATGTATTTTTAATAATTTCATTTCAACTCCTTTTTGGCTAATTCTTTCTCTAACCTGTTTATAATAATGTATATAAAAATACAAAAATACAAAACAAATTTCATCTCAAATAAATGCTCCTAGATCCCAATGGGAAAAAAGCCGTAAAGACCAACTTCCAAGCTAAATTCCCGCTCCGTATGAACTCCAAATTCACCAAACTCACTTTTAAAGTTCAAGTTAGAAAATTATCTATCCAACGGAAGTGGTTTCATTAAAATCGGAGCTCATTTGCAAAAGTTGGGTTTTGGGACCTAGATGTACATTGTACATTATGTATATATTCATACTTTCTTCATTTTTTTATTATATCTTTCTTAATTATTAAAAATACAAAAAAAATCATACTTGTGTTGTATTTTAATTATACTATTTTATCGTATTTTTTTCGTTGTAAATATCTCTTACTAAAAAGACAAAAAAATTACATATTAGAAAAGTAAAAAATGCACATGGTGTTTTGTCTTCTTTTGTAAATTCTCCACTATTTCTCTTCTCTTTTTATTTTATTGTATTTAGAGTAGACAACTTTATTTATTTATTTATTATTTAATTTTTACATTCTCTACAATAACCACCATTCAACTCTCTTCCACCACCAACTTCCCATTCAACTCCACCATTTCTTAAACCTCCCATTCAACTCCATTAATAATCCAACTTCCCATTCAACTCCACCCACATAATAACTTCTCATTTCATCATCTATATATACATTCCATCCTCCTCAATTTGCCCTTGATCCATCTTTATGTGAGGAGAGCCTAGTTCCCTGAGTTGAATCGGTGACAGCGACGCAACCGCGGTCGAGCGACGACGGCCCTCTCTCCGGTGTGATCCGTTGGCTTTTTGGCCAACATCGCAGCCGCAACCGCGCGCTGCTCGAGCTCATCGCACGCCGGCGATTCGAGCGAAGACCGTGCTCTCGTGAGCACATCATAGGCATCCGTCCATCGTAGGTAATTTTTCTTTTTATCTCATTTTATCATCTTGTCTTTTTGCAATTTTTATTTTAGCACACCACATCTCACCACCATCATCACCAATTTTTTTTCCCCATCTATCTAGTTCATTATCACCACCAATTCATCTTGTTTTTTTTATCATGTTCCTTGTTTAAAGAAATTAAAAAAAATATAAAAAAATTATTGAAAAAAAAACCTTTATTACAGCAGTTAAAAAATCAAAAAAAAAATTAAAAAAAATAAAAAAAAGACAACAGGACGCAGCAGCGGTGGGGGAAGTTCCCACCACCGCCGCCGCCCCCACTCTCCACCGCTACCGGCGCCGCCAGCGGCGCAACAGCCGGCGCCGCCGCAAGCCCCGCAGCCCTCCGCCGCCCGCGCGGGGGCCGCTGCCCGCTCGCGGCGCCGCCGCCGGCCCTCCAACTCTCCAGCGACGCCTTCAGCCCCCCGGCCGCTCCGTTCTCCGCCTCAGCCGCCGCCGACCGCCGAACCCTTGTTGGGTTCATCTCCCCACCTGCAAGAACGAAGAAGAAGGTGCTTTGTCTTTAGATTATTTTATTGTGAAAATTACATTTTTTATATTTATAGTTTTTGTAATTACGTAATGGTCCTTGTATAAGTTGCATTGTATATATTGTTTTCTGAATTTGCACCGATACCCCTCTGTTTGTATGTTGATTTGGACATCTGTTATGCATCATTTTGTTCAATGAAAAATGTCTTTGTGAAGAGCAACTAATTGCCTACATTTTGACTACTTATTGGTATTTTTGTGAGTAATGGGTAATTAATTAAAATTGTTTAATTGAAAGTTTGCATAGTTTACCCATTCAGTGCCATTAAATTAATATCTTACACATAGTTGCTCCAAAAAATCCACAAAAATTATATGTGATACCTTGATATGTGATGTAAATACTCTCCAAATTTCATCCAAAATGGAGTTGTCTTGTGCCTTAAATAAATTGTTGAGTGATTTTCGTATTTGATTTTTAATTAAATCCACATACATGCTTTTCACAAAATTTCAAGTCTCCTGGATTGCTCATGAAAATATATTTTAGGGATAATTTGCACTCTGATTAATTTTATAATGTGGATTTATTAGAAATTAATTACTCACTGTCACTCTGTTTCCACTAAAAAATACATAAAAAATTCATATTTTGTCAGAAAATTCCAAAAAAATTACTGTAGCTTCCTTGCATCATGTTTTCATTCCAGTAATTTTTTCATAATTTTTGCTTACTGTTTGTGTGAAAAATTGCGAAAAACCCCATAAAAAGTGTGCATTTTTATTTATTGCATATTAACCCCGAAAATTCCAAAAAAATGTGTTTTGTGTTCCCTACTGGATTAAGACTTTAGGAAAAATATAATTTGGCTAATTTGGACTAATTTAACATTAAAATTAATTTGGCTAAGTTGTGTGATTTCTTAGTGTTCTTATTCAGTCGCATTTGCATTTGCTTTGATTTTTGCATTAAAAAAATCTAAAAAAATACCACTTGGAAATCTAAAATCTTCATTTTCGAATTAATACCTAGGTTGTTCCTTTGCCTCCCTGTGTTCGACCCCGGACTTGCCCGGGATATAAATTAAAGCCGAGACACTCTTCACGGAGATCTTCTCTCGGTTCTGACCGAATCGCTAAGTACACGTACTACAACGAAGCCGAATTATTTATCGTATCTAGCGACTCGTCAGATGGCGCCGTTGCCGGGGAGGCAAACGGCTTAGGGACTAATTTAAAAATTTGGATTTAGTTTTCCATTTACTCGGGTAGTCTGACCCCCGAGCCACTTGTATTTATTCCATTTTTTTGCAATTATTTCTCTTCATATTTTTGTATATATCTTGTTGTTTATCTCTCTAACATAAATCTTTGTTTCCTTGCGAGGGCCCGGTGGACTTGGAGTGCATCGGAGGTCGACGGACGTGAGGAGCGCCGACTGCTGAAGTGCGAGGATAAAGCAAATTATTTTTGAGAGAATTTTGTAAATTGTTGTAATTATTTAGGTAGCTTGCTCTTTATAGCGGCTCTTGTTTGAGAGCTCGCGCATGTAAAAAGACTTGGACATTATTTGTGGTGTGTCGAGCCTGTTTCACTCTCCGGCGAGGGTGGGGCTTGACTTGAGTGGCGAAAATTAAGGATTAGGCACACGGTAGTTTAGATTCAAATTTATTTGTGCCCACCGTAATTTAGGCCACACATATCTTAGAAGATTCACATATCTTATAAGATTCATAATGAGACGCACATAGACACGTACTACTTAGCTCAAATTCAATCAATTCTTCCCCGCTAATAGTATATTGTTTAGGTGCGGTTTCCTCGATCTGCATGCATTTAGTGTAATATTTATAAATTCAGTTTTGCATAACACATGAAGAGTGCTGGGATTCACTGTAAGTATACCTTCTTCTGAGCATGCATCATAGTTTCTCGTTTGCATTCTGATTTCCGATTCCCATCTTGTTTTACAACTTAAGGTCAAAAGGAAATTGGGACTGAACGGTAGACGTGCTTGTGTGTTCACATAAAATTCAAGTGATAACCTAACTCTAAAATTGGGACTGAATTGAGCAGGTCGATCTAATTAATTGGAATAAAAAGAACCCTTGTTCTCGGGTGCAGAAAGCCCTCATTGTTTGTTTTAATTGCAAGTGAGAGAGAGACGACCCTAGGATAGAGCCAAGTCTGGATTTCTTACTTACTACTGGTTCTTTCTTTTTAGGCGATTAGCTACTTTTCAGTGAGGATTTACGGGTAGCCGGTAAACGGTCCGGACTTCCTTAGCAGAGTGGGAGGTTTAGAGGACGTCTTAGTCCTCAAGGAACGGGTAGCCGTATTTTTACGGTCCGTACTTACTCCTATACTGGCTGAAAGTAGGACAAACTAGTCGTAAGAACCGGGCCAGTCTGTAGGAAAATACGGGCACCTAACAGCTCGTTAATCTTTCCAAGATTGTATTCTCACCAACTAAAATTGACCAGATAATTCGGCCGAACTCTTACGGCCATCACGTGTTGAGTTGGTGAAATTGGGGGTTTGAATTGCGTTTGAATTGTGTGAGTTCACTCCGCACATTTACGTGCACCGTAGAACTAGCGCCTCATTGATTATCGTGATCTAATCGGTTCTTTTGACATCGAAGATGACTGATTGGGGGGATATTTATTCGGACTTTGCGAATCTCTCGTTGAACCCTCCAAAAAGTACGTCTTCAAAGGTCCAAGCGCAACTTGGACCAACCTGGACTCATGACCCTCTTGAGCCCAGGATCACTCACTCTCGGGATGGTTACTCTCAAACCATTCCCTTTCTCTCTTCCCACCTCACCGAGGAAGACTATCGCCTTGGTGAGAATATCGTGATTCATAAATCCTCTTCTAATAAAGAACACATTGCTGATTCAGGCCATATAGAAGACACGAGTAAAATGCCTCCAAAGAAGAAAGAAGAGGAAGAAGAGAACCATGAAGATCCGATGAGAAGTATACTAGCCCGATTGGCTGCATCTGAGCAGCAACAAGCATTATTGAGAGCTCAGTTGGGACAGTTAAATGTTGGGGTCCAACTACCAATGGATGCGGCTTATAACCCTGGACAATATCAAATTCATAACTACTTGAGTCCGGCCGAACCCGAGGTTGATTTTGAATTGAAGCCGCACTTTCTGAACCTGCTGCCACATTTTGATGGGAATGCTTCTGAGGAGCCATATGCATTCCTAAGGGACTTTGAGCTCATCTGTGCTAACCTCAAAAATAACAATGTTAGCCAGGATTATATTAGGCTCAAAGCCCTTCCATTTGCCTTGGGTGGAAAAGCCGATTACTGGGTAAAGAATCTTGGAATCATCGTCACCACATATGCCCAGTTCAAGGACCTGTTTTTAAAGAAGTTCTACCCTTTGAGTAGAACTAACATGATGAGGACGCGCATTACGAGTTTTTCTCAATTACCCAATGAAGCCTTCTGTGATGCTTAGGGAAAGATTCAAGGACATCCTGCAAAAGTGTCCTTGTCATCGATTAGATGACAACATCTTGGTCCAATCCTTCTTTACTGGTTTCAACCCTGAGATGCAGGGTTTAGTGAGCGCTGCCTGTGGAGGAAGCTATACATCACGAGGAGCGGATACCGTCTGGAGGGTATTCGAGCAGATGGCTGAAACTAGCCGCTCACAGATGGCCAGCAGGGCCTATACACCATCCCCCAGTTCACTCTCACTTGGAGGGGGAAAATCAGCTGTAGTCGATCTCTCTCAGGACGTGATCCCTAGCATGGGACTTCTTGCTGACAAGCTTACTGTAGTGGAGAAGATCGACAGGAGGATTGATGAGTTAGACCGGAGCGTCTCCAAACTTCCAAAACAGATGGAGGAGTTGACTGAGAAGGTATCTAAGATAAGGATACCCGCCGTGACTGCACCCTCTGCTCCCGTATACCGAGTCCACCATGTTCAGGAGCAGTTGGTGTCAGGGCAACCCCAGCCGTGGGAGCAGGACCAATCCTACACCCACTCTTTCCAGCAGCCACCTCCAGTAGCAGAGACAGTCCAGGAGGAGCCTCCACCAGTTTGGGAGGTGAATGGGATATGGTATACTCAGGACCCTGCCAGGCAGGGAAGTACGGGAGACCGGCAGACCTATCAGCGTCCCCCGACCTTTCACAACACCGCATTCACCTCCGCACCACCTCCTTCACAGCAAAGCCCTGGATTCTATCCACCCCAGCAGCAGAGGCAGCATCACCAGCAGTATGGCCGACAGGGCCATTACCAGACGGGCCAGCAGGGCCCGCAACCCCAGCAGCAGCAGCAGAGGCAGTACACTGGCCAGCAGGGCCAGTCTTCCCGTTCTTCTTCCCAATCTTATCCACTTCCTTCATCGTCTAGTCCCGTGGATATTCAGCAGCAGATACTCGACGAGCTACGTTCCTACAGGAACGAGGTTCAGGACTTACGGGTGGATGTCAACCGCCTATCCAGATGGCGAGACGAGCAGACTGCACCCTCTACCTCGATCCCAGCCCAAGTTCAGGCTAACCCTAATAGCCTGAACCGTTCTAGTTCTCAGCAGCACTTTGGTCAGGTATACTATTCAGCATCTCCTAAATCTGAACATGAGATTCTTTCGTGTGACGAGGCTAACCACATGTCACTCAGGAGCGGAAGGACCGTGGTCGTACCTGACCGGGCGAGGGACACGAGGAGGGGCATCTCTGGAGCTCTACCTGAGGAGTCTTCAGAGGACGAGGAGGAGAGGCATCATATCTCAGAGCCCCATCAGCATCATTCGAGGATTTCTACTCAGGGAGCCGAGAGGAGGAGGAGAGCACGTAAGCAGCATCGTCAGCATGGATATTCTTCTGAGTCTACGGAGGACCTTGCATCTCCGGTTGTGGCGGATACCATTCCAGCTTCTATTCCACAACCTTTAGTAGATAGTTTAGATTTTGAGTCTATGTTGCATCAAAAAGATTCTTGTATGAAGAACTCTGTTTCCGTTAAGTCAAAGAATGATCTTTCAGTTCATGATTCAGACTCTTCATCCTCTGTTTCCCTAGCTTCAATCCCTTTCCCCCGTGCTCTTACGGCAGGAAAGCGCATCAAAAAGATTCAGAAAGATGACCCCGATATGGCACGGTTTTGTAAAGAAAACATCACAGTTAAGGTGCCATTTGATGAATATGTGGCTAACCATCCTGCCTTCCAAAAATACCTTAAGGTGAGATGCACACCTACAAGGGTTAGCAGGAAGAAAGATAACCAAAATATAAAGACACATGTCTTATCAGTAGCCACAACATATTGTCTCAAGAATCAGACTTTGCCAAAGAAAAAGAGAGACATGGGTGCTCACTATGTGGAGAGTCGTATTGACGACATTGCGTTTGCACGCACACTCTTAGATAACGGTTCTTCGATCAACTTACTTCCCTTAGCCTTATATCAGAAATTGGAGTTGGGACCACTTCGCAAATCTAGAGCTTTACTCCAATTCGCAGATCGTTCAATGAAGAGACCTAAGGGAGAAGTGAAGAACGTCGTTATCTCGATTGAGGGGCAGAACTATCAGGTGGACTTCACAGTCTTGGACATGGAGACCCCCAATCATTGGAGAGAATCTCAGATCATTCTCGGGCGACCCTTCCTTAGGACCGCAGGCGCAGCTTTCGATTATGGTACGGGAATGATGAAGTTCCGTTCTCCAGGCGGAGAAGTGAACCTTGAGATGAAGCAAACCAAGTGTCAGCGACCCGATTCAGAGAGTAGCACAGAGTACTCATCTTCAGAGGCAGAATGCAGTTTGATTAGCACAGTTGGGATTTGGGGACAGATTCCTTCAGGACAGAGCGAGACCCTTTCATCTGGAGAGGATATAGTGCATGATGCAGTTTGCCAGGTGTTGTCTGATCTTGCTAGAGATGCATCAACCTATTCTCATGATGACTTAGAGATCCATCCGGATCTGTCAGTTCCATCCTCTTCGGAACAATCATGGGACATAGATGACGAGTCGGACGTGGCTTTTGCCGATTGTCTGGATACTTTTGACGATCCGACTCCCGATACTTCTGATTTGGTGGCGAGTACTACTCAGCTTAGCCCACCTTCATGCAGCACGGAACCAGATTCAGATTCAGTTCAGTCAGATCTGCTTGATGATACCACATTGCCAGAACTGAAATCACTACCTCCTACACTTAAGTATGCCTTTCTTGCGGGACCCAAAGAGAGATATCCTGTCATCATTAGCTCAGACTTGACTTTAGAGCAGGAGTCTAGGTTGTTAGAAGTCTTAGAGAGGAACCGCAAAGCAATAGGCTGGACAGTGTCGGATCTCGTGGGCATCAACCCCGCTCTCTGTTCGCACCATATTTTTACTGAGGATAACGTGAGACCTTCCCGTGAGTTTCAGAGGAGACTTAACCCCAATCTACGGGAAGTGGTGAAGAATGAAATTGAGAAATGGTGCAAAGCAGGGTTTATATACCCTATTTCTGACTCCAAGTGGGTGGCCCCGCTTCATGTTGTCCCGAAGAAGTCGGGAATTCAGATGGTCACCAACGAGGAGGGGGTGGAGATCGCGACACGAGTACCCACGTCGTGGCGCGTCTGTGTCGACTACAGGCGCCTGAATGCTGCGACCAAGAAAGATCACTTTCCCTTGCCTTTTATTGATCAGATCTTGGAGAGACTCGCAGGGAAAGAGTTCTTCTGTTTTCTTGATGGGTACTCAGGCTACAACCAGGTGGCCATAGCCCCTGAGGACCAGGAAAAGACCACATTCACATGTCCATTCGGCACTTATGCTTTCAGGCGCATGCCATTCAGGCTCTGCAATGCCCTGGGCACATTTCAGCGGTGCATGATAGCCATATTTGCCGAGATGGTGGGAGATTTCCTGGAAGTGTTCATGGATGACTTCTCGGTCCATGGTGATTCTTTTGATACATGTTTAGCGCACTTGGACCGAGTCCTCACGAGGTGTAGAGAGGTGAATCTGGTAGTCTCCTGGGAGAAGAGTCACTTTATGGTGACGGAGGGTATCGTGTTGGGGCATGTCATCTCCAAAAGGGGAATGGAGGTTGACCCTGCCAAGGTGGAGGTGATCAAGAAACTCGATCCACCTACCAACGTGAAGTCAGTGCGGTCATTCTTAGGGCATGTTGGATTCTATAGGAGATTCATTCAAGATTTTTCAAAGATCGCCCGCCCACTGACGGAGCTCTTAGGGAAAGACATAGAGTTCGTTGTAGATCACAGGTGTCTGGAGGCCTTTGAGCTCTTGAAAAGGAAGATTTGTGCCTCGCCTATCCTACAAGCTCCTGACTGGTCTCTCCCCTTTGAGATCATGACTGACGCTTCAGATTTCGCTATAGGAGCTGTGTTAGGACAACGGCGAGAGGGGATTCCGTTTGCAATTCACTATGCGAGCAAAGTTTTAGATCCTACACAGAAAAATTATACGGTGACTGAAAAGGAAATGCTCGCGGTAGTATGGGCCCTCGAGAAGTTCAGATCATATATTTTGGGCTCTAAGGTGACAATATTTACTGATCATACAGCCATTCGATACTTAATGGAAAAGAAGGACGCGAAGGCGCGTCTTCTTAGGTGGATTTTACTCCTCCAGGAATTTGATTTGGAGATTAAAGATAAACCTGGAGTGAAGAATGTTGTGGCTGATCACCTTTCTCGGATTGAACTTAAGGATTCTCCTGATCATGAGCGGATTAGAGAGACCTTCCCAGATGAGTCAATTTGTGTTATTGACTCTCTCCCGTGGTATGCCAACATGGTGAACTATCTTGTCTCCAAGCAGGTTCCTCATGGTTGGACTAGGAGCATCATTGATCGACTGAAGTCGGATTCGAGGAGATACCACTGGGACGATCCTTTCCTTTTCTTTGAAGGACCGGATTGTGTGTGGAGAAGGTGTATTCCTCAGGAGGAATACCAAAGTGTCCTCACATATTGTCATTCACTTGAGGCTGGAGGACACCATTCGGGAAAGAGAACCGCTCACAAAGTACTTCAATGTGGATTGTATTGGCCGACCTTGTTTAGAGATGCCATTGATTTTGTACGGTCGTGCCCGATTTGTCAAAGGATGGGAGGGACAGTTGGACAGAGAGATGAGATGCCCATGCAACCGATGATTATTTGTGATGTTTTTGATGCATGGGGCATAGATTTTATGGGTCCCTTTCCCAACAGCCAAGGACATGAGTACATTTTGTTGGCGGTTGATTATTTATCTAGGTGGGTGGAGGCTATCCCAACCCGAACCGCAGACAGCAAGACTGTCTGTAAGTTTGTGAAAGACCATATTATTGCTAGGTTCGGGGTGCCAAAAGTTTTGATATCTGATGGGGGTAGCCATTTTGTGAATCGAGATATGAGATCTTTAGCTAAGGACTATGGATTTGATCACAGAGTTACTAGTCCTTACCACCCACAGTCCAACGGCATGGCAGAGGTTTCGAACAGAGAGGTGAAGAGTATTTTGCAGAAATTGGTTCGTCCCGATAGGAAGAATTGGTCTCAACTCTTGGACCAAGTTCTGTGGGCCTATAGGACAGCCTACAAGACACCATTGGGTACTTCACCATTTAGAATGATCTATGGAAAGCCATGTCATTTGCCCGCAGAGTTGATTCATAAATCCGAATGGGCAATTAAGAAGATTAATTGGAGTTGTCACCTAGGAAAGCTTTGTCGAGACTTGAACTTGAACGAGCTCGTGGAAATCCGAAACAGGGCATATGACAATAGTTTGATTTATAAGGACAAAGTAAAGAGATGGCATGATCAACACATTAGGTGCAAAGACTTTGTCCCTGGACAAAAGGTATGGTTGTTCAATGCCAGGTTGAAGATGTTTCATGGGAAGCTCAAATCCAAATGGACGGGTCCCTTTGTGGTTAAGAAAGTGCACGAGAATGGAAGTGTAGAGATAGCTGATCTCACAGATGGTGCACAATCTCATGTGGTGAATGGACAACTGTTGAAGCATTTTGTTGATTCCAAAGAGCAGTTAGTCCAAGTCGAGGTCATCAACTTCATACAGAGTGAGCACAGAGCAGATACATCTTATTACTCTTCATGAAGATGCAGCATCAAGATTCAACATCTTAGAAGATTCCATCACTCTTGTACATATTCTCCCTTCTTTGTATATTCTCGAGATCACGTCGGTTCTCACACTTACTCTTGTCCTATACTTAGGCTGACCAAAGCCTAAGTATAGGGGGGACCGATGCCCGCCATGTGTATTTACTCATCATTTCTCCTCTTGACCTCGTCCGCCCCATTTTTGTTCTTCTTCTACACTTAGGCTGTCCAGAGCCTAAGTATAGGGGGGCGGATCGACTTCTATACTTTTTATTATTTTAGCTTTCCTACGCTTAGTACGAGCTATGTCTTTTTGTCACCTAGTGCCATGAGGACATGGCACAAGCTAAGTATAGGGGGGCGTGTATATATTATATATATACTTTACCCATACCTCGTACTTTCACGTATTTTTGTATATATTATACAATAATTATGGGGTGGGTAAAAAAAAAAAAAAACAAAACAAAACTTTTAGGGAAATTGTGTCTTTTTATCTCGTATTTTTGTATATATTATAGTATTTTTTCCTTATTTGCTAAAAAAAAACATTTCAAAAAAAAATCTTCTTTAAAAAAAAAAACTCTTGAAAAAAAAAGCAAAACTTTTCCAACAAAAAAAAACTTCTTTGCTTTTGTTTGTAAAAAAAAACCCTTTTTGAAAAAAAAAACTTTTTCTTAAAAAAAAAACAACAACAAAAAAAAACAACAAAAAACATTCATAAAAAAAACTAAAAAAAAAAATAACTAACTAATAAGTTGGTTTAATCCCTGACACAATTCACTTTCACACAAGACTAGTGATGTTCAAGAACACTTGGTTTATGAGGTCTTGAGATTTTGAGTTAACCAGCCTTAGTCATTAGGGTCCTTGACTTAATTATTCACATTTCCCTAGTTTGAAAGATGTGTGTGCTATATTGCATGCTTAGTCTCTACCTTAAGAATATGATCAGCACCTCACATACACGACTGCAGTTATGATGAGATGAGTTGAAATTTCACTTGAGGAACTGGGATGAGGGATTTGAGTTTGGACTTGATTTGATGATGCTCGAGGATGGGATAAAATCAATGAAGGCTTCATGAAACCTGAGTGTCAGCACATTTAGCCAGTATGAGAACATTGTTCTTGTACTATCTCTTGACATTTACCTATGTGCCAGGGTGTGATAAAATAAAAAAAAATGTTGATCAGTGTGCGCCAACTCTTGGTAAAAGCAGTGGAGCTAGCCACAAATACTACAAAGCAATGAAATGTCAAAGAAAAAGCTCTCATTCCACAAAGTCAATTATCAAAAGAGCTTCCACCAAAGGCGAGCGCTCCCAACCATTTCAAAGTGTCCACTTGGACCACCGCTATTAGGACCAGGAGTCGGGCTTGCACCAAAAAAGGGCTCTGCATCGTAAATGCTACAAGTCTGGGTGTAGAAGGTACGATAGGTACTCAAAAAAGGCACACCCCGGTGTACTCCCAGGAAAACAAGTGCAGACGGCTCCAACTTCTCTTGACGGACGCACTGATCAACACCAAAAAAATGTGTTGCGTAATAAGGCACTTGAGAGGATCCTTGTTCCAATGAGAGGGAGAGAAGAAATGACACAATCCTATGCCCTTCATCAACTGGCCTTCCATCTACACTTTCAAGTCTGACAACTAAAGAGACGGTGGATTGGATGCAAGAAATGATTTATTCCCTAGTGTTGAGGATCGGGTTCTTAGGAGAGTCCCTTAGACTGGAACCTTGGGTGACGTTGCGACTCTACTCTTATAACTGCAGTCCACACTTAAAGTCATATCCCTTATATATACGTATACAAAGAGAGTCTGATTATTAGGGAAATTGGGTACCTTTTGACTAGAGCTTGGTTCAGCTTAGAATTTTAGGATCTCTAAAACCAAGAGTTTTTGAACGGATCAAGTCTTGTATTCACATGCACAGTCAGGGGTTAACCCAACTTATTCATTCTTTATTTGCTCGAGGACTAGCAAAGTTTAAGTATAGGGGGGTGATGAATCCACGATTCATCATCTTAATATCTTGATCTTAGCAAAATCCCCGAGTAAAGTCCCAAATAAATGTCCATAAAATCAATAAATTAACAAAATGCCTTTTGTAAATAAAATACACTAATTATTGTATAGTAGATTGTACAAAATAAATTACACATAAAAAGCCGCAAAAATAAGGAGTTTTATACTTGTAAATAGCCCAAAACTTCATGTATTTTTAATAATTTCATTTCAACTCCTTTTTGGCTAATTCTTTCTCTAACCTGTTTATAATAATGTATATAAAAATACAAAAATACAAAACAAATTTCATCTCAAATAAATGCTCCTAGATCCCAATGGGAAAAAAGCCGTAAAGACCAACTTCCAAGCTAAATTCCCGCTCCGTATGAACTCCAAATTCACCAAACTCACTTTTAATGTTCAAGTTAGAAAATTATCTATCCAACGGAAGTGGTTTCATTAAAATCGGAGCTCATTTGCAAAAGTTGGGTTTTGGGACCTAGATGTACATTGTACATTATGTATATATTCATACTTTCTTCATTTTTTTTATTATATCTTTCTTAATTATTAAAAATACAAAAAAAATCATACTTGTGTTGTATTTTAATTATACTATTTTATCGTATTTTTTTCGTTGTAAATATCTCTTACTAAAAAGACAAAAAAATTACATATTAGAAAAGTAAAAAATGCACATGGTGTTTTGTCTTCTTTTGTAAATTCTCCACTATTTCTCTTCTCTTTTTATTTTATTGTATTTAGAGTAGACAACTTTATTTATTTATTTATTATTTAATTTTTACATTCTCTACAATAACCACCATTCAACTCTCTTCCACCACCAACTTCCCATTCAACTCCACCATTTCTTAAACCTCCCATTCAACTCCATTAATAATCCAACTTCCCATTCAACTCCACCCACATAATAACTTCTCATTTCATCATCTATATATACATTCCATCCTCCTCAATTTGCCCTTGATCCATCTTTATGTGAGGAGAGCCTAGTTCCCTGAGTTGAATCGGTGACAGCGACGCAACCGCGGTCGAGCGACGACGGCCCTCTCTCCGGTGTGATCCGTTGGCTTTTTGGCCAACATCGCAGCCGCAACCGCGCGCTGCTCGAGCTCATCGCACGCCGGCGATTCGAGCGAAGACCGTGCTCTCGTGAGCACATCATAGGCATCCGTCCATCGTAGGTAATTTTTCTTTTTATCTCATTTTATCATCTTGTCTTTTTGCAATTTTTATTTTAGCACACCACATCTCACCACCATCATCACCAATTTTTTTTCCCCATCTATCTAGTTCATTATCACCACCAATTCATCTTGTTTTTTTTTATCATGTTCCTTGTTTAAAGAAATTAAAAAAAATATAAAAAAATTATTGAAAAAAAAACCTTTATTACAGCAGTTAAAAAATCAAAAAAAAATTAAAAAAAAATAAAAAAAAAGACAACAGGACGCAGCAGCGGTGGGGGAAGTTCCCACCACCGCCGCCGCCCCCACTCTCCACCGCTACCGGCGCCGCCAGCGGCGCAACAGCCGGCGCCGCCGCAAGCCCCGCAGCCCTCCGCCGCCCGCGCGGGGGCCGCTGCCCGCTCGCGGCGCCGCCGCCGGCCCTCCAACTCTCCAGCGACGCCTTCAACCCCCCGGCCGCTCCGTTCTCCGCCTCAGCCGCCGCCGGCCGCCGAACCCTTGTTGGGTTCATCTCCCCACCTGCAAGAACGAAGAAGAAGGTGCTTTGTCTTTAGATTATTTTATTGTGAAAATTACATTTTTTATATTTATAGTTTTTGTAATTACGTAATGGTCCTTGTATAAGTTGCATTGTATATATTGTTTTCTGAATTTGCACCGATACCCCTCTGTTTGTATGTTGATTTGGACATCTGTTATGCATCATTTTGTTCAATGAAAAATGTCTTTGTGAAGAGCAACTAATTGCCTACATTTTGACTATTTATTGGTATTTTTGTGAGTAATGGGTAATTATTTAAATTGTTTAATTGAAAGTTTGCATAGTTTACCCATTCGGTGCCATTAAATTAATATCTTACACATAGTTGCTCCAAAAAATCCACAAAAATTATATGTGATACCGTGATATGTGATGTAAATACTGTCCAAATTTCGTCCAAAATGGAATTGTCTTGTGCCTTAAATAAATTGTTGAGTGATTTTTGTATTTGATTTTTAATTAAATCCACATACATGCTTTTCACAAAATTTCAAGTCTCCTGGATTGCTCATGAAAATATATTTTAGGGATAATTCGCACTCTGATTAATTTTATAATGTGGATTTATTAGAAATTAATTACTCACTGTCACTCTGTTTCCACTAAAAAATACATAAAAAATTCATATTTTGTCAGAAAATTCCAAAAAAATTACTGTAGCTTCCTTGCATCATGTTTTCATTCCAGTAATTTTTTCATAATTTTTGCTTACTGTTTGTGTGAAAAATTGCGAAAAACCCCATAAAAAGTGTGCATTTTTATTTATTGCATATTAACCCCGAAAATTCCAAAAAAATGTGTTTTGTGTTCCCTACTGGATTAAGACTTTAGGAAAAATATAATTTGGCTAATTTGGACTAATTTAATATTAAAATTAATTTGGCTAAGTTGTGTGATTTCTTAGTGTTCTTATTCAGTCGCATTTGCATTTGCTTTGATATTTGCATTAAAAAAATCTAAAAAAATACCACTTGGAAATCTAAAATCTTCATTTTCGAATTAATACCTAGGTTGTTCCTTTGCCTCCCTGTGTTCGACCCCGGACTTGCCCGGGATATAAATTAAAGCCGAGACACTCTTCACGGAGATCTTCTCTCGGTTCTGACCGAATCGCTAAGTACACGTACTACAACGAAGCCGAATTATTTATCGTATCTAGCGACTCGTCAGTAACCTTGAGAATATTGAGGAGGAGGAGGAGGAGGAGGAAGAGAAGGATATGGTTGGTACTGCTGAGAGGAGTACATATGCTGGTACTGAGCAACCGGTTGCTGATAATGGTGTTGGCAATAACCAGACTGCTGATAATTTTGCCTTCAGGTGTATCCATGCTGCAGAGGTTACTGGTGATGATTTTAAGGTTGATCTGGAAGTGCCACTCTCCTTATTCTTGGTGGAATGGTCAGTTGGCTGAATTTTAACTTTGAGGTTGTCCCTGAGGATGGGTCAGTTGCTGGTCATTCCTCCAAACACCACTCACCTCCTGAATGAGTGGTGGAGGTGGCGAACATGGCTCCATATACCGGGGTTGGAACTCAGGTGGCTGGTAAACAACCATCTGTGTCTGCGGCTGCAATTGCATTGCTCGGGCATCTACATGTAGTATATGTGTCAGACCTGAGGCTATTTGGGACTCGGCTGAGGTGGTTGTTACACTATGGGCTCCTTCTTCTCAGCAGGAATATCGGGGGAGATTGCCAAGGCATTGCAGGCACTGATCATGTTCACCAGTAGCTCCAGATGCTTAGCGATGGTGTCGAGCTTGTCCATACCCTTCATTCTCTGTTCAATCACAACAAGCTTCTCTAAATCCTGTGATCACTTCTCTATAATATCCACCTTGGACATGCGACTCCCAATGATGTTGAGATCGGAGTTATCTCACCTATCCACTTCATGAGTACTCGTCATATTGACATTCTTCCGGAGGATCAGCGGTGGTATCTATGCTTGGAAGGAACAAGAGGAGGAAAGTGTGACCTCTCCTTCGACCATATCCTCGAATATCTACCATATTTCATCCTCGTTCTTGTTAAAATGTAATCCACCACATGCGTTTTCAACTAGATGTTGATTGTTCTCAGTGAGCACCCCAAAAAATTGTTGGACCAAGATGGTCTCCGGGATGTCGTGGTGGGGGCACTTCTCTATCAAATCACTTAATCATTTCCAAGTCTCGTGAATGGACTCTTGGGGTCCCTGACGAGCGAGAGGATAGTACTTGTGCAGGAATGCGGAGTTCAGATTCTCCCATGATGTTACCACTTTCCCCAAGTGGCTAATACAGTACAATGCTTTGCCATAAAGGCTAAAAAGGAAAGCGGCCATCTTGACTACGCCCAACGAGATTTTGGGCTAGTAAGTTTAGTTGTAGACATGTCCAAACTATTGCAGATGGATATATGTCTCCTCATTCGAGTTCTAGTTGAAACTAGGGAGGAGTGAAAGGAGTTTCGACTTTAGTTCAAAGTGTCTATGGATCACCAGAGTCTGGATCCACTCAGTAATTCGGCCAACCCTAGGGTTGTAAGTCTGCTTCAAGGTGGGCTTGGGCTGACCATTCCTTCCCTCTCCCTCGCCTCCGCAAGGTCCTTCTATAGAATGGTTATCACCATCGTCACCGTGTACATCATAAAATCCTCCTTTTAGGTGTACTTCTCTTTCTTTTGACCTCATCCATGGGTCATTTAACATCTTTTAAAAGGTGACCTAGGCAAGTGCTTGGTTGGTCAATTGTTGTCGAATGGCCTGGATGGAGGCCAAGAGCTGATTGTTCACCTCATTCATATTTGTGCCATGTTCTGTGTTTTGCTCGGTGCT
Organism: Ottelia alismoides; assembly: GCA_037367405.1. Classification (NCBI taxonomy): domain Eukaryota; kingdom Viridiplantae; phylum Streptophyta; class Magnoliopsida; order Alismatales; family Hydrocharitaceae; genus Ottelia; species Ottelia alismoides. The sequence continues at coordinate 362,382 of JAZKJV010008172.1, read as the reverse complement.
CGGAAGATGTGGTCCCTTCCTCAGCCAGTTGGATCCATCTTTAAATCAAAACTTGAAAGTGCGGACTCCAGATCGGGGTCTAGATCTACAATTGGGAGAATACCCCGATCAATTTGCATGCAGGCACCATATGTATGGAATAATTCATAATTAGGGTCAATCTTGAACTTTATTAATGATGGAGAAGTGTAAGGAGTGAAATTAATATCCATCCAAAAAGGGCAAAACTCGAGAAGAGGCTTTTTCTAATCTGTGGGACGTAAAAGAAGCAGGGAGCTATGAAGGTGGTTCGCAAAGTCTGAACCAAGTACTTGGGGATCGCACCAAATTATTAGAGATATCGAACATGTGGAATTGATGTGGGTGTCGGTAGAGTCTCGACTAATACTTTCAGGAGTCAACATCTTGAAGGAAAAAGAAGACCGAGGAAGGATGGAAGATACGGTGATGAATAAGAAATAAAAGGAGTGTAAAACAATAGAAGGCTCACAATGAGCAAGGGTCAAGGACAAATGTAAAAGGGGGAAATGGCGAAATGGCGCAAGTGCATGGGACTTATATTTGAATCCCAATCTAGCTCCAAGTAAACACCAAACAAAATGGGTTCACCAATTCAACATGTGATGACGTGAAGGTTCAACTATTTTTATCTTTTCAACTTTAGAATTCCTGATTCAGGCAAAAATTGTAAAATGTCCTTATCAGCTAGCCCTATAGGAGAGTGTGTACTGCTAGGAAAGTATCCTCGTACTTGTTCCACTTCCTTTATATCATGTGATATGCACTTTTTGAGATCCTTAATATAGGGTCTGGTGGCTACGCAGCCAAAGAAGAAGAGACGAAATCGATAGGTGAAACTACTACTTCCCAAAAATATGAGGTACTCGAATGCAAGATGATGAGACATATACACCATCGAGGGCATGACCTATGCTCAACATTTCAGACCATGTTGGATGCTCTATACAAGGCAAGAGAATAGTCATTGACAAGGTCCTACTCGCCTACGTATGATAGAAATGCCAATATTTCACCGATCCCAGATGATAATTGAGGCAACCACAGATCGAGTTTTTGGCTCTAATCCTTAAGGGTTGTGCCTCACTCTATCTGGACCTGAATACAATGAGGGCTTTGTGAACCTAAAACAATTATGTCTGCTAAGATTTTTAATTAGGGTCAAAGTTTATTTTGTAGTCCCCTTGTTTAAATTTTTAGGTTTTCACTTTTTTGAGTATTTTTCAATAATAATTGCCTAACAATTTTTTTATATTTTCTTTTATATCTAGATGCTCAAAATCAAAGGGAGATAGCGTCAAGAAATGCAAGGTGACACTAGTATGGAAATCGCACCCTAGTGTCTAAATGATGAATGCTCAAATAGAAGACTTACAATGCTTTCCAACTCTCTCCATACAGGATGTAAAATATAATTTTTAAACCTAATCTATATGAAATGCAAAGCGATGAAATCTTCATAAGAAGGAATTGCTATTAGAATGAAGCACAAATTAGAGTTTGATCTAGATCTAAACGTAGACTGTAGGAACATGCAGATATTAAATATGCGGACCTAGCTTACTCGATCAAGCAACCCTAAAAATTCTATGCTCTCAATCAACTTCAGTGAAGACTACTTGACGAAGATCAGCAGTCTACCCCGCTAGCCAAAAGGCCTCTCTCATCATGAAAGCTAGCTCTCTCACCCGCAAAAGTATTTCCCGCATACCTAAACCCAAAGAGAAGAAGTGCATGCTCAAGGAGCCTGATTATATATGAGTAGTTGTCGGTGCGAGCTGAGAGGGAGAAGCTAGCGAGTGAAAGAGCGGAGCGGTGCGAAGCGGGTGAGATGGAGGGAGAGAAAGTCACATAAAACAAATAAAAATAAAGGCAAAAAGCATAAATCACAAGAAACAAAAAATAAAGAGAAATGGGGGGAAGAAAAGTGAGATGGCAAAGAAATCCGTAAAAAATCTAATGAACCTCCAAGTTAACAATCATTTGGTAAAATTGGCCCGGATGTTCAAGTGTCCACATGTATTATTAAGAATTAATAAATGGAAATAAAAATGATTGTCTCTCTCTCTCACACAAAAATAAAGAAAAAGATGCTATGCAAATGTCAACTATGTATCTCTCTCCTCTCTCTCCCAATTGCCCAGAAGAGAATGACTAATCTCCTCGCATCTCGGGTGCTCTGACTTCCTAGAAAGTCACCTTCGCCACATGGTCCCTCACAAGAAATTCAACAGAGAAAATGGATTAGCACAGTTAAATAATTATATCAATAAAAGGAAAAATAAAGAAGAAAAATATTGAAGGAAAAAGGCACACAAAATCAATCTTATGTGTTGCTCACCGACAACAACACCATTTGATGAACAAGAAATCGAGGACGGATCCTAACGTCCGGTCTTGGAGGGACTGCGGTGCCCGACAAGTCAGGTCCAGCTATCGGTGTGTCGACCGCTCTCTCGATCGGATATCCTCAATCTAGTGCATCAATCAACAATTAACCCACAATGATGCTCAAATAATAAGTATAGTTAGCTAAATTTATTATTCCCTATAAAATGATATGTATAATATGCAAGTGTAGGGGTCGAACCACAAAGGAGCAATATTGATAGCCATAAAAATTGAAAAATATCAATAAATGTTTTGCGTTTTTATATGGATTTTTTTATTTTTGTTGGCTTTAATATTTATTTTTTTATGGATTTTTAATTTATAATAATTTTTCTTTTTAATTTCTTAAATTTTATTTTTTTTATATTATCTGATTTTTAGTTTTCTTTTTAATATATATGTATATATGTGTGTATATATAGATAATATGTATACTATAACAGATATATAGGGTACATATAATATATAAAAATCAGAAAAATACCCTAATGGATAGTCTTTTTATTGTTTTAATGGTTTTTAAATAGTTAGGGTATATATATAGTAGTAATAATAATAAGTAATTGTAATATTATATATAAGAGTTATATATAAGATAATATATTTATAAATACAACAACAAATAGTCAAAAATTATAAAATAAATTCTTTATGTGTTTTTAATGTCTTTTCTGTTTTTATTATTTTTCTTGATTTTTTTTGAATTTTTTTTGTATTTTTAAATGAATAAAAATGTCAAAACAGTAGCTACTAATAATAGATCAATTTGTATTGGAAATTTAAAAAGATAAATATCTCAAGTATGGAGGTACAAAATAAAATAATAAATATACTTTACTTTTCAGATTTTTTAAAGTACTTTCATATTTTTGTATTTTTCAATGCAAATAGGGAATAAATGCAATATTTTTGAATTTTAAGATAAGAAAATAGTTCTGATTACCTTGAAAAAAATATATGTGATTTAATATAGGTCCAAGCACTAAATTAATTTTCCTATAATTTTTAGATGCAAAAAGATATTTTAATAAAAGAAATACATGAAATAAAAATTAATGTTCTAGTAGGGACCTAAATGCAATTAAAATAAAAGTTCAAGAATTCTAGAACACAATATGAAAGTCCTAGGGCATCTTTGCAAAAATCCCATAAATATTTAATTCAATCAACCTTGTAGGGGTATAAATGCAATTTCCAAATGTTATAATGCATACATACAATTTAACCACAAAATATTAAACATAATTAAAAAGTTCTTGGATTAAATAATAACAAAACCAACAGGGAGTCCTCTATAAAAAGTCAGACTCCTCACTTGTACGGCATGTGAGGTGACGTAGACTGGACCAAATAGCAAATAATCGAAGTACAGGTGTTTTTCCAAATATTACAAACTTTTTGAAATACATACAAAACTTTTAGGACTAAAATAAAAATACAAAACTAGAGGGGTGTGGAGTAAAACACCCCTTTTACGTGCGATCGGACGGCTGAGGTGCTTCACTTATCAATGTGGTCGCTTCTCGTTGCTTGATGACGCTTCGCCGATCAATGGAAGCGATTAGATCCTATGAGGGATCCGATGATCAAAGGCGCTGCAGATCGGACAATGGCGTTATAGACAGAACTCCTCATCGAACAATAGAGAGGCTACCAAGAAAGAACAGGGAAGAACACCCGAAGGGGTGAGCTTCGATCCGGTCTCCTGGACAATTCCGACCACCAGAGGGGCTCGTAGATGGCTCAAAAGAAAGCGGGAAGGGTCCTGCGACGGTTGAGCATCTCAGATAGATCCTGGACTCATTGGTGGAGTCCTAGATGGTCAAGGAAGGTGGAGCATATGGGGAGCCTTCGGCTATGAAAAATTCGATCCAGATGGTGTCCTTCGAGTTCAGTTCCTGCAGGGTTAGGTGCACACAAGAAAAAGGGACATTCTAAGCTCAGTTTGGTGCAAAAATGGATGAAGGTGGAGTATGGCAAAGGTCTTTCGGTGAAGGACGTAGGAGGAAGATTGGATTCATTGATTGGGACTCAATTAGAGGGAGTGAAGGTGCCCAGGGCGTAGAGAATGTGATGGGGAAAGTAGTCGAGGTGTTTGGCGAGGTGAAGCACAATCGGATCAGAAGGGGAACAGTGGTCAGAGCTCAAGCTCCATCAACTTCGATTTGCAAAATTACAAAATAAAAGACTAAATTAAAAACAACTAATAGCTACCCTATGCCAACATTAACCCTAGGAATGGAAAGAACTAAAACAATATGGCTCAACCTCCAAGAAAGGGTGCAACGATGGAGCTCCATCTGAAGGTCTCTGACAATGCTCGGATCACCAGCTTCTGGAACTTCCTCCACGCCAAAGTGAGTTCAACAAGAAATGAGATGAGGATCACTCGATCGCTCATTTCTACATTCTTGGACCATTGTCTAATGTGATCCAGAAGCAAGATATAGACATTGAATCTGCTCGTGGCATCCTCCTAAATTTGAAGGAGATGCATGGAGATGTGAACCACTCTTTCGACATTACAGTCCACTAAGGGCATTATGAATAAAGAAAATACCTCTAGCAATGCAGTGGTTGCACATGTTAAAGGGAAGCATGGTCGGAAGCGTGGATCTTAGAAGGTTCAGGTCCAAGAGAAGAAGAAAGGTCAAATTATTGATCAACTCTGAAGCTTCAACACGTCTGACATCCACAAAGATGTATACTTAACTTTTATAAGCCAAGATTGTGGAAGAGTAACAATCCATAATACCTAAAATCCTTAGAGAAGGACAAAAGTAAAATTTCGGCAAATAATAAATCTATATTCATCATTGAAACCAACTTACTCATAGGACAAAAGGAAGAGTTGTTGTTGATTCCGGTGCATCCATTCATGTATGCCATCAGATGCATATGTTTCAAGACACTATAAATCTTCATGAAAGGGAGATAGTCATCTTGATGGGATCCGATACACCTGTTGCAATGATTGCCATTAGAACCTGTAGACTATCATTATCTAATGGGAGAGTCCTAGATATTAGAGATTGTGTTTATGTACTGGATGTTAGAAGTAACTTACTATCCGTATCTAAGTTGGTTAGATATGGATATACTGTCCTTTTATGTAATAAAGTTATCATAAATCTTTATGGTAATTTTATAGCAGATGGTCCTCTAACAACAAGTGGACTCTATGAATTAAACATACATGAATGTGTCGTGAATGTTAATACCATTGTGAATAATAAAACCCCTAAATGATCAAGAAATGATGGAGATCATTTAGCTATGATCTGGCATCGAAGACTTAGACATGTGTCTATCAATAAGATCAATAGATAAATAAAGGATAAGCCTTTGGATATTCTAGAAAATCATAAATTACCAACCTGCAAACATTGTTTTCATGGAAAAATATCCAGAGCACCCTTTAATAAGAAAGATGAATGATGTGAAGGTATATTGGACCTTATACATACTGATGTATGTGACCCCTTTCGTACTATGACGTGAAATGGACATAAATATTATGTGACCTTTATCGATGATCATTTATAGTATGGTTTTGTCTTCTTATTGCGTCACAAACATGAAACTTTTGAAAAGTTCAAAGACTTCATGGTTTTAGTTGAGAACCAAATAAGAAAGAAGATAAAACAGATTCGATCTGATCGAGGTGGTGAATACCTCTCATATGAATTTAAAGAATACCTCTCATATAAATCGTTATGGTAGTTTGATCATGTGGACTCTATGAATTAAACTTGCATGAATGTCTCGTGAATGTTAATACCATTGTGAATAATAAAACCTCTAAATGATAAAGGGATGATGGAGATCATTTAACTATGATTTGGCATCAAAGACCTGGACATGTGTCTGTCAATAAGATTAATAGATAAATAAAGGACAAACCTTTGGATTTTCTAGAAGTTAATAAATTACCAACCTCCAAACATTGTATTCATGGAAAAATATCCAGAGCACCCTTTACAAAGAAAGATGAACGATACGAAGGTATATTGGACCTTATACATACTGATGTATGTGACTCCTTTCGTACTGCGACTCGAAATGGGCATCAATATTATGTGACCTTTATCAATGATCATTTAAAGTACGGTTTTCCCTTCTTGTTGCGTCACAAACATGAAACTTTTGAAAAGTTCAAAGACTTCATGGCTTTGGTTGAGAACCAAATAAGAAAGAAGATAAAATGGATTCGATCTGACTGAGGTGGCAAATACCTCTCAAATGAATTTAAAGAATATCTTAAAGAGAGAGGAATTATTTCCAATCTCACTCCTCCAAATACTCCTCAACTCATCGGAGTTGCATAAAGATGCAATAGAACCATGTTGGACATGGTGAGATCAATGATGAGTAAAGCAAGCTTACCTCTTGATTTTCCAGGGGCATGCAAAAGAGACTGTAGCTTATGTCCTAAACATGATTCCATATAAATCTATACCTAAAACCCTGCATGAGCTTTGGTAGGGTACCAAGTCAAGTGTGCGACACTTGAGGATTTGGGGTTGTTTGGTCCATGCTAAAAACATGGATGCAAGCAAGCTGAAATCTTGCACTAGAGAGTGCTACATAATTGGATATGTAAATAAGGAGGGATGTCGCCTGTAGGGTGTGGGTTTGGGACCTTAGGGTTTCGCTCGTGCATTTTTGATATTATTCTATTTAATATTTTCTATTTCTTGTATTTTTGATATTTTATTTATGTTTTAATAATATTATATTATTGATATAAAATAAAAATAAAATTTATAAAAAACAAAATTATTTAAATAATTAAGTTAATTAATTATATAACTTATATATATATACTATTTATATATGTACTTAACTATTAAATAATATTTCTTTATAACTAAATCATTTATTTAAATTATTTATAATTTATGATTATTTATTTATTTTCTAATTTATTTTAATTAATTTATTTTATTATTAATTATTATTATTTTATTCTCTCTCTCCCCACTCCTTTCTTCCTCTGTCTTCCCTCTTCTTCCCATGATGCTTTCTTCTTCCTCTCCTCTTCTTCCTTCTTTGTCGACCCCACCGTCCAACGACCTGGGCCCACCAGGTCGTTCGTCAACCCGTTGTTGTTTCTCTAACAACCTCCTCGCTGGCATCACCTCTTCCTTCTCCTCCAAGCAACCTCCATCTACTTCCATATAAAAGCTTTGTTACCCCCTAATAATGAGAGTTGATCAACCATTTGTTCCTCCCTCCTTCTTGAGTCCCGACGTGAGATCGAGAGAGTGAGTGACATATGACTCTGACCATCGTCGAGTAAGTGGTTGAGAGGAAGGGGCACGATCTATAACCGACGTCGCATCCCCTCTCTATCATGCCCGGTCTCTGCATCCATGCGTCGAGGTGAAAATCATTTGGAGCTTTTGCTCTAGATTCCTTGGCGATCGTCAATCCCATTTCAAGGTTATATACATCTCCTCTTCTCATCCTCCCCTTTCATTCTTCTTCTTCTCCATTGCTTTCTCTTCAAATCGATTTCAAAATCAATCCGATTTCATCACCACAACGATCACTACACTTCTCCACCTTCGTCCATCACCTGTCCATATCAAATTGACTCAGATCTGAGACTAGATCCCATACCTCATTACATTTTGGATCATCCATTTATCTCCATTTGTCTCTACATGTAACATTTAGGTCAAGGTAACATTGTCGAGCCTTATCTATAATTGTAGGTACATGTTCCACAATCGGCGTGCGAGCTTCTAAGATCGAGTATACGAGTGAGCATATGAGATCCTTCGAGGAGCACCTAATTTGCATTCCCTTCATAAATGAACAACAACATCTCCGCACAAAGTTTCCTCAGATCTCCATCATCGACGAAGCACCTGTCAAAATCCTTCATCAAAACTTATAAAGATCCATCGCATAACCTCCTGAGCACGAAAGACCTTGAATGAAGACCTTCATTTGATTTCATTAAGGTGAAAAGCATCTAGAACCGAAGAATCAATTGTTAACATGATCGACCTCCATAGATTCGAGAGCTCCACCGCAAGCAACCCGATCTGATCGAGATCCACTGAGTATTTGAACCGCGAAGCAACACCATCATCCGATCTGGGTGAACTCTAAGAACAAGCATCGTTTGGAGCTTGAATTGGGAAATCACTCTCGCAAAACATCAACCGTCCAATCTGATCGATTAGATGCTCGTGATTTCACCACCGAAGCCACCGCTTAAGTACCTCCCTTCACGTGCTTTGCACGTGATGTGGAGTTATTTTGGTAAAATTGCATAAAGTACCCGAACTTTGTGTTTGTTTTGAATAGGTCTTTGCCTGGTTGACTTCTGAACACGTGATCTCGCACGTATAATTTGGCCGATTTGCTTTTAGAACCCCAAATTTTGTGTGATTTACGATAAGGTATAGGTGCTGAACCACGTGTGTGACCATGTGCTTTATGGGATTTTTGTGCTCTATACTCCCTAGCTCCTGCATGTTTTCACATGCCCCATTAATTTCCAGTATATTACGTTAATACCACTATTGTATATAAATATAATAAAAATTATAAGCATATTAAATAAAGTATTAATAATAAAAATACTTATAAATATATAGTAATATACTATATACATTATTAAATTAGTTTTTAATAAATAAATATTTCTATTTTTAATAAATCATTAAAATACCAAAAGATATACAACTTAAAAAATACATAAAAAACACCTCTAAAAAATCTAAAAATATATATGCATTATATTTTACTATATTCTACATATAAAGACAAATATAAAAATAAAAATGAATATTAAAATCAATAAAAAATAAAAAATGCACGGAACTTTAAAAAATCATAAATAGTTCAATAAAAATCACAAAAATACGCAAAATACCTTGTTGGAAAGATAATTTCACCTACTTTCCAGTAAAAATAAAATAAAAATATTATATTTCTATTTTCTTTTTTAAAAAAATAAAAAAGAATTCCCCATTTTCAATAAAAAGTTAGTTTTTCACTTTAAAAATAATCCAAACCCATGAAAGTTCTAAAAACAACTTAAAAATACATAAAAATAGTAAATAATATTCAGAAAACAAAATTGTAGAAATAAAAACAAGTAAAAAATATAAAATCAAATACATATATTTCTTTACTTATAAGTATATAAAATTGTAGAAATAGTATAAAATTCATAAAACAAATAAAAATTTAGAAAAAAATCCTTAAAAATAAATAAAAATCAGAAAACCCTCATTCCTTAGTCACTCTACATTTTTACTTTAGTTTCCATAGCTTGCCTCCTTGAGTTTGACACTCATGTACTTATTGCTATACACTTTGAGTTTAGGAGTATAAAGAAATAAATATTTTTTTGGTAAAATCTACCTGGTTGATACAATGACCATTATTTGTTCTGTCGTTTTAGGCAACCAGACTGGTTGGGTTTTTTAGATGGCGCCCTTGCCGGGAGGCAGCTCTTGGGTAGATAGATAAAGCATCAGTATTAGGGTTTCATTTTTTCTGCTTGTCATCTGTTTCATTTTTTGTTGCATTTTATTTCTTCTTTTCTTTCTTTATATATCATATACTTTTCTTGTATATTTTTACTTTTTGTGTTTGCTTGGTGTTGTAGGGACTATGTATCTACGTCAGATTCTTCGAGAGTTGAGTAGCCGAGGTACGTACAGACCGATGTTTTTAGTGAGCCGATTGCTGAGGAGCACCACGAGGCGGATTTGAGGAGCCACACTTTTGTTTTTGTTTACATTTTTCTGTTTTCTTTGGTAAGAGAGGAAGGGGCACTTGGATGTTTTTACATTAGAGAAGGGGCCCCTTAAGGGCATCCCGACTTGTACCCATTCTTTACTCTTTTCGGGGTTTGTTTCGCCAAGTGTCGGTGTACTTGGGGGACCTCATTGTGGTTTTGTTTCATTGCCTTTCCTTTGTTTTTTGCAGTTTCTATGAGTGCTTAGGTGCTTGATTAGGATTTTATTCCCTTGTTTGTGCGTTGTAGGATTAATTAGACTTAAGGCTGCATAACCTAGTCAAATAAAAATTGGTTCTTCTTGGATAGAACTATTCACTCTTTCTAGATTACACATTTTATTTCCCGCTTTTCATGCATTTAGGGTAGATTTATATTTCTGTGCGGATCACCCTACATGTAGAGTGTTGGACTCAGGTACACATCTCTATCTCTGCATGCATCATTGATTTTCTTGCATTGCATTTTTGTCTTCTCCCCCTGTTTTCTATCACTTAGGATAAAAATGAAAAAGACAAAAAATACATTAGACATTTTCTTTTCTCAAATCAAAAAATGATAATAATAAAAGTAGGACTGTTAATTTTACTTGACCAATAAAATCAAATGCAATGGACTTCATCCCTTGATTTGGGAGAGCAATCCCCTCCTTGTTTGCAGGTGCTCTCTAGACAGAGTGAGGCACATACACATAAGGAGTAGATCCCAAAACCCTGGACTTGTGGCCTAAGCGCTTGGACTTTGATGTTCGGGTCCTGTTATTACTACAAGCACTTGCCTCAGACATTATCAGAAGTAGTTTCGTGAGTAGGGAAGTCAATTTCCTTAGAACTAGTCACGAGCCCTTACGTGGGCAGCTCTCTACTTGGGGGATTCATTGACTTATTCACGGTCTACTCTAGGAGACCACACAAGTAACTCGCTTAAAAGAACTATCTGATCATAAGATTAACGATCAAAGCTTTCACAGTCATCACCGAGCTGAGTAGGCGAATTTGGGGTTTGCTTTGTGTTTTGTTTGTGCTTGGTGTGATCCATGAGTTCATCTATTTGAGTTATAACAGTAACTCATTGTCCGAGTCTTGCTGGTCTTTTGTTGATTCACTTTTCATTTTTCATTTTCCATTTTCTTGAGTCACCATGATGGGTAGGCGGTCTCTTATATCATTTCTTGATGGTCCCCTCCCTTATGCACTCGTACATTCATCTAGGTCGGGTCGAGATGACTTTCTTCCCAAACCACAGTCCAGTCATGTCTCCCTCCCCAAGTATGACTCCGACCCTGGAGAGTCATTTCTCTTGTTTCTTTGTCATCTCTATTTCTTTCTTCTTCTTCTTTCGTCGACTAGAGTCAGCCTTCGGTTACACCAGTAACAACTAATCAGATGTGTGAGAACAATGATCCGATCACAGATCAGATGAGAGATTCGGGTCCACAAGTTTCTAAGACTAGAGTGAGGATTGAGTAGTCTGCTTCTTATTCGGGAGCCGGGTCAGTTTCTACATCAAGTTTACCAACTTTTCTGATTGATTCAGATTTGTGTAATTGCTATCGAGATTCCATGGAAAGGCGCACTAGAATTCGTACAAGCATATTTTTGAGTTTGAGGAGATATGTGGTATTCGGATATTACACCTGAGGATGCTATGATGAAGACCTTTCCCTTGACACTAAAGGACAGAGCCACGAGATGGTTCCAAAGTTTGGGAAAGGAGATGGCTAGTTAGGGTACATTGAGTGTAACGTCTCGAGCTTAGTCCTTGGTCTGTTATCAAGGAAAACTGACCCTGACAACTTGTTGGATACGGACCCATATAGATCCATTGGCAACCACTCAAAATTCTTAAGACTAAGTTGTCAAGTAGTAATCCCCGTCACTTATAACCCAATCTCACACTTTGTGAGTTTTAAATGTGGGACTATGTTTGGAGGCATGGGTGTTACAACCTCCCCCACTTATATTCACAATGTCCTTGTTGCAAAATGGCCCATTCTTATTCCCAGTGACACTGTTGGTTGCACGCTTTGGGAAGTCATTTCCTCCTATCTCTTTTTAGGGGTGGCTCCATTTCTTGGGTAGCCCTTTCCACTATCAGAGGAAATTGGCTCTGATACCATTTGTAACGTCCCGAGCTTAGATCTTCGGTCCGTTATCGAGGAAAACTAATGCTGACAACTTGTTGGATAAGGACTCATATGGATATGTTGATAACCACCCAAAATGCTTAAGCCTAAGTTATCAAGTACTAATCCCCATCACTTATAACCCACTCTCACATTTTGTGAGTTTTAGATGTGGGACTATGTTTGGAGGTATGGGTGTTACATTACAAGCTGCTTTTCATAGGAAATTTTACCCCATTAGACGATTCAATTTTTCACATGATCCCCTTGAGCCACTTCATGACATGTGGCTCCGATTTCAGAATATGTTGAGGAGATTCCCAGATCATGGGATCTCAAAAGCTGAGTTAGTTCAGATCTTCTACCAAGGGATGACCATAGAGCAACAGGCATTGGTCGATGCCTCGTGTGGCGGTTCATACCGTAGTCTTGATGAGGATTCACTTTGGATTCTCTTTGGAGAGATTGTTGACGTTGAGATGACACACGAGAGAGTTACAAGACCACCTAGATGTGATCCACCTAATTATGATTTAGGGATCACACATTAGGCAGCCGATATGGACATTGATGTAGTACAGAGGATGGATATTGAGACAGTTGTAGAGAGTTCTTGTCTTCAGAGACTGATACTGCTTCCATTGAGTTTTCAGCCGGAGTATGAGTCGGATCTGTACTTTTCAGTTCAGGAGCCTTGGATACCTATTTCTTAGGTATTGTAAGATACCGGGCAAGAGACCATGATGTTTCAGCCATCTTATAAATCGATTCATGACCAATGCTATGAGAATCCACCTCAGGAGCATTTCACCTTGGATGCACTTGATTATTTTGACCATCTTCAAAGCCTAAGATGGATGTGGGACATTATTTTCAGATTCCAGATATAATTGGTTCCACATTCGATCATTCCATTCATCTGATTCATGAGAAGATTGCATATTGTAGAGAGAAGATGGATACATTCAGAGATTATATATCCATCATTGTCACAAAGCAAGGATCATATTCTACTTTTCAACTGACTTCTGAGTTTGAGTACTTGTACTCCTAGTTCCCATGTTGTTCAAAGACAACCTTCAGTTGTTGAGACATTAGGAGCGAAGAGAACATAGTAGGCAACAACGTAGAGTTACAAATTTAGCCTGATTCTCCATGTAGCGAAGCACAAAAATTCAAAAAAAATTGAAAAGGTGAAAACACCAAAAATAGAATAAAGGAAGTCAAGTAGTAGAGAGCAAGTCCCATAGTTTTATACAGCTGGAGTCCATTCTTTCTTCTCTTTCTACTGATCCCTTGTCTTCTTGTCTTTTAGAGTTTGTCGAAGTTTCCTCTGAGAATATTCATTCCATTCTTTTTTTATTTTAAAAGGTAAAAACATTAAAAAAATGTGACTGCCATGAGTTAGAAGCCTATCTAGAAACGTTCATCCTTAAACTGCCACTTTGACAGCATTAGACCTAATTCCTGCCTATAGGAGGTTTTTGAAGACTCCCCATATCCATAAAAGAAAAGCTAGGAAGAGGAATCATCGTTCTGAGAAATACATAGTGTCCTTCACTAGTTTAATGACCATTAGAAACCTCAAAACCGCAAAGAAATCGTTAAGGGAAAACCTATAGGAGATTGCACCATTGATGGAAAAACCTTTACTCGCACTCTCTTAGATGACAATTCTTCTCTGAACATTCTCCCGACCTCTACCCTCCATGAGCTTGATATGGATAGGCTTGAGAAGACCCGGATGATCATTCAACTGGCTTATTGATCTATCAAGAGGCCACGAGGAGTGTTGAAGAACGTCTTTGTAATTTTCCATGGTGTGCAATACTTAGTGGACTTTGTTGTCTTAAAGATGGAGTTTCATGGAGCATTACTCCAGTCTCTCGTGATCCTTCAGAAACCATTCTTACCTTGTCTTAGGCTTCCATTGATTGTGAGGATTAGGTCTACATGTTCAGAGATGGGAGAGCAAATGATCCAAACTTTGTGACTTTTGATGCATCTGACCGTAGGAAGCCTGATTGGGAGACTAATGACTTTGACTTTACTGAGAGTGACCTCAAGGATCCTTTTGTTTAGGCCTTTTTAACTGAGGATATACTAGATCAATCTTTTTTTCCTTATGGTGGAACACTAGGAAAGAGCATTGAAAAAAAGTCATTGAGCTTAATTTTGATGATGAGGATTTTCAGGCCCTAGATACACCCACTTCATCAGGGGATTCGAGGATTACATTTACTGATCATATTGTATCCCGTGTGAAGAGGAAGATTCTCAATTCTTCCACCACTATGGTGAGTACCTTTGTTGTTGACCCTAGCACAAAGGTGACTATGATGGTTGAGTTCCCAGATGGATCGCTTGACTTCACTAGAACACAATCCTGGGGTAAAGAGGAGTACATGAGATCAACTAAAAATTGTTATGATTTAGACCTCTCCTTTTGGCCTATCATAGAGTCTATAGTGAACAAATAAGGCTTATAGTGAAGAATTGAATGAAGATTCTGAGTATTCTTCTTGTGAGTCTGATGTTTCTGAGTTGATCATTTCTGATTCTGAGGAGGTTGTTGTTCTTTTTGAAGTCAGTTCGGTTATCATTTAGAAAAATGCTAAGTTGTATTGTATCTATGACTCAGATCAAGATTTTTTGGATTCAGACATGGATACATCTGAGGATGAACCTGGTGTAGATGTGCACCTCCTTGATTCAATAACTCAGCATTGTCGGAAAAAAAATCTTCTTTCTGAGTCACTTTGTTTTGATTTGGTCATTCTTTTTCACCTTGTACATACATGTTTTCGATTTTATTGATTCATTCTTTCATTTGTCTTACACCCCAGGTTCTGCTTAGGATTTTTTCTATACTTAGGATGTATTTTTTCCTAACTATAGGGGTGTAGACATCGTGTTGTTCATTTCGTTCTATTTTATACCTTTGTTATTGCCTATACTTAGGGGGTGATTTACCCAAAGTATGGGGGCGAGGTAATATCGTTCATTTTAGTCTTTGATTATTTTCATTTTTTTGTATCATCTGTTCTCTCACTTGCTCCTCAACGGTTGATATTATTCTCTATATTTAGGGATATTTTACCTAAAGTATAGGGGGGAAGCCAAGTTGTTGATTGTGTACATTCTTTTGACTTTGATCATCTTCATTTTTGAGTCTCCTATACTTTGGATAAGTTGATCCTAAGTATAGATGGGATGATTGACTTCTATTCATTTATTCGTTATTCTTTTGAGTTGTTATAGTATAGTATTCTTTTCACCAATCTATATTTAGCCCGAGTTATGTCTTCCTTTATCGCTTCTTTGGTCACTATGAGGACATAGTTTATACCAAGTATAGGGGGTGTCATATATATATATATATATATATATATATAGACACACACACACACACTTTAGAAACCAATAAAACATACTTGATTGTATTTCTAATAATATGTCTCTAAAAGTATGGATGTATATTTTGGGTTTCTAAAAAATACTAGAAAACTATAAATATGGGTTAAAACAAAAGAAATGTTTTTTTAAAATTATATATAAAATATGCTATAAAATACTTGTATAAAATTCTTAATTAAATAAAATTTGTAAATAAAATTCTTTTGTATTGTATTGTATTGTATAAAATTTGTTTATTTTGTACATAAAATTGTGTATAAAATTCTTTGTAAATTTGTACATAATTCTTGTAAATTCTTGAAATCGTTTCAATTCTCTAAACCTTTCAAAATACTAAAAAAATTTAAAAATTTAAAATTCGGTAAAACAATTACGAAATTTCTTTTAAATTACTTAAAAAGTTTAAATCCGAAAATTCACTTCATAAAAGTTGTTGCATTCATTAGCATTTTTCAGAACAAGTTTGATTCTTGAATCTAATGGAGGTAAGTCTGTAAGACGGAGCTTAGTTTATGTCTTAATTCACTTAATTCACTTAATTTTAAAGGGAATTTATTAGGAACTGGAATTGAGACTCTTCAAGTCTTTGACTTAATTCTTTGGTTTCCATAAGACCGCATTCAGAATTCAACTTAAACTCGCCTACGTAGGATACCTTGTGTCATATGTATAACTCTTCATCATTTCAATCAATTTTGAACTCATGCACTCTACGCTTAGCTCAACTTGCATGGCGCTACGAAGGGCAGTCCATTTTAGTGGTGCATTTTCATTATTATCTACTGGCACTGACGTCTAAAGGCGGGAGTGAAATAAAGCTTTGGATGAGGGATGGATCTACAGGTACAATTTTTCCAAGACCCCAAAAAAATAGATGGGAGAAAATATGTTATATCCGTTGTGACACAAAAGATCAATGCAATATAATAATCACTTTCTATTAAAAATAAGACAAATACCAAATACATACATGATCACAATGGTCCAAGCTTCAGATATCATGCATATCTTTGTGGAGACTTTGCTAAAGTGTCCAAGCTTCACAGGAGATGTGACTACACTGGTCACACTCCAATTCTCTTCTCATTCTTTTACTTCCTCCTGAAGGATACGGGAAAAATCCCCAAGCGCATCACGGAAGCGTGATGATCGCATCGAATGCGATCGGGAGTTAGTAGTCGCACTAGTTGCTCGATGCAGCGGAAATTAAAAATTTCTATGTGATGAAACCACATGATCCAAGAACACTTCTCGGATCGTTTCGTCTAAACCACAAACAAGTAATAGGATTACCTCTTGAAGCGTGGTTGCGATCGAGTCTCTAAATAAAGAGACCTCCTGTCTCAAGTCCGATCCGACGACGGAGACACTTGCGAGCGTGTGGATGAGACGCGTGCTTCTCGTAATCCATGTTAATGATCCAAGCCACGGATCTCCTGATCTTGACAAACGAGATACGTCGTCTTCTTCATGAGCAAGGCACGCCAAAGTAGACGGAGATCCATGAGCAAACTATCGGGTAGCATAATGACGACGCTACGGTGATGGAGGATCTCTCTAGGGCATCCATAGTGGACGGCCACATGAGAGATAGAGAGAATGGGCATGTAGAGAGAAAGAGAGAGAGAGAGGGAGAGAGAATATTCATTGATGTCGAGTGTCTTAGAAGAGCAAGGGGTGCCTCTTCTTATATAGGGTTTTGGGAGTCCATGGATCCCAATCCATGGACAACACAATAAACAGATGATATTGATTGTGTCCCTTTCAACGACTAGGATTGTTGTTGGTAAAACACAACGACAAGTGATTTAATTCAAATTAATTATCATTGATAAATCAATATAATTAATCTCAAATTAAATCACTTTTGACTAGAGATAGGATAATGAGAAGATCATGGTCCTCTCCAAAAAGGGGGGACGACTACTCTACTCCTCTAGAGGAGTTGTAGCCGTCCTCTCTTATTAGAGGGGACTTGGTCAATCTCATTGATATACCATGAGATCTCATTATCTCATGATATCCGATATAACTCTTGTCAAAAAATTTTCACAAAAAATAATTCCAAATTACCTTTTGGAAAATATCAATCAAGCCATTGAAAAAATGTGAAACTCCTTCACAACCCAAAACTAAATGTAATTATATTTTCAATTAATCGTTCAATGTAAATCCAATTCACATTAACAATTAATCAACAAATATAAAACGCAATATGCTCTCTCTAATATATTATAAATCACATTTATAATATATATGATTAATACGGATAGTGCTATCCATATTCATATCCATGATAATTAAATCACATTTAATCATCTTGGATCTCTTTTCTCATGTACCTAAATAACATGAATCACATTCATATTATTCATATCTTTGATAATTAAATCACATTTAATTATCTTTGATATCTCTCCTTATAATATGAATCAAATTCATATTATCCATGATAATTAAATCACATTTAATTATCAATTTTCTTGATGCTTGGATACATTTATCAACAATGAAATTATCCATGAACTCTTTCAAGGATAATACGCTTTCTCCGCGGATACTTGGAGATAAGGACAGGGCGACTGTATTGTTCCATGTATAGTGACTTGGATATTGAGATCATATCTCAAATCCAGATCTCTGGCCTCCCATAGATGCTTGATTAAATCAAGACCGTAAATCAAATCTTCTCATTGCATCTGAATCACATTCAGATCAATGTCTTCTCTATTTAGAGGAGTCACTAAAATCCAGACATGTTTCATCACTCCCTAGGAATGGAAGCATCAGGGTTATACAATCGTTTATGATCACATCACCCTCAGATATTCCCAACACTTGTATATCCTGCATACTGGAAGACTCAGAATAAACCCGAAGTATTAGATCAACTTTATATTGATTACTTCGGGGTTGTACCAGTAAGTTTATCATTTGATCATTGGGAGTTGGTATCGATCATATACTTTCCAAAACTATATATCATACCTAGGTTTTGATCATACACTTTCCAAAAGTATATATCAAACCTACAAATTCAGTCAAGCTTCCAAAGCGAGATGATCGTGCGCACGGAATTTGATTCTTCCCAATATCTCATGAGTGAGCTCATGTCTTCCGGTTCAATAATGAACCTGTATGATCCCTTTGAGAGATCGTATTACTCATATGCCCTTGCATGCAAACCAGCGCGCCAGTGTATAGAGCTTGGTTAGTTCATCAACCTATTGGTCTGTCAAATGTACATACTCAGACATATAGTAACACATTTGTCTCTGGTCAGAGGATGTGTGCATGTATCGTGACAACATACGATATAGGACTTTGGTTATCTTGATCTCGTTAAGTCAACTCTTTGACCTAACTAATCCAACACCTCCGAATCTCTATTCCTATGTAGAGGACCTGTATCAAGAGGTCGGTCAGATATTAGCCTATGTGAGAAAGGATTTCCATCTCCTACTCAGGCTGGAGATGATCTCTTAATAATCATTTGACGGTACTTGATGAGTCCTCAATCTAACTCTTTAGATATTCATCCAAGCACCGGCCTCTATGATTCAATAATTGAATCAACAGTTGTATGATCATTAAGATGACCATGGTACATAACCCTAATTGTACTAAGGGATCTATTATGCAAAATATTTATTCTTCATTTTAGATCAGGGAATGATATTCGCAATAACATTAATTGCATAATGGCTCGTCGTGGGCTCGTATGTCCAACAATCTCCCACTAGCCCAAAGAGCCATTAATTGGCTAATCATTTAAACCCGCACTCATGTGACAATCATAGGATATTTAGAAAATAGCTAGGTAAGCTGATCAGTCACTTTGTTCCCGAGAGACTATGCCAAGTCCTTTTACGGAACTTGTATATCCCCCGTAACAGTGCTCGCATCCAATGCGAATGTTGCATCTTTTGCAACCAATACTCAATCTTGTCAGTTATAGTGTCTTTGACACTACAGCTTAATAATTGTTATAACCAGTATTTCATTAATCCTTATCATAATACCTTTATTCCTGGAGATCTCTATCTCCTAAGATATCCAAAGTTAAGACCTTTTAGATCACTATCCATAAAGTCTTAATTTCTTGAAGATAAGACTTTGAGATCACTATCTCAAAGATCTTGTCATCTATGAAGATCTTGTTATTACTGCAATCAAGTGTTTTCTCTCCATAGTAGGAATAGAAACATTTTACTACTCACACTGCATGGCAGATATCCAACTTTTGTACACATCTAGCATACACTCGGCTTCTCGTAACTAATGCACATGGGCAAATAGTTCTAGCATTCACTTCCTCAACTCATTAGGTGCTATCCCTTTAGATAGGTCAGTACCATATCTTAAGGGAAGGAAGCCTTTCTTGGAATTTTTCAGAAAATGGAAATGTACAAGGTGCACTACTAATGTGACGGTTCCAATACCCTCTTTTCTTTGCTTCTGAACATCTTCAGAACTAAGATTTAAGAGGTACTCTTGAGTTCATATCTCAAGGTATGGAACAACCAGATCATAAAACACTTATTATCATCCTTATATCATTCCAAATGATTAGGATATTATCTACATTTAGCACGATGAACACAAAGGCACTCCCACTAAGCTTCACATGGTACATCAAGATTCTATCTGAAATTATAACAATTATAATTTCATCAAATTTTATGTTCCAACTACAAGAAGCTTATTTAAGTCCATAGATGGAGTTCTTCAGCTTGCACACTTTGCTTTCCTCAACCATGAAGCCTTGGGGCTACTTCATGTATATATCCTTACAGAGATATTCATGGAGGAATGCAATCTTGACTTACATCTTGAAGATGCCAAAGTCAAGTTTTGTAGCTATAGTTAGCAATAATCTGATGAGTTTAAGCATGGTCACTGGAGAGCAAGTCTCATCGCAAGCAATGTCTTCTCTTATGGTGTGTAGCTCATGGCTACGAGCCGTGCTTTGAAGGTCTCTACCTTCTCATCAGGTTCCCTTTCTCTTGAAGATCCATTTACACCTTCGTGGGTCTAACCCTAATACGTGGATCTTCGAGAGTTCATATACAACACATGTATATGAAGTCTACTTTAGACCTTTATTGCTAACATCCATATTTCCATGTCATGATCCTCAGGAGCTTCATCACATGAAGTCTGATCATTGTCAGACTTAACTGACATATGGAATATATCCTCAAACTCATTTGAAGAGGAATTAGTGTTTCATCTTTAATTATCCTTTTAGTTTCCGTTTGGAGCCTCATTATCATCTCAAGATTAAATGAGTTCATTTACTTCATTTTCATCTTGGTTCTCAAGAGAGTCATCCTCTAAGAATCACATTCTCAGAGATGAGATCTTTTAAGAATCTCAGGGTTATAACGTAGGTACCCAGGACCATCCTTTTTTTTCCTAATGAAGTAGCACTCTCTAGTGCTCGATTCCAGCTTACTTTCATGGAATCTTATTAAGGATATATAATGTAGTCTCTACAACATATATACCAAGAAACTAAGAGGAAATTATGCTAAAAATCATCATTGATCAAATCATGTCACACATGATCCAATTGTATATCCCTACAACTCCATTGAGTTTAGGTGTATTAGGAGGACAGAAATGATATTCATATCTTCATAAGGTATTCTAGAATTTATCTAACAGGTACAAGCTACCTAGGTTAGATCAAATTCATTTCATCTTTCTTCAGACTTTGGTTCCAAACCAAAATTATGAAATCTTTGAACATTTCAAAGGTTTCTTAGGTGGAGAGAAGAAATCTCACATCATACATACTCATCAATAGATATCACATATCCATAATGTTTATTATTATATAGATGATCCACATACATCAATATGTATGAGATCTTGAATACCTCGACATCTAACACCATTCCCATAGAAGGGTGTATTGGACATTTTACTTTGAATACTATATTCACAAATATGTAAGATTTGAAATTTTAGACATTCTAAAGTTTCATATCTTACTAGTCCATTGATCTCATCAACAAACATATGTCCAAAACTTGATGCCAGATCATTGTCAAATGATCTTCATCCTCCTATTGATCTTTTAAGGTTCAACTTTCAGTATTAGAAATCTTAATGAACCATTCATTAATTTTCTAATTTTGTGGAGTCCACTAGATGTTAGATTACTATCTGAAATATATCCATCATAACTCTTTATGATAGGTTTATTCCAGAATTCATGTTTATTTCCAATATTTAGAAACAAACAATGAGTGTATTCTAATATCTAGGTCATAGAGACATTCTCTAAGACTAAGGACTCTCCCACTGAAAATATGAAGACCATTTATCCAATAGAAATTGTTGCAATAATTGCATCAATATCCATGTGGATAACTATAAACCTTAAGATCAAATTTTCAATCTTCTAAAACATATGCAACAATTGCAAATGTCATTAGAAGAATGAAATACAATTATTAAACTTTAACTTATTCAATAAGCAAGTCAATATCAATGATTTATGTACATTATTTTGGTGCTCTATCCGAGTCCTTCTTTAAGGATCCTAGACAGACTCGATAGTCATACTATCAATACACCATCTTATTGCAGTATTGGCATTCATCCAACTCTTAGGATGCCATATGGAAGTCATAGAAGTATGGTCAACTCTTTGACCATCCTTCTCATACAGGTCTGACCCACGCTTCCACTGTGCTCTCTTTATCTACAAACAACTATTGTTCAAGACAAAGAATTTCTTATGTTGAATTCAAAAAAATTCAATGTAAGAGCATTTCAACATTTATACATGCTTCATTAAATTCATACAATATGATTATTATGAAGCTTCATGAATGACTAGAGTATAGCCAGTAGAATGATGACACTCATCATGCTACATCCATCTAGACTCTTAAAAAAATTGGTTCAGGTAGGTATTCAAACATTTTGAATACATCATCTCTTATAGATCTATCATTCTGCATGATGCAGTGAACCATGTCATTCATGATAAATGTCAAGAGCACATATGTATGCTAGAATATCTTCTTTGATTTTATAAGGATTAATTTGACAACTACGATCATCATCGACATGTCATTCCAAAGTACACTCGATGAAAGATCAAGACTATAGAGACATACGAACCCAAGGGTTGCAGATTTATTGTCTATTTAATTGGCATTCCTCATTATTATGAGGAAACTTGCACATTGCAATCACAAACATTATGTGTCCAATTGCAAGTACAATATCTGGATCATGAGTCCAATCCATGATATTTTAATGGTTATTATTGAGTATAATATTGAGTGGGTTTAATGAAGAATTATCTGAAATAAGAAATTTGCATAAGGGTATATATATTATATATACATATTTTACTTTGATTTAGGAGTTTTTATATCAAAGTTGTCCTGCCTTGTCAACACTGAAAGTTCATTCCCTTAATCACTTTCAATGTAAGAGATATACTTACCATTATATCTCAAGCAAGATATGGGATCTCCTTCCTTATCTTTGGTACATCCCAATAATATGAGAACCTGCAACTCTGATAAAAAGAAGCGGGAACACATTCTGCCTTGCAAGTCCAACTTGCATCTCCCAATTCGGTCTTTAACACCCGGGCCCACCACCCCTAAGGTGATGTTGACCCGTTACTAATTGAACCAACCGTCAACAGGCTTAATACTCGCTATACGCAATTCAATATCACCCCAATAATATGAGGATCCGATATTGGGGTCACCATGTATACGGCCTTACTCTTTCGAGAAGCGAAGAGCCCGATCCAAATGGATTGTATGCAAGAGCTGTCACTTCAGACATGCATCTCCTACATACAATATCTGGTGATGGAACCCTTCGCCTTGACGGGAGACCATGGATGTCTTTTATGTGATCCTCCATATCATATTCAAATTCTAATTAATCATTATAAATCATATTCATTATGATTAATTCTTCCAAGGGAAATAACACATCTATTTATAATAGAGTATCTTAATTTTAATTGGATTCCAATTAATCTAATCATATTAAATTAATAATCCAATTAATATCCAACAAACATTTTTTATTGTTACTTGAAATATGGTATTATCTCAAATACGTATTATTTTGAATTTTAATAATTAGAAAATACATCATGATCTCTCAGGCATCATTCGTTCCCTACCCACTGTCATGGCCAGTACTTGCGGGAGTGGGACGGACCGCAACCAGTACGATCCGCTACCCTAGCGATTCCCGACTAGACACCATATCCGTCTCGGGAAAAAGCAATGCCGAGTCAATCACTTTGTACTTGAGATGATATCGGTATTTCAACCGAAATTAAACCATATTATATGGGAGATTTTCTAAACAAATCCCCAATCCTATTCAAGCAACAAGATTTTGCATGTAAAAGTTGTCCTACAACTATTGTAGGATAAACTAGAGTTTTCATGAAAACAATGTTTGTTGGAAATTTCATATTAACCAATTGTGATCAAGATCAACTATCTTATCAATTTAGTTAATGCAATGTCATTCAAGGAAATAATTATCATATTTAAATTTTTCACAAATATTTGTCAATAATCATTTCAGAAAATTAACAACTAATTTTCATTAATTTATTTGAATGACAATCACAAGGTTCATGACAATGATGCAATTTCCAGCAGTGACCCTCACTAACTAAAAATAGCATATCTCATTCATATTAGATCCAAATTAAGCAAAATCAATTTCTAGAGATTGATAACTTGATTTAAAAACGAAACCATTGATAAACACGCATTTTCAGGTATTTTAAAACCATAATTAACATCTTAATTACGTATCGAATCGCCATCCCCAAAACAGTGGACATATGGTCAATAAAACGATCATATCTTGAGCAAACAGAGTCCAAATTACGCAAACTCAAATCCTACTATTTCCTTAATTAATGTGGAACATTATCCAATTTAAAATTTTGTATTTAAACATTTTAAACAGGGCCGAAATTTTATCACAAGACAGGGCTGCGAAAATTGAAATGCTAAAATCTTCACGAACCCAAACGAGCCCGAATCTTCATAGGTTCATGGATCTAATCCAAAACCTCTGACAACCTGACTCTGATACCACTTGAAGAATACGGTAAAAAATCCTCAAGCGCATCACGGAAGCGTGATGATCGCATCAAATGCGATCGGGAGTGACTAGTCGCACTAGTTGCTCGATGCAACAGAAATAAAAAATTTCTATGTGACAAAACCACATGATCTAAGAACACTTCTCAAATCGTTTCATCTAAACAACAAACAAGTAATAGGATTACCTCTTGAAGCGTGGTTGCGATCGAGTCTCTAAACAAAGAGACCTCATGTCTCAAGTCCGATCCGACGACGGAGATGCTTGCGAGCGCGTGGATGAGACGTGTGCTTCTCGCAATCCATGTTGATGATCCAAGCCACGGATCTTCTGATCTCGACAAACGAGATACGTCGTCTTCTTCACGAGCAAGGCACACCGAAGTAGAAGGAGATCCACGAGCAAACTATCGGGCAACATAACGACAACGCTGCGGCAATAGAGGATCTCTCTAGGGCATCCATAGTGGACGGCCACATGAGAGATAGAGAGAATGGGCATGCAGAGAGAAAGAGAGAGAGCATGCATTGATGTCGAGTATCTTAGAAGAGAAAGGGATGCCTCTTCTTATATAGGGTTGTGGGAGTCCATGGATCCCAATCTATGGACAACACACAATCAACGGATGAGATTGATTGTGCCCCTTTCAACGTCTAGGATTGTTGTTGGTAAAACACAACAACAAGTGATTTAATTCAAATTAATTATCATTGATAAATCAATATAATTAATCTCAAATTTAAATCACTTTTGACTAGAGATAAGATAATGAGAAGACCATGGTCCTCTCATAAAAAGGGGAGACAGCTACTCTACCTCTCTAGAGGAGTTGTAGCCGTCCTCTCTTATTAGAGGAGACTTGGTCAATCTCATTGATATATCATGAGATATCATTATCTCATGATATCTCCTATAACTCTTGTCAAAAAAATTCCAAAAAATAATTCCAAATTACCTTTTGGAAAATATCAATCAAGCCATTGAAAAAATGTGAATCTCATTCACTACCCAAAACTAAATGTAATTATATTTTCAATTAATCGTTCAACGTAAATCCAATTCACATTAACAATTAATCAACAAATATAAAATACAATATGCTCTCTCTAATATATTATAAATCACATTTATAATATATATGATTAATACAGATAATGCTATCCATATTCATATCCATGATAATTAAATCACATTTAATCATCTTGGATCTCTTTTCTCATGTGCCCAAATAACATGAATCACATTCACATTATTCATATCTTTGATAATTAAATCACATTTAATTATCTTAGATATCTCTCCTTATAATATGAATCAAATTCATATTATCCATGATAATTAAATCACATTTAATTATCAATTTTCTCGATGCTTGGGTACATGTATCAACAATGAAATTATCCATGAACTCCTTCAAGGATAATGCGCTTTCTCCGCAGATACTTGGAGATAAGTGATGAATCCACACTTCATCATCTTTATTCTATCATTTTGGCACTAAAAACCCTAGCAAATGCCTGTAAATACCCTTAAATAGAGCATCTTAGCATTCATGCATGTGCATCTACATAATGTATAAAATACTGTAATTAAGGCCAAAATTATAGAGTAAATATAAGAAAAGAAAAAGAATAAAATATTGTAAATATTTTATGACCCGAAACCCCGAGACCTAGGCATCTTGATGAATAGGTCGACAAGGAATAAAGTAGGGGGAGATAAGGGCCAAAATACAGATAAAAGACCTATATTTTTTATTCATTCTTTATTAATATTGGGACCTATTTTTGGTTCCTCTTTTTATACATCAAATAAAGAAACTTTGTACATGAAAGTTGTAGCTAATTTTATAAAGAAAAATACAAAATTGATTTCACAGAAAAATAATGTACAGACAAAAAGTTATGGTCTGAATAAAAATCCAGAATCCCAACTTCCCAGACCCGTATCTCACAAACGACAACTCCAAATGCAGCATATTCACCTTTAATTGTATATAGAAGAAAATAAGCTAATTAATGGCGGTGGTTTCGTATTTGGCGGAGCTACGGTTTGAAAGTTGAGTTTTTGGACCCACATTGTATAAGTGTACATATTAAAATATTCAATTTATTAATTATTTATTATTTTTATATTATTATATTTTTATAATGTTGTAAATATTGTTTATAATTGTGAATATTAAAATTAGAATAAAAGAATAAATAAAACTCAAAATAAAATACATGTATATATAATACATAGGTAATACTTCTATAGTCATACCTGTACAAAATACACTTCTATTTTATTAATTGTACAAATTATATCAGAAAAATAAAATAAAAATATATGTGTGTATATAAAAGCATTTTATAATTTTATAAAATAATAAATAAAAATAATAAAAGTAAAATACACAGAATAGAAATAAAGCAATGAATTATATAGATAATATACCTATATAGGGGTACAAAAGCAACTTGTAAAAATACATGTCAAAAAAATAATTAAAACTTAGAATAAAATAATTTATAAAATTATAAGAACTTTTCATTTTATAACCTAATTAAAATAATATCATTTGTTATTTTTTATTGATTTTACAAAGGGTTTTTCCCTGGTTGGTCCACGTGGACCAACCAGGTTGGTCTGACAGTTGACCTCCGGTCAACTGTCTGACCCCCCCTGTGGTTGTTGTCAGAATAGGTTTTTCTTGATTTTCGTCCTTTTTTGGAGGTCGATCCTTACACCATTTCATGATGAGGTCTTCACCAATTTTTCTCCTCGAGATGTCCTCTTACTCGCCCATTGATTTCCTCGGGGAATGGAGGCCTGTGCCGCCTCGTGCGCCTCGATCAAAGAGCCCCGTCGACCAATCCTTCAAAAGGGTCCCTCTGATTTTCCTTCTCTTATTGGACAGCATTCGACCAAAGGTGAGACATCCGAGGCTTAGCCAGGGATCCCCGGTGACAGGGGGTTGATCCCCGACCTCGTCGAGGTGCAGCGGAGAGCCGAGGCGCGTCCCAGCCATCTCCGGCGGCTGCGCCGCCGTGAGCTATCAAACCTCGAGCACCTCGCTCTGAGGTACGTTTTTCTCTCTTTCTTCTGTTGCTTTAGCTTCTGGTAGCCTTAGAACCGCTTTCCACCTGTTCGATTAGCTTCGCAACCACCCAATCGCCAGCCCCTACCTCGCCGGAGTCCGCTCCGGCAAATTCCATCTCGCAATTTCCTCCACCGTCCGTGTACCCGCCGCACTTAACAACCTGGCCGAGACGCCGCTCTCGAGCCTCTTTTTGCCTCGCAGGTGTTGGACAGAACGCCTAACCCCAGGGGGGGGGGAATCTCGAGCCGTCGGCGGTGGCGCGTGGGCAGCACCGGTGTCCGCGCGCACCTGTGCAAGAACAAACGAGGGGGAGGGGTAACGCTACAGCCACCGTTGATCTACCCCCTCCCCTTTTGATCAGGCCCGTCCGATCGCCTCTCATCCAAGGACAGCCATGCAAGCCACGTGGATTAGTGGGGGGTTTTGCGCCCAGGCCCCCACGTTGTTGTGTAATTTCCAGACAAACTTCAAACCTTTTATCGCGCTTTAATTAGTCTGTAGATTTTACTAAGAACCCCTCTGCGTTTTGTATTATTGTGTATTAGTGCCCGCCTGGCGCACGTGCTCGTCACGTGCATTGGGCATTTTGCAAGGGGACGCCGGCCAATTTGTTGTATTTAGTTCAACACTTAAACTTTTATTAGCAGTTATATATTTCTGGTTGTTTTTTGCATTAAGGCCCCTTAAGTTGCTGATAATTGCATTGGTGTCCTTGCTAGGTCGCGTGAGCCTCACGTGGCCTTGGCGTTTTTGCACGCATATCCTTGCAGGTCTTGGGATTTGGATTTAGTCCATTAAATTGTTTATTGCATATTATATTTTGTGGAAAAATTTCATTCGTGCCCTTGAACTTCTTACATATTACAAAAACGCCCCTGCCAGGCCCTTAACTTGTGCTTGCTATATCTATTTATTTAGGGCCTCATTTTAGATCCAAAAATCCCCAAATTTTGGACTTAAGCTCCTGTGCACTTATGCTTTGACGCTATAATTTTAGTTTTTGATTTTCTTTTATTTTTATATTTATTAAAAATCAAAAACAGCCTTTTTCTCTACTGTCTAGCTTTGAAAATGCAAAAAAAATACCAAAACACTTCGAAAAATTCTAAAAAAATCACCTAGTGTCTATTTTATCCTATTTTAGTGTCAGTCCAAAAATCACTAAAAATCTCAAAAGAAAAACACTAAAAATTTAAAAACACTCTAAAACTTCACAAAAATATATAAAATCAAGGAAAACTTTAAAAAATACAAACTCAGGTTCTATTTGTTCCTCATTTTGTTCTTTTTATTTGAAAAATAGTGTGAAAAATTTTGGTTGCTGTTTGCTAATTTTAATTCCCATTTTAGTCACAGCCAGCACTATTTGCACTGTTTTGCTTTATTTCAGTAATTAAAAATACCAAAAACACCTTGAAAAATTCCCAAAAATCACAAAAACAGAAAAAAATCCTAAAAATATCAAAAACACTTTATTTCTGAATTTTTGGTAATTTTTGCTTATTTTTATATAGAGTTTATCTTGCCTTTTATTACCTTATCTTTAAATTTCAATATTAAAAAGAAAAAAAAATATTAAATATAAAATTATAAAAATCAGAAAATTAAAAATCAAAATACAAAATTAAAAATTAAATTAAAAAAAAATAAAAACCCACAAAAATTTATTTGCTTGCTTGCTTAGTGTAGACATATCACATACACACACTTGAGCACAATTTTTGAATTACCCTGCTTGCTCCCTGTGTTCGAACTCTCTACATACTTGCACCTATACATCTTTTATGTAGAGTTAAAAATAAATTTGACTCCACACTTGTTTTTCATTGTTTGATACTTGATTGTGGGTTCATTGTTGATTAATCGTGTTTTGTTGTGGGTCGCCACAGCGACGTATTTAGACCCTCGATAACTTGCGGTTGTCAAATGGCGCCGTTGCCGGGGAGCAACAGCGCGTAGTTCGAGTTTTTGCGTGTGTTGTGATTATTTGCCTACCTTTGCGGCTTTTATTTCTGCTTGTTTTATTTTCCTTATTTTTGATATATCTTTTGAATTGTCTAACCACTCTCCTTGTTTGGATTCCGTGCGAGGTACGCGGATCGAGGGAGGAGCCCCTCTTGGAGCACCTTGGCACCCACGTGAAGCGGCTTTAGCTTAGCACGAAGAAAGACTTGGAGGATTTTGCAAGACAACTCCTTAGCATCTATTTCCTTGCATTTATTTCTTGTAATTTATTGTGAGAGAGAGACTATTTATTGTAATAATACAGGTACACCCAGACTTGGACTCTTGAGCCTAATTTCCAAGTGATTGTTCACTTGGGGGCTCGTCGTGATTTTCACGGCTTTTTCGTGTTTTCTCGCATTCTCTTTTTATTTTGTTTTGTTTTTTGATTTTATTTATTTTGTGTGATTGAGCCCCTAGTTCTAGGATTGCTTGCGATAGACTAAGGCCAAACACCTAATACTTTGCATGTACCTATAGTTTCGTTTGGACTTAGTCAAAATCTTAAACAGTTGATCATTAGCTTTCGATCCACGCGCCGCGAGCTCATTCCCGAACAAGCGCTTTTTCCTAACTCAAATGTGTTGAGCAGAGGAGGGGTGAGCCTAGACCGGACATTAGGATTGAGAGTCGGTGGTCAGCTTGTGGTTCTTCATGATAATAGCAATTTCTAAAACCTAGGGCGATTTCATCGGCTTTTGCATTTGCATATAGTTAGGTTTCAATTCTGCTGAGCATCCTTGCATGTAGAGTGCTGGAGGCAAGGTGAGCATTTACGCTTTAGCATCCATCATCGTTTTGATCGCTTGCATTGCTTTTCCGCCTCTCTACCTCTGATTTTGCCAACCTAGGATCTTAAAGGAATTGACTCCTCGTTAGGCGCGTGCATTTTCATTAAAAATCCAAAAAAAAGAGATAATCCATAAAATTGGGACTGCTAATATTACTTGACCCTAAAACCAATCAAAAAGAAACATCTTGTATTGGGGCGAGTAATCCCCTCATTGTCTTCGTTTTACCTTGCTCGCGCACACACTAAGGATTAGTGCCCAAATCCCATCTCAGCCCCCTAAGTGTTTGCGCAATTTTGACTTCTCACCTAACTCTAAAACAGACAAGATAAAAAGACCGTTCTTTGCGGTCTCTACCGAGTTGAGTAGGTGAATTGAGGGTTTGCATTATTTTCATTTTTGTTTGTGATTGTTTGTGTCCTAGATCATCTCTGCACATTTGCGCCTTTTTCTTCACTCTTTTGACTTGACCTTCGTGCTCCCCCGAATCACTTCCTTTTGTTTTCGAGATGGACCCCTGGAGTGTATTTTATCCGGACTTTGCGGACCCCTCGCTCGCTCCAGCCGGTCCACCTTCCTTTTATCAGGAGGATCCTCCTCCTACTTTTTCTGATTTTTGTACATATCCGCCTCAGCCACAGTATCAGACCTCGGACTTCTACCCACATCCACCCCCGCCTGTGTATTATCCATCTCCACCTTCACATCCACCCGAGTCTGACCTGATGGAGTCACCTCCCTCGATCTCTATGAGCGATATCTTGAATCGGATGACAAAGCGCATTGATTTGATGAATGATGATATTGCCTTATTGAGGAAGAATCATATTAATGCTCCTTTCGTCGGGGATACTACTTCACTTGTAGGAAATCATGGGAGCTTGCAATCGCCCAAAATACAAAAAAATGAGAAAAATTTAAAAATCCAAAAAGATTTCGGGAGACACTTGGTTGATCAAGATTTTGAGGAGAGAGACCATGTGCCAGAACCCTGGACCACACACCCATTCACATCCAGTCCCACCTTTGACCCCGAGGATGCCGCTGTACAGACTGCTCTTGGCATGCCTCGTATATATGCTGATTCCGACTTCTTCCCTTGTATGGAGGAAGTCCAAAAATTCAAAAAAATGTTGACTGAACCCGAAGTGGTGGCTGCCATTCATGAGATTATTCGTGCCCCACTTCAGCAGGCCATGACCCAATTATCTGCCCCTCTTCCCAAGAAGAGAAAGCGGAGGAGCAGATCTGAGCGTCATATTCTGACCATGGCCACTGCCCTCGCCATCACACACCGTCCCATTCCCAAGAAGAAGAACACAGCTACACCTTTTATCACTTGCACCATCTCTGACTATACATGTGATCGCACTCTCCTAGACGGCGGTGCATCTATTAGCATATTACCCTTCTCGCTGGTACAGTCTCTTCACTTAGGGCTTCTTAAGAAGACCAGGATGATCGTTCAGTTTGCTGATGGATCTATCAAGAGGCCGAAGGGTATCCTTGAAAACGCCATCATTTCTATTCAGGGCACGAGCCACAATGTTGATTTTGTCGTGTTGCCCCTGGAGAACTCCACAGGGGAGCCGTCTCCAATCATCCTGGGACGACCATTCCTCGCCTCTGCGAGGGTCGTTATCGACTATGGATCAGGAGAGATTCGCTTCCGTCCTGTTGACAAGAGCGAAGTGTTGATCACCACACCCACAGTTGACCAGAGACCTGCACCTGATGCACCTTCACCGATTATAGCTGACTCTGAGGTCTGTGACCTACCTGATGCTACTAAAGATACTTCCTTAGCGATCCCTGATGAGACCCGACGGATCCCCCGAAAGGGGAGGAAGTCGGAAAGCATGGACCTCACTAATCCTCCTCCTGGTGTGTGGCGATGTGTTGATGAGATCCAGAGTATTTATGTGATTGAACCATTTGAGCAGGAGGCAGATACCTAAATAATTGAGTACGTTTATGATGTTGCCCATTACTTTGAGAGACCTCATAAGGAAACAAATGACCCATGTAAGACTAGACAGGACGGACCTGTTTTGACTACTTCCACTGATGAGTCCACTCCTGTCCATGTTGATTTTGATGGGCCAGAGGCCGAAGTTGATTTGATCGCTTTTCTTCATAAATTTGGGCCTTTTGATGAGAAAGATGATCCGGTTGAGACTCTTGAGGACGATCTGAGTTCGTATACTTCCACTGATGATTTCGTTCCTTTTGATTTTGACCTGGACGAGGACTCGCAGGACGACTCCGATTACACTTCTTCCGAGGATGATGAGTTTGTCCCATTTCGCTTTGACATCTGCGAGATTCCAAGGCCGGACCTAGTCGTACTTCTTCCACTCACCCGTCTGTACCTTCACACCATAGGACCACCAAGGGAGAACCTAGCCATACTGCTTCCATCGATCAGTTCGTCCCTTTCCGTTTTGATTCCACTGAGGGCCTTCACCGTGTCGACCCTGATCGGCCTCCGTCCACTTTGGACCCCGATGTCGACATACACCATATCCGATCTATCCCTCAGCGGTCCCGCAAGAAGGTTTGCTTTCCACCTTCTGATGATCACCCATTTATGTTGTAGATTCTCTCTTGTGACTCTCTTTCTATCTCCCGTTTTTGCTCGTCTACCCATTTCTCGTGTTTGCCTTGCTTAGGATGTGCTTTGTCCTACGTATAGGAGGGGTAGACAAGTTGAGTGTTCATTCTTCGTTTCGTGTCATCACTCCTGTTGTTGCCTATACTTAGGGCTTCTTTTACCCTAACTATAGGGGGAGTGATGTGTATATCCTCTGATCTATCCTTCCATCTTCAGATCTCTTTTCTTCTTTACTTCTTTTCATTTTCTATCTTCTTCATCTATCAAAAAGGTGCTGCCCTTGTAGACAGTTTTCCATACTTAGGACGTACTTTGTTCTAAGTATAGGGGGGTGTGCACCCCGAGTTAATCCATTCTTTTCGATCCTCTCCATTGTCTCCTCGTCTTGTCTATACTTAGGGATATTTTACCCTAAGTATAGGGGGAGACAATCTGAGTATGATCTGTTCATTCCCACCCTTGACCCTCCCTGCTTTGTGTACAGTCTGCTATACTTAGGATTATTTGATCCTAAGTATAGGGGGGACGGTCAACTTCTCATTCATTTATTCCTCTCTGATTCCTTTATTCTTTAGATTTTCCTATACTTAGTACGAGTTATGTCTTCTCTTTTCACTCCGATCTATGAGTACATAGCTCAAGCTAAGTATAGGGAGGTCGTATATACTACGTATATACTTTAGCCATAACTCGTACTTTCGTATTTTTCTAATAAATATGGCTAATAATTCTTTAAAATTCATTAAAAATCTTTAACAAAAAGGTGTTTTATTCCTCAAATTCTTTTTGTATTTACTGATTAATAAATCAGGTGAAAATATTTTTTGCAAAATGTTTGAAAAATAGTTTGAAAATCTTTGTGTACATCTATTGAAAACTATTTTGAAAATGTTTTGTTACATGTTTTCAACCTTTGTAAAATGTGTGGTTTGTAAAATTTCTTTTCTTTGTGTGAAATATAATTTTTGAAAAATGATTTGCAAATGGTTTGAAAAATGGTTGCAAAAATATTTGAAAAACCTATATATACTGTTTTGAAAGCCTTTGCAAAATGATTTTCAAATGTGTGTACATGTTTGCAAAAATGTTTGTAAAAATTATTTTGGACTAAAGTTTTCAAAAATTGTGTGAAAAACTTGTGTCAAATAAGTTTGAGGAATACATACATCACACCAAAATCCACTACCTATATATATGTGTAAAATTGATCACTTACCCTTGTAAATCCTTAAAATCCACTTCTTATATATATAAGAAGCACTCCCGTGTACATATTTTAACCTATTTTTCAGCCAAAATCTTTTTGTTTTCAAAAAAAATCCCAAAAACATTTGCAAAATTAAAATCCAAAAACATTTGAAAAATCTTTTTGAAAAAGACAAAAAATGCATATGCATCATCATCATCTTTTCAAAAATCCATAAAAAGTTCAAAATCTTTGAAAATTGCATCACAAAAATATTTCCTGCATTGCATTGCATGGCATTCACATTTTTCGGATTGAGTTTGATAGTTGAACAAGTCTAAGTAAAATCCGGAGATTGGAGCTTGATTGGACCTTAAAATCTACCTAATAACAGGAACCTTATAGGAACTGGGTTTGAGGTACTTCAGGTCTAGTTGACTTAATTCTTTGAGGATCACGGGACTTGGTTCAATGGATTCTTGACTGCCTAAGTAGAGCATTTCGGAGCATACGCACGACTCTTATTGATAATGACCTAACTTGGACACCTGCACCTTTCACATGGCTCAACTCAGTTGGAGTGGTGAGGGGATTGGATTTGCCGGTATGAGACGCACACAAGTGGAAACATTTGTCCTCCTCTAGGGAGGGAAGTGCACCCCAACCCGTCCAGTGATTAGGAAGTCTAAAGACAGGAGGTTGTGGGTTGCGATAAAGCTTCAAAAGAGGGATAGTCTACTGGCTCAAGAGGAAAAACTCCTTATGTAAATGCTGCTGTATATAGTATTCAAAAAAAAAGTTCAGGCATGTACAAAAATAAAAAGCCTGCAAGTATGTACAAAGTCAATAAGCAAGCTTGAGTTCCAAAGTCAAATATGTGAGCCTGCAGCAGGATGACTTGACTACACTGGTCTTGCATCCCGGGATAGGTAGCTACACTGGCTACCGTCCATTCTTCTCTTCACCCCCTCCTCTTGAGCTGGTTGCCACTTGAACTTAGAAGGGAATACCCCGCTCCTCGAGGATGGAGTCATTGGATTGGGGAATCATTGGGTTGTCATACTGGAGAAGTCAGTTTCTTTGTCATTCTAGTTGGGGAGAGCCACCATCACTTACACTGTACAAGTCAGATTCATAGTCGTAAGAATTTGCGTATGGGTTGAAGTATTTCTGACCTGGCTATTGAGGAGACTTGAGCAGAGTTTTGGGATTCTCATGGACTGTTGGATTTCAAACACGGTTCTCACTAAGGTTCCGCCCGCACTAAAAGTCCAAAGGTCTGACTTAAGCTCCAAACTTTGATTTTGTGAAGACAAGTTTGATTACCAAACTAAATCCAAGTTATTCTTTTTCTTTTCTTTCTTTTCTTTTTTGCACTTATTGCATAAGCGTTTGCTAGGGACTAGCAAAGGTAAAGTATAGGGGGATGATGAATCCACACTTCATCATCTTTATTCTATCATTTTGGCACTTAAAACCCTAGCAAATGCCTGTAAATACCCTTAAATAGAGCATCTTAGCATTCATGCATGTGCATCTACATAATGTATAAAATACTGTAATTAAGGCCAAAATTATAGAATAAATATAAGAAAAAAAAGAATAAAATAATGTAAATATTTTATGACTCGAAACCCCGAGACCTAGGCATCTTGATGAATAGGTCGACAAGGAATAAAGTAGGGGGAGATAAGGGCCAAAATACAGATAAAATACCTATATTTTTTATTCATTCTTTATTAATATTGGGACCTATTTTTGGTTCCACTTTTTATAAATCAAATAAAGAAACTTTGTACATGAAAGTTGTAGCTAATTTTATAAAGAAAAATACAAAATTGATTTCACAGAAAAATAATGTACAGACAAAAAGTTATGGTCTGAATAAAAATCCAGAATCCCAACTTCCCAGACCCGTATCTCACAAACGACAACTCCAAATGCAGCATACTCACCTTTAATTGTATATAGAAGAAAATAAGCTAATTAATGGCTGTGGTTTCGCATTTGGCGGAGCTACGGTTTGAAAGTTGAGTTTTGGACCCACATTGTATAAGTGTACATATTAAAATATTCAATTTATTAA
The DNA here is from genome assembly GCA_037367405.1 of Ottelia alismoides. NCBI lineage: Eukaryota > Viridiplantae > Streptophyta > Magnoliopsida > Alismatales > Hydrocharitaceae > Ottelia > Ottelia alismoides. The sequence goes on along the minus strand of JAZKJV010008172.1, from coordinate 325,780 downwards.
TTATTTATTATTTTTATATTATTATATTTTTATAATGTTGTAAATATTGTTTATAATTGTGAATATTAAAATTATAATAAAAGCATAAATAAAACTCAAAATAAAATACATGTATATATAATACATAGGTAATACTTCTATAGTCATACATGTACAAAATACACTTCTATTTTATTAATTGTACAAATTATATCAGAAAAATAAAATAAAAATATATGTGTTTATATAAAAGCATTTTATAATTTTATAAAATAATAGATAAAAATAATAAAAGTAAAATACACAGAATAGAAATAAAGCAATGAATTATATAGATAATATACCTATATATGGGTACAAAAGCAACTTGTAAAAATACATCTCAAGAAAATAATTAAAAATTAGAATAAAATAATTTATAAAATTATAAGAACTTTTCATTTTATAACCTAATTAAAATAATATCATTTGTTATTTTTAATTGATTTTACAAAGGGTTTTTCCCTGGTTGGTCCACGTGGACCAACCAGGTTGGTCTGACAGTTGACCTCCGGTCAACTGTTTGACCCCCCCTGTGGCTGTTGTCAGAATAGGTTTTTCTTGATTTTTGCCCTTTTTTGGAGGTCGATCCTTACACCATTTCATGATGCGGTCTTCACCAATTTTTCTCCTCGAGATGTCCTCTTACTCGCCCATTGATTTCCTCGGGGAATGGAGGCATGTGCCGCCTCGTGCGCCTCGATCAAAGAGCCCCGTCGACCAATCCTTCAAAAGGGTCCCTCTGATTTTCCTTCTCTTTTTGGACAGCATTCGACCAAAGCTGAGACATCCGAGGCTTAGCCAGGGATCCCCGGTGACAGGGGGTTGATCCCCGACCTTGTCGAGGTACAGCGGAGAGTCGAGGCGCGTCCCAGCCATCTCCGGCGGCTGCGCCGCCGTGAGGTATCAAACCTCGAGCACCTCGCTCTGAGGTACGTTTTTCTCTCTTTCTTCTGTTGCTTTAGCTTCTGGTAGCCTTAGAACCGCTTTCCACCTATTCGATTAGCTTCGCAACCACCCAATCGCCAGCCCCTACCTCGCAGGAGTCCGCTCCAGCAAATTCCATCTCGTAATTTCCTCCACCGTCCGTGTACCTGCCGCACTTAACAACCTGGCCGAGACGCCGCTCTCGAGCCTCTTTTTGCCTCGCAGGTGTTGGACAGCACGCCTAACCCGGGGGGGGGGGGGGGGGGGGAATCTCGAGCCGCCGGTGGTGGCGCGTGGGCAGCGCCGGTGTCCGCGCGCACCTGTGCAAGAACAAACGAGGGGGAGGGGTAACGCTACAGCCACCGTTGATCTACCCCCTCCCTTTTTGATCAGGCCCGTCCGATCGCCTCTCATCCAAGGACATCCATGCAAGCCTCGTGGATTAGTGGGGGGTTTTTGCGCCCAGGCCCCCACGTTGTTGTGTAATTTCCAGACAAACTTCAAACCTTTTATCGCGCTTTAATTAGTCTATAGATTTACGTTTTGTATTATTGTGTATTAGTGCCCGCCTGGCGCACGTGCTCGTCACGTGTGTTGGGCATTTTGCAAGGGGACGCCGGCCAATTTGTTGTATTTAGTTCAGCACTTAAACTTTTATTAGCAGTTATATATTTCTTGTTGTTTTTTGCGTTAAGGCCCCTTAAGTTGCTGATAATTGCATTGGTGTCCTTGCCAGGTCGCGTGAGCCTCACGTGGCCTTGGCGTTTTTGCACGCATATCCTTGCGGGTCTTGGGATTTGGATTTAGTCCATTAAATTGTTTATTGCATATTATATTTTGTGGACAAATTTCATTTGTGCCCTTGAACTTCTTACATATTACAAAAACGCCCCTGCCAGGCCCTTAACTTGTGCTTGCTATATCTATTTATTTAGGGCCTCATTTTAGATCCAAAAATCCCCAAATTTTGGACTTAAGCTCCTGTGCACTTATGCTTTGACGCTATAATTTTAGTTTTTGATTTTCTTTTATTTTTATATTTATTAAAAATCAAAAACAGCCTTTTTCTCCACTGTCTAGCTTAGAAAATGCCAAAAAATACCAAAACACTTCGAAAAATTCTAAAAAAATCACCTAGTGTCTATTTTAACCTATTTTAGTGTCAGTCCAAAAATCACTAAAAATCTCAAAAGAAAAACACTAAAAATTTAAAAACACTCTAAAACTTCAAAAAAATATATAAAATCAAGGAAAACTCTAAAAAATACAAACTCAGGTTCTGTTTGTTCCTCATTTTTTTCTTTTTATTTGAAAAATAGTGGGAAAAATTTTTATTGTTGTTTGCTAATTTTAATTCCCATTTTAGTCACAGCCAGCACTATTTGCACTGTTTTGCTTTATTTCAGTAATTAAAAATACCAAAAACACCTTGAAAAATTCCCAAAATCACAAAAATAGAAAAAAAATCCTAAAATATCAAAAACACTTTATTTCTGAATTTTTGCTAATTTTTGCTTATTTTATAAAAAGTTTATCTTGCCTTTTATTACCTTGTCTTTAAATTTCAATATTGAAAAAGAAAAAAAATATGAAATATAAAATTATAAAAATCAGAAAATTAAAAATCAAAATACAAAATTAAAAATTAAATTAAAAAAAATTAAAAACCCACAAAAATTTATTTGCTTGCTTGCTTAGTATAGACATATCACATACACACACTTGAGCACAATTTTTGAATTACCATGCTTGCTCCCTGTGTTCGAACTCTCTACATACTTGCACCTATACATCTTTTATGTAGAGTTAAAAATAAATTTGACTCCACACTTGTTTTTCATTGTTGATACTTGATTGTGGGTTCATTGTTGATTAAATCGCGTTTTGTTGTGGGTCGCCACAGCGACGTATTTAGACCCTCGATAACTTGCGGTTATCAATAAGGACATGGCAATTGTATTATTCCACGTATAGTGACTTGGATATTGAGATCATATCTCAAATCCATATCTCGGTCCTCCCATAGATGCTTGATTAAATCAAGACCACAAATCTAATCTTCTCATTGCATCTGAATCACATTTAGATCAATGTCCAACATTTAAACCAAGATCAGATTACTTCTCTATTGAGAGGAGTTACTAAAATCCAGACCCGTGTCATCACTCCCTAGGAATGGAAGCATCATGGTTATACAATCGTTTATGATTGTTAGCAATGTGAGCCCGAGGCGAACCATTCCTACGATAAATGTTATTATAGTAAATGATTTATCAATAAAAGTTATTGATTATGTTTTACTCCCTTTCTAGAAATTATTGAATGAATGCACTATAAGGTCCCTCTGTACAATAAGGGTTATGTACCATGGCCAAATTGATAATCATATAGTTGTTTATTCATTGATGGAATCATAGAGGCTGATGCTTGGATGGATATCTAAGGAGTTAGATAGAGGACTCATCAAGCATCATCAAATGATTGTCGAAGTGATGATCTCCAACCTGAGTAGGAGATGGCAATCTTTTCTCATTAGGCTGATATCTGATCGACCTCTTGATGCAGGTCCTCTGCATGGGAGTAGTGATTCGGAGGTATCAGATTAGTTGAGTCAATGGATTGACTTAACGAGATCGAGATAACCAAAGACCTATGTTGAATACTGTCACAACATAGGAAAACATCCTTTGACCAGAGACAGATGTATTGCTATATGTCAGAGTGTGTACATTTAGCAGACCAATAGGTTGATGACCTAACTAAGGTCTATACACCAGTGAGCTGGTGTGCATGTAAGGACATATGAGTAATACGATCTCTCAAAGGGATCATACATGTTCACTTATGAACCGGGAGACATGAGCTCACTCATGAGGTATTGGAACAGATCAAGTTCCATGCATGGTTGTCATGCTTTGGAAGCATGACATGAATTTGAAGGTAAGATATATGCTTTGTGAAAGCATATGATCTGTACCAAATCCCAAGGACCAAGATTGAGAAACTTAGTGATCAAACCATGAAGATGACAGTGTAAAATTGATCTATATCTTCAGGATGATCATAAGTCTTCCAGTATGCAGGATGTACAGGTGTTGGGAATAATTGAGGGTGATGTGATCATAAACAATTGTATAACCTTGATGCTTCCATTCCGAGGGAGTGATGAAATAGGTCTGGATTTTAGTGACTCCTCTCGATAGAGAAGTGACCTAATATTAGTCCATGTATTGGACAATGATCTGAATGAGATTCAGATGCAATGAGAAGATTAGTTTACGGCCTTGATTTAATCAAGCATCTATGAGAGGTCCATGGGATATGGATTTGAGATGTGATCTCAATATCTAAGTCACTATACATGGAACAATACAATCGTCATGTCCTTATCTCCAAGTATCTGAGGAGAAATAACATTATTCTTGGAAGGGTTAAAGAATAATTCCAGAAGATCTAAGCATTAAGAAATTTATAATTAAATGTGATTTAATTATCTTAATGTATGTGGAAATTATCCAATATAATTAAATGTGATTTAATAATTATGGATAAGAATAATGTGGATTAGTAATATCCAATTATTTATAATATATTAGAGAGAGCTAATTATAATTTATATTCGTTGATTAATTATTAATGTGTATTGGATACACATTGTGTAATTAATTGAAAATGTAAATTATATTTTGTTTTGGGTTGTGAATATGATTCACAATTTCCAATGACAAGATTGCAATATTCTCAAAATTAATTATGAATTATTTTTGGAGAATAAATCACAACAAAAGTGGTTGAATTAAATAATGGAGAATTTCATGGAGGTATGCAATCTCATGAGATTTCATGAGATTGCCCCACTTGGAAATAAGTAGTCGTCCACTATGTTCCAATGGGATTGATATCTCCATGGAATTTGCCTCCTTATTTGATTGGTTTAATTTTAGGATTGATGTATATTTGATTTGTCAAATATATTTGATCTAAATTAAATCATAAGTTGTTGGCTTTTATCAACAACAATCTTGACCATTGGATTGATCATAAATCAATCTCAACCATTGATTTTATGAGTCCCATGGATTGAGATCCATGGATCCCAAAACCCTTTTAATAGAGAGGCATACCATGCTCTCTTGGTCTAAGCTTTTGAAGCACTTCTCTCTCTCTTTCTTCTCTCCACATGTCACCCCTCTCTCCTCTTCTTGCTGGCTGTCCACCATACCCTGGTGGGAGATAGCCGTCGTCGCCTCCGCCACCGCGTTGTCGCTTCGACGTTCTACGGTTCTTGTCTTCTTGGAGTGCTACTCTCGCGAAGGAGTAGATTGATCTCGTACGACGAGATCAGGAGTTCACCATGCTTGGATCAACTTGTTGAATTGCGAGGATCACGCGACTCATCCCTGCGCTCGCAAGCTTCTTTTCTGAGGATCGGACTTGAGACAAGAGGTCTCTTTTCGTAGAGACTCGATCAACCATGATTCAAGAGGTATTCCTTTATACTTGTTGTGGTTATAGATGAAATGATCCGAGAATCGTTCTTGGATCATGTGGATTCATCGCATGAAAACATTTTAAATTCCGTTGCACCGAACAACTAGTACGACTAGTCGTTCTTCGTCGTATTCGATACAAAGCTCACGCTTCCGTGATATACTTGAGGATTTTTTTAATATCCTTCAAGTGTTATCAGATCCTTATGTCGAAGTTTTTGGATACGATACGCAAACCTAGGACGACTTGGGTTCGTAGAGGTCGCGAAAGTTTTTGTCGCATTTGATTTTTGCACTTCTGTTTAGTGAATAAATTCGGCCCTGTTTAAATTGTTTAAACATGAATTAATCACTTGTATTTTGTTCTCCATTAAATAAGTAAATCATAGGATCTGCGTTTGCGTAATTTGGATTCTGTTTGCTCGAGATATGGTTGTTTTAATGAACATGTATGCACTTTCGCGGGAACTGCAAATCTTAACATGATTAATGAGTTAATTACTGTTTAGATATGCCTCGAAATGCGTGAGATATCATTTAGGTTCTGTCCTAAATAAAATTAGCAATCTTTGAAAATTGATTTTGTCTAATTTGGATTTAAATTGATTGACATATGTTAATTTTAGTAAGTAGGGGTCACTGTTGAAATTACAGTCCTAATCAAGAACCATGTGATTGTCAATTAATGAAATTAATTGTTAATTTCAAGAAATAATTAAGGAAAATATTTGAGAAATATTGGAAGATGATTATTTCCTTAATTGACTTGGCCTCAACCGAGAAATTGATTAGATTTGATCTATTATAATTGGAAACACAATCATCAAACTCCTTTCTTGAATAGGATTGAGAATTTGTCTAGCAAATTTCCTTATAATCAAAAATGTTTTGATTATTACTATATGGTATAATTTCGGTTGAAGAACCGATGATCATCTCAAGTACAAATTGATCTATTTGGAAATATCCTTTCCCGAGGCGGATATGGTGTCTAGTCTGAGATCGCTGGGGTAGCGGGTTGCAACGTATGTGGTCCGTCCCACTCTCGTCGGTACTGGCCATGACAGTGGTTAGGGACTTGATAATGCTGAAGAAATCAAGATGTATTTTCTAATTATTAAAATTCCAATTAATATGTACTTTGAGAATAATACCATATATATATTCAAGAAAAACAATCAAGTTTGTTGATTGAATTGGATTGATAATTAATTTAATATGATTGAATTAATTATGTCCAATTAAAACACTCTATTGTGAATAGAGTTGTTGATTTCCTTGGAAGAAATAATTACATGAATATGATTCATAATAATTAATTAAAATTTGAATATGAGATGGAGGATCACACAAGTGACATCCATGGTCTCCCGTCAAGGCGAAGGATTTCGTCGCCAGATATTATATGTAGGAGATGCCTATCCGAAGTGACAACTCCTGCATATGATCCATTTGGACCGGGCTCGTCGCTTCTTGAAAGAGTAAGGACGTATGCGTAGTGACCCCAATATCGGGTCCTCATATTATTGGGGTGATATTGGATTGCGCATAGCGAGTTGTATTCCTGTTGACGGTTGGTTCAATTAATGATGGGTCAACATCACCTTAGGGGTGGTAGGCCCGGGTATTAAAGACCGAATTGTGAAATGCAAGTTGGACTTGCAAGGAGGAATGTGTTCCCGCTTCTCTTTATTGGAGTCATAGGTTCTCATATTATTGGGATATGACAAAGATAAAGAGGAGATCACAGTTCTTGCTTGAGATATAACGGTAAGTATATCTCTTACTTTGAAAGTGATTAAAGGAATAAACTTTCATAGTTGACAGAGCAAGACTAATTTGATTTAAATGCCTTAATCAAATATCATAAATGGAATGCATGATTATATGTTCTAATATAGTGCATTCTTAATTTCAGAAAATGAAGTCCATGAACCCACTAAGCAGGCTTTTGGAGGTCAACCAATTGACCGGACCAAATTACTCGGATTGGATCCGTAATTTGGAGCTTGTTCTCTTGTCTGAGCGCATAAGTTATGTGCTCTCAGAAGACAAGCATGAAAACCCTAAATCAAAGGAAGAAAAAGCATACAATGACAAGTATGATGAAGATCATGTCGTGGCTAGATGCTATATCTTGGGTTCACTCTCCAATGTTCTTCAGAAGCAACAAGTGGAGATGAGCACATGCCAGGAAATAATGCAGAATCTAAAAGATATATTTGATAACATTGACCGCACCCAGCGATACCACGTCATGAAAGAACTCGTTCGCTGTAAGATGCAGGAAGGAACTTTGGTCCGTGAACATGTACTCAAAATGTTTGGGTACTTGTCGGAGCTGGAAACTCTTGGGGCAATGATGAATCCACGTTTCATCATCTTTATTCTATCATTTTGGCCTTAAAAACCCTAGTAAATGCGTGTAAATAGCATTAATTCATGCATTTTAGCATTCATGCATATGTGTGTAAATACTGTATAAAATATGGTTTTTAATGCCAAAATTATAGAATAAAGAAAAGAAAAGAAAAAGAATAAAATATTGTAAATATTTTATGACCCGAAACCCCGAGACCTAGGCATCTTGATGAATAGGTCGACCAGGAATAAAGTAGGGGGAGATAAGGTCAAAAATACAGATAAAATACCTATACATTCTATTCATTCTTTATTCATTTTGGACCTATTTTTGGTTCCATTTTCTATACATCAAATAAAGAAACTTTGTACATGAAAGTTGTAGATAATTTTATGAAGAAAAATACAAAATTGATTTCACAGAAAAATAATGTACAGATAAAAGTTATGGTCTGAATAAAAATCCAGAATCCCAACTTCCCAGACTCGTATCTCACAAATGAGAACTCCAAATGCAGGATACTCACCTTTAATTGTATATAGAATAAAATAATCTATCCAATGGTGGTGGTTTCGCATTTGGCGGAGCTACGGTTTGAAAGTTGAGTTTTGGACCCACTTTGTACAGTGTACCGAATAAAATATTCAATTTATTATTTATTCATATTTTTTATATTTTTATATTTTTATATTTTTATAATGTTGTAATTAATACTTATAATAATTATGTACAATAAAATTGGAATAAAAACCTAAATAAAACTTAAAATAAAATACATACATATTTGATACATAGGTATATTACCTATACCCATACCTACATAATACCTATTTAAATTTTATTAAATATACAAAACATATCAGAAAAATAAAATAAAAATATATTTACATGTATAAAAGTATTTTATAATTTTATAAAATAATAAACAAAAATAAATAAAATTAAAATCACAAAATAAAATAAAAGAATAAAATATGTAGATAATATACCTATATAGGGGTATAAAAGCAACTTGTAAAAATACCTCTCATAAAAATAAATAAAATCACTATAAAATAATTTATAAAAAAATAAACATTTTTTATTTTATAATTAAAAATCAATAAAATCATTTCCTATTTTTAATTGAAATTAGAAAACTTTTTTTCCAAGTTTTTTTTGGTTGGTCCACGTGGACCAACCATATCTCTCCTTGGTTGACCTCGGTCAACTCTCTAACCAAGGTCTGGAGCCTGTCAGAAATGGGTTTTGTCCCATCTTCGTGGATTTTTCCCGGCCTCGTCTTTCACCATTTGAGGTCGATGTCTTCACGACTTTTGATCACCTATGCACCATGATTCACGCCCCATGCTTGTCTTGGACTTCGGATCATCACGCCGCTCGATACGCCTCGTTGAGGAGCCCACTCGGCCAACTATTCAAAAACCACCCCTTTCTTCCATTTCACTTTGAACCTCTTTTGACCAAGCTTCTCCCCCTCTGACTTGCGCCCTGGACCGGCGAGGGTGACAGCCACGCCTCCGGCCAGGTGGAGCGACGCTAGGCAAGGTCGAGGAGCGTTCCATCCATCCACCTCCGGCGTAGCCGCCGTCGAGGTCCAACCTTGCCTTCCCGGGTTTGAGGTCCATTTTTCGCTATTTCTCTTGCGTTTTTATTGTGTTTTTCTGGAATTTTGTTGTTTCTAGTAGCTTAAATCTCCTGTTCCACCTATCCATTTCGCCGACGACCCATCCCTTTTTTGCCGCCACCATCTCGACGGAGTTAGCTCCGCCGAGCTCCGTCTTCTCCTTCCCACCTCTCCGCCGCCAGTCATTCACGGGTGGTCGCGGCAGTTTGCCCGCGAACCACCCTTGATTTTTTTTTGCAGTTCCAGGCATGAACCGTACATCTGAAGGTGGATTTTGAGGCTCGCTGGACCACCTGGAGCTCGTCTTCAACATTGGTGTCGCAAGGAAGCCCAGGTGGTTGCCAGCCGTCCGTCCTGCCATCAGGACTTTAGGAACCACCGCAAGAGCCTTGGGGCGCCCTCTCCGTGCTTCCAGAGGGCTGAGTTGGATCAGGCGAGCGGCTTGAAACTCGGATCTTCCGAGTTCTTGAGCTGTTCATCCTGACCTCCTCCCCGCCGTTCGATCTTCGAGGACCCACAGGTGAAGTGACAGCCGCCCGATCATTCGCTTCTCTGTCGTCAGATCCACGGCTAGGATCTAATCCCAGCTGTTCCTTGGCGAACCGGCATCGGCGCGTACCCGCGTGACACGTGTATAAGTGGCAAGAACCGTCCGTCGGATCACGCTATATCCTGGGCATTTTGCATCATCAGCCCGGGAGTTTTTGGTGATTTAAATCAACTGCCTAATCTTTCATCTGCCTATTTATGTTTTTGTAAATTTTATTGCCAGGCCCCTAAGTTTTGTGATATTGCGGTTATAGCCCTGCCAGGCGCGTCCGTCGCGCGTGGTCCTTGGCGTTTTTGCAGGGGTATCCTTGCACCTTTAGTTATTTTGCGTTAGTACCATAACATTCATTTGCTGTTGTAAAGTTTGTGGAATTATTGTGCAAAGGCCCTTAATTTCTATATTATTGCGGGTTCACCCTTGCCAGGCTCACGTGCGTACGCACGTGAGTCTGGAAATTTTGCGGGGATAGCCTTGTGGATCTTGCTTTGAATATTTAGTCCAGCAAGTTTTTGGTTCATCTATATATTTTCTGGAAAATTACAATCTGAGCCTCGGAATTTCTGCTAATTACGCATATACCCCTGGCTGTGTGTATTGTTCTTTTTGCTTTTTGTATTTTTTTGCATGTGTCTATAAAACCCCAAAAAATCCCCAAAATTTAACGCCATATTTTTATTTTTCATAATTATTGCATTTTAATATTTATTAAAAATCAAAACATCTATTTTCAGCACTGTCTAGCTTATAAAATCCATAATAAATATAAAAACACTCCAGAAAAATCCCAAAAAAATATATTTTTTTCCTTTTAGTGTGTTTTAATTTCAGACCAAATTTCATTAAAAATTACAAAAGCAAACTCCTAAAAATTGCAAAACTCTAAAAACTTTAGAAAATATTAAAAATTCTACAAAACCCTAAACATTTAATCTTGATGTCTAAATTTTCCTTATTTTATTATCTATTATTGAAAATTAATTTGGTGAATTTTTGTTACTGGTTGCTATTTTATTTCTCCATTTTAGTTTCAGCCTTGCATTTTATTCACTGTTTTCTTTATTTTGCTATTTAAAAATACCAAAAACATTCTAAAAATTACCCAAAAATCACAAAAACAGTAAAAAAGTATAAAAAGACCAAAAAGACTTTATTTGCTTATTTTTGAACATTTTTATCTATTTTTTATAAATAGCTCTTTCTCCATTTTATTACATTATCTTTATTTTCCAATATTGAAAAAGAAAATAAAAAAATATAAATACAAAAAAAAGAAAATATAAAATCAGAAAATTAAAAATCAAAATACAAAATTATAAAATTAAAAATTAAAAAAATATATATAAAATTAAAACCCACAAAAAAATTAGCTTAGTAGACACTTATCACATTCACACATTTTGGTGCCTTGGTACCCCGTTCTACCTGTCTGCTCCATGTGTTCGACCTCTACAATACTTGCATCTATACACATCTTGTTGTAGAGTTATAATAAATTTTAACTCCGCACATTTACTTTCATTGCTTGATATATTTGCCGTGGGTTAATTGTTGTTTGAATCGGGATTTTCGAGCAGTCACCGCATCGACTGTGGTTTCGCCTTGTGAAACCGTACGACCCTCCGTTTTCTCGGTTCAACAAATGGCGCCGTTGCCGGGGAGCAACAGCGTTTAGTTCGGGTCTTGTTTGTGATTGTGATTTGATTGTCTATTTCGCGGTTTTTATTTTTGCTTATTTTTGCTCTTTTATTTTGATATATCATTTGAATTGTCTAACAACCCTCTTGTTTGACTTTGTGCGAGGTACGCGGATCGAGGGAGGCACTCCTTTCTAGGAGCACTCGTGCAACCACGTGAGGCGGCTTCAGCTTCGCACCAAGGCGGACTTGGAGGGAATTTTGAAGACCATTCTGAGCTTTTATTTTATTGCATTTATTTTTTGTAATTCAAGTGAGAGGGAGACCACTATTATTGTAATAATACAGGTACATCGGACTTGGACTCTTGAGCCTAACTTCCAGGTGTCTGTTCACCTGGGGGCTCACCGCGGCTTTTTACGGTTTTCATCGCATTCTTTTATTTTGTTTTGTTTTCCGATTTTATTTCTTTTGTGTGATTGAGCCCGTAGTTTTAGGATTGCTTGCGATAGATTAAGGCCAAACACCTAATATCTTTGCATGCACCTATAGTCTTGTTTGGACTTAGTCAAATTTTAAACAGTTGATCATCACCTTCAATCCGTCGTGCCGCAAGCTCTCCCTGCAAAGTGCTTTCTCCTAAACTCAAGTGTGTTGAGCAGAGGAGGGGTGAGCCTAGACCGGACTCTAGGGTTGAGGATTGGTGGTCAGCTTGTGGTTCTTCCTGCTAATAGCAAGTTCTGAAACTTAGGGCAATTTCATCGGTTTTGCATTTGCATATAAGTAGGTTTCAATTCTGCTGCGCATCTTTGCATGTAGAGCGCTGGAGGCAAGGTGAGCATTTACGCTTTAGCATTCATCATCATTTTTGCCGCTTGCATTGCTTTTCCGACTCTACCTCTGATTTTGATCACTTAGGTGCTAAGTGAAATTGACTCCTTGTTAGGCTCGTGCATTTCTCACTAAAAATCCAAAAAAAGTGATAAGCAATAAAATTGGGACTGCTAACATTACTTGACCCTAAAATCAATCAAAAAGAATATCTTGTATTGGGGCGAGTAATTCCCTCATTGTCTTTGTTTTACATTGCTCGCGCACATGCTAAGGATTAGTGCCCAAATCCTATATCAGCCCCCTAAGTGTTTGCGCAATACTTCGACTTCTCACCTAACTCTAAATCAGACAAGATAAAAAGACCGCTCTTTGCGGTCTCTACCGAGTTGAGTAGGTGAATTGAGGGTTTGACTTGTTTTCATTTTTGCTTGTGATTGTTTTGTGTGTGTTCTAGATCGTCTCTGCGCACTTGCGCCTTTCTTCACACTTCTCTTGACTTGATCTTCGTGCTCTCCCGATCATTTTTCCTTTTGTTTTCGAGATGGATCCTTGGAGTGTATTTTTTCCGGACTTTGCGGACTCCTCGCTCGCTCCAGCCGGTCCACCTCATTTTTTCCAGGAGGACTTTGCTCCTGATTTTTGTACATATCCGACCAACCCACTATTTCAGGATCCGGACTTTGACCTTCACCAGTCATTTCCACCACCATCGCCTACACATTTCGACAACCCGCTCTTCCTTGAGTATCTTGATCCGGAATGTGATTTTTGCCCACACCCACCGCCCACATCTGACACACCCGATCCTGATATTTTGGAGTCACCTTTCATGATCTCCACACTTGAGACCTTGAATCAGATGATGGAGTATATGAATTCGAGGATTACTGATCTTACTACTTTAAATAAGAACCAGAATGTCGCTCCATTCTTTGAAGATATGGATTCATTTGAGGACGACCATGAGAGCTTGTAATCGCCCAAAATACAAAAAAATGAGAAAAATTTTAAAATACAAAAAGAGTTCGGGAGACACATGATCGAGTCAGACTGTGAGGAGAGGTACCACTTGCCAGATCCTTTGACCACACAGCCTATCACACTTTGTCCCACCTTTGACCCCGAGGATGCCGCTGTACAGACTGCTCTTGGCATGCCTCGTGTATACGCTGATTCCGACTTCCTCCCTTGTATGAAGGAGGTCCAAAATTTCAAAAAAAATCTGACTGAACCCGAAGTGGTGGCCACTATTCATGAGATTATCCGTGCCCCACTTCAGCAGGCCATGACTGATTTATCTGCTCCTCTTCCCAAGAAGAGAAAGCGGAGGAGCAGATCTGAGCGTCATATCTTGACCATGGCCACTGCCCACGCCATCACACATCGTCCCATTCCTCGGAAGAGAAACACTGCCACACCTTTCATTAGTTGCACCATCTCTGACCACACATGTGATCACACTCTCCTCGACGGCGGTGCTTCGATTAGCATCATACCCTTCTCGCTGGTACAGTCTCTTCACCTAGGGCCTCTCAAGAAAACCAGGATGATCGTACAGTTTGCTAATGGATCAATCAAGAGGCCGAAGGGTATCCTTGAAAATGCCGTCATTTCTATTCAAGGCACGAGCTACACCGTTGATTTTGTCGTATTGCCCATGGAGACCTCCACAGGGGAGCATTCTCCAATCATCCTGGGACGACCATTCCTCACCTCTGCGAGAGTCGTTATTGATTACGGATCAGGAGAGATTCGCTTCCGTCCTGCTGACGAGAGCGAAGTTTCGATCACCGCACCCACTGCCGACCAGAGACATGCACCTGATGCGACTACACCTATCTTGGCTGACCTCGAGGACCATGACCTTGATGATACTATCAGAGAATTTTGCTGCTTATTGGATTCCACTGAGACCCGAGAATTCCTCCTAGTTGAGGAAGACTCGGAAAGCATGGACCGCGGAGTTCCTTCTTCTGGGACTTGGCGATGTGTTGATGACATCCGCGGGATTTACACGAATGATACCATTGAATGGGGGGCAGATGTAGAGACTATACATGACGGTCATGCTCTGACTACTTCCACTTATGAGTCCGCTCCTGTCCATGTAGATACTAATGAGACTAAGGCCGAATTTGATTTAGTTGCTTTTCTTCAGAAATTCGAGCCTTTTGATAAGAAAGATGATCCAGTCGAAATTATAGAGGACGACCAGAGTTCGACTACTTCCACCGATGAGTTCGTGCCTTTTGGTTTTGACCTGGATGACTCCTCGTAGGACGACGCTGAGTACACTACTTCCGATGATGATGAGTTCGTCCCATTTCACTTCGACACTAGCGAGACTCCCAAGGCCGGACCTAATCGCACTTCTTTCACTGATCTGTCTGTGCCTTCACACCCTAGGGCCACTGAGGATCTTCACTCTGTCGACCCTGATCAGCTTCCGTCCACTGTGGACCCCGATGTCGACCTGCATCACACCAGATCCATTCCTCAGCGGTCCCGCAAGAAGGTTCGCTTTCAACCTTCTTGATCATGTGTACATCCATCTCTGTTGCATATTCACTTTTGTGTGCCTCTGTTCTCTCTACCGTTTTTGCTCGGCTACCCATTTCTCGTGTTTGCCTTGCTTAGGACGTACCTTGTCCTATGTATAGGAGAGGTAGACGAGTTGAGTGTTCATTCTTCATTCTGTGTCATCACTCCTGTTGTTGCCTATACTTAGGGCTTCTTTTACCCTAAGTATAGGGGGAGTGGTGTGTATATCCTCTGATCTATCCTTCCATCTTCAGATCTCTTTTCTTCTTTTCTTCTTTTCTTCTTTTCATTTTCTATCTTCTTCATCTATCAAAAAGGTGCCGCCCTTTGTAGACAGTCTTCTATACATAGGACGTACTTTGTCCTAAGTATAGGGGGGTGTGCACCCCGAGTTTTTCATTTATCTCGATCCTCTCCATTGTCTCCTCTTCTTGTCTATACTTAGGGATATCTTAACCTAAGTATAGGGGGAGACAATCTGAGTACGATCTGTTCATTCCCACCCTTGACCCTCCCTGCCTTGTGTACAGTCTGCTATACTTAAGATTATTTGATCCTAAGTAAAGGGGGGACGGTCAACTTCTCATTCGTTTGTTCATCCATTCCTTTACTTATTTATTCTTTCGATTTTCCTATACTCAGTACGAGTTATGTCTTCTCTTTTCTCTCTGATCTATGAGGACATAGCTCAAGCTAAGTATAGGGGGGTCGTATATACTACGTATATACTTTAGCCATAACTCATACTTTCGTAATAATAAGACTAATTACTCTTTAAAATTCATTAAAATCCTTAATAAAAAGGTGTTTTGTTCCTCAAATTCTTTTTGTATTTACTGATTAATAAATCAGGTGAAAATGTTTTTTGCAAAATGTTTGAAAAATAGTTTGAAAATCTTTGTGAACATTTATTGAAAACTATTTTGAAAATATTTTGTTACATGTTTTCAACCTTTGTAAAAATGTGTGATTTGTAAAAATTTCTTTTCTTTGTGTGAAATAAAATGTTTGAAAAATGATTTGCAAATGGTTTGAAAAATTGTTGCAAAAATATTTTGAAAAATCTATATATACTGTTTGAAACACCTTTGCAAAATTATTTTCAAATGTGTGTATATGTTTGTAAAATGTTTGTAAAAATTATTTTGGACTATAGTTTTCAAAAATTGTTTGAAAAAATTGTTTTCAAATAAGTTTGAGGAATATAGACATCTCACCAAAATCCACTCTATATATATACTTATAAAATTGACCACTTACCCTTGTAAATTCTTAAAATCCACTTCTTGTAAATATAAGAAGCACTCCCGTGTACATATTTTATCCTAGTTTTCAGCCAAAAACTTTTTGTTTTCAAAAATCCCAAAAACATTTGCAAAAGTAAAATCCAAAAACACTTGAAAAATCTTTCTGAAAAATACAAAAAAAATTTGCATGTGCATATGCATGCATCATCTTTTCAAAAATCCATAAAAAGTTCAAAATCTTTGAAAATTGCATCACAAAAATATTTTCTGCATTCTGCATTTGCATAGCATGAGCATTTTTCGGATTGAGTTTGATAGTTGGACGAGTCTAAGTAAAAACCGGAGATTGGAGCTTGATTGGACCTTAAAATCTACCTAATCACAGGAACCTTATAGGAACTGGGTTTGAGGTACTTCAGGTCTAGCTGATTTAATTCTTTGAGGATCACGGGACTTGGTTCAATGGATTCTTGACTGCCTAAGTAGAGTATTTCGGAGCACACGCACGACTCTTGTTGATAATGACCTAACTTGGACACCTTCACCTTTCACATGGCTCAACTCAGTTGGAGTGGTGAGGGGATTGGATTTGCCGGTATGAGACGCACACAAGTGGAAACATTTGTCCTCCTCTAGGGAGGGAAGTGCACCCCAACCCGTCCAGTGATTAGGAAGTCTAAAGACAAGAGGTTGTGGGTTGCGATAAAGCTTCAAAAGAGGGATAGTATACTGGCTCAAGAGGAAAAACTCCTTATGTAAATGCTGTTGTATATAGTATTTCAAAAAAAAAAGTTCAGGCATGTACAAAAATAAAAAGCCTGCAAGTATGTACAAAGTCAATAAGCAAGCTTGAGTTCCAAAGTCAAATATGTGAGCCTGCAGCAGGATGACTTGACTACACTGGTCTTGCATCCCAGGATAGGTAGCTACACTGGCTACCGTCCATTCTTCTCTTCACCCCCTCCTCTTGAGCTGGTTGCCACTTGAACTTAGAAGGGAATACCCCGCTCCTCGAGGATGGAGTCATTGGATTGGGGAATCATTGGGTTGTCGTACTGGAGAAGTCAGTTTCTTTGTCATTCTAGTTGGGGAGAGCCACCATCACTTACACTGTACAAGTCAGATTCATAGTCGTAAGAGTTTGCGTATGAGTTGAAGTATTTCTGACCTGGCTATTGAGGAGACTTGGAAAGAGTTTTGGGATTCTAAGGGACTGTTGGATTTCAAATTTGGTTCTCACTAAGGTTCCGCCCGCACTAATATTCCAAAGGTCCGACTTAAGCTCCAAACTTTGATTTTGAGAGGACAAGTTTGATCATTAAACTTCATCCATCTTTCTTCTTTTTCTTTTCTTTGTTTTTTCTTTTTCTGCACTTATTGCATAAGTGTTTGCTAGGGACTAGCAAAGGCAAGTATAGGGGGATTATGAATCCACGTTTCATCATCTTTATTCTATCATTTTGGCCTTAAAAACCCTAGTAAATGTGTGTAAATAGCATTAATTCATGCATTTTAGCATTCATGCATATGTGTGTAAATACTGTATAAAATACGGTTTTTAATGCCAAAATTATAGAATAAAGAAAAGAAAAGAAAAGAATAAAATATTGTAAATATTTTATGACCCGAAACCCCAAGATCTAGGCATCTTGATGAATAGGTCGACCAGGAATAAAGTAGGGGGAGATAAGGTCAAAAATACAGATAAAATACCTATACATTCTATTCATTCTTTATTCATTTTGGGATCTATTTTTGATTCCATTTTCTATACATAAAATAAAGAAACTTTGTACATGAAAGTTGTAGATAATTTTATGAAGAAAAATACAAAATTGATTTCACAGAAAAATAATGTACAGATAAAAAGTTATGATCTGAATAAAAATCCAGAATTCCAACTTCCCAGACCCGTATCTCACAAATGAGAACTCCAAATGCATCATACTCACCTTTAATTGTATATAGAATAAAATAATCTATCCAATGGTGGTGGTTTCGCATTTGGCGGAGCTACTGTTTGAAAATTGAGTTTTGGACCCACTTTGTATAGTGTACCGAATAAAATATTCAATTTATTCTTTATTCATTATTTTTATATTTTTATATTTTTATAATGTTGTAATTAATACTTATAATAATTATGTACATTAAAACTGGAATAAAAACCTAAATAAAACTTAAAATAAAATACATACATATTTGATACATAGGTATATTACTTATACCCATACCTACATAATACCTATTTATATTTTATTAAATATACAAAACATATCAGAAAAATAAAATAAAAATATATTTACATGTATAAAAGTATTTTATAATTTTATAAAATAATAAACAAAAATAAATAAATTAAAATCATAAAATAAAAATAAAAGAATAAAATATGTAGATAATATACCTATATAGGGGTATAAAAGCAACTTGTAAAAATACCTCTCATAAAAATAAATAAAAACCACTAAAAAATAATTTATAAAAAAATAACATTTTTTATTTTATAATTAATAATCAGTAAAATCATTTCCTATTTTTAATTGAATTTAGAAAACTTTTTTTCCAAGGTTTTTTCTGGTTGGTCCACGTGGACCAACCATCTCTCTCCCTTGGTTGACCTCGGTCAACTCTCTGACCAAGGTCTGGAGCCTGTCAGAAATGGGTTTTGTCCCATCTTCGTGGATTTTTCCCGGCCTCGTCTTTCACCATTTGAGGTCGATGTCTTCACAGCTTTTGATCACCTATGCACCATGATTCACACCCAATGCTTGTCTTGGACTTCGGATCATCACGCCGCTCGATTCGCCTCGTTGAAGGAGCCCACTCGGCCAACTATTCAAAAACCACCCCTTTCTTCCATTTCACTTTGAACCTCTTTTGACCAAGCTTCTCCCCCTCTGACTTGCGCCCTGGACCGGCGAGGGTGACAGCCAAGCCTCCGGCCAGGTGGAGCGGCGCTGGGCAAGGTCGAGGAGCGTTCCATCCATCCACCTCCGGCGTCGCCGCCGTCGAGGTCCAACCTTGCCTTCCCGGGTTTGAGGTCCATTTTTCGCTATTTCTCTTGCGTTTTTATTGTGTTTTTCTGGCATTTTGTCGTTTCTAGTAGCTTAAATCTCCTGTTCCACCTATCCATTTTGCCGACGACCCATCCCTTTTTTGGCGCCACCATCTCGACGGAGTTAGCTCCGGCGAGCTCCGTCTTCTCCTTCCCACTCTCCGCCGCCAGTCACCCACATGTGGTCGCGGCAGTTTGCCCGCGAACCACCCTTGATTTTTTTTGCAGTTCCAGGCACGAACCGGACATCTGGAGGTGGATTTTGAGGCTCGCTGGACCACCTGGAGCTCGTCTTCAACATTGGCGTGGCAAGGACGCCCAGGTGGTTGCCAGCCGTCCGTCCCGCCATCAGAACTTTAGGAACCACCGCAGGAGCCTTGGGGCGCCCTCTCCGCGCTTCCAGAGGGCTGAGTTGGATCAGGCGAGCGGCTTGAAACTCGGATCTTCCGAGTTCTTGAGCTGTTCGTCCTGACCTCCCCACCACCGTTCGATCTTCGAGGACCCCCAGGCGAAGTGACAGCCGCCCGATCATTCGCCCCTCTGTCGTCAGATCCACGGTTGGGTTCTAATCCCAGCTGTTCCTTGGCGAACCGGCATCGGCACGTACCCGCGTGACACGTGTATAAGTGGCAAGAACCGACCGTCGGATCACGCTATATCCTGGGCATTTTGCGTCATCATCCCGGGAGTTTTTGGTGATTTAAATCAACTGCCTAATCTTTCATCTGCCTATTTATGTTTTTGTAAAATTTATTGCCAGGCCCCTAAGTTTTGTGATATTGCGGTTATAGCCCCGCCAGGCGCGTACGTCGCGCGTGGGCCTTGGCGTTTTTGCAGGGGCATCCTTGCACCTTTAGTTATTTTGCGTTAGTACAATAACATTCATTTGCTGTTGTAAAGTTTCTGGAATTATTGTGCAAAGGCCCTTAATTTCTATATTATTGCGGGTTCACCCTTGCTAGGCTCACGTGCGTACGCACGTGAGTCTGGAAATTTTGCGGGGATAGCCTTGTGGATCTTGCTTTGAATATTTAGTCCAGAAAGTTTTTGGTTCATCTATATATTTTCTGGAAAATTACAATCTGAGCCTCGGATTTTCTGCTAATTACGCATATACCCCTGGCCGTGTGTATTGTTCTTTTTGCTTTTTGTATTTTTTTGCATGTGTCTATAAAACCCCAAAAAATCCCCAAAATTCAGTTTAAGTCTCTGTTGCATCATAGATTAACGCCATATTTTTATTTTTCATAATTATTGCATTTTAATATTTATTAAAAATCAAAAACATCTATTTTCAGCACTGTCTAGCTTATAAAATCCATAAAAAATATAAAAACACTTCAGAAAAATCCCCCAAAAAATATATTTTGTTCGTTTTAGTGTGTTTTAATATCAGACCAAAAATCATTAAAAATTACAAAAGCAAACTCCTAAAAATTGCAAAACTCTAAAAACCTTTAGAAAAATATTAAAAATTCTATAAAAACCCTAAAAATTTAATATTGGTGTCTAAATTTTCCTTATTTTATTATCTATTATTGAAAATTAATTTGGAGAATTTTTGTTACTGGTTGCTATTTTATTTCTCCATTTTAGTTTCAGCCTTGCATTTTATTCACTGTTTTCTTTATTTTGCTATTTAAAAATACCAAAAACATTCTAAAAATTACCCAAAAATCACAAAAATAGTAAAAAAGTATAAAAAGACCAAAAAGACTTTATTTGCTTATTTTTGAACATTTTTATCTATTTTTATAAATAGCTCTTTCTCCATTTTATTACATTGTCTTTATTTTCCAATATGGAAAAAGAAAATAAAAAAATATAAAATACAAAAAAAAAAGAAAATATAAAATCAGAAAATTAAAAATCAAAATACAAAATTATAAAATTAAAAATTAAAAAAATATATATATATATAATTAAAACCCACAAAAAAAATTAGCTTAGTAGACACTTATCAGTTTCACACATTTTGGTGCCTTGGTACCCGTTCTACCTGTCTGCTCCCTGTGTTCGACCTCTACAATACTTGCATCTATACACATCTTGTTGTAGAGTTATAATAAATTTTAACTCCGCACATTTACTTTCATTGCTTGATATATTTGTCGTGGGTTAATTGTTAATTGAATCAGGATTTTCGAGCGGTCACCGTATCGACTGCGGTTTCGCCTTGTGAAACCGTACGACCCTCCGTTTTCTCGGTTCCACAGGCAACCATGGATGCAGACATGCAATCTGATTTCATTCTACTATCTTTGCCCAAGTCTTTCAATAACTTTGTGGTTTCATTCCATATGAACAAACTGGAATTGACAAACACTGGACTTCTTGCTGCATTAAAGTCTACAGAAGATGTAATGAAGAAAGATGGTCCCGCTGGTAGTGCAAAGGTTGCACAGGTCAGAGGGAAGCGCAGTTGGAAGCAAGGTTCTCGGAAGGGCCCGACCCAGAAGAGAAATAAGAAGGGACAAGGTGTTGGCTCATCTTCCAATGCATCCACTATAATGGCGTCGAATAAAACCGACGTCTGTCACCACTACAAGAAGCTGGGGCACTGGAGGCGTAATTGCCCGGATTACCTGAAGTCGGTTGACAAAGGTAAAGCCCCAGCAGGTATAATATCTACTTTTATCATTGAAACCAGTTTTCTTGTCGGATGAGAAGGAAGTTGGGTTGTTGATTATGGTGCTTCTGTTCATGTATGCAATTTGTTGCATTTGTTTCAGAAAACTAGAAAACTTGAAGAAGGGGAGATAGTCATCCAGATGGGATCTGTTGCAAGTGTTGCAGCAGTCGTCGTCGGGACTTGTCGGCTATCATTATCTAGTGGTAGAGTCCTAGTACTTAAAGAGTGTCTTTATGTATCTGAAGTCAGGAGGAATTTGATATTTGTATCTAAGCTAGTTAGAAGTGGATATTCATTCCTTTTCTGTAATAAATTAGTCATACATCATTATGATAAATATATTGCAGATGGTATTTTGACTTCTGGTGGACTCTATAAATTATGCATTAATGAGCATGTCATGAATGTTACAACCACTAATAAAAACCCTAAAAGATCCAGGGAGAATAAAAATCATTCAAATATGATTTGGCATCAAAGGCTTGGTCATTTATATGTTGATAGGATCAATAGATTGATAAAGGATGGACCTTTGGATTTTCTACAGATTCAATCTTTACCTACCTGTGAACATTGTATTCGAGGTAAAATGACTAGGATGCCTTTCTGTAACAAGGTTCCAAGATGTGAAGGTATTATCGACCTAATACATACCGATGTATATGGTCCCTTCAGTACCGCGACTCGAAATGGATATCGATATTATTTGACATTTATTGATGACCATTCGCGATACGGGTTTGTCTTCCTATTACGTCACAAATATAAAACCTTTGAAAAGTTCAAAGAATTCAAGGCTTTGGTTGAGAACCAAACCGATAGGAAGATTAAATGAATTCGATCTGATCGAGGTGGCGAGTACCTCTCAGATGAATTCAAGGAATACCTTAAAGAGAATGGAATTGTCTCCAATCTCACTACTCCTGGAACTCCCCAACTTAATGGTGTTGCTGAAAGGCACAACTGGACCATCATGGATATGGTCCGTTCAATGATGAGCAAAGCACATTTACCACTTAGTTTCTGGGGATATGCAGTAGAGACTGCAATATATATCCTGAATAAGATTCCTAGCAAATCTATACCTAAGACTCCTCATGAGCTCTGGTATGGAACCAAACCTAGTGTTAATCACTTGAGGGTTTGGGGTTGCTTGGTTCATGCGAAGAACGTGGACGCAAGTAAGCTAGAATCTCGCACTCGTGAGTGTTACTTCATTGGGTATGTTAAAGATGGTATTGGATATAAGCTCTATGATCCTGAGACCCAAAAGGTTTTTATCTCTAGATATCTGAAATTTCTGGAGGATGATTTCCTTAAAGGTCAAGACAAAAGTGAAGTAGAGGAACTCATGGAATCTCCTGAGGATTCTGAGCCTCCTAGACCAGAAACTGAAGAAGTAAATAAAGATGAAACACCCATACCTCTTCGAAGGAGTTCGAGGATGGTTACACCACCTGAAAGGTATGGATTCCATGTGTCAAGTGAAACTGACAATGATCCTACTTCATTTGATGAAGCACTCACGGATCATGATATTGATAGATGGATGCTAGCAATGAAGTCAGAAATTGAATCTATGCATAAGAATGGTGTATGGACCCTAGAGGATCCACC
Organism: Ottelia alismoides; assembly: GCA_037367405.1. Lineage (NCBI taxonomy): Eukaryota > Viridiplantae > Streptophyta > Magnoliopsida > Alismatales > Hydrocharitaceae > Ottelia > Ottelia alismoides. The sequence continues at coordinate 302,243 of JAZKJV010008172.1, read as the reverse complement.
TAAAGGGGTAAAACCCATTGGGTGTAAATGGATCTTCAAGAGAAAGAGGGGACCTGATGGGAAAGTAGAGACTTTCAAGGCACGGCTCGTAGCCAAGGGCTACACACAGAGAGAAGGCATCGTCTACGATGAGACATTCTCTCATGTGGCTATGCCTAAATCCATCAGGACACTGCTAGCTATAGCTACATATCTTGATTACGACATCTGGCATATGGACGTCAAGACGGCTTTTCTTAATGAATACCTCGAGGAGGATATCTATATGGAGCAGTCCCATGGCTTCAAAACTGAGGATGGCAAAGTATGCAAGCTGAAGAAATCCATCTATGGGCTCAAGCAAGCTTCTCGTAGCTGGAACATCATATTTGACGAAACCATAAAGAGTTATGACTTTATGCAGAATCCTGATGAACCTTGTGTGTATAAGAAGCTTAGTGGGAGCGCCATTGTGTTCATCGTGCTTTATGTAGATGACATCCTTATCATTGGGAATGATACAGAAATGATGACCAGTGTGAAGATTTGACTATCCCATACCTTTGAGATGAAAGATCTTGGAGAAGCCTCTTACATCTTGGGTTTGAAGTTGTTCAGAAACCGAGAGAAGAGGATATTGGGATTGTCACAACATGGATACATTAAGAAGATTCTTGAACGATTCCGTATGAATAGTTCCAAGAAAGGATTCCTACCCTTAAGACATGTTATCCACCTGTCTAAAGGAATGGCTCCTCAAACTGTTGAGGAAAAGAAAGCCTAGCTGGATGCCCTTATGCATCAGCTGTAGGAAGCTTAATGTATTCAATGATGTGTACTAGGCAAGATATATGCCATGCAGTGGGAGTGGTAAGTTGTTACCAATCCTGCTATGGAGAACAACACTGGAATGCAGTAAAGAACACATTCAAATATCTAAGACGAACGCAAGATTACATCTTGGTCTATAGAGATGGTGATCTCCAAGTCTTGGGATATACAGATTCTGACTTCCAATCGGATATTGATGATCGAAAGTCGACATCAGGGTTTGTATTCCTGTTGAATGGTGGTGTTATGAGCTGGAGAAGCATGAAGCAGGACACTACAACATATTCAACAACAGAAGCCGAATACATTGCCGCATCGGATGCTGCAAAGGAGGCGGTGCGGATGTCAAGTTCGTCCTGGAGCTTGGTGTAGTTTCCTCTGATACTCCCATCCCGCTACTCTGTGATAACACGGGAGCCATTACCCAGGCGAAGGAACCCAGATGGCATCAGAAGAGCAAGCACGTGGAAAGGAAATACCACATCATTCGGGAGATTAAAAAGCATGGTGACATCATCATCACCATGGTGGCCTCTGCCGACAACGTTGCAGATCCTCTTACCAAACCTCTGACACAGAAGTTTTTCGACCAGCATGTAATGAGTATGTGTTTAAGGATTGTTCCTGAATGTTCTAAGGGCTAGTGGGAGATTGTTAGCAATGTGCGCCCGAGGAGAACCATTCCTACGATAAATGTTATTGTAATAAATGATTTATCAATAAAAGTTATTGATTATGTTTCACTCCCTTTCTAAAATTGATTTAATGAATGCACTATAAGGTCCCTCTGTACAATAAGGGTTATGTACCATGGCCAAATTGATAATCATACAACTGTTTATTCATTGATGGAATCATAGAGGCTGATGCTTGGATGGATATCTAAGGAGTTAGATAGAGGACTCATCAAGCATCATCAAATGATTGTCAAAGTGATGATCTTCAACCTAAGTAGGAGATGGCAATCTTTTCTCATTAGGCTGATATCTGATCGACCTCTTGATGCAGGTCCTCTGCATGGGAATAGTGATTCGGAGGTATCAGATTAGTTGAGTCAATGGGTTGACTTAACGAGATCGAGATAACCAAAGACCTATGTTGAATACTGTCACAACATAGGCAAACATCTTCTGACTAGAGACAGATGTATTGCTATGTCTGAGTGTGTACATTTGGCAGACTAATAAGTTGATGACCTAACCTATGTCTATACACCGACGAGCTGGTGTGCATGTAAGGAAATATGAGTAATACGATCTCTCAAAGGGATCATACATGTTCACTTATGAACTGGGAGACATGAACTCACTCATGAGGTATTGGGACTGATCAAATTCCATGCATGGTCGTCATGCTTTGGAAGAATGACATGAATTTGAAGGTAAGATATATGCTTTGTGAAAGCATATGATCTGTACCAAATCCCAAGGACCAAGATTGAGAAACTTAGTGATAAACCATGAAGATGACAGTGTAAAATTGATCTATATCTTAAGGATGATCATAAGTCTTCCAGTATGCAGGATGTACAGGTGTTGGGAATACCTAAGGGTGATGTGATCATGAATGATTGTATAACCTTGACGCTTCCATTCTGAGGGAGTGATGAAACAGGTCTGGATTTTAGTGACTCCTCTCGATAGAGAAGTGACCTAATCTTAGTCCATGTATTGGACATTGATCTGAATGAGATTCAGATGCAGTGAGAAGATTAGGTTTACAGCCTTGATTTAATCAAGTATCTATGAGAGGTCCTTGGAATATGGATTTGAGATGTGATCTCAATATCCAAGTCACTATACATGGAACAATACAATCGCCCTGTCCTTATCTACAAGTATCTGAGGAGAAATAGCATTATTCTTGAAAGTGTCCAAGAATAATTCCATAAGATCTAAGCATTAAGAAATTGATAATTAAATGTGATTTAATTATCTTAATGTATGTGGAAATTATCCAATATAATTAAATGTGATTTAATTATTATGGATAAGAATAATGTGGATAGTAATATCCAATTATTCATAATATTATAATGTGATTTATAATGTATTAGAGAGAGCTAATTATAATTTATATTTGTTTATTAATTATTAATGTATATTGGATACACATTGTGTAATAAATTGAAAATGTAAATTATATTTTGTTTTGGGTTGTGAATATGATTCACAATTTTATAATAGCAAGATTGCAATATTCTCAAAATTAGTTATGAATTATTTTTGAAGAATAAATCACAACAGAAGTTGTTGAATCAAATAATGGAGAATTTCATGGAGATATGCAATCTCATGAGATTTGATGAGATTGCCCCACTTGGAAATGTGGTCGTCCACTATATTCCAATGGGATTGAGATCTCCACGAAATTTGCCTCCTTATTTGATTGGTTTAATTTTAGGATTGATGCATATTTGATTGGTCAAATATAATCTAAATTAAATCATAAGTTGTTGGCTTTTACCAACAACAATTTTGATCATTGGATTGATCATAATTCAATATCAACCATTGATTTTATGAGTCCCATGGATTGAGATCCATGGATCCCAAAACCCTATAAATAGAGAGGCATACCATGCTCTCTAGGGCTAAGCTTTTGAAGCACTTCTCTCTCTCTTTCTTCTCTCCACACGTCACCCCTCTCTCCCTCTTCTTGGTGGCCGTCCACCATACCCTGGTGGGAGATAGCCGTCGTCGCCTCTGCCACCGCGTTGTCGCTTCGACGTTCTACGGTTCTTCGTCTTCTTGGAGTGCTACTCTCACGAAGGAGACGATTGATCTCGTACGACGAGATCAGGAGTTCACCGTGCTTGGATCAACTTGTTGGATTGCGAGGATCACGCGACTCATCTCCGCGCTCGCAAGCTTCTTCTCTGAGGATCGGACTTGAGACAGGAGGTCGCTTTTCATAGAGACTCGATCAACCACGCTTCAAGAGGTATTCCTTTATACTTGTTGTGGTTATAGATGAAACGATTCGAGAATCGTTCTTGGATCATGTGGCTTCATCGCATGAAAAATTTTTAAATTCCGTTGCACCGAACAACTAGTACGACTATTCGTTCTTCGTCGTATTCGATATGACGCTCACGCTTCCGTGATGCGCTTGAGGATTTTTTCCATATCCTTCAATGATCACATCACCCTCAAGTATTCTTAATACTTGTACATCCTGCATACAGGAAGGCTCAGAATAAACCTGAAGTATTAGACAACTTTATACTGTCTACTTCAGGGTTTTACCAGTAAGTTTCTCATTTGATCATTGGGAGTTGGTATCGATCATAAACTTTCCAAAAGCATGTATCATACCTAGGTCTTGATCATACACTTTCCAAAAGTATATATCAAACCTACAAATTCAGTCAAACTTTCAAAGCGAGACGACCGTGAGCACGGAATTTGATTCTTCCCAATATCTCATGAGTAAGCTCATGTCTTCCGATTCAGTAATGAACCTGTATGATCCCTTTGAGAGATCGTATTACTCATATGCCCTTGCATGCTGATGAATCTCGTATCCATCATTTTAAAAGCCACTAATTAAAACCCCTGCTTAATCAAACCAATAAAAATACCCTTTAATTCTTTATTTTTATCCTGTATTATATTGTATATAATTTACCATTAAAATATTGTATTTAATTTCCTTTATTTTTCTTGTAATTATTTTATCCTCAAAAACCCCTAAAAATTAGGTAGAATAATTGTCTATAAATCACTGACCTTTGAAAAGCCTCAAAAATACAAAAACATCTCAAAACCACAAACTCGGTGTTTTTATCCCCCTAAAAATACCCCCAAAAATACCTTTTGTACAAATGACCTCTTTTGGCCTTTTGACCAACATGAATGTTGTAGATCTCGTTGAGACGAGCAACTTTCATGTTTGACTTTTTCTTAATTCGGTTTCTAACTAATTCTTTTCTATTTTTCTTTGTTTTTTTATTTGAATTTTTCTGATTGGGCCACGTGGCGCTCTCTGGAGCGCCCACGTGGCCCTTCTCGCCTCTCGCCACCCGGCGCTCTTCCTGACCATCTGATCTCCTCCATTCCGCCTTCATCTGAACCGTTCAGCCTTCGCCCACTTCTAGCCCTTGGATCTGATCTCTGATCAGATCTCCACCATTACCTCGAGCCCCATCCACAGCCACCCGAACCTATCACACGACCGATCGCACTCCACGTCACCCCATACTTTTCCACCATACGATCAAGTCAGCCATCTCATCTTCACCGCACACCTCCGCTTCGCTCTCAGCCCTTGATCTGACTCCCAGATCAAATTCCAATCGTCCACTGGTGCCCAAATTCTAGCCATTAGATCTTCTTTCCATCTAACGCTACTGAGTCCTCCACATCGTCTCTCCATTTCAGCCCTTCAATACGCTTCCTATCCCATGGCCTCCCACATGCCACGTCACCCCTTCACATCTCACCGTTGGATCTCTCCAGACTTTCCATCTTAGCCACTCGTTCGCACCTCACCTCGACCGTTCGATGGATCTGATCCTAGCAAACCATCCGCGCCCATAGCCTAGCCGTTGGATCGCATGATACAACGGCTCTCCTACCGTCTTCCTCCTCACGTAACACCCTCCCCCTGCTGTTACGTGCCGCCAACCCAGCACCCCCTTTCCTTATTGGCTGCCACCTCCGACCATCTCTCTCTCCTAACGACCGCCCCACGTCGCCCTTCCCTCCGCCTTCTTCGCGCAACCATCACTTAACGCCACCATCACTCATACGCCTTTAATCCTCCCCTCCAAAACGTCCCTCCACCATGTAACCCCCGACTACCTTCCTCTATAAAAGCCCCGCCTCTGCCACCGTAGCTGCCGGTCCACCATTTTGGGCTCTAGCCTAGTCTTCCCCCCGCCCCTCCAGTGACAACGGAGAGGACAGGGCGTCGAGGCGAAGACGGCTTTGGTCCGGTGTTGACCCGCGGCTCCTCCACTGCGTATCGAGCGTCTGGCGTCCGCCGAGCTCCATGTCAAGGCCGGACATGCTGGGCGAAGATCCCCGAGCTCCATTGGAGCTCAATCCTAGGTCACAACCTTCATCAACACCTCGCTCCGGTGAGGTTATTTTTTCTTTCTTTTTCTCATAATTTTCCTGTATGCTACATCCATCCTCACCCTCATCCGATCCACCTACTAGCTCCTCCCGACCACTCCGATCCTCGCCGACCCATCTCCTCTTCTCCAGAACCACCTCCGTTCCGACTTCCCTCTTCACCTGCTCCACCGGTGAAGAAACCACTGGCCACCGCTTCTCGTCGCTTCACGACCACCTACTCGCCTCACCTCACTCGCACACATTTGCAAAAGCTTCGGCTATATCTAACGCTTGCATGTACTTCAATTGCCTGAGTCTGCGTCGGAGCTCATTCGAGCTCTTCTCCGCCGGCGAGGCTCTCTCAATCTTCCCATCCGACCCGCCTCGGAGCCTCGCGGCGCTTCCCAGATCTTCGCCAGCCCACCAGCTGTCTTCCCCGACCTTTAGAAGTTGATAGATACGACGGTGGAGCGAATGGCCAGTCGTCGGAGCCCCGCCTTCTCCGGTGACCTGCGGAGGAGGACGACGTACAGTTGTCGTCCGATCAGATGGATCACACGGTCGCGATAAAGACGCGTGGCAACCGCAGCTCCAACCGAAGCTACAGGCACGAGTCCCACCGAGCCTCGACCCGAGCCCCCTAGTTGCTGCCACGTGGCCCGAGCCTGAGGCCTCCTCCCGAGCCTAGGCCCTCACGTGCACCGCACGCGAGGGCTTGGGTAATTTACACGAAGGACCCTGAAAGAATCGCTATTTGAATTTTGGTCCCCAGGCACGTGCCTCACGTACATGCCTGGGTATTTTACAGGGAGCCCCTACAAGGTTTCAGATATTACAAAAATGCCCCTACACGCAATGGTGAAATTGCATAAGGGCCCAGGCAGTTTTTGGTAATTGCATTTAGGTCCTTCTAGGGACCTAAATGCAATATTTATCCCTTTATTTTCTTACATTTTTATTACAATTATGCCCTTGCACTGTTTTTAGCATAACTTGAGCATCGTAGGTCCAAATTGCATGATTTTAGTGTCGATTTGATCCTTGTTTTGTCCTCTACATCTTAGCATGTTTAATTGTCTCATTTGACACTGTTTTAATTGAAGTAACTTTTTATGTGAAAAATGGGACCCTGCTCTCCTTGTCTTGCTTTGATCTGATGACCGCTTTTATTGTTGTGATTAAATTGACACTGATTTCATTTCATTTTTGTTGCTCACATATCTAGGGTATAATTGTAGGCTTTAATCTGTATATAAATTCCCTTGCATATTTGCTCATGCATCACTTTAACTTGCATAAAAATAAATAAAAAATTGCATGCATCATGGCTTTGTTTTGTAAATTGCATAGTTTTTCATATGGACCTGAAACTGAAATTAACTCACATTGTGCTTCATGAATCGAAATTCGATAAACAAATTAAGTAACCGTGTCCCTGTGTTTGACCTTGGTAGACTTACCAAGTAAAAATACTCCACAACATTCAAAGATTGTGGTTTTTGATCGACCGAAATTCGCCTCCTATACTACATTTATCGATTATTAAAGAGGTTAATTTCGCGTTCATCAAATGGCGCCGTTACCGGGGAACGGTGAATTATTAGGGTTTTGAATCATTTTTTGTAATTAATTTTTGTAAAATTATTTTTTGTGTCATTTTTTCTGCATTTTATTCTGCATTTCTCTCTTACTCCATATACTAGCCGCAATTTCTCTCTTTGCAGACTTCTGGGAGCGGAATTTTGGATATTCATCAAGGATCTGCAAGGAAGATTGAATTTTGATTTTTGTAAGAGAGATATTAGTATAGGTTTAAATTTCTGCATTATTCACAGGGTCCCTCTCTCCTTGTACCCTGTTAATTTGTAATATTCAGGACTGGACTCTCTGTGGCTTGACGTAGAATTTAGGAGCACATACGCTAGATTAGAATTATTTGATTGTGCTCGTAATTTTTAGGCCACACTTTTCACTAATTAAACGCACTATAGATCGTTCAACATTAGCCAAAAATTCCAATCAATTCTTCTCGCTAATAGAACTATCTGTTTAGGGTGGTTTCCATATGTGCGTACCATTTAGTGTAAATTTTAAATTCCTTGTCTTGCATCCCGCATGAAGAACGCGAGGATTCACTGTAAGTCCTTCTCTTAAGCATGCATCATTGATTTACGTTTGCATCGGCTTTTCCGATCCCCCTTTCTCAAAGTTTTACAACTTAGGATTTAAAGGAATAGGGACTGTTCGGTAGGCGTGAATTTTTATGCTCACATAAACTACAGTGATAACCTTAACTTAAAACTGGGACTGCTAATCAAGGTGACTGTAAATAAACTGATCTAAAATTAACCTATGTTTGGTGGAGAGAAACCCACTCATTGTTTGTAAGGACCAGAACGTATACTTAGGAAAGAACCCAAAACCGAAGTGGTTCATTCAGACTACTGATTTTAAAAACAATTAGCTGCTTTTCAGTGAGGGTCTCGGGTAGCCGTTTACGGTCCGACTTCCCTTAGCAGAGTAGGTGGTTTAGAGGACACCGTGGAAGGCTCCGTCCTCAAGTAACACGAGTAGCCGTTTAAACGGTCCGTACTTACACCTATACTGGCTGAAAGTAGGTGCAACTAGTTGTATGAACTCGGGACAGTCTTTGTGAATTATTTCAGCACCTAACAGCTCTGCTTAATTTTTAAGATTGTTTTGTCATTAAATTAAAATTGAAAAGATAAGCGGCCGAACCCTAACATGCATTCACCAGTGTTGAGTGGGTGAATCGACGTGTTTGTTTTGTGTTTGATTTGTGTGCGTCAAAGACTTTGCAATTGTAAGCAAATCGTGGTTCATTAATCATTCCATCCTTCTTGACAAGATGTCAGCACAGTGGTCTTCGTTTCCGATCTCCACGACGTTGTCCCGATATTCTTCTTCTCATACTCCTCAAGACAAGATGAGCTTCAAATCAAATTCTCTTCAGCCATCATTCTCTTCCTGCTCTTACATCCCCCCATATGACCACACTTTTTCTTGGAATATTCCTCTCCCACATTCTGACAATCTTACGGACACAAGAGAGACCAGAATCGAGGATGAACAATAGAGTGACCGATATTGACAACAGAGCACGATTTCCGGTTACTATGATCTCACAGCGTCTTGAACCATCCTCTACTCAGGATGACTATCCTCTTGAGTACAATCAATTTTCCTTCGACAATCCACGAGAAAACCAAAGTCAAGGAAATACAACTCATGACCAGACCACAATGTTTATGAACAATCAATACTCTACTCGAGGTTACATGCCAAAATCATGACACATGGAGAATGATTATTCAATCACTAGTCATGAGATGTTTGAGGATGAGATTGCTCGGATTAATCAAAGTGCAGACACTTTAACTGAGAGAATATATGATCTCATCCAATCCATGCAGAATTCAGAAGAAGTGAGGCCACCACCATGCGAACCACTAGATTATTATGTGACTCACAATCAGACACGACCACTAACCTCTGACCCCCCCATTGATTATATTATAGAAAATACCAAAAAATTGAAAAATTTGAAAATTCAAAAAAAATGGACAATCATGAAATGGAAGCATTTTGTAAGAGTCTAATCTTAGAGCTTCCATTGATCAAAGCCATAGAATATGTGCCCGATCTTAAGAGATTTGTGAAGAGTCGACTGAACCCCAAAAAGACAGGCAAGAAATGATCCAGGACTGAATATCATGTCGTATCTATGGCTAGTTCTTTGGTGATGAATCATAAAATCAAAAGCCGCAAAGTCAAGCAGTTGACTCGGATCACCTGTGAAATTGAGGATTCAACATTCACTCATGTTCGGTTAGACGACGACTCCAAAGTAAACATCCTCCCCAAGTCTGTCTTTGACCAACTCAAAATCGGACAACTCAAAAAGACTAGGGTGATCGTTCAATTACCCGATCAATCTACCAAAAGACCGCGGGAGATCGTTTTTGTCATCGTAAATTTCCGAGGTAAAGAACATAAAGTGGACTTTATTGTCCTTGACATTGAGCACCCCGGAAGAATGTCTGAGTCTCCTATCATTTTAGAAAAGCCGTTCTTAGCCTCCGCTAAGGGGATCGTTGATTGCGAGACTCAGGAAATCAAGTTCCCGAACTCGGACCACAATGAAAACAACCCTAATGACACATTCTGCTCTGAGGAAAACCAACTTGAAACCAACAGTTATGATCAGGAGATAAATATTTCACATTATCAGACATCTCCACATGACACACTGATACAAACCCTAGGAGAGTCACCTAAGGGACTGACTGTTGGACAAACTTCGGATTCTCACCACCCTATCACTGCTCCTAGGAAAAATCATGATTTTGGAGCTTATGAGGAATTGGACCATATTATTGAAGATCAACACGATTATTTGAGTGGTCCAATCTTTGAGTCGGCAGTTATTCATGAGATACTTGAACCATTGAAGGAACCGACTCCGGAAATGTCCGATGTCACCAAAATTCACGACCATCCGGAAGTGACATCAAAAACCCCAACCATAAAACACAAAATCACAAGAAATAATCTCCCTTGACCGAAGCAGCGCATGACCCTTCAAGAATTGGCCGACTTTTACGGGGATTCATCTGATGAGGAACTCACAAATGCCACATCGGTTACTCAAGACAGGGAGATGAACATTGTCCAACTTCCTCCCAATACTTCCCAAGGAAACAAACCGACCACGAAAGTCACCTTTGACTTTAGACATCAGGTGATTTCAGAAGAGTCCTCGTCCGGTCCTGATGTGGTTCATCAGATAAGTGCAATAAGTACAGCTCTGATCCATGGGCACTTACCTCTGATTGACAAAAAAGATCCTCTATAGACGACTACTATTCTCCTGAGGACGACTCCGATGATGGCTGGTCTTTTCATCGGCCCCCTCTTCATCGCCCTCCACATCTCCATACTATCTCCCCCCACACTCCCGTAAGAAGGTCCGTCGCAAACCTCCTTGATCTTGTACATCCGCAAATCTACTCGGTTCCCCATATGTATTTATCCGATTACACTGAGGCTAACCTAAGCCTAAGTATAGGGGGTCCGATGATGAATACTCATTCATCACTCTTTATTCTTATATTTTAGCTACAAAAACCTTTGCAAATGCATGTAGATATGTGTAAATACAAATAATTACCAAAATCATGCATTGTGTAAAAACCTATAATTAGCATGTTTTTGTGCAAAAATAAAAGAATAAAGATTAAAAAGAAAAAGAGGGAAATATTTAGAATAAATATTGAGCAACCTAACCCAAGGGAGGGCTCAGCATGGGCCTGACCGCATAAAAGCCAAAGTAGAGGGAGATAGGGGCTCATGTGTAAATATTTATGTAAATAAATAAAGATATTTTCCTCACCAAAAATATGCTTGTAAATATTTGTACATATTTATAAATATTAAAACAAAAGATAAAAATATAAAAAGTAAAAAGGAAACAAAAACATCACCTTCACCATGTATATAAACCACTCTTATATATTTATTTAGTCTTGTCAATAAATAAAATTAACTTTTCTAAATTTTGTAAATAATCTATACTCTATAATGTAAATAAATAAAATAAGAACAATCAAATCAAAAACAAAATAAAAATAGCAAGATTAAAAATACAAAAATACATTGTACATATACCATGTATATAAATGTACATACATATTTATTTTACCTATGTATATAAATAATAAAAATTAAATAAAAATATCTTGTTATTCCTTATTTTATGATGTAAATAAATAAAATATAAAAGGGTAATAAAATTATACAAAAATAATAATTTAAAAATCAAAAATCAAAAACCCTAATAGTGTACATATACCTATATAGTACATACTATGTATATACCTTAGTTTTATTTCTAAAAATTAATTAAAAATCACTAAAAAATAGAAAAAAAATAAAAGAAAAATATTTTGTGTTTTGAGTTTTTGCTAAATCGGCCCCTAGCTACCCTTAATTTTCACTCCAAGATCCAGCCACGTGGCCGATTTCTATTGGGTCCTGGGGATGTTGACCGCCCGGTCAACTACCCCCCCCCCCAGGACCACTTTGCACGGTTCTTAGCGGGTAAGCCCGCTTCTCGGATTTTTAGCGATTAAACCTGGATCCCATTCACCCAAACCCCGGGTCTGACTTCTTCGCGATTCACCCGACACCCTCGCCGGAGCTGCACCCTCGGGATCCGCGCGCTTCCACGCCCTACCCAACCTCATCTTTCTGGACCCTCGCCCATATTTAGCTCGAGCTCCGCCACCTCATTTCTCCATCTTTGGCCATTTGTTTCCTCTTCCTGTGAGCTCCAGAGAGATCGCGAGAGTGACAGCTTGCGCCTCGACCTGTCGAAGCGAGGAGAGGAGGCGAGTCCATCGATCCGGCGAGCTACGCTGTCGTCGCTCCGCCATCAGCTGGAACTTGAGCCTCGGAGGGAGACGCTCCTCGAGGCGATGACCAGGAGCTTCCCCAGCTCCTCCCCAGTCTCTTCGACCACCCAGGTATCCCCTTAGGCTTTCCTTTTTCGCTGATTTCCATTTACCCCCAAATCGCACAGCCGTCGTCCCTAGCTGATTCCGACCAACCCCTCACTCCGTTCGATCATCGGAATCGACCATCGCCTTCGCTATCCCCCCGCGCACCTTCTTCACCCCTCCATCCAACCCAGCTCGCACAGGAGCTGGGTGCCGAGCTCCTCCGTCTACCCCCTTCGCCGGAGCTCGCCATTTCGACCCATTAGCCACCGTCACCTCGCCTAACCGGGTCGAGGCAATTTGCCCTCGACCTGCGAGTCTTCTGGTTCGCTTTGCAGGTGCTACCAAGCCCATCTGAGTGCTTTGGTCATTCAGGCCAAGAGACCCAGCTCCGCCGACCTCGCTCGAGCTCCTCGGAGCTCGGCTGGATCATCGGAGACTCTCACTTGACGCGGAGGCTCACGCCGAACCTTCCCAGATCCCCAGCGCCCCGCGAGGAGGTCAGCTGCGCTCGCACGAGGCCGGCGAAGCTCGCCGGTGACCTGTTCTTCCAGCACCCTCCGGCACCGTTCGATCGTCCACCCCGCTCCAGACTTCATCCGGGCCGTCCATCCCTGGAGCCACCAGCACCGCTCGATCTGAGGAGGGGCGATCTGGAGCGCCCATCGATTCACGCCGTCAGATGCTCCACGTGGCGCGCATCCAGCAATCCGCATAATAAAGGGTAATTTACCCTTAGGCCCTCTTTAGTATTTTCTTTAGCTTTTAGTCTTGTAATTAAGTAGCGTAGTTGTCTAAGTTTTGGGATATTTGCATAGACACCCTGGTGCTTGATTTTATTTGTCGTTATACCCCTGTACATGGTCTGGCACGTGCTTCGTCACGTGGTTTCTTTGGGATAATTGCATTGTATGCCCCTGTTATTCTGGATGTTAACAGTTGAATGAAATCTTTTACTTATTTGCATTTATACCCCTGTGCGTGATTTATTTCAACATGTGCGTGATATTTCGGGTATTTTGCAGATAAGCCCTTGGACTTTTGGTACATGTTACCAATAAGTCCTCGGGACTTATTTTTATCACATTTGGGTCCCTGAGTGCCCCAGGCACGTGTTTAGCTGGGAAAATTGCACCAGACCCCCCAGACTCTTGGGTATTTGCACTTTGGTCCCTGTGCACAGTGCTCCTTTTTTATTTTTAAATAAAATAGCAAAACACCTCCAAATCCAACGAAAATTGGACACATGGCTCCTGCCATGGTGTAAAATTTTCGTAGATTTTTGAGGACATTTTTGTTTTCATTTGTTATTTTTAAAAATTCAAAAACCTTTAATTTTGTTACTGTCTAACTTGAAAAATCACAAAAAAATATTAAAACTCACTTAAAAATTCCACAAAAATTACCTACTGTCTATTTTGCTTAGTTTGATTTTCTAGCCAATTTTGGCTATTTTTCATTACAAAAACCACTAAAAATTGAAAAACACTTAAAAACTTATAAAAATTCTAATAATTAAACCAAAAATCCAAAAATAATAAAATTGGTGCCTAAATTTTCCTTATTTTGTGTTCTTTACAGGAAAATTACCTCCCAGCCATTTTGGGGCCCTTAGATATTTTATCTAGGCCTTTTTAGCTCGGCTGGACAGTACCATTTATTTCAGTCACTGTTTGATTTTTAGAAAATTAAATAAATATCAGAAAATTCTCAAAAATTCATCAAAAACACTAAAAATTAGAAAACACATAAAAATATTTTTGTTTGAATTTTTGGTTGATTTTTAGTGCTTTAAATAATTTGTTGAAGTGTGTGCTTTCTTTGTTTTTCTTATTTTCTTTATACTTTAAAAATACAAAAAAATATAAAATAAATTAAAAACCACTAAAAATAGTTTCTCCTTTTATTTTATTTCTTTTTACTACTTCGTAGGCCGAGAGGCCAATCCGTGCTCCTTGAGTTCGACCCTGGTCGCTATACCAGGTTAATCCAATAGCAGGACCGCTATTTTGTGTTTTATCCGTTTTATCTCTATTAGTGGTTCATTTTTCTTGATTGACACATCTGAGTGACCAAGGTCGCAACGACCATTTAGATACCTTTGCCTTAGTCGCTCGGATTTTTGTGTCATCAGAATGGCGCCGTTGCCGGGGAGCACGGCTTAGTAGTTTTACTTTGATTTTCGTTTTTATTTTCGCGGCTTTTCGCGGCTCTTTCAGAGCTCACGGCTTTTTCGCGGCTTTTGTTTATATTTTATTTTTGTTTTATATTGTTTTATTTTCTTTTTCTTTTATTTTTATTTTTATTTTTGTTTTATTTTGAGTGTTTATTTTATTTTGTATTTTTGCATATATACCCTCATTCTCAGTTTCATTTATTTTCTTTATTATTATTTGATTATTTTGGTCTGACCACTTGTCTCTGTCTCTTGCGAGGGCCCGAGGACCGCGGAGGCGACTTTCGAGGAGCCGGTGCAACCGAGGAACTTGGAGGCGACTTCCTTCTCTACGAAGCCACAGGAGAGAGCGAGAGAGTTGAGTGGGTGAGGTTAGCTTAGGTTTTATTTGATTATTATTGTTGTAATAATACAGGGACACTCAGACTGGACTTGGACATTGCTTGAACACTCAGCGGGTCTGTTTTGCCGAGCACCGGTGTGCTCGGGAGACCCTTAGGATTTTCGCGGCCTTTTACGCAGTTTTGTTTTCTTTTTATTTTTTCTGCCTTTTCCGGTGTTTATGCGATTTTCATCGAGCCCCTAGCTTTAGGAATTTCTCTTGCTTGAGCCGTAATTAGTAGGGTCCCCACACCTAACTATTTGCTTGTTCCTATAGTGCGCTAATTGGACTCACTAATAATCAATTAATAAAAATAATCGACTCATCTCCTTCGTAGCCTGCGTGCCGCAGCTCACCCTGTAAAGCGCTTTCTCCTACCCCCGATTTGTCGGACAGAGGAGGGGTGGGCCAAGACCGGACCCTTTGGCTTGGAGGTCGGTGACCGATTAGACGGTTCTGCGCGTAGAAATTGCTCATCTAGGACTCGGTTTCTCCCGCTGCATCATTTAGGTAGTTTACTTTCTGTCTTTACATTTATGCGCGGATCATATTGCATGTAGAGTGCTGGAGACAGGTACGCACTTCTGACTTTGCATGCATCATTGATTTCATCGCGCATCAGCTTTTTCGATTTCTCCCCCTGTTTTGGATTAAATAACCAGGAGAACCGAAAAATTCGTTAGGCGTTTCTTTTTATTGAAAAATATCTAAAAACAAAAACAATAAAATCGGGACTGCTAATCATACTTGACCTAAAAGACACTTCATTGAAAATCTGTCTTGGGGAGAGTAACCCCCTCCTTGTCTGGTTTGGATGAGCGAGAGAGTGATCCGCACATTAGGATAGAGCCTCCGATCTTTTCTTGACTGATTACCGGCTTTCAGTACGGGACAGTCGGTTGAGAAAGATCTGGATACCTATTGACCTCACGTAATCGCTCTGATAGACTGGATGATCACCTAAAATAAAATTGACAAGATAATTGACCGATCCCTTCGGTCTTCAGCTCTGTGTGCGTAGGTGAATTGGGGGTTTGCTTGTTCATCTTGTTTGATTGCCAGATCCCTTCGATCCTTTTCATCTTCTCTTCTTCTGCTTTCCCACCCTCACCTCCCTTCATTTCTTTTTCTTCTTCTTCCTTATCCCTAGATGATGGATTCCCCTCACTACGAGCCGACTCTTACGGCTTCTTCTCCGTCTTCTGACCATCACTCCAGTCCACCTTCTAGGGAGGTCGGATCTCCGACCAACCTCCTGCTCCCTCCCTCCCTATCATCTCACCACTCTGGGCATGCTGTGCGAGACGTCCGAGGATATCAGATAGATCAGATGTGAGACCCGGACGATGCTGTTGCTGAGTTGAGAGCGTACTCCGTTGGGGACCAGAGAGAGCAGTGGAGATCAGCAGACATATCCTATTCCAGAAGGATGGAAGAGCAGATAGCACATGGAGCTCAGTCAGCTTCTACACACCAGCCTGAGGATTTGGAGCATGCAGCACCACCGACGGAGGAGATGAATGCCATAGCAGAGGTTCGGACCCAGAGTCTACTTGAGTTCCCGTTGGTTTTCCAGCTAGAATTCGAGTCAGTCCCAGAGTTCTCAGTTGATGAGTCTTGGATATCAGATCTTCTGATACTCCAGGAGCCGGAGGAGCCCCAGCTTTTGCAGCCATTGACTCAGCTACTTCAGTTTCCAGTCCCAGAGGAGTCAGTTTCCTTCCTGCAGAGACACTTCTTCGATGCAGACAGTCACCAGGACTCAGCCCAGCAGCCACAGCTTAAGGAGGGACAGCACTTTGAGAGAGTTGATACAGAGAGTACCGTCTTCGAGCCTTTTGTCCTCCACTTTGTTGAGATAGATACATTTCCTGAGGACCAGCTGACAGACAGCATAGCCGCAGAGCGAGGATCAGCCGCAGACACTTTGCCAGCTTCCGCGGTGTTAACTAGTACCTTCTCCTGCTTCCAGATTGACGAGACCTACACTTTTGATGATGATGCAGCCTGGTGCACTGAGTGGATACATGATAGCAGCGCAGATGCCAATCTAGATCATGATCCTCTTCTTATCACTTCTGATCTTGCATCTCTCCCCGAGGGTTATCTGCGGGAGGATGCCGCACTCGATGAGTACTCGGTTTCACCTACTGAGCGTGTTTCCGATCTATCGGAACACGAAACCGAGTCTTTAGATCATTCTGATTCTGAGTCTTCTCACCTCGACGACCCTCGCGAGGATGAGCCCATCCTGGAGATATTCGATGACCTGCCTGATCTTCTTCCATTCTATTCATCGGATATCAGTCTGCTTAGAGAGTCTCCTGATCTTGATTGTCCATACCTATTTGAGACACTGATTGACGTGGAGGATTCTACTACTGATCCATCCTTCTCCACGTTTGATTTCTTCGGCTCTATACTCTCACTCCAGTCTAAACCAGAGCCGATGATTTCTTTTGTGGTACCGGATCCCGATCATTTCTTCTCATATTATTGGCCGGTAGCAGACACCCGCCTTATCGCATACCTGGGTGTCTTTGTTTACAATGTTGAGTTCTTCGCTGTTCTCACACCGAGACTGCGGCGACAGTACGGCATTCGCCTTACCGATGCCGTCCTGAACCTTGATACTGCATTGTCCTAGCCTTTGCGCCCAGCTAGGGGCGTAAAACCTAGCGCTTGTTGAGAGGCACCTCAACATTGTACTCTTTTGTATATACGTGTTTCGTCTTATTGTGATCTTTCTTTCTTCCGTTCTTGTTTTCACCCCAGGTCTCGCTTAGGATTATCTTAGCTATACTTAGGATATTACTCATCCTAAGTATAGGGGGTGGAGACACCGGGTTGTTCTTTGTTCTGTTCCATCACTTCTGTCGTTGCCTATACTTAAGATTCTTCACCCTAAGTATAGGGGGAGTGATGACCCTCCATCTTGTATATATTCGTGATTTTCTTCGTGTCTTGCTACCCCTGTTTTGCTGCCTATACTTAGGGATATTTCACCCTAAGTATAGGGGGGGTAGATCCTGTACATTCTCCACTCGGTTTTCCCTTAGAGTACAAGCCTGCTATACTTAGGATTATTTAATCCTAAGTATAGGGGGAAGACCCGAGACCCTCTTGACTTTTCATTTCATTCTTCCTTGTATATAGCCTTTCTTTCACTTTCCTATACCTAGCACGAGTTATGTCTTCTTCATCGCTCTTGACTCTGAGGACATCGTTCGAGCTAAGTATAGGTGGGTGTGTATATATTTCATATATACTTTAGCCATAACTCGTACTTTGTGTGAGTGTGTTAATAAATAAAATGGCTAAAAATCACAAAAATTAAAAATTTTTCATGTACATAAACTTTTTTTATTTGCACATAAATAGCTAGTGTACAAATTATTTTTGTAAAAATGATTTCAAAAATCTTTTGTGTAAAGCTTGTGTAAATATTTTCTTATCAAAATTATGTATATAGTACAAAATTTTTCCAAAATGTTTTGAAAATCAAAAGTTTGCAAAAATCTTGTGTAAATGTGTGTAAATATCTTTTTGCAAAACTTGCACTTCATGCATCATCCATTCATGATTTCAAAACATTTTTCAAAAATTTTGCATGTTTGTAAAATATGTGTAAATAAGCATCTTTTGTACATATGTATATAGTTTTTCTGGATGATAGTTGACATTTAAACTAGCCTGGAATCAAATTGAGAAATGGAGCTTGATTAAAATCTTAATCCACCTAACTTCTAAGAGGAACCTTATAGGGCTTAGGTTTAAGGCTTTTTCAGGATTATGGTGACTTAATTCTTTGAGTCCACTAGGCTATGATCACATGTCATCTCAATGAGCCTAAGTAGAGCACTTAACAACAACACATGACTCATATAGACAACGACTTTACTTGGACACCAGCACTATGCACCGAGCTCTCTACGGATGAGGTGGTGAGGAGGCAGTTTTCCTTGACTTGGGGTAGCATATGAGGGTAGTAGTTCTAGGCGGAACCTCTCTTCTTCTTTTAGTGAAGGAAGTGTGTCTCAACTTGGTCTGGTTGCCATGAGGTCTAACGACGGGAGTTGTGGGTTGCAATAAAGCTTCAAAAGAGGGATAGTCTACTGGCTCAAGAGGAAAAACTCCTTGTATATATGCTGCACATGTATATGTTGTACAGATGCACTTGAAAAAAAAAGTGCAAAAAGAAAATAACTCCAAAAAAGTGGTGGGTTTGATAGAAAATGATAATCCCACCAGAGTATGTATATAGAGTGCAATAAGCAAAGCTTGAGTTTCATGATCCACCTATTGTAGCTTGCAGCAGGGAGACTTGGCTACACTGGTCAAGCTCCCAAGGGTACTTGGCTACACTGGCCTTGACCCATTCTCTTCTTCCTCCTCTTCTTGAGCCGGTTGAACTTAAACTTAGAAGGGAATACCCCGCTCCTCGAGGAAAGAGTGGCCAGATTGAGGTCATAGAGTTACCTTGTTGGGGAGGGTTGTCAAGTTGCCATTTCTGAGGTGGAGAGCTTAGACCTCACTTTCACAGGACAAGAAAAGATTCATGGTCTTCAGGGTTTGTGATTGATGACTTGTTCTGACCTGGAGCATTGAGGAGTCTTAATTATAGATTAGTGGAACTTAGAGGCTGTTGAGTTTTAGACTTAAGTCCAAATATGGTTCCGACACACTAATAATCCAAAGATCTGATCGAGCTCCATACCCCAATTTAATGAAGGCAAGTTTAATAATCAACCTTGATCCATGTACATCCTCTTTTTCTTTTTCTTTCTTTCTTTTTCACTTCTTTTTCAAATAAGTTTTTGCTAAGGGACTAGCAAAGTTAAGTATAGGGGGGTGATGAATACTCATTCATCACTCTTTATTCTTATATTTTAGCTAAAAAAACCTTTGCAAATGCATGTAGATATGTGTAAATACAAATAATTACCAAAACCATGCATTGTGTAAAAACCTATAATTAGCATGTTTTTGTGCAAAAATAAAAGAATAAAGATTAAAAAGAAAAAGAGGGAAATATTTAGAATAAATATTGAGCAACCTAACCCAAGGGAGGGCTCAGCATGGGCCTGACCGCATAAAAGCCAAAGTAGAGGGAGATAGGGGCTCATGTGTAAATATTTATGTAAATAAATAAAGATATTTTCCTCACCAAAAATATGCTTGTAAATATTTGTACATATTTATAAATATTAAAACAAAAGATAAAAATATAAAAATTAAAAAGGAAACAAAAACATCACCTTCACCATGTATATAAACCACTCTTATATATTTATTTAGTCTTGTCAATAAATAAAATTAACTTTTCTAATTTTTGTAAATAATCTATACTCTATAATGTAAATAAATAAAATAAGAACAATCAAATCAAAAACAAAATAAAAATAGCAAGATTAAAAATACAAAAATACATTGTACATATACCATGTATATAAATGTACATACATATTTATTTTACCTATGTATATAAATAATAAAAATTAAATAAAAATATCTTTTTATTCCTTATTTTATGATGTAAATAAAAAAAATATAAAAGGGGAATAAAATTATACAAAAATAATAATTTAAAAATCAAAAATCAAAAACCCTAATAGTGTACATATACCTATATAGTACATACTATGTATATACCTTAGTTTTATTTCTAAAAATTAATTAAAAATAACTAAAAAATAGAAAAAAAAATAAAAGAAAAATATTTTGTGTTTTGAGTTTTTGCTAAATCGGCCCCTTGCTACCCTTAATTTTCACTCCAAGATCCAGCCACGTGGCCGATTTCTATTGGGTCCTGGGGATGTTGACCGCCCGGTCAACTACCCCCCCCCCCCAGGACCACTTTGCACGGTTCTTAGCGGGTAAGCCCGCTTCTCGGATTTTTAGCGATTAAACCCGGATCCCATTCACCCAAACCTCGGGTCCGACTTCTTCGCGATTCACCCGACACCCTCGCCGGAGCTGCACCCTCGGGATCCGCGCGCTTCCACGCCCTACCCGACCTCATCTTCCCGGACCCTCGCCCATATTTAGCTCGAGCTCCGCCACCTCATTTCTCCATCTTTGGCCATTTGTTTCCTCTTCCTGTGAGCTCCAGAGAGACCGCGAGAGTGACAGCTTGCGCCTCGACCTGTCGAAGCGAGGAGAGGAGGCGAGTCCATCGATCCGGCGAGCTACGCCGCCGTCGCTCCGCCATCAGCTGGAGCTTGAGCCTCGGAGGGAGACACTCCTCGAGGCGACGACCAGGAGCTTCCCCACTCCTCCCTAGTCTCTTCGACCACCCAGGTATCCCCTTAGGCTTTCCTTTTTCGCTGATTTCCATTTACCCCCAAATCGCACAGCCACCGTCCCTAGCTGATTCCGACCAACCCCTCACTCCGTTCGATCATCGGAATCGACCATCGCCTTCGCTATCCCCCCGCGCACCTTCTTCACCCCTCCATCCAACCCAGCTCGCACAGGAGCTGGGTGCCGAGCTCCCCCGTCTACCCCCTTCGCCGGAGCTCGCCATTTCGACCCATCAGCCACCGTCACCTTGCCTAACCAGGTCGAGGCAATTTGCCCTCGACCCGCGAGTCTTCTGGTTCGCTTTGCAGGTGCTACCAAGCCCACCTGAGGGCTTTGGTCATTCAGGCCAGGAGACCCAGCTCCGCCGACCTCGCCCGAGCTCCTCGGAGCTCGGCTGGATCATCGGAGACTCTCACTTGACGCGGAGGCTCACGCCGAACCTTCCCAGATCCCCAGCGCCCCGCGAGGAGGTCAGCTGCGCTCGTACGAGGCCGGCGAAGCTCGCCGGTGACCTGTTCTTCCAGCACCCTCCGTCACCGTTCGATCGTCCACCCCGCTCCAGACTTCATCCGGGCCGTCCATCCCTGGAGCCACCAGCACCGCTCGATCTGAGGAGGGGCGATCTGGAGCGCCCATCGTTTCACGCCGTCAGATGCTCCACGTAGCGCGCATCCAACAATCCGCATAATAAAGGGTAATTTACCCTTAGGCCCTCTTTAGTATTTTATTTAGCTTTTAGTCTTGTAATTAAGTAGCGTAGTTGTCTAAGTTTTGGGATATTTGCATAGACACCCAAGTGCTTGATTTTATTTGCCGTTATACCACTGTACATGGTCTGGCACGTGCTTCGTCACGTGGTTTCTTTGGGATAATTGCATTGTATGCCCTTGTTATTCTGGATGTTAACAGTTGAATGAAATCTTTTACTTATTTGCATTTATACCCCTGTGCGTGATTTATTTCAACATGTGCGTGATATTTCGGGTATTTTGCAGATAAGCAATTGGACTTTTGGTACCTGTTACCAATAAGTCCTCGGGACTTATTTTTATCACATTTGGGTCCCTGAGTGCCCCAGGCATGCGCGTGGCGCTTGTTTAGCTGGGAAAATTGCACCAGACCCCCAGACTCTTGGGTATTTGCACTTTGGTCCCTGTGCACAATGCCCCTTCTTTATTTTTAAATAAAATAGCAAAACACCTCCAAATCCAACGAAAATTGGATACATGGCTCCTGCCATGGTGTAAAATTTTTGTAGATTTTTTAGGACATTTTTATTTTCATTTGTTATTTTTAAAAATTCAAAAACCTTTAATTTTTTTACTGTCTAACTTGAAAAATCACAAAAAAATACTAAAACTCACTTAAAAATTCCACAAAAATTAGCTACTATCTATTTTGCTTAGTTTGATTTTCTAGCCAATTTTGGCTAATTTTCATTACTGAAAACCACTAAAAATTGAAAAACACTTAAAAACTTATAAAAATTCTAATAATTAAACCAAAAATCCAAAAATAATAAAATTGGTGCCTAAATTTTCCTTATTTTGTGTTCTTTACAGGTAAATTCCTCCTAGCCATTTTGGGGCCCTTAGATATTTTATCTAGGCCTTTTTGGCTCGGCTGGACAGTACCATTTATTTCTGTCACTGTTTGATTTTTAGAAAATTAAATAAATATCAGAAAATTCTCAAAAATTCACCAAAAACACTAAAAATTATAAAACATATAAAAATATTTTTGTTTGAATTTTTGGTTGATTTTTAGTGCTTTAAATAATTTGTTGAAGTGTGTGCTTTCTTTGTTTTTCTTATTTTCTTTATACTTTAAAAATCCAAAAAAATATAAAATAAATTAAAAACCACTAAAAATAGTTTCTCCTTTTATTTTATTTCTTTTTACTACTTCTTAGGCCGAGAGGCCAATCCGTGCTCCTTGAGTTCGGCCCTGGTCGCTATACTAGGTTAATCCAATAGCAGGACCGCTATTTTGTGTTTTATCCGTTTTATCTCTATTAATGGTTCATTTTTCTTGATTGACACATCTGAGTGACCGAGGTCGCAACGACCAATTAGATACCTTTGCCTTAGTCGCTCGGATTTTCGTGTCATCATCCGGTACCATTGTTTATACATCGCTTCTCTTCTTTTGTTTTTGTCCCATCTATACTTTGTACGAGCTATGTCTACATTTAACTTTGTGCCATGAGGACATAGCACCAGCTATGTATAGGGGGGTGTGTTTGTATACATTTTATCTACTTTATCCATAGCTCGTACTTTAATCATTTTTATCTAACATCGGGGATGGGTACAAGTAGTGTGTATAATACTTGTCTAAAAAAACAAAAAAATAAAACCAAAAAAAAAACTTTTTGCATTAAAAAAATCATCACTCATGATCTTGCATTTCATCAAGCATTTCATGCATTCCTTGGTTTATATCTTCCTGACACATTCACCATCACTCAAGGCTTGAGGATTTTTGAGGACACTTGATTTCTGAGATCTAGAGATTCTGAGTTAGCCTGCCTTAGTCATTAGGGTTTTTAGAACTTAATAATCCACACTTCCCTAGTTTGAAAGATTTGAGCGCTATATTGCACTCTTCATCTCTACCTTTAAAAACAATTTGATAAGCACAATCACTTCCACAATTGCATGATTGATGAGTTGAGTTGAGATATCACTGGAGGAACTAGGACCAGAGATTCGAGTTTAGACCCGATGTAATGATATTCGAGGATGGGATAAAGTTAATGAAGGCTTCAGAAAACCTGAGTGTCAGCAAAACCCTAGTCGGTAGGTGAACAAGATTCATATGCTATCTCTTTGATATTTACCTATATGCCAGGGTGTGATGAAACTTAATGGAAATTGTTGATCAGTGTGCGCCAATTTTTGGTAAAAGCAGTGGAGCTATCCAACAAAAGAAGTGAAATGTCAAAGAAAAAGCTCTGAATACCAAAGTCAAAATACAAATGAGCTTCCACCAATGGGGAGCGCTCCCAAACATTTTTAAAGTGCCCACTTGGACCAAAAGCTAATTACGACCAAGGAGTCGGGCTGACACCACAAAAAGCGCCATGCATCGTAAGCGATACAAGTCTGGGTGTCGAAGGTATCTTAGATACTCAGAAAAGACACACCCCGGTGTACTCCCAGAAAAACAAGTGCAGACAACTCCAACTCTCTTGACGGACACATTGATCAACAATATAAAAATTTACATGTGTTGAGTAAAAAGGCACTCGAGAGGCCCCTTGTTCCAATGTGAGGGTGAGAAAAATAGACACCATCCCATTACCTCCATCATCTGGCTGTCCATCAACATTTCAAGTCTGACAAACTAACGAGACGGTTGACTGAATCAAGAATAGACTTATTACCTAGTACTGAGGATTAGGTCTAGAGGAGAATTTTTGGGACTGGAACTTTGAGTGATGCATCGACTCGGCTCTCATGAAATGTAGTACACTAAATGTCATATCCTTATATTATATGTACAAAAAGACAGTCTGATAATCAGTGAAGTTGGATTCCTTCTGACTATGGCTTGGATAAACCCGGAATTTTGGGATCACTTAGGTCAAGAGTCTTCGAAAGATCAAGCCTTGAAAATTTCACGCGCACTGTCAGGAATTAATCCGACTCCTTCATTCTTTAGATGCTCAGGGACGAGCATGGTTTAAGTATAGGGGTATGATGAATCTCGTATTCATCATGCTAAAAGCCACTAATTAAAATCCCTGCTTAATCAAACCAATAAAAATACCCTTTAATTCTTTATTTTTATCCTGTATTATATTGTATATAATTTACGATTAAAATATTATATTTAATTATTTTTCTTGTAATTATTTTATCCTCAAAAACCCCTAAAATTTAGGTAGAATAATTGTCTATAAATAATTGACCTTTGAAAAGCCTCAAAAATACAAAAACATCTCAAAACCACAAACTCGGTGTTTTTATCCCCCTAAAAATACCCCCAAAAATACCTTTTGTACAAATGACCTCTTTTGGACTTTTGATCAACATAGAAGTTGTAGATCTCGTCGAGATGAGCAACTTTCATGTTTTGACTTTTTCTTAATTCGGCCTCTAACTATTTCTTTTCAATTTTCTTTGTTTTTTTATTTGAATTTTTCTGATTGGGCCACGTGGCACTCTCTGGAGTGCCCACGTGGCCCTTCTCCCCTTTCGCCACCCGGCGCTCTTCCTGACCATCCGATCTCCTCCATTCCACCTTCATCTGAACCTTTCAGCCTTCGCCCACTTCTAGCCGTTGGATTTGATCTCTGATCAGATCTCCACGTTACCTCGCGCCCCATCCACAGCCACCTGATCCACTCCCTATCACACGGTCGATCGCACTCCACGTCACCCCATACTTTTCCACCATACGATCAAGTCAGCCATCTCATCGTCACAGCACACATCTGCTTCGCTCTCAGCCCCTGATCTGACTCCCAGATCAAATCCATATCGTCCACTGGTGCCCAAATTACAGCCATTAGATCTTCTTTCCATCTTGCGCCTCTCAGTCCTCCACGTCGCCTCTCCATCTCAGCCCTTCGATCCGCTTCTTATCCCACAGCCTCCCACATGCCACGTCACCCCTTAACATCTCACCGTTGGATCTCTCCAGACTTTCCATCTTAGCCACTCGTTCGCACCTCACCTCGGTCGATCGATGGATCTGATCCTAGCCAACCATCCGCTCCCGCAGCCTAGCCGTTGGATCGCATGATCCAAAGGCTTTACGCGCCGCCAACCCAGCGCCCCCTTTCCTTTTTGGCCCCCACCTCCGGCCATCTCTCTCTCTCCTAACCGTCGCCCCACGTCGCCCTTCCCTCTGCCTTCTTCGCGCAACCATCACTTAACGCCACCATCACTCATACGCCTTTAATCCTCCGCTCCAAAACGTCCCTCCACCATGTAACCCCCGACTACCTTCCTCTACAAAAGCCCCGCCTCTGCCACCGTAGCCGTCGGTCCACCATTTTGGGCTCTAGCCCAGTCTCCCCCCGCCCCTCCGGTGACAGCGGAGAGGGCGGGGCGTCGAGGCGAAGACGGCTTTGGTCCGGTGTTGACCCACGGCTCCTCCGCAGCGTATCGGGCGTCTCTAGCGTCCGCCAAGCTCCATGTCAAGGCCAGACATGCTGGGCGAAGATCCCCAAGCTCCATTGGAGCTCAATCCCAGGTCACAACCTTCATCAACACCTCGCTCCGGTGAGGTTATTTTTTCTTTCTTTTTCTCCTAATTTTCATGTCCGCTACATCCATCCTCACCCTCATCTGATCCACCTACTAGCTCTGCCCGACCACTCCGATCCTCGCCGACCCATCTCCTCTTCTCCAGAACCATCTCCGTTCCGACTTCCCTCTTCACCTGCTCCGTCGGTGAAGAAACCTCCAACCATCGCTTCCCGTCGCTTCACGGCCGCCCACTCGCCTCACCTCACTCGCACACATTCGCAAAAGCTTTGGCTATCTCTAACGCTTGCAGGTACTTCAATTGCCGGAGTCTGCGTCGGAGCTCATTCGAGCTCTTCTCCGCCGGCGAGGCTCCATCAATCTTCCCCTCCGACCGGCCTCGGAGCCTCGCGGTGCTTCCCAGTTCTTCACCATCCCACCAGTTGTCTTCCCCGACCTTCAGAAGCTGATAGATACGGCGGTGGAGTGAATGGCAGGTCGCTGGAGCCCTGCCTTCTCCGGTGACCAACGGAGGAGGACGACGTACAGTTGTCGTCCGATCAGATGGATCGGACAACCGCGATAAAGATGTGTGGCAACCGAAGCTCCAACTGAAGCTATAGGCTCGGGTCCCACCGAGCCTCGACAAGAGCCCCCTAGTTGCTGCCACGTGGCCCGAGCCTGAGGCCTCCTCCCGAGCCTAGGCCCTCACGTGCACCGCGCGTGAGGGCTTGGGTAATTTACACGAAGGACCCCGGAAGAATCGCTATTTGCATTTTGGTCCCCAAGTACGTGCCTCACGTGCGTGCTTGGGTATTTTACAAGGATCCCCTCCAAGGTTTCAGATATTGCAAAAATGCCCCTGCGCGCAATGGTGAAATTGCATAAGGGCCTAGGCGGTTTTTGGTAATTGCATTTAGGTCCATCCAGGGACCTAAATGCAATATTTATCCCTTTATTTTCTTGCATTTTTATTACAATTAAGCCCTTGCACTGTTTTTAGCATAACTTGAGCATCGTAGGTCCAAATTACATGATTTTAGTGTCGTTTTGATCCTTGTTTTGTCCTCTACATCTTAGCATGTTAATTGTCTCATTTGACACTGTTTTAATTGAAGTAACTTTTTATGTGATGGACCCTGCTCTCCTTGTCTTGCTTTGATCTAATGACCGCTTTTATTGTTGTGATTAAATTGAGACTGATTTCATTTCTTTTTTATTGCTCACATATTTAGGGTATAATTGTAGGCTTTAATCTGTATATAAATTCCCTTGCATATTTGCTCATGCATCACTTTAACTTGCATAAAAATAAATAAAAAAATTGCATGCATCGTGGCTTTTTTTGTAACTTGCATAGTTTTTCATATGGACCTGAAACTGAAATTAACTCACATTGTGCTTCATGAATCGAAATTCGATAAATAAATTAAGTAACCGTGCCCCTGTGTTCGACCTTGGTAGACTTGCCAAGTAAAAATACTCCACAACATTCAAAGATTATGGTTTTTGATCGACCGAAATTCGCCTCATATACTACATTTATCGATTATTAAAGAGGTGAATTTCGCGTTCATCACATGCACACCAGTGCGCCGGTGTATAGACCTTGGTTAGGTCATCAACCTATTGGTTTGCCAAATGTACTTACTCAGACATATAGTAACACATCTGTCTCTGGTCAGAAGATGCGTGCCTGTATCGTGAAAGCATACGATACAGGACTTTGGCTATCTAGATCTCGTTAAGTCAACTCTTTGACCTAACTAATCCAACACCTTCGAATCCCTATTCCTATGTAGAGGACCTGCATCAAGAGGTCGGTCAGATATCAGCCTATGTGAGAAAGGATTGCCATCTCTTACTCAGGCTGGAGATCATCTCTTAATAATCATTTGACGGTACTTGATGAGTCCTCAATCTAACTCTTTAGATATTCATCCAAGCACCAGCCTCTATGATTCAATAATTGAATCGACAGCTGTATGATCATTAAGATGGCCATGGTACATAACCCTAATTGTACTAAGGGGCCTATTATGAAAATTACTTATTCTTCATTTCAGATCAGGGAATGATATTCCCAATAACATTTATTGCATAATGGCTCACCGTGAGCTCGCATGTCCAACACCTTCCCCCTTTTGATTGTGTACACATCATGACCTAAACTCAGAAGGAAATACCCCCTCCTCGAGGATCGAGTAGATAGATGAGGAAACGATGGGAGTGTATTATTAGAGTGGTCGGTTCTTTGCCTCCTCAAGTACGAAGAGCTAACACGTTTCACATACATTACAAATTTATTTCAAGGTTGAATAGTTTGCGTGATAGATGAGTGGATCTGAGCTGGATATTGAGGTGAACTTGGATAGGGATTTGTGGAACTTGAGGGATGTTGAAATTTGAATCCTTATTCTAATGAGGTCCTGAAAAACTATTAATCCAAGGGCCTATTCCAAGTTCTTGATTTTCGGTAAAGTAAAATTAGAAACAATCATATTCTAAGTTCTTTTATTTTCTTTTTTCTTTTCTTTTTGTATTTCACTTATTCTTAATATAAGTGTTTGCTAAGGGACTGTCAAAGGTAAAGTATAGGGGAATGATGAATCCATGATTCATCTCCTTATTCTTTCATTTTAGCTAAAATCCTTTGTAAAATGCATGTAAATATTCACTAATTATCACTAATTAATATTCTAATCTCATTTGTTAATATTAGATATTTAACACTTATTTTATCCAAACTAAAATAATAAAAATGAAAAAGAAAATTAAAATAAAGAAGGATGTAGATATGTAAATATGTACAAACTGATCCTAACCCCGAGACCAGGTCAATATTGACATGGTCCACAAAATAAATAAGTAGGGGAAGATAAGAATCCTAATCTATGAAAATATCAAAAAAATCAAGATCATTAATGGTCATAAACACATTTTCACCTTGTACATATGTTTATCTATTTTATTCGTCATTCAAAAAATTTCAAATCAAAATATTTTCTTCATCAAATTGTTCATATTAATATATATTAATCTATAAAATGTCAGAAAAATTATTTAATGTATAAATAAAAAATTACGTTGAACCGAAAAAGCCACAAAAGTTGACTTACCAGGTTCATAAGTATTTATAAAAAAACTCCAGATTGACCAAACTCACTTTTAGACTTCATTTTATAACTAATATCATTGATTAAAAATATCAAAAAATATTAGAATAAAACGTGTGAGTTTTGGCTTTGGACCCCTTTGTACATATGTACTATATGTAAATAATTCTTCTTCATTTTCTATTTAATTGTTCCTAATCCCATTTAACTTATGTCTTTTTCTAAATGTTTATAAAAATCAGTAGAAGATATAAAATTATAACTGAAAATTTATTGTTAATAAGTGTTAATAAATCTTAAAACTAAAATGTCATAAAATCAAACTTTCAAACCTCATAACTCGACCACATGAACTCCGAGTCGGATGTACTCACTTTTAAATTTCTTTTTATTAAATTATCTATCAAATAAAAGTAATTTCACTAAAATCGGAGTTAATATGCAAAAAAAAGTAGGTTTTGGGACCTTATTGGTATGATTGTACAATGTATTTTAATTTTATTCTATTTAATTTTTGTTATTTCTTGTATTTTTGAAATTTTATTTATATTTCATTAATATTATATTATTAATATAAAATGGAAATTATAAAAAAATTAAAGTTATAAGATAATTAAATTAATTAATCATATAGGTTTAATATACCTCTATTATTTATATATGTATTTAACTAATTAAATAATATTACATATATAATTAAATTATTTATTTAAATTATTTATTTAAATTATTTATAATTTGTATTTATTTTTAGTTAATTTTAAATTTACTTATTTTAGTTTATTTTTAATTATTACTATTTTGTTTTTGCTCTCTTCCCCCTCTCCTTTCTTTTGTCGCCTTCCCTCTTCTTCCCGGATGCTTTCTTCTTCCTCTCCTCTTCTTCCTTCCCTGTCGACCCTACTGTCCAATGACCTGGGCCCACCAGATCGTTCATCAACCTCCTTCTATTTCTCCAACTACCTCCTCGCCAACATCGACCTCTTCCTTCGCCTCTAAGCAATCTCCATATGCTTCCCTATAGAAGCTTCATCACCCCCTACTAGTGAGAACCGATCTACCATGCGTTCCTCCCACTCCCTACTAGTGGGACACCTTTGACCATCGTCGAGTGAGCGGTTGAGAGGAGGAGAGGTGCGCTCCATCGTCGGTGTCGCATCCCCGCTCTATTGTGTCCAGCCTCCTCATCGTCGTGCGTCGAGGAGAAGATCATCTGGAGCTTTTGGTCAAGATTCCTAGGAAATCGTCCATTCCATTTCCATGTTATTTCATTCTTCTCTTCTCTTCCTCCCCTTTCATTCTCCTTCTTCTCCTTTGTCTTCTCTTTAAATCGATTTTCAAAATCAATATGATTTCATCACCACACCAATAACTATGCTCTTCCACCTTTGTCCATCACTTGTCCATATCAAATAGACTCGGATCAGAGACTAGTTTTCTTCCCTCATTACACTTGGGATCAACCATCCATGTCCATTTGTCTTTGCATCTAACATTCAGGTCGATGATAGCATCCTCGAGCTTTATATGTAATTGAAGGTACAAGTTACACAATCGACGTACAAGCTGCTGAGATCGAGTATACCAATGAGCATCCGATATCCAACAACGAGCACCTGGTTTGCATCCCCTGCATAAATAAACAGCAACATCTCTGCACAAAGTTTCCTCAGATCTCCATCACCGATGAAGCACCTATTGAAATTCTTCATCAAAACTTATAAAGATCCATCGCATAACCTTTTGAGCACGAAAGACTTGGAACGAAGACCCTCATTTAATTTCATAAAGGTGAGAAGCATCTGGAACCGAAGAATCCATTGTTAACATGATCGACCTCCGTAGATTCGAGAGCTCCATCGCAAGCAACTCGATCTGATCGATATACACTGAGTATCTAAACCACGAAGCAATGCCATCATCCGAGTTGGGTTGAACTCGAATAACAATCATCGTCCGGAACTTGAACTGGGGAAACACTCGCAAACAACAACCGTCCCATCTGATTG
Organism: Ottelia alismoides; assembly: GCA_037367405.1. Lineage (NCBI taxonomy): Eukaryota > Viridiplantae > Streptophyta > Magnoliopsida > Alismatales > Hydrocharitaceae > Ottelia > Ottelia alismoides. The sequence goes on along the minus strand of JAZKJV010008172.1, from coordinate 270,668 downwards.
ATCGGACGCTTGTGATTTCATCACCGAAGCCATCACTTAAGCGCCTTCCTCTACGTGCTTCATGCGTGACGTGGAGTTATTTTTAGTAAAATTGTATAAAACTACCCGAACTTTGTGCATATTTTGAACAGGTCCTTGCTAGGTCGACTTCTGAATATGTGATCTAGCACATGTAATTTGGCTGATTTGCTTTTAAAACCCCAAATTTTATGTAATTTACGATCAGGTCCAGGTACAGGTGTTGAACCACGTGCGCGACCACATGCTTTGTGGGATTTTTGTACTCTATACTCCCTAGCTCCTGCATATTTTCACACACCCCATTAATTTCTAATATATTACGTTAATACCCCCTCTTACTATATATAAATATAATACATACTATATACATATTAAATAATATACTAATAATAAAAATAAAATAAAAATATGTCTAAATATATAGTAGTGTACTATATACAATATTAAATCAGTTTTGAAAAATATAAATAATTTCTATTTTTAATAAATCATAAAAATATCAAAAAATATACAAATTACAAAAATACATAAAATAGAAAAAATACCTATAAAAATCTACAAAAATTATATACAGTATATTTCACTATATTCTATGTATAAAACTAAAATAAAGTAAAATTTGAATATTAAAATTAATAAAAAATAAAATACATAAAATTTCAAAAATTCATAACTTATTTAATAAAAATCACAAAAATACGTACAATGCCTCGTTGAAAAGATAATTTCACCTACTTTCTAGTAAAAATAAAATAAAAATATTTACTTTCTATTTTTATTTTAAAAATAAAAATAATTTCCTATTTTCAATAAAAAGTTAGTTTTTCACTCTAAAAATAATTGAAAACCCATAAAAGTTCTAAAAACAACTTAGAAATACATAAAAATAGTAAATAAAATTAAAAATACAAAAATCTAAAAATATAAAATATAAAATCAAATACCTATATTTATTTACTTATAGGTATCTAAACTCACAAAAATAATATAAAATTCATAAATAAATAAAATTCAGAAAAATCCTTAAAAATAAATAAAACCAGGAAACCCTCATTCCTTAGTCAGTCTCGTACTTATCGCTATACACTTTGAGTTTAAGAGTATAAATAAAAAATAAATCTTCTATTAAATCCAACTGGTCCATGCAACGACCATTATTTGTTCTATCTTTTTAGAACATCAGACCATGTGTGTTTTTCAGGAAGCGGAAGGGAGGGCTGCCTCGGGGGCCGATTGGGATTTGGAAAATCCTAAAACCCCCTTGCTAAGGCTCGTCAGAGGGGTATTGGGCCTTAGGCGACCCACATGCCTTCTTTTGGGCTGGGCTCATGGGCCCTTGAATATGTTATTTTACGGGTTGGGCTCGTGGGTCCAACAGGTTGGACCAGGTTGGGCCCGAGCGCAACCCAATTAATAATTGGGCTAAAATATTAGGCCCGAGCATGTCCCAAATTGTTCGTGTTTGTCTTGGACTAGGCTACGTGAGCCGGGCTTCGGGAAGGGCCGGCCCAACCCAATGCTCATCCATAATCGAAAGAGCATGATCATTGTTTCTTGCAAGCCATCACACAATTCCTAATTCACCCTATATCATTTGACCTTTGCCCAAGAAATTAGGGATCTAACTCTCTAATACCTCGAAAACTTGTTGCAGGTTATAACTGCAGCCATGGAGTCTCGTCGCCAATGTCAGTCCACCACGAGAGGGAGGAGGATCCGGGGCCTCTTAAATATTGTATAGTATGCACAAAGCATGTGTTGAGCTCTGATAGGCCATCCGTTGACCTAGAGCCCAACAAGTATTTCTACTCGGGGGCAAACTATTGATGTATTATTTGTCTACTTTATGTTTGCTATTTTTTTGTCATTTTAATTGTCAGTGTTGAATTTCATTGCTTGCAAAATTTAGGGGAAATGATTTCGAACTATTTTTCACTAATGTTAAGAAGTTTTTCTTACAAAAATACCTTGCAAATATATGGTTTTACATAAAATTTTCTAATATTGTATAATTACCTGAAACATCCTACAAAGTTCTTCATTATACAGAAATACACAATCATTAGTTTGATGTTAAGTAATATTATTGTCAAACCTAACATTTCTAATAAGTAAAATTATATAATGGTTTGTGTATATGGATATAGATATGTGTTGATATCTCCATCTCAAATTTCTTACTGATCATTTATACATTTTTTGGCTTCTGTACCTATATATTTTTATAATCGATGCGTATTAAGATGTCAATTTAATATTTGTTGATACATGTGTTTGTATTTGTATCTCCATTCTAATAAATAGTTGTAGATTTTTTTTGTAATTATATGTATACAGATTTTTACCCTTTTTATACCCATTGTACGATGATAAAGCCATTCTACTCATATATATTTATATTAATCTTTAAAGTATTTGGACTGTTTTATGCATTTAACACGTAGCTATCTTGTATTCACGACCATTTTAATGATACGATAAATTTATTTTATTTCTTAATAATAACTGTATATGCATAACTACTCATACTTTAAAATCAATAATTATATGGTAGCTAGGTATGCAATGGATAGATACAAACAAAGGTGTTACCATACCCTAATTTATTTTTAAATTTTAATAAATGTACGAGAATATGTATATCTTGTGGATACGAGAATATCATTAAATACAAAAAAAGATATGGAACCATATAATCAAGATTCCGATACGAATATTTCATAAAAGTATATGGATTATTGTATATATAATAATTGCCTTGTAACATTTTATCAAGGAAACTATTTTTTAGAGTTGAAAGTCATGGCTAACTTAATCACAGTTAAATAGAAAAAACATAAAAAAGTAAAGTCATAGATTAAATAACATGTAAAACACATAATTAATAACAATGTGTGTGTGTGTGTGTGTGTGTATATATATATAGGAAATTTATCCAATGCGCACAAGGCCCATTTGAGTTTCGGTGCGCACCATTTGTTGGCCATACACGTGTATTACCAATTTAGTGGTTACCTATTTCGAAGGATGTTGCTTTTTGGAAGGAGATTAATATGCAAAGCGATGTAACAATAAGTGATATTCCAATTATATCGCGTCCTAAAAAATAGGAAGATCGTTTTGGAAAGAAAACATTCGAATCGATTATTTCTTGCTGAAAATCGAGATCCAAATGCTCATGTCAGTAATATATATATAATAGTCAAGTAAATGGTTGTTGCGAGATCAGTAATATCCAAAACAACGGTTAGTAATATACATTCATTGTATTACATGGTGCAGAATTCGGTAATATATATACAATGGACAAGTAAGTGCTTGTTGTGATGTCAGTAAAACCATAACCAATGGTCAGTAATTTCTATATGTATTACTACTTTGAATAGAAGTCAGTAATTTCGACACAATACTCACGTAAATGGTTGTTGTGAGATCAGTAATATCCAAACAACAGTCAGTAATTTACATAACCAATGGTCAGTAATAGCTACTATGAGATCAGTAATAACAAAGTTATGGTCAGTAAGTCATGGGCATTGCTCAAGTAAGTCATGGGCATATCCAATGGTCAGTAATAGCTACTATGAGATCAGTAATAACAAAGTTATGGTCAGTAAGTCATGGGCATTGCTCAAGTAAATGCTTGTTGTGATGTTAGTAAAACCATAACCAATTGTCAGTAATAGCTACTATGAGATCAGTAATATCAAAAAAATGATCAGTAATTTACATTTATTACTATCATAGTGTTTGGATCCTTAATCATCCGCGTGGAATCATTTATTTGAATTGTTTCTTTCCAAAACCGTCTTCCAATTTTTAAGGACATTGTATAATAGGAAATATAGGATTTTTTTAAACTCATCGTAGCCTATAATTAGAAATATAGTTATGGTTAATACACGTGTAAGGCCTAAAATGAGTGCTCATTGAAACGCTAATGAGCCCTGTGCGCAGTGGATAAGCCCTCTATATATATATATATATTATTCTTTGTACATTCGAATATGACTCCAATATACAATATAGTTTCCGTAACCTTGTAACATATTTTAAAATATATTTTTAACAAACATATATATATATGTATATACAATATATATAAACAGATCATTAATATGATATCCATATTTATATCTGCAAAAAAGTCCACATCCTTACCAATATCAAACAATATAAACAATATCCTTATCATATATGTATCCACAAAAAACAAAAACTCATATCATTATATGCATATATATTTTACCAAATTAAAAATATATGTCTGTATCCGCTTAAGCGCATATATGATAGTGGACAGTGCCGTCCCTGACATTTCGTGGGCCCTGGGTAAAGAAAAAAATGGGCCATGTAAAAAATTTTGATGGAGAATGTGCCCTTATATAATTCCTTTAAATTTTGGGCTTTAGCATTGAGTTTTTCACCCAAAATTAGATTCTATAAAGATCCATTTTGACAAGTTGTTTCATCAAAGGGTTCATTTTCCAACGAGTTGTTTCATCAAAAAAATCGATTTTACAAGACTAAAAATTTGATTCTACAAGGCCCCATTAAGAATATACCTTTTTTTCTAAATTAAAGGTTGAATACATGTAAAAATAGATCCCTAAAGTTAATGGGCCATGGGCGATTGCACTCAGAAACTACCCACAATAATGACCTTAATAGTGGATGTATACATATATATCCATATTCAGTTTCATCTCTAATTTGGGAATACATATAACTTTACAGTTACCTGGTCGTTTACTTTTCTTCTAGTTTTAGATGATCGAGTAATTAATCCTACTATCAATCTTACCTTATAAATTATGTTTGAAGCAAAAACATTTCAACAATTATAATAATTAGATGCCGATAAGCGCAAATTTTAATCAACAAAATTATGTATTTTATTGGATTTAATCAAGTAGAGATATTGGGAGACTTGGGAATGCGGCAAACCTCCTTCTACCTTAGTCTCTTTCAAAATATCTCTTACTTTGTGGCAACCAGAAGTTCATTGCAAAAGAAACGATCCTTAACGAAAAGTTTTCATTATCACAATTTATCTCTATTATGGTAAGTTGTTGTATTTAGAGTGACTTTCTGCCATAAATATTAAGAATGATAATAGAAGTGACATACTAAATCTACTCCGAAAACCATAACAAAACCATCAGGTTCATTTCTATTACCACCACCGTCAATCGTTTTTATTAGTTTAAGTACGTTTGAATACATCGTTTTTTTTCTTCAAAGCAAGTTTATTGCGTATCATATAAATACCATCAATAAAATAAGCTAGAAATAAAAAAATGACGATATTAAAGGATTCGGAATTTCAATCAGATTTGCAAAGCGCAATAGCAAAATCAATCACTTGTTAACAGGTAATCAATCACGTTTCAAATATTGAGTATGCGACTCCTATTCTATTGTCCTAATGGGAATCACATGCAGACTCCTATTTAGCGCCATCCGGTCCAGATCGTTTCCTTCACAACATAGAACCCTCTCCAAAGCTCCCAACATGACGTCACCCTCTCCTCCAACCCCAAACCCCAGACCTTGTGCCGCATGCCGCGTACTCCGCCGCAGGTGCCAACCTGGCTGCATCTTCGCGCCGCACTTCCCTGCCGACGACCCGGGGAACTTTGCACTTATCCGCAAGGTGTATGGTGCTAGCAATGTTGCAAAGCTGCTGGAGGATCCCTCGCCCGAGCTGCGTGCGCTTGCGGCTCAGTCCCTAGTCGCCGAAGCCCATATACGCGTCCGCAACCCTGTCGATGGTTGCCTGGGCATCGTCCATTCTCTCCAGCAGCGGCTCCGGGAGGTCCTCGAGGGCATCGCACGAGCGAAGATGGAGCTCTCGTTGTACGAGAATCTAGGCATTGGTGGCGGGGTGACGTTGGAGCCATCAGAGCAGGCGGTTGAATCGGGGTTTGCTGGTTATGGTAATCCCGGCGACGATGTTTGGATACCGACGACTGGAACTGGCGTGCAATTTCAAGGAGGAGGTGCGGATCCATTTTCGATAATCTACAATGGCACATCACCGTCGGATTCAGATCCGATGATGCATCAACCTTTTCTGTTCTGTTGGGAGAACGGGACCATGTATAACTATTAAGCTTCGATGAAGGACTAATGATCGTTGGATGAATTGTGGGCAACTCCAGTCGGATAAATCTCGTACTACATGGTTACCAATATCACTTATTTCGTTATATCGAGTTCTTGTATTGTATTAAATAAATTTGTTTCCGGTTGGTTGGAGTTATTTTTATAAATTCTTGGATTGAACTACATAGAAGACAATCCATTATCCAGAAATTATGCTTCTTAAGTTTTAACCTTAAACCAAAAAGGAAGCCTATTCGGAATGAGATTACAAGATGGGTTATTATCATATGGATCGATAAGTCTATGTCAGAACTACGTTAAAAATTTACCTGCATTCGAATTAGAATCAACTTTACTTTTAATAAAGTAATTTCGATTTGTAGAATTATTTTGTATAGTTTTTTTATAATAAATAATACCGATCTGGATTATCATAAGAACATCCTTTGATCGGAAGTCTAGTGATATCATCGTCAATAAATTAAAAATCATGTATGCTTATACAGAGAATCGTTGGTATAGGTGTGTGAAACACTGTTTCTATCTCTACGGAAGAAAGGAAGGGACTGCAATATGTAGTGCCACCTAATGCCCAAACCAGTGGAGGGTAATAAAGCTCGGCGATTTAATATTGGAGTCCATTTGTGCTCTGAGTATGCCTTTGTACAATATATACAAAAGTCAAATTATCTACTTGTATACTCTTGATTTCAAATGTTACAAACTTCTATTAAAAGAAGTTGAAAATACAAAGGGATTATATACCAATACCAAAGATGCCGATGCAAAGCAAAAGCTTTGTGGAAGAACTTTTGATCAAATAAACTCAACTCTACCAATAAGTCAAGTAGCTGACCAATGATGTTACATATCTAAAATAGGTCAAAGAAGTTCGAGGTTGTAATCTAAAAAAGGAAAATGTGAGAATAATCCCCAAGAAATATCCATGTTCTCTATACATTGTTGATGACGGATTTAGGTGACGTTAGAATGAACCTAGGCATGGCGAGAATGGAGGCTATAATCTATAGAAATCTCTGTGTACTTTGGTTTAGATCATATTATTGTATCGTCTAACAAACTTGGAAGAGATATAATCTTCACATACATTTCAAATCCAACTTTAGGTTAAAGAGAATTCATGGTAACGATGATGATGTAACTTGTCCTAAATATGAAACCAACTAAAGTTGATAAAACTTGAGGGTTGTTGAGCTGAATACTAGAGTCTAAAGGAAGACTGGACAAACTTTTAATCCAAAGGACAATTCAATCTTTTATGTTGCTAGTCTAAAATTAGTCTCAAATCTCTATGACCTTGTGGGCGTGTTTATATTGCAAGCCCTTGCTCTTTATTTTATGATATGTCTTCATTGTTTTTCAGAATAGTTGTCTTGCTTGGGACAATAAATATTTAAGCATGGAGATGTAATGAACCATAAATTCATCACGATAAATATGCTTGATTTACACAAAATCTTCTCACTTTTCATGGCATTTCATGATGAGCCGACAAATCGATCAATCAATCCGGGATAAAATAATCACTCTAAGGGTCGTTGCGACCCGGATCGAGAGATAAATCAGCTCAGCAAGAAAAAGAGAAATCAGACCACCAATCAGAGATATAAAACAAGAGAAGCAAAAATAGTGGCCCTGGCTATGAGATTAGCCTGGTGTAGCACCCAGGGTCAGACTCAGGGAGCACGAGTTGGCCTTGCGACCTACAAAGTAGTCAAATCGAGAATCAAGCAAAAACAAATATTTTTAGTGGTTTTTGAATATTTTTATATTTTTTGGAATTTTAATAATGAAGGAAAACGATAAAAAGGCAAAAATAAGCACATTCAACAAATTATTTCAACACTCTAAAAAGCTCCAAAAAATCAAACAAAATTTTTTTTATGTTTTTAGGTTTTTTACTGTTTTTGATGAATTTTTGAGATTTTTCTGATTTTTTTATATTATTCTAAAAATCAAAGAAGACAAAAACACAAGTGAACTATCCAGTCAGGCTAGAAAGATCAATTTAAAATATCAAATTGATCTATAAAAGCCTGAAAGTAATTTTTATGAAAATACAAACAATAAAGAAAATTCAGGAGAAGCGTTTATTATTTTTGGAGTTTTCTACAATTTTTTAGAAATTTTATAAGTTTTTAAGGGTTTTTTAATTTTTAGGATTTTTATATGTCCAAAAATAGCCAAAAATGCATAGAAATTCAAACACACAAAAATAAACAAAACTTAATTTTTTCTAGAATTTTTGAAAGGGTTTTTATATTTTTATAGTTTTCCAATTTGGAAAGACACAAAATCAACTGTTTTTGAATTTTTAAAAATAATAAAAATCCTTAAAAATCTACTTAAAAATTAGGGAAAATTTTACACAGTGACAGGAGCCACGTTTCCAACTTTCACGCAATTTGGGTTAAGTTTGATATTTTACTTAAATCCAAAATAGGCTCACAGTGCACATGGACCTAAATGCAAGAAAAATATGTTCCAGGGGCTGAAAAGTAACAAATCCAGAAAACTGGGTGTCCCTCGTGCAAAAATTCCAAGTCCCCACGTGCTCTGCACGTGGCCTGGGCACAAAGGGACCTAAATGTACTAAAATTACTTCTAGGGGCTTATTAACAACACGTGCTAAAAGCCTAGGGAAGAAGTTGCAAAATGCTCAAAGAATTCAACACATGTCAAATAGAATTGTTGACAGGGGTATGGATGCAAATATCAAAAAGTATATTTCATTCAATAACACATCAAAACACCAGCCCAGGTAATGTAATTTCACCAAAAATCACATGACGAAGCACGTGTCTCGCATACACAGGGATGAAAAATGCAAATACAAGAAAGGTTCAGGTCTTAAGTGTAATTTTTACAAAATTAAAACAACTACATCTAATATTCACAGGACTAAAAAGTAAATGTAAAACAGGAGGGGCCAAAGTATAAATTACCCCACTTATTATCCGAGGGCTAGAGGCGCACCACGTGTATGATCGGATGGCTAAGGGGCGCTGCACCTCTGCAGAGAAGTCTAGCTCGGATCTGACGGCTGAGGGCGCGCCACGTGTATGATCAAACGGCTCTGGTGAGTGCACGCCTCTCCTCTACGATGGACGACAATGAGGAGGCCATGTGTCTATCAGACGGTGGTGAATATAGGCCTCCTCTTCGTCTGATCGTGCGGTCCTGATCAAAACTAGGGCTCCAGGGACGAACGAACGACTACTGAAGATCCTGGAAGAACACGTCGCCGGCGAGCTTCGCCGGAGCACCACGGGTGCTGTGGACCTCTGCTGCTGCTGCTGAGATGTGGAATGGCTCTACCTCGATGCTCCGCAGCTGATGAGCTCCTCCGATGACGTTGGGAAGCTCCGAGGAGCTCCGGCGACGAAGGCAGAGCTGGGCTCCTGTGCCTGGATGCTTAGACCCTCAGATGGGTCTCTTCTAACTTAAAAAAGAGCACAGCAAGCATGCTGGGTCAAGGGCAAATTGCCTCGACCCTATAATGGGCAAAATGGGTGCATGGGTGATTCGCGGCAAAGACCTCTAGCGAAGCGACGGCAAGGGAGGTCGGGCCTTGGTTCCGGGGTGAACCAAGGGGGACGCGTGGGTGAAGAACGTGAAGGGAAGTCTCGCGAAGGTGTTGGTCGAGTCGGTCGATGAAATGGATGGTCGGAGAGGGAGTAGTCGATGAACGACGACGGCGGAGCGATTTGGGGGTAATCCAAAATTCAAGAAAGATAGGGAAAATGGAGTCTACCTGATGCGTGGGATCGACTGGGGATGAGCTGAAGAAGCTCTGGTCATTGCCTCGAGGGTCGTCGGAGGCCCGAGGCTCGGGTGCTGCTCACGGCGGCGCACGGCGACAAGGAGGTCGCCGGATCAGTGGCGGAGGGGTCCTCCTCCTCTCTGCAACACACCAATTGCTAGCTGTCACTCTAGGGAATCGGGTGGAGGTCCTGGGTGGAAGAAGCAACGCCAAAGATGGCATGAAATGTGCGGCGGAGCTCAACCTATATAGCTGCCCAGGTCCGAGAAGATGGGGCCTGGCAGGGTTCCATGAAGCACGGATCCCTAAGCGGATGCATCGGCGTGGATCTCGGATGTATCAGGGAGGATTAGGACCTGGGGTTTAGGGTAAATGGATCTCGGATCAGGGCGCTAATATTAGGGGAAAAGCGGGTCGGGTGCAGATCCGGAGCAAATGTGGTCCAGGGGGAGAGTTGACCGGGGGTCAACAATCCCCCATGGACCTATGGGAATTCAGGATTTATTTAATATTTGATAATTCAATAAAAAAAATGGCCGAATTTCAAAAAAGTTAAAACATGAAAAATATTTCTTTATTTTTAAATTATTTTTTTTGTGATTTTTATTTATTTTTTTGAAATATAATTTATATATTTACAAAATATTATTATTATATACAGGTATATACCTATGTATTTTTTATTTTTTATTTTTAATTTTTTTGTACATTTTATTCCAATTTTAAATTTTATTTATTTATAGAATAAAATTTGGAACAAAAGTTTATTTTTTATTTTATTATTATTAATTATTTACAATGGTTAAATAAATAGTTTTATTTATATACATACATGGTATATATACAAGGTTGGGAATTGATTTTATTTTATTTCTTTTTATTTTATTTTCATTTTTCTGATTTTTATTTTATTTATTTACGCCATGAAATATGGATTATGTAAGTATTTTTATGGAATTTTAATTATTTATTTATAAGGTGATAAAAAATAAGTGAGTGGTTCTCTGTACATGGTCTATATACAATGAAGAAGGGGATTTTTATTTATTTTTATTTTCTCCATTTTTGTTTTAATTTTATATTTTCAAATATATACAAAAAAATACACCCCTTTTATTTTTATTTAGAGGAAAATATTTTTATTTATAAATATAGGTATATGTACACAAACATATGAGCTTCCTTATCTCTCTCTACTTGGGTTCTTTTGCGTTCAGGCCCATGCTGAGCCCTCCCTTGGGATTATGTCGCTCAATATTTATTCTAAATATCTCCCTCTTTTTCTTTTATTTCTTTATTCTTTTATTTATGCACAAAAATATGCTAATTATACATATTTACACAATGCATGCTTATTGACAATTATTGCTATTTACATGAATATACATGTGTTTTGCATAGGTTTTGTAGCTAAAATAAAAGAATAAAGAGTGATGAATGGGTATTCATCACCCCCCTATACTTAACTTTGCTAGTCCCTTAGCAAACACTTATTTGAAAAAGAAGTAAAAAAAGAAAAAGAAAAAGAGGAGAAAATGCATGGATCAATGTTGATTATTAAACTTGCCTTCATTAAATTGAAATATGGAGCTCGATCAGATCTTTGGATTATTAATGTGTTGGAACCTTATTTGGACTTAAGCTTAAAACTTAACAACCTCTAAGTTCCACCAATCTATGGGCAAGACTCCTCAATAAATCAGATCAGAACAAGTCTACATACACAAACTCTAATGACCATGAATCTTTCCTTGTACGGCGTAAGTGATATGTAGCTCCCCACCTCAGAAGTAACAAAGAAACAACCTCCCTCAACCTGGTAACTCTAATGCCTCGGTCTAGCAACTCTTTCCTTGAGAAGTGGGGTATTCCCTTCTAAGTTCAAGTGCAACCGGCTCAAGAAGAGGGGGAAGGAGAGAATGGACCATGGCCAGTGTAGCCATGTATCCTTGGGAGCTCTAACCAGTGTAGCTGAGTCTCCCGTTGCAAGCTTCATGAGATGGAACATGTATACCATAAGTTTTTGCTTTATTTGCACTATATACACTCCGGTGGGATAATTAAATTTTCAATCCGACCCACAACTTTTTTGGAGTTCTTTTCTTTTTGTATTTTTTTGTCATGTGTATTTGTACAACATATCTACATGATGCAGCATATATACAAGGAGTCTTTCCTCTTGAGCTAGTAGACTATCCCTCTTTTGAAGCATTATTGCAACCCACGGCTTCTGTCTTTAGACTTCATAACCACCATACCAAGTTGAGACGCACTTCCTTCACTATAAGAAGAAGAGAGGTTCCGCCTAGAAGTACTACCCTCATATGCTACCCCAAGCCAAAGGAAACTGCCTCCTCACCACCTCATCCGTGGAGAGCTAGGTGCAAAGTGCTGGTGCAAGTAAAGCCATTGTCTCTAAGAGTCATGCGTTTGTTGTTAAGTGCTCTACTTAGGCTCATCAAGATGACATATGCTCATAGTCTAGTGGACTCAAAGAATTAAGTCACTATGGACCTGAAAAGCCTTAACCCTAAGCCCTATAAGGTTCCTCTTATACTTAGGTGGATTAAGATCTTAACCAAGCTCCATTTGTTTATTTAATTCCAGGCTAGTTTAAATGTCAACTATAATCCAGGAAAAACTATACAAATATTTACAAAGATGCTATTTACAAATATTTACACATGTGCAAAATTTTTAAAAAATGTTTTGAAACCACGAATGTATGCATGAATGCGAAGTTTTGCAAAATATGTACACAAATTTACACGAGGTTTTTGAAAACTTTTGATTTTCAAAATATTTTGGAAAAATTTTGTACGATATACATAATTTTGATATACACATATTTAAACATTATTTACCAAAAAAGTTTTTGAAAACATTTTTACAAAAGTAATTTGATAAATAAATAGGTATGTGCAAAATGAATTTTATATACAAGGGAAATTTTTTTAAATTTTATGGATTTTTAGGTTTTTAGCCATTTTTATTTATTAACACACTCACACAAAGTACGAGTTATGGCTAAAGTATATATGAAATATATACACACCGCCCTATACTTAGCTCGAACGATGTCCTCAGAGTGATCAAGAGCGATGAAGAAGACATAACTCGTGCTTAGTATAGGGAAGTGAAAAGAAATGGCTATATACAAATATGAATCAAAGACTAGAATGAAGAGAACTCGGTGTTTCCCCCTATACTTAGGATCAAGTAATCCTAAGTATAGCAAGCTGTACATAAAGGGAAATCTGAGTGAAGGATATACAAGGTCTACCCCCCCTATACTTAGGGTGAAATATCCCTAAGTATAGGCAGCAAAACAGGGATAGAAAGAATCAAAAGAATATCCGAGAGTCCTACATCTCCCCATACTTAGGGTAAAGTACACCCTAAGTATAGCAAAATCATAAGATGAGAGAAGGATGTGGGACTAAAGAATAAAGTGATATGGACAACTGGATCTATATAGGTCGGAAGAACAGTGATAATCAGGCGTGAGATGCAATAGATATGAGTCAAGAGACCACATCTCACGCAAAGTGAATAGGGGCAACATCAACGACCCGCGGCTCATGATCAAGATATGGCTTGAGCCGCTGGCCGTTCACTCGAAAGGTACTCTCAGAAGACAACTCAGATATATCAATACTCCCATTGTCATGCACCTTTCTCACCAAATATGGTCCCTTCCATTTGCTCTGTAGCTTCCCTGGAAATAAATGAAGCCTAGCACCAAACAACCATACTCTCTATCCTGGCTCAAACTGCTTGTACCTGATATGAGAATCATGCCACTCCTTCACTCTCTCCTTATAATGTAGGCTGTTTGAAAAGGCGGTATCACAAAGCTCCTCCAGGGATGCTAACTCTGCCCTCCTCTGATCTCCTACACTATCTGGATCCAAAAGTATATCTGTAACTGCCCAAAGTGACCTATGTCTCAACTCAACAGGTAAATGGCATGGCTTGCCATAAACGAGGTGAAAGGGAGATGTACCCAAAGGAGTCTTGAAAGACGTCTGATATGCCCACAAGACCGAGTCCAAAAGCTGTGACCAATCCTTTCGGTGAGGGCGGATGACTTTCTGCAATATAGTCTTGATCTCCCTGTTCGACACTTCAGCAAGACCATTCGTCTGAGGGTGGTATGGAGTGGCAACTCGATGGTCTATGCTAAACTCGCTAACAAGGGCCTTTACCTTGTCATTGACGAAATGAGACCCCCCGTCAGATATCAACACTCTTGGTACTCCGAACCGTGAAATGATATTCTTCCTAAAAAATCTGCAAACAGTCCTAGCATCTGCGGTTCGAACGGGGATGGCCTCAACCCAACGACTCACATATCAACGACCAACAGAATGTACTCAAATCCCTGACTCATAGGGAATGGACCCATGAAATCGATGCCCCATGCGTCAAAAACCTCACAGAAGTGAATGGGCTGCATCGGCATCATATAACGTTGTCCACAAGTGCCCATCCTCTGACAGTCAGTACACCTCTTCACGAACTCATCAGAGTCCTTGAAGAGAGTAGGCCACCATAGGCCGGATTGGAGCACTTTCTGCGTCGTTCTCCTCCCTGAGTGATGTCCTCCTGCCTCAAGCTTATGGCAGTAAGTAAGGACACTGTGGTGCTCCTCCTGAGGAATGCACCTACGCCAGATACTATCCCCTCCCTCATGGTAAAGGATGGGATCCTCCTAATGGCAAAACTTGGCCTTCACGAGGAAGGTCTCATGTTTCTGCCTGGGCCAATCTTGTGGAACTTTCTTGGCGACAAGATAGTTCACAATATAGGAATACCATGGGAGCGAGGCGATAGCAAGAATCGCCTCATCTGGGAAGGTCTCACAAATAGGGTCAATCTGCTCAGAATCCTCAAGATACTCTAATCAGGAGAGATGATCCGCCACCACATTCTTGACTCCAGGCTTATCCTTAATCTCTATATCAAACTCCTGGAGTAGAAGGATCCATCTAGTCAATCGAGCTTTGGCATCCTTCTTTGCCATGAGGTACCTGATGGCGGTATGATCAGTGTATATGGTCACTCTAGATCCGATAATGTAAGATCTGAACTTATCTAAGGCAAAAACTACGGCTAGCATCTCCTTCTCAGTGACGGTGTAGTTCCGGTGTGCGGCATCCAATGTACGGCTAGCGTAGTGAATGGAAAATAGGACTCCATCCCTCCTCTGTCCCAGCACGGCCCCCACGGCAAAATCGGAGGCGTCCGTCATGATCTCGAATGGGAGAGACCAATCAGGGGGCTGGAGAACAGGAGCCTATGTGACGCATCTCTTGAGAGTCTCAAATGACAATAGAAACTTATCATCAACAAGGAACTCGGTGTCTTTCGTCAGCAGATCAGTCAACGGTCGGGCAATCCTGCTGAAATCATGAATGAATCGTCGGTAGAAACCGACGTGCCCCAGAAAAGACCGTAACTGCCGCAAGTTGGACGGTGGATCGAGTTTTCTAATGACATCCACCTTGGCCGGATCAACCTCCATGCCCCTGCTGGAGATGATGTGTCCAAGCACCGTCCCTTGAGTCACCATGAAGTGACTCTTCTCCCAAGACAACACTAGGTGAACCTCAATGCATCACTGAAGGACCCAATCTAGGCAGTCAAGACAGGAGTCGAATCAGTCACCGTAGATCGAGAAGTCATCCATGAAGACCTCCAAGCACTCCCCCACCATGTCCGAAAAGATAGACAGCATGCGTCTCTGAAAAGTCGCAGGGCATTGCATAGCCCAAATGGCATGCGTCTGAAGGTATATGTGCCGAAGGGACAGGTGAAGGTGGTCTTGTCCTGGTCTTCGGGCGCGATGGCCACCTGATTGTAGCCGGAGTACCCATCCAAAAAGCAGTAGTGGCTCTTCCCTGCCAGTCTCTCAATGATCTGATCTATAAATGGAAGGGGGAAATGATCCTTCTTGGTGGCCTGGTTGAGTCGTCTGTAATCTACGCAGACCCGCCAAGAAGTGGGTACCCGGGTAGCAATCTCCTCTCTGGACTCCGTGACAACAGTAGTGATGCCCGTCTTCTTGGGCACCACATGCAATGGACTGACCCACTTGGAGTCGGAGATGGGGTAGATAAAATCGGTGCTCCACCACTTCGAGATCTCCATCATGACAACCTCTCTCAGATTTGGGTTCAGCCATCGCTGGAACTCATGCGACAGCTTCACCTCATCCTCGAGGTAGATGTGGTGAGAGCACAGAGCCGGACTGATCCCCTGGAGATCTGCTACGCTCCATCCTATCGCCTTGCGGTTCTTTTCAAGAACCCCCATCAGACGGGATTCTTACTCTCCAGTCAAATCAACAGAGATAATGACTGGGTACATCTCATGCTCACCCGCAAGGAACCTATACTTCAGAGACACTGGTAGTGGCTTCAGCTCTGGACAAGTCGGTGCTGGCAAATCTGGCTTTTGAAGAATCCGAGTGTATGCGGCCAAATCTGCATGGGAGAAAGAGAACTCTCGCTCATAAACTGGATCTGGAGAAGGCTGCTCTGTTGGACTGTTTCTGCTCTGCATGGCATCTACCTCCTCCCTAGCTGCAGGCTCAGTGGAAGTCAGACAAGGAATAAGATCATCAAACTCTGCCTAATCAACATCTGACTCCGAGGGATCGGTGTCATCATCACAAAACAACTCTGTCTCGCGGTCGAGAACCGGCTCTGCTGACTGTGACGTATCCTGAACCAAGAATGTGCTCTCCAAGCTCTCCTCTGCTGGCATCTCAGCATCAGTGAACTATGAAGGTGAGAGGATGGCCTGTGCGACTGGATCTGCCCAAACTGCCTCGTCATCTATGATCACAAAATCGCAGTCCTGGTGGATGTCTCGCCCTAACTCTATTATCTGCTATGAATCTGTGCTCGGCTCTGAGCATGCTGAATCTCTGACTCTGATGTCCTCGACCGTCTCTATTTGTACACTCTCGCCCTCGACGTGAAAGTATACCTTCCCACTATCATGGTCGGTCACTGCCTTGACTGTGGCCAAGAACGGGCGACCTAGAATGATGGGGGTATCGGTCACAGACTCAGGGATCTCCATGTCCAACACAACGAAGTCAACGGGGAATTGCAGGCCCTGAATCGCAACGACAACGTCCTTCAACAACCCCTTCGGCCTCTTGACAGATCGATCAGCAAAATGAAGGACTGTCCTGCTCTGTCGTAGAGTGCCCAATTCGAAGCGGTCGAGACGGGCTGCCGGAAGTAGGTTGATCAAAGAACCGCTGTCCAATAGAGTGCGGTCGAACCTCTGCTCATAGATATGGCAACTGACATACGGGGATCCTGAATCTGGCCTCTTAGCCGGCAGGCGGTTCTAGATAGCGAAACACTAGGCCCAGGTAAGCACAAGGATCTCTGACTAGTGGTTCCTCCTCTTCCATCTAACTGTGATCCTGTCTCTGAGTGATCTCTGGAGTAGATCGATGTGCTCCAAGGCCTCCTGAAGAGTCAGCTGAATGTGAAATCTGTCGATCATCTGCTGGCTGAACTCTTCCTGCTGCTTCTTTTTGGGATTTTCTATTTTCTTCCCCTTTCCCATGTGAAGTGCTCGTGGAAAAAGGATCACAGGGTCCTTCTTAGATGAAGGACTAGGAGAGGGTCTAGGCTGCTCAAGCTCGGCATAATCCACACATACATCATCATGCACCACAGGTGGATCAGAAGAAAATAAACTCTTTCCTTTATTACCAGATAAGTCCTGAGATACAAGAACAGATGGAAAGACTACATGACTAGCAGAAGTAGAAACGGTGGCATCAGCACCACCCTCGGCAGGTCGACTCGCGACATCAGCACCGCGCTCTGGCTCGGCAACTATGGTGGCGTCAGTACCACCTCCTCTGTCTGGTGAAGTGACGGCCTCAGTACCGTCGTGCGGATCAACATCCATGGTGGCGTCAGCAACACTGTCATCATCTCTCGCGGCCTCAGTACCGCGCTCCTCCTCGCCTGGCACTCTGGAAGTGGCTTGGGGGTGTCGCTCAGACGAGGCCCCGCCTGCTGGCATCCTACCGCTCCTAAGTGTGACAAAGTTAGTATCAAACAGATATGCAGACATATCATCAAAAGCATCACTAGGAGTGGCATACTCTGTGAAATCTACCTGCTCAGACTTTCGCTTGAGTTTGTTTGGGTTCGGCTCAATCTGGGCAGGGATGGCGGCCTTCCCTCTCATAATCTTCGCACCTCGTGGCGGAGCTCATTCATCTCCCGTCTAAAAGTAGCCTGCTGATTGGTCAGGAGGTGGGCTATGTCGTCTAAGGCAGGGTTCTCATAGGATGGCCCATGAGAACCTGACGGGTGGCTTCGCTGGTACTGAGGCTGCTGCTGTGGCTGGTGCTGCGGGTGAGAGGGGTACTGCTGTGGATGAAACTACTGTTGAGGCTGATCACGCCTCCAAGAATGTCCCTGCTGATAGGGACGAGGACCATACTGAGATGACTGCTGCTGCTACTGGTACACTGGGGGCTGCTGCTGTTGATCTCGCTGATGGCCGTACTGGACACTCTGACCTGAAGGCTGCTGCTGGGAGCTGGCACCTCCGGCCTACCAACAGAATCCAGGATGGTCTTGTCGGATACCGGGTTGGGGTCAGTCGTGCCAAATCTCGTTGACCTCCATCAACGGCTCATGCTCGTAGGAGAGCGGCGGGAGTACTTCCAGAGGCTGATCCGGCTGGTAAACCACCATCTGAGTGTTTGGGGATGGTGGTGACTGGTAGTAAGGCTGTGGTTGCTGGTACGGATCCGCCTGTACAAGGTGGACCTGTCTAGGCTGGCTGGAGTTGGAGCGCTGGGACGAGCTGCCACTGCCACTCGAATCTCCTCGTGACTGAAGATGTGGCTGAGAAGCCGTCTATGCCTCCTGGAGACACATGATTTGTGTCTTCAATTCACTCAGCGTCTGTGCCATCTGATCCATCTGTGATATGCTCTGGCACTGCTTCTTCTCTATGATCTCCATCCGGCCCAGCTTCTCGCTGATCATGCCCATGTCGGCGGCTGTGGACTCGGCCTGTGCGGCTGCTGCTGACGAAGTAGAAGGACCGGCGTCGACCCGTACTATCCTCTGGTACTGCACGGACTGTGGCTGGGGGCGTCCCTGAGTGTAGAGTCTGGTCTGGGACATCACTGTATAGTTCTCAGCCATCTCCTCGTAGATGGCCCAGACCTGATCATGATCCTTGGCGAAGTAGGACCCGCCACAAGAAGCATTCACCAGGCCCTACAGCTCTGGTGTCAACCCGCAAAAGAAGCTCTGAACAAGGTTCAGCTTTGAGATATCATGGTGCGGGCATCTGTCAGTAAGCTCTCTAAACCTCTCCCATGCCTCGTGAAACTGCTCGTTGGGGAGCATGGAGAAGTTGCTGGTCAGGACCCTCGCTACATTCGTCCGCCCGAGTGGATAGTACTTGTTCAAGTACTCGGTGCGGAGCTGCTCCAAGTTGTACACAAACCTCCCTAAGTGCTTCAGCCAGTTGGCTGCTCTGTCTGCTAGGGAGAAAGGAAAAGCAATCATCTTGATAGTATCCTCATCCACCTGACGGTCGTGGACGGTGCTGCAGATCATCTCGAACTCTTGGAGATGAAGATGGGGCTCCTCCGTGGCGAGCCCATGGAACCGAGGTAGAAGCTGAAGAGTGTTCGCGGGGAACTTGAAGTCCCCCACGATAGTTGGTATAACAACCCAACGATGCATCAAAGTCAATCCGGGTTTGTGCAACTCCCGCATCTGTCTCGGAGGCTCTGCTGCTGATGCTGATGCGGCTGCTGCTGCGGCTGCGGCTGCTGCCGCATCACCGGGTATCCTCGGTCCGTCTCTGGGCCCGCGCTCCTCGCGGTTAGCTCTCATCTGCTCTATCACTCTCCACATCTCAATCATGAATGCACCCTGATCCCTCAACTATTGCTGAACTGTCTCAAGGGAGGCGATCAGGGTGCTGTTGATCGCACCCTAGTCCAGGATAAATGTCTGCTCTCCTCGGGGGCCTCCGGTGCGGTCATCACTACTGCCGGCCATGGTCTCTGCAAAGGCAAAAGACCCAAACTCAGGTGCTAATAAATCATCAGTCTGTTGTCTCGCATCTGGCACTCGTGTCTCAGGAGTGGTAGAAGGGTGGTCAAGGGGGAACAGGGCGGAGTCGAACTCGGGTTCAGAGAGCGGGTCTCGGCTCTCGTGAACCGACCTAGATGAGTGGGCTGGAGTACTAAAGAGCAGTGCAGCCAGAGGCTGCCTAAGGGACCTCCTGCCCATCATCATGATCTGGCGAGTCGATCGGATAGGATCTGGAAACAACTATGATGAGCAAACAAATCCCAGATTCACCTACTCAACGTGAGCTGAAGACCGTAAGAGTTCGGTCAATTATCTTGTCAATTTTTATTAGGTGATCAAGTCAAGATAGCAGAGCGATTACGTGACCTATTGGGAATCCAATCCGCCGAACAGACTGTCCCGTATAAAAGGCCGGTAGTCTGATCGAGGCTCTGATATGGCTCTAGCCTAGTGTGCGGGTCACTCTCTCGCGCATGCAAACCAGACAATGAGGGGGTTGCTCTCCCCAAGACAAATTTTTAAGTGGAGTGTCTTTTAGGGTCAAGTTGGATTAACAGTCCCAATTTTATCGTTTTGATTTTTAAAGTATTTTTCAATATCAAACAACGCCTAACGAATTTTTCTGTTCTCCTGATTATTTTAAGTCCAAAACAGGGGGAGAAGATGAAAAAGCCGATGCACGAGAATCAATGATGCATGCGGAGTAAGAAATGCGTACCTGACTCCAGCAGTCTACATGCAGGGTGATCCGTGCATAAAATAAATGATATAATATAAACTACCTATATGATGCACGCGGAAAAACCGATCCTAAACAAAGCAGTTCTACTCGTGAAGAATAGTAGCCGGGTACTCGAGCCTAGGTCCAGAGTCCTATCTTGGGAGCCACTCGGTGTCCGCCACAACGGATCCTGCACGCGCTGTATGTGACTCCTCAAGGCACGTGGACCAGAGCTCTAATAAGCTGGCTTTTTCTTTGTGATTTAATTAATTAAGTCCAATTATCGATCTATAGGTACATGCATATAATTAGGGTTTGGCCTTAATTAATTACGTCACAGTCAAAGAAAACTCCTAAGCTAGGGCTAAAATCCGCGTAAATCAAATGAGCAGTAAATAAACGGTCAAAACTCGAGAAAACCACGAAAAGGCGTGAAAAATAGGTGAGGTACCCCGAGCACACCGGTGCTCGGCGAAACAAACCCCGAGAGTCTATGTGTCTCTGAAAGTTCGGTCCAGGTCCCTGTATTATTACAAATAATAAAATGTGCTGAAATACAACTACACTACACTAAGCCACTTCACGGTTATTTCGCGGCTCCCGCACTCATGCTCGGTTCCTTGTGCTCTCGTGCGGCTTCGTAGAAAAGGAAGCCGCCTCCGACTCTCACGGTTGCGTCGGCTTCTGAAGAAGCCGCCTCGATCCTCAGGCCCTCGCAAGTAAACAAACAGAGTGTCAAACCAGATTATTATATATAAACAAGTCAGATAAAATCTATACAAAAATATCTACAGAAAGCCGCGAAAAAGAAAACCACGGAAAGAATCAAAAGTGACTACTAAGCCGTGCTCCCCGACAACGGCGCCATTCTGATGAGCTGACAAATCGATCAATCAATCTGGGATAAAATAATCACTCTAAGGGTCATTGCGACCCGGATCGAGAGATAAATCATCTCAACAAGAAAAAGAGAAATCAGACCACCAATCAGAGATATAAAACAAGAGAAGCAAAAATAATGGCACTAGCTATGAGATTAGCCTGGTGTAGCACTCAGGGTCGGACTCAGGGAGCACGACTTGGCCTTGCGGCCTACGAAGTATTCAAATCGAGAATCAAGCAAAAACAAATATTTTCGGTGGTTTTTGAATATTTTTATATTTTTTTGGAATTTTAATAATGAAGAAAAATGATAAAAAGGCAAAAATAATTGCATTCAACAAATTATTTCAACACTCTAAAAAGCTCCAAAAATTCAAACAAAAATATTTTTTATGTTTTTTAGGTTTTTTACTATTTTTGGTGAATTTTTGAGATTTCTCTAATTTTTATAGATTTTTCTAAAAATCAAAGAAGATAAAAACACAAGTGACCTCTCCAGTCAGGCTAGAAAGATCAATTTAAAATATCAAATTGATCTATAAAAGCCTGAAAGTAATTTTTATGAAAAATACAAATAATAAAGAAAATTCAAGAGAAGAGTTTATTATTTTTGGAGTTTTCTACAATTTTTTAGAATTTTTATAAGTTTTTAAGGGTTTTTCAAATTTTAGGGTTTTATATGTCCAAAAATAGCCATAAATGCACAGAAATTCAAACACACAAAAACAAACAAAACTTAGTTTTTTTTAGAATTTTTGAAGGGGTTCTTATATTTTTTTATGATTTGTCAATCTGGACAGACACAAAATCAACTGTTTTTGAATTTTTAAAAATAATAAAAAGCCTCAAAAATGTATCCAAAAATTAGGAAAAATTTTACAGTGGCAGGAGCCACGTATCCAAATTTCACGCAATTTGGGTTAAGTTTGATATTTTATTTAAATCCAAAATAGTCTCACAGTGCACAGGGACCTAAATGCAAGCAAAATATGTTCCAGGGGCTGAAAAGTAACAAATCCAGAAAGCTGGGGGTCCCTCGTGCAAAAATTCCAAGTCCCCACGTGCACTGCACGTGGTCTGGGCACAGAGGGACCTAAATGTAATAAACTTACTTCAAGGGGCTTATTAGCAACACGTGCTAAAAGCCCAGGGAAGAAGTTACAAAATGCCCAAAGAATTCAACACATGTCGAACAGAATTGTTCACAGGGGTATGTATGTAAATATCAGAAAGTATATTTCATTCAATAATACATCAAAACATCAGCCCAGATAATGCAATTTCACCAAAAATCACGTGACGAAGCACGTGTCTCACTTACACAGGGATGAAAATGCAAATACAAGAAAGGTTCAGCTCTTAAGTGCAATTTTACAAAATTAAAACAACTAATCTAATAATCACGGGACTAAAAAGTAAATGTAAAACAGGAGGGGCCTAAGTATAAATTACCCTACTTATTGTCCGAGGGCTGGAGGCACGCCACGTGTATGATCGGATGGCTAAGGGGCGCTGCGCCTCTGCGGAGAAGTCTAGCTCGGATCTGACAGCTGAGGGCGCGCCACGTGTATGATCAAATGGCTCTGGTGAGTGCACGCCTCTCCTCTACGATGGACGGCGATGAGGAGGCCACGTGTCGATCGGACGGTGGTGAATATAGGCCTCCTCTTCGTCTGATCGTGCGGTCCTGATCAAAACTGGGGCTCCGGGGACGAACGAAAGGCTGAAGATCCTGGAAGAACACGTCGCCGGCGAGGTTCGCCGGAGCACCACGGGTGCTCTGGACCTCTGCTGCTGCTACTGCTGAGATGTGGAATGGCTCTGCCTCGATGCTCCGCAGCTGATGAGCTCCTCCGATGACGCTGGGAAGCTCCGAGGAGCTCCGGTGAAGCAAGGAGGTCAACTTGTTTCAAATATACAACATGGATTCTGGCAATGCAATGCGACGAAGACGGAGCTGGGCTTCTGTGCCTAGATGCTTAGACCCTCAGATGGGTCTCTTCTGACCTGAAAAAGAGCACAGCAAGCACGTTGGGTCGAGGGCAAAGTGCCTCGACCCTGTAAGGGGCGAAATGGGTGCGTGGGTGATTCGCGGCGAAGACCTCCGGCGAAGCGACGGCAAGGGAAGTCGGGACTTGGTTTTGGGGCAAACCAAGGAGGACGCGTGGGTGAAGAACGTGAAGGGAAGTCTCGCGAAGGTGTTGGTCGAGTCGGTCGATGGAATGGATGGTCGGAGCGGGAGTAATCGATGAACGACGGCCGCGGAGTGATTTGGGGGTAATCCAAAATTCAAGAAAGATAGGGAAAATGGAGTCTACCTGATGCGTGGGATTGACTGGGGATGAGCTGAAGAACCTATGGTCGTCGCCTCGAGGGTCGTCGAAGGCTTGAGGCTCGGGCGCTGCTCACGGTGGCGCACGACGACAAGGAGGTCGTCGAATCAGTGGCGGAGGGGTCCTCCTCCTCTCTGCAACACACCAATCGCTAGTTGTCACTCTAGGGAATCGCGTGGAGGTCCTGGGTGGAAGAAGCAACGCCAAAGATGGCGTGAAATGTGCAGCGGAGCTCAACCTATATAGCTGCCCAGGTCCGAGAAGATGGGGTCGGGCAGGGTTCCGTGAAGCACGGATCCCTAAGCGGATGCATCGGCGTGGATCTCGGATGTATCAAGGAGGATTAGGACCTGGGGTTTAGGGTAAATGGAGCTCGGATCAGGGCACTAAAATTAGGAGAAAAGCAGGTCGGGCGTAGATCCGGAGCAAATGTGGTCCAGGGGGAGAGTTGACCAGGGGTCAACAATCCCCCGTGGACCAATGGGAATTCAGGATTTATTCAATATTTGATAATTCGATAAAAAATAATAAATGGCCGAATTTCAACAATGTTAAAACATGAAAAATGTTTCTTTATTTTAAATTATTTTTTTTGTGATTTTTATTTATTTTTTGAAACATAATTTATGTACATACAAAATATTATTATTATATACAGGTATATACCTATGTATTTTTTATTTTTGATTTTTAATTATTTTTTGTACTTTTTATTCAAATTTTATATTTTATTTATTTATAGAAAAAAATTTGGAACAAAATTGTATTTTTTATTTTATTTTTATTAATTATTTACAACGGTTAAATAAATAGTTTTATTTATATACATACATGGTATATATACAAGGTTGGGAATTGATTTTATTTTATTTCTTTTTATTTTATTTTCATTTTCCTGATTTTTATTTTATTTATTTACACCATGAAATATGGATTATGTACATATTTTTATGGAATTTTAATTATTTATTTATAAGGTGATAATAAATAAGTGAGTGGTTCTATGTACATGGTCTATATACAATGAAGAAGGGGATTTTTATTTATTTTTATTTTCTCCATTTTTGTTTTAATTTTATATTTACAAATATATACAAATAAATACACCCCTTTTATTTTTATTTAGAGGAAAATATTTTTATTTATAAACATAGGTATATGTACACAAACATATGAGCTTCCTTATCTCTCTCTACTTGGGTTCTTTTGCGGTCAGGCCCATGCTGAGCCCTCCCTTGGGATTAGGTCGCTCAATATTTATTCTAAATATCTCCCTCTTTTTCTTTTATTTCTTTATTATTTTATTTATGCACAAAAACATGCTAATTATACATATTTACACAATGCATGCTTATTGACAATTATTGCTATTTATATGAATATACATGTGTTTTGCATAGGTTTTGTAGCTAAAATAAAAGAATAAAGAGTGATGAATGGGTATTCATCATTTCATCGCACATTTATGCATAAAAACAACATACTCTCTCCACACAATTTGCATAGAAAAAGTCTTAAAAAGGGTCAAAAGACAAACTCCTAAAAATTTACAAATCTAAAACTAATTATTCAACCAACTTTGTACATATATCTCTAATAGTTTATGAGCCTAAAAATAAAAGAAGATCCACACCTTTCCAAATACATCTTTAGGAGTACTACTATTGACTATTATATAATAACAATACATGAATATTTTTTCTATAGCGATCAAAATATAAGATATAAAAATAAACATGTTAACTAGGAATTTTATTGGGTCGAATAGCCCCTTATAACATCAATTCTATATTTGTTTTCAGGTTTTGAGCCTAATGATAGACCCATCTCAACTAACCACTATAGCATTTAAATAAAAAGAAGAAAAAACAACAAATAATGCTAATGTCATCCCTCCTCCTATAGGAGATGGTGTTGCCCTGATTCTCTACAGTGACAAGAGTTACGATGAAAGTGTTGCAATGGCTTCTTCTTTTTTGTGAATGCTCTGAGTAGGAGCGAGAGGATCACCCGCTATAATATCCCCTATTGTAACGCAGGCGATGCATCAGATGGAAAATGGACGACCTAGATAAGGCATTGATTATCTCCGATCCCCTATTAAGGTCGTCCATTTTCCATCTGACGCATCCCCTGTGTTACATCAGGGGATGCTACAACAGGCGGCCCGTTCCCTAACCAGGAAGGACTCAACGTACGGCCAAGAATGCTCTGACCAAGAAGGACTCAAAGTACAATGGCATTGCTCCATAACCATTCATCTCTGCCACCATCCCACAACGCCACAAGTTTTCATCCATCATCCTTGCATATACCTTGCTTCACATCGTCGCAACATGCACCATTATGCCCTCCCCAACAGAGCCACCAATCATTGACCATGCCATGAGCCTCCTCAATCACATCTTACTTCAAAGATTGGTTCTCTATCGTGCAATAGTAGCCGAATTTCAAGCTTTACGACTTCATGCACTATTGTTGGGCAATATCCTTACATGCAGGCAGCAATAAGGGAAAGGAAAGACAAAGAGTGATGCTGGTCCGGGAGGTCGAAAAATCTTCAAGAAAACATGACGGAAAAGTTGAGCTATTACCACCTTCCTAAGGTGCAAAGAGGAGCGAAACACTAAACAGATAGAAGAAGAGTAGGCCTTAGAGACTTTAAATACGAGCGAATTCAGTGGAGCAAGGCTCATATATGATTTACTACTTGTAGTTGTAAACTGACGTTGTTGCTATTGTAGATGCATGCCGTCACCCTCGTAACTTATGCCCCTCATTGGCCTTTTGCAATAATTGAATATTTGTATTTTGTTTTTAATCAGATTACGATTTGCTACTCTTTTCTTACTATCATAATTTTCCCAAATTTCAATATTCTATGCTTGTAAAATTTACGCATTTAGATTTAGGCTTTTGATATTTACATTTGAGTCCTCGATGGACCTTTACATGATTTAGGAAGCTTTAACTAATCAGTTTACACTTTTCCCATATTTGAAAAAACTGAAAAATTGTGTCTTTGTCAAGGCATTTTCATATAACTGTAACAGCTCCTAACTTTTAGTTTTTTATAGAGAGGACCTTTACTTATCTAGAATTACACTTAGAGTCCTATAAATTTAGAAAATTACCATAAATAGTAGAGAATTTTTTTTAATCATGTATATTCTTGAAAAAGTCTAGATTTAGTGATGTTTGTTTTTATATAAAGAGGTCGTACAAATATAAAAAAATCGAATATATTTATGAGATTTTTACATTTTGTTAATGTTTTTATGTATTTTAAAGCTAGGGAATATATGAAATGAAAATAAAAATCAAAACAAGTTTTGAAAACAATTTATATAGAAAGGCATGAGAACTTTGGAAATTATAGTTCTCTCAAAGTTATGGGATTAAAATCCAAATGTATTTTACCCCCCAAAACTAGATGCCACAATCTTCTTGATTGACCGTTCTTTTTACATTTTGATCTTATAAGATTATTTTGTGATATTTCAAATGTTCTTGATGTTTTAAAATTTTCGGGTAGTAGAGGTAATATTTTTTGGATGGTTTTTTTCTATGTTAAGACACATAACAAAAAGCATGTACCTTAAGTTTTTTGTAATTTTTGGAGGCATTGTGCATACATCAAAAATAAAACACAAAGTAGTGAACGTGGTTTTTTTTTATTTTTGTATGATTATTTAACACTGATAATAAAATACTCAGGTACTACTTGCTCCATATTCTTTGTGCATACAATTTTCTTTTCAAGAGATATAAAAAAATAAGAAATAACTCAACCAAACACAAACTCGTAAAAACTCTACAATGTTCAAATAATCATATTATTCTATGAGAATCGGTGAGAAATTAAATGCGCTAAGATCTATAAAATATCTAAAATACAATTAAAGATATGACCCCGATGACTTACTAAGGATTTAATATTAAAAAGTAGCACATTTTCTTAATAAAAAATACTCATGACATTAATACATACATAAAAAGTACTCAAATCCTGTTAGAGTATAGAGCATAAGTTCTTCAACACAAAAGAACAAATCTCATTTTGAAATTCGGATGGATTGAAGAGTAATTCGCTCGTGAATATAGGGTTCCAGTTGCATATTTTACATAAATAAAAAAGTCAATTGATAGATAGAGAAGGTCCTCTACAATCAAGAGACTTGATAGGGTGCATGTGCAAATTTCTCAAAGGCGTGTGCATGACTCCACTATTGAGGACCACTTAGAATTATTAAAGTGGCAGGGGACCTAGTGCAAAATCCCAACACATGACTTGGGTTATGTGACATCCACATCGGATCAATCCTTCGAAAGTACATAAACTGAGTGGAAATACTAATGAGCGGGTATGATATGGATATTATCATATCTATCTAAACTTGTGACAATGGACCTGATATATAAGCGGGGGAGTAATGCCGATAAATTATTGTATTAAAAGTAAATGAATAAACACCATAAGAGAGAGATATTAACTAGGAATTTAAATGTCATATGTCCATATCACGAGTTATTGTATCCAACATTATATAGTAATAATTCCTGACTCACAAATAAATAAATATATATATTAGTATAAATGTATAGAAATGAGTACATTGGATCATGACAATAAGAAACCTAATATATAGTGGAATTACTTTCATTTACAATGTATATGTTATTAAGTAATAATAATACAAGTATTACATATGAATGTCGCAGGGAGAGACATAGGAATTTGAGACAAATTCCAAACTAATGAAGATTATATAATAAATGGTGAAATAATTAATTTGTAACGGGGGTATATAGTAAAAGTTTATAAGTAATAAAATGGGTGGCTATATCTTGGAGTCAACGGAGGAATATTATGAAAGGATAGAGGTTTCAATCTCAGCAAGCAGTGGGCAAAATACAAGTGCATGAGAACGAGCTATACAAGTGCAACGTCTGTCCAAAACACATGTGCACTAAAGAGATGGATAGAACACGCGGAATAGGAGTGGTCATATTTAACCATTCTTAAAACCCTAACATCATAAACACCCAAAAGAACAACGGTTGATCGCTTCTCCAAGAACACCAGTTTGACAATAGGAGCTTTAGAGAACAACAACCGGAGAATCCATAGATGTTCAGGTATGGTTTATAAATATAAATCTAAATATATATATATATATATATTCCTACTCAGAAGTAGATTTATCTAATACGGTAGGGGAAAGAAAATATAAATAACATTGTTTTTATAGCATTTGGAAGGGGGGAAACAGAATACATGACATGTTTGGCGTGAAGCCTACTTGTTGTTAGTTTTAAGTAAAGAAATATAAGAGAGTGGATTTCATCAGCAATATCAAATGGATGGTTCACGTAAGTGGACTTGATCGAAATACTAGATGGGGAACTTTTACTATTTTATGATGATTATTTTTTTCTAATGACATCATATTGGAGAAGGGGATACCGAGTACTTACCGACCTGTTACGATGATTTATGTAAACAGGATTCCAATTACATGGAACACCAACAGTAAGTTTGAGGGTACGATTAAGAGGACTAAAATATATAACAAAAATAGTAAATGAACCATTCGATTTTACCTTTCACCTGTTTGTCACAGATAGATGGGCCTCATAAATTTTCTTTTCAACTTGCTCCTATTTTAACATGCAGATTTGTACAGTCACATATATAGCCTTAGGTCCTGACTAATTAATATTTACTTAACTAAATCAATTAGATTTGAATGGTAGAAGTACTAGTGTGAATATGAGAAGGAGTCATGCTTTGCATATATCAGATCGGCGTACTAAAGTATATAGGGAATGAATAATTGGGAATCCATACTAACACAAAGGCCCTATTTTGATAGAGGAATAAGTGTGTTAGTAATTAAGAATATGGTAGATCACTGACAATATAAATATATTCTAGGAAAAATTCATGAGTTTGGGTCGTGATCCTCAGAGAGAAATTCCTAGAAGTCAGAAATAACTCTCTTCTAGGTGAGTGGTCTCAAGCCTATTTTAAGATATAACCATTATTTTCACATATACATTTTAATATTACAGTTCTTGATGTTTCAATATTACACTTCTTGATGCATTTTGACTATACAATTATATTTTGATTATCAGATAACGTTTGTTTTATCCAAGATGATAGCATCTTATAAACTTGGTATTATTATTAAAGATGATGTATGGTAGAAAAATAAACCATGGTTTTATGTTTGCATATGGATAATGTTAGATCTCAATTAAGATATATATATATATATTCAATTGTGTTTTGACAATATTACAGAGGTTTTGGATACCTGCAGATAAGTTCGGCATCGGAATGTGATTTAGATATCATAAATTTCACAGTTTATAGTTATTTGATTATGGATTAGAAAATATGTCAGATACAATGAACACCACAGTATCTCTCAGATTTAGTCATGAACTAGCCATCAGATATGGTGACCTCATCAGAAATGACCCTGAATCTTGCCATCATATATGGCAACCACAGAGATGATTCAGAGGACTTTGGGTCCGCATTTTATATACACATAGGCTTTGTGCTGTATGTAGAGTGTTCTTTGGCCTTTGGGGTTGTCTACGCGTATGACTCGGGTTGTTTCATTATTCATGGATGTAGTACGTTAGCCACAGTGGTGTTGTTATAACAACTAGAAAATAGAAAATTTTCATTTCATCAAGATCTTCAACAACCAGAGAATAAATTATTTTCAGTTTGCGAGTTTGATATTTCAATTTCTTTACAACATTATTAATTTTCAATGATTCATTTTTATTCTTTTATAAAATTGCCCTATTGTAGTATTACATTTTATTTCAACTAGCAAGCAAAGTTTTTTTAGTAGTTGATATATTCTCTTATCAAGATGCTTGAGACCCAGTCGTTGGGTCTAAGTTCATTTGGATTTTAGACTCAACCCTCTATTATTTAATATTATTTATAGACACACTTGAGGAGCCGTAGAGGACGCGAGGGAATGAATTAAGCTTTTGCGGATAGTGTTGTGACTTTCACTCTATTTCTGTGATATTGAGGCAAATTTTTGTACATCAAATAAAAAAAGTTAATATCCTAGAAGACCTAATATTTTTGTGAAGTTAAGAGTTGTATCTGAGCTCATGACAGTAGCTGACAGTTGTATATAAGGAACAATGGAACTGTGTTTGATATTACGGATGCAGATAATGACTTGGATGTTGTGTTAGTGAATTGTGTGGATCTGTTTATGAAAAGTTTTATATAGTTTGTTTCAATTACAGGGTAGTGTTTGGGAGTCTATAAAATAGAGGAATTGCTGCCGGATTTTTTTGACATGCTAATTATGCTTAAGATGATCAGATAGTTTAAATGCCGTGCTCGTCTCGGCTAGCAGGGCAGGTCATGACATATAGTGGTATCAGAGCCATGATTTATGAAATTTGATCAAAATTGATAGTCGAGATTGATATATGAATCCCTTGGTGGTTATGATTTA
Organism: Ottelia alismoides; assembly: GCA_037367405.1. Classification (NCBI taxonomy): domain Eukaryota; kingdom Viridiplantae; phylum Streptophyta; class Magnoliopsida; order Alismatales; family Hydrocharitaceae; genus Ottelia; species Ottelia alismoides. The sequence continues at coordinate 239,202 of JAZKJV010008172.1, read as the reverse complement.
TGTCTCAAACTTCGATATGAAATGGAAATGATATTGGAATAATGATGTTCTTGTTATTGAGGATTTATCTATATTTTTGCCATGAGATTTGAGGATTTATAATTTTGGAAGAGCTAATTAAGAAATTTTATTTATGTAGGACGCAATGGCAGCTGAGCAACCTTCTCAGATCTCACAAGGACCAAGTGGTGGACATGATAGGAGTAATAATAACAATATGCAAGAGACTTTGGCATGAATAGCTCAAACGTTGGGAAGAATAGCTGCTCGATCGATAAGACCGCCTGAATTTGAAAATCAGTTGCCATTTGAGCACGTTTGGAAGTTAGGTGCAAAAGATTTTATAGGCACGACGGATCCGAAGATGGCAAGAGACTGGTTTGAACACATGGAGAAGATATTTGCATTGATGGAGTGTACTGAAGTACAAAAGTTGAGATATGCCATATTCTTGTTAAAGGAAAATACTGATGACTGGTGGAAGTCAGTAAAGATGAAATACACTGATCCATCCGAGATTACTTGGCAGATATTTGAAAAGGAATTTAATGAAAAATATTATATGAGAGTATATCAAGAAGATCGATGCAAAGAATTCTTATTTCTTACTGAGGGAAGTTTTTGTTTTGATGAATATGAGAAGAGTTTTACGAAATTATTAAAGTTTACGACATATTTAGTGAAAACTGAAGAAGATAAATGTCGACGATGGACTCCATGTAGATATAAAATCAATGGTCTCGGCCAACGGATATACTGAGTATGGTAAACTAGTGGAAGCTGCCCGAAGGGCCGAGCATGTTCTGCAAGAAAAGCGAAGATGTAATGATCATAGTAGGAAAAGATTTGGGATAGATTACCATGGAGAGGACCAGATAACAAAATTAGAAGAAGTTTTGAAAATTCAAGGCAATACAACTTATCTGCTCAAAGATATAAAGGAAACCAAATAGATAGATTTGCCCTAGAGAATTCTAGAAATGAAGGATTTTCTTATCCGCAATGTCCCATATGTGGGAAGCGTCATCCGGGAGAATATCGCAGTGGATCGTCAGGTTGCTATAATTGTGGGCAGATAGGTCAAATACGTCGAAATTTCTCAAATCTTATATCAAACTGGGGAAATGCAATGAGACCGGCTCAACAGAATAGCTAGTACCCTAACTCAAGAACCCCGACCAAAGAAGAAAAGAGAAATGATATTCCAAGAAAAGGAAATAAACAAAATCAGGGACAAGCTTTTACGATGACACTCCAAGAAGCCATCTCTGCTGAGGATGTGGTCTTAGGTACCACTGTTTTTTTTGGCAGAAATGTCCATACTCTTATTGATTCTGGTGCTAGTCATTCATTTATTTCTTGAAGATTTTCTGTACTCGCGGATAAAGAAATGAGTATACTTGATCATGCATTATCAATCTCCTTCCCAAAAGGAGAATATGAGATTGTTTGGAATGCCTTTATAGACTGTTTGATAGAGATAGGAGGAGGTTGGGTGATCGTGAATCTTATCCCTATGGAAATTAAAGAATTTGACGCCATTATAAAGATGGACTGTTTGACATCATATCATGCTTTACTAGGTTGTTTTCAGAAAAAAATTATTTTTCGAATGTCATATGAGACAGAGTTTACATTCTATGGAGAAAGAAGTGTATATCCTACCAGTGTCATTTCTAACATGATGACACATAAATTACTCAGGAAGGGATATTCATCTTTTGTTGCCCTTGTATACAATACAAAAGCAGAATCCATATGTTCAGAAAATATCCCTATAGTGAAAGAATTTCCTGAAGTATTTCCTAATGAACTACCGGGATTTCCGCCAGACAGAGAAATTGAGTTCAATATTGATTTAGTACCTGGTACTACCCCAATTGCATTAACTCCTTATCGAATGGTTCCAGCTGAACTCAGGAAACTTAAGATACAATTACAAGAATTAATGGATAAAGGATTTATTCAGTCTAGTATTTCTCCATGGGGGCACCTGTTCTTTTTGTTAAAAAGAAGGATGATTCTCTGAGACTTTGTATTGATTATAGAAAGTTGAATCGAGTGACAATACGTAATAATTATCCTCTTCCTCGAATAGATGATTTATTTGATCAATTGCAAGGGGTTTCTGTATTCTCTAAGATAGATTTGAGATCATGTTACCATCAGTTGAAGATTAAAGCCGAAGATATCCCTAAAACAACTTTCCGTACTCGTTACGAACATTATGAATTTTTCGTGATGCCTTTTGGGTTGACAAATGCCCCTGCTGCATTTATGGATTTAATGAATCGAGTATTCAATCCCTTCTTGGACAAATTTGTGATTGTGTTTATTGATGACATTTTAGTATACTCAAAATCAGAGGAAGAGCATAAAGAGCACTTGAGGATTGTGCTACAAACCCTGAAGGACCATCAGTTATTCGCAAAATTTGATAAATGTGAGTTTTGGTTAAAGAAGGTGGCATTTTTGGGACACATTATCTCAGGAGAAAGCATATCGGTAGATCCAAGTAAAACAGAGGCAATTATGAACTGGAAGCAACCAGCAAGCGTATCCGAGATTAGAAGTTTTCTTGGCTTAACAGGATACTATAGAAGATTTGTGGAGATATTTTCAAGAATTGCAGCGCCATTAACAAAATTGACTCGGAAAGAGGTGAAATTTATCTGGGATGATGAATGTGAAGAGAGTTTTCAGGAACTTAAGAATCGTTTGACCTCCGCTCCCATTCTTAGCCTTCCTGCTGGGAATGGCAGATTTATAATTTATAGCGATGCATCATGTCAAGGTTTGGGATGCGTTTTAATGCAGAATGGGAAGGTGATTGCATATGCTTCCAGACAGCTTAAGCCGCATGAGCTAAATTATCCTACACATGATTTAGAATTAGCTGCGGTAATATTTGCCTTGAAAATTTGGAGGCACTACTTATATGGTGATACATATCAAATTTTCACTAACCATAAGAGCTTGAAATATATATTCTCTCAAAAAGAATAGAATCTTAGACAGAGAAGATGATTGGAATTGATAAAAGATTACGACTGTACTATTGAGTACCATCCCAGAAAAACGAATGTAGTATAAGATGCTCTTAGTCGAAAGTCTAATGGTGGATTATCATATATAAAGGTTGGTCGACACCCATTATTGGCACAGTTAAGGGGACTGCGTGCCAACCTGACAGTACATGATTCTGGGGTTTGGTTAGCTACCCTACAGGTTAGACCTATATTATACGATAAAATACGAGAGCTCAAGAATTTGACCAAGAAATTAAAAGAATACAAGGAAAAGTGGAGAATGGAGAATTGTCCGATTTCACGATAAATGAACATGGAGTATTATTTTCAAGCAAAGACTGTGTGTCCCACAACCTGCAGAGCTTAGAAGAGAAATTCTTGATGAAGCACATAACTTTATGTACGCAATGCACCCAGGAAGCACGAAGATGTTTAGAACATTGAAACCATGCTATTGGTGGTCGGGAATGAAATGAGAAATTGCAGAATATGTATCTAGATGCCTGATTTGCCAACAAACTAATCCAGAACACAAGCGACAGCTGGTGCATTGCAACCTCTCCTGATACCAGAGTGTAAGTGGGAACATATTACCATGGATTTTGTTACTGGATTGCCTAGGACTCGTCGAGGTCATGATGCGATATGGGTAGTTGTCGATACATTGACCAAATCCTCTTATTTCTTAGCATTAATATGACATATACATTGGATCGTTTGGGTAAGATTTTTGTGGATGAAATTGTAAGGTTACATGGAGCACCTGTGTCAATTGTATCTGATAAAGATCCCCATTTCACCTCTAGATTTTGGCCTAGTTTACACAAAGCGATGGGTACAAAATTAGCATTTAGTACTGCTTTTCATCCACAAACTAATGGACAGTCTGCGTGAACTATTCAAACTTTGGAAGATATGCTTAGAGCTTGTGCATTAAGTTTTAAAGATAGTTGGGATGAACATCTATCGCTTATGGAGTTTGCTTATAATAATAGCTATCAGTGAGTATTGGGATGGTGCCATATGAAGCCCCTTATGGTCGAGCATGCATAACTCCTATTTGTTGGACCGAAGTAGGAGAGTCTAAATTGGTCCAACCAGAATTGGTACAAAATACAATGGAGAAAATTGAAGAAATCAAGAAAAATTTGAAGGTTGCACAAGATAGACAGAAAAGTTATGCAGATAAGAGAAGAAGAGATCTAGAATTTAATTTCAAGTGGGTGAGCAGGTATTTTTACAAGTATCTCCTTGGAAGGGTATAATCAGATTTGGAAAGAACGGAAAACTAAGCCCACAATACATTGGTCCGTAGAAAGTTACAGAAAGAATTGGTAATGTAGCGTATCGCCTTCGACTTCCGTCAGAGTTAGCCAGGATACATGATGTTTTTCATGTTTCTACTCTTCGAAAATATATTCCAGATCCATCACATGTTATAGAACCTCAAGAAATACAACTAAAGGAGGACCTTTCCTATAAAGAGATTTCAATACAAATTTTAGATTATAAAGTGCAAGAACTTCGGACAAATAGGATACCACTGGTAAAAGTGTTTAGAGGAGCCATGCACTAGAAGAAGCCACATGGGAAAGAGAAGAGGAAGTGCGATCTCAATACCCACACTTATTCTCAAGTTGACTGAGGTATGTAAATTTCGAGGACGAAATTTACTTTAAATTGAGGAGTGTTGTGACATCCACATCGGATCAATCCTTAAAAAGTACATAAACTGAGTGGAAATACTAATGGGCGGGTATGATATGGATATTATCATATCTATCTAAACTTGTGAAAATGGACCTGATACATAAGCGGGGGAGTATCGTTGATAAATTATTGTATTAAAATTAAATGAATAAACACCAGAAGAGAGAGATATTAAATAGGAATTTAAATGCCATGTGTCCATATCACGAGTTATTGTATCCAACATTATATAGTAATAATTCCTGCCTCACAAATAAATAAATAAATATATATATATATATATTAGTATAAATGTATAGAAATGAGTACATTAGATCGTGACAATAAGAAACCTAATATATAAAGGAATTACTTTCATTTACAACGTATATGTTATTAAGTAATAATAATGCAAGTATTACATATGAGTGTCGCATGGAGAGACAAAGGAATTTGAGACAAATTACAAACAAATAAAGATTATATAATAAATGGTGAAATAAGGAATTTGGTATGGGGATACATAGTAAAAGTATATAAGTAATAAAATGGGTGGCTATATCTTAGAGTCAATAGAGGAATATTATGAAAGGATAGATGTTTCAATCTAAGCAAGCGGTGGGCAAAATACAAGTACATGAGAATGAGCTATACAAGTGCAACGTATGTCCAAAACATGTGTGCACTAAAGAGATGGATAGAACATGAGGGATAGGAGTGGTCATATTTAACCATTCTGAAAACCCTAACAACATAAACACCCAAAAGAACATCGGTTGATCGCTTTGCCAAGAAGACCAGTTTGACAATAGAAAGCTTTAGAGAACAACAATCGGAGAATCCATAGATGTCATGGTATGGTTTATAAATAAATATTTATATATATAATCCTACTCAGAAGTATATTTATCTAATACGGTAGGGGAATGAAAATATAAATAACATTGTTTTTATAGCATTTGGAAGGGGGAAACAGAATACATGACATGTTTGGCGTGAAGTCTAATTGTTGTTAGTATTAAGTTAAGAAAGTATAAGAGAGTGGATTTCATATGCAATATCAAATGGATGGTTCACATAAGTGGACTTGATCGAAATACTGGAAGGGGAGCTTTTACTATTTTATGATGATTATTTTTTTCTAATGACATCATGTTGGAGAAAGGGATACCGAGTACTTACCGACCTGTTAGGATGATTTATGTAAACAAGATTCCAATTACATGGAACACCAATGGTAAGTTTGAGGGTATGATTAAGAGGACTAAGATATTGAGTTAAATAAATTCCATTAGATATATAACAAAAATAGTAAATGAACCATTCAGTTTACCTTTCTCCTGTTTGTGCACAGATAGATGGGCCTCATAAATTTTCTTTTCAACTTGCTCCCATTTCAACATATAGATTTATACAGTCACATATATAGCCTTAAGTCCTTACTAATTAATATTTAGATAACTAAATCAATAAGATTTGAATGGTAGAAGTACTAGTGTGAATATGAGAAGGAGTCATGCTTTGCATATATCGGATCGACGTACTAAAGTATATAGGGAATGAATAATTGGGAATCCATACTAACACAAAGACCCTATTTTGATAGAGGAATAAGTGGGCTAGTAATTAACAATATGGTAGATCACTGACAATATAAATATATTGTAGGAAAAATTCATGAGTTTGGGTCGTGATCCTCAGAGTGAAATTTCTAGAAGTCAGAAATAACTCTCTTCCAGGTGAGTGGTCTCAAGCCTATTTTAAGATATAACCATTATTTTCACATATACATTTTAATATTACAGTTCTTGATGCATTTTGACTATACAATTATAGTTTGATTATCAGATAACGTTTGTTTTATCCAAGATGATGGTAGCTTATAAACTTGGTATTATTATTAAAGTTGATGTATGGTAGAAAAATAAATCATGGTCTTATGTTTGCATATGGATAATGTTAGACCTCAATTAAGATTATACATATATATATATATATATTCAATTGTGTTTTGACAATATTACAGAGGTTTTGGATACTTGCAGATAAGTTCAGCATCAGAATGTGATTTTGATATCATAAATTTCTCAGTTTACAGTTATTTGATTATGGATCAGAAAATATGTCAGATACAATGAACACCATAGTAGCTCTCAGATATAGTCATGAACTATCCATCAGATATGGCGATGTCATCAGAAATGACCATGAAACATGCCATCAGATATGGCAACCACGGAGTTGATTAAGAGGGCTTTGGGTCCACATTTTGTATACACATAGGCTTTGGGCTGTATGCAGAGTGTTCTTTGGCCTTTGGGGCTGTCTACGCGTATGACTCGGTTTGTTTTAGTGTTCATGGATGCAGTATGTTAGCCACAGTGGTGTTGCTATAACAGGTAGAAAATAGAAAATTTTCATTTCAGCAAGATCTTCAACAACCAGAGAATAAATTAATTTCAGTTTTCCAGTTTGAGATTTCAATTTCTTTACAACATTATTAAGTTGCAAAGATTCATTTTTATTCTTTTATAAAATTACCCTATTGTAGTATTACATTTTATTTCAATTAGCAAGTAAAGTTTTCTTTAGTAGCAGATATATTCTCTTATCAAGATGCTTGACACCCACTCGTTGGGTCTAAGCTCATTTGGAGTTTAGATTCAACCCTCTATTATTTAATATTATTTACAGACACACTTGAGGAGCCGTAGAGGACGCGAGGGAATGAATTAAGCTTTTGCGGATAGTATTGGGACTTTCACTCCATTTATGTGATATTGAGGCAAATTTTTGTACATTAGGTAAAAAAGTTAATATCCTAGAAGAGCTAATGTTTTTGTGAAGTTAAAAGAGTTGTATCTGAGCTCATGACATTAGCTGACAGTTGTATATAAGGAATAATGGAACTGTGTTTGATATTACGGATGTAGATAATGACTTGGATGTTGTGTTAGTGAATTGTGTGGATCTGTTTATGAAAAGTTTTTTTATAGATTGTTTCAATTACAGGGTAGTGTTTGGGAGTCCATAAAATAGAGGAATTGCTGTCAGATTTTTTTTGACATGCTAATTATGGTTAAGATGATAAGATAGTTTAAATGTCCTGCTCGTCTCGGCTAGAGGGGCGGGTCGTGACAGGTTACGTATGCTCCTAGGGTAGAAGCAGATGATGAATATGATTTGGGCTCTGCCTATGACATCGACGTGGCAAGATGCGACTAGATAGCGATCTTCGACTTAACACCTAAGTCCTTGTCAAATGCAATGATCTAGATTAACCCACTTTGGGTCAGTCGATGGATGAGAACTCTCCTCCTCTTTAATGGATAAAATGAAGAGAGGGAGGGATCCAATAAAAACTGCTCTATAGCCCCTCTTATCTTCTTCTTCTTCTTATAGTATCAGAAGGAGGAGAAACAACATGGTTCAGTCAAGGTTGGTACTTGAATCATAATGATCTAGATGATGGCTCCTGCAAAGCAAGGTTTGACTTACATGCAATCCATCAGATGTTAGGAAAACAAGTGTATGTGTGTGTGCTGGCAGGGGATGCTCCCAAGTTGGTGGAGGCCAAGGAGTGGATCTCTAATCACAAGTATGACCATAGGGGACCATATGTGAGAATAGCGATGGACAAGCATGAGGAGTTGATTAATTTAAGGTGAATTAACGGATTCAGGATCAGCTAGGAAGTACTTTTTCATGAACAGAGGGAGACGAGAGGTAATATAAGAGGTGCAATTAGGAAACATGAAAACAAAAAAGGAAGAAGAAAAAGAAGAATGGGAACATCTAGAATGTACAGATGTACGTGAACACAACATGCTTGATATGTTGGAGCAAGAAGCTCTTACTATCTCCCTAAATATCTCAAAGTTGAGTGTCAAGATTAGCACCTTCAACGACCAACACAATGAAATCGGGGGCTCCAAGGGATCGTGCTTGAGATTGATTCAATACTCATCATTACTCAACCTTTATCGCAGACGGTCATTGGGTGCAAGAGAGCTGGAGATAAAGCTCACAACATATGGATAAAGATGGAATCATGGCACAATGATTTGCTTTATATGTGTTGATCCGAGTGGGATGAAGGAAGAATGTATGAGGATTGGAATTAAGGTGGTGTCACATGAAATCTGAAGAGATGAAGGTATGATGTAGGTACGGAAGTTGGAAGTGATCACGATGCATGAAGAGTTCGCAGAGATGGTGATTGTGAGAAGGTATTTACAAGTGGTGATGACTTGTAACAATGGTTTGGGTCATCAGAGAGGAGAGTAGGACCTTCGCACTCACAAGGATGAAGACAAGGGTAAGAGGATGTTCATAATTGATTTAGTAGAAGAGGGCGATCCATGGAGAAGAGGTACACAATGGTAGAGAAGATGTACTTCACAACCGCAACTGTGCAAATGGAGAATGATGGGAGGAAGGAGCCGGTGTTATAGTGGTGAGGTGTATCCAATAGGAAAGCACCATGGAGGCACTTGACCAATCAACATTGGTCAATACAAGGCGTGCTGAGGTGGAGCTCGGGATGTGTGCCAATAGGAAAGCACTAAGTGGCGTGGTTGGCCAAGGGCTTGACACCCCCACGTGTCAGCATCAAAAATCTAATAAATTAAAGTAATAAGAAAAATCAAAATATTATAACAAGAACCTCGAATAAAAAGTTCATCGCCAAAGTAGTATCCATAACTTTCAAGTGGGACTTGAAAGCAAATTCGTCATTTGTACAAAGCTACTATTTTATGGGAATTTTTTAAGTATATAATACATATTTTTAGGTGTTTTTAGATGTTTCTAGTTCCTGACTTTTTAGTTGTTTCTATATTTTATTTTTTTTATGTAGTAAATTAAAGGAATAAAATCAAGATAAATAATTGAAAAAAGAGCTGATTTTGTACATAAAATAATATAGTTCTGTTCAGACATTCATATAATATACACATTAACTTAAAAATCCAAGTTTCACATTTGAACTCCAATTACCTTGAAAGTGGTTGTTCAAAGATAATTGAGAGTACATTACATTAAAGTGATTGTATGCATGAAATATGCTGCTTCCAATGTAGGGATACATAGAACTAGGGTTTAGCTTTATTAGTTGTATATGTAAGTAAGTATTTGCAGCGGATTGTTAGTTGTTTAACGTGATTATGTGGAGTTGATTTCACGTTAATTAATATTGATTTAAATTTATTAAAAATTAAAGAACAATGTACGTTATGTACACATGTGAATATATTCACAAAAAAGACTCCTTTTTTGGTTTATTTTTTCTCCTTTTATTGTTTGACCAGGGCATTGTGCTCAGATCATTAGGGTTAGGCAAAATAAATAGGATTGTCAAACTATGTGTTTCTTATTTCCTTTATCAGTCTGCACAAGCACATACTTCTTTTTCTTAGTTTTATTTCTTTGATATTATTTTGCTAACTTCATGTTAATTAATGTTTCCTATTACCAAACATGTATTTACAAGAATGCAATATTAATGTATAATTGTAGGCATTTGTTAAGGTTTTAGATCAATTTTCATGTAAAAGATGGAAGGAATCTGGGTTCAACTCTACCTTTAATAATCAGATGACTAGTCCTATTTAGTATACCATTTGAGTTTATTAGGAGATAGTAGATCGATCTATGATAGGGAGTTTAACATATGAAGGTGGCTAAAGAGATGATTAATTAGGAAAGTGGTCATAGATTCTTAATCATGATCTTTTTTATTGGTGTGAAGCCCAAGATTTTTTTTATCTGAAAATATGATTAAATTGTCGGTGACCAAATGTGTGAAACCTAATTAAAAAATCACCATAAATCCAATTTTAATATGTTGCGATATATAATAGCTTGAATGGTGCATATCATTGTCAAGAATCCAACTCACTCAAAATTTTGCAAACCAAATATTAAGTGTGTAAGTACTGATTATTTTAGTAAAGATTAGTCAAGTCTGAAGTTTTTGGATACAAATATGTGTGAGATCTGCATAAGGATCTGCCTCAACTCGAATTGGAAGGTATAAAATAAATGATTGGTTGCCCTCTCTTCCCCGTTTGAGATCCCTAGATATCACCAACCTCTTACAACCATCTAAGGTCACTAGAGATGGCCACAGGGCTATTAGAGTTCACCAGTGTGGCAGATCATCATGATTTTTTAGAGAGGAGCATCCCCTCAATTTTCCCTACATAGATCTCATGTTAGAAAATATGAAAACTTCTTCCATTCTTATATTTTGTGGATTTGTAATGTAGTTAGGCTGACCAAGGTTCCTTAATGTTATAGAGGTTACCATGACTATAGAGATGTGAAGAGAGATGTAAGAAACAATTAAGCATCACAGTTTGGACAACACCAAGATGCACACGTTGTTCGTATGCAAGTTATGATCTCTCCCCCATGTTTACGACATCGTTTTTATGTGGCAATGTATTTTACTAGGTTGGTCTCCTTGTATTTTCCCATGGGTAAATATGTCCTATTTGCTTGATGATTTTCTTTCTCGATGTTGTTTTTGATTTGTTATTGTTGTTCCTAATTAAAATGCATAAAGGGAATGTGTTTTTAGGATTATTGTATGATGGTATTAAATATATAGGTGCACACATTAAATTGTTTAGATGCATGTTAGGATAGATTTAATTCTATGTTTTGATTATGGAATGATGCGTAAAAATATAAGGGAACATAAGGTAACATAAGGGAAGGTTTATGATAAGAAGGGGGACAAGAAAATACCCAGAACTCTCAAATCACACATGGTAGAGAATGTCTATGTATCTATATATATAATCTAATATATACATATTATTTTGATACCATTAAATTTAAAAGATATTAAAAATCAGAAAATTCAAAATTTAAAAATAATATAAAAAGAGAGAGTTATCTTATTTAATTAAAAACTCACAACAACTTTGATTGACTTTGTGCACACTTGTATACACACACTTGCTTTATTTATTCATTTAAATTATTCCTGCTACGTCTCGTGTTCCCTATATTTGAACCCTACCTGCTCGTCAACTATACATACTTGTTTGTAGGGTATAATTAATTTTGATTCACACTTTTTATGATCGCCAGATTCCAATATTATGTGGGTTAATTGTTGAATTTAGTCGAGATTGTCTTGGGGCTGTCATTGCAGTGACTAGTGGCCTCGCCTTGTGTGGAACACAAGACATTTTTCCATAAATTATTCTTGGCTATTTCATTTGCCTCTACAATCATGCATTTGAGGTACATGCATCCTAGTTAAGTTCAAAATAATTCAACTTGTTGCATCAATATATATACATATTTTATATATCCAAGTGTATGTATATATCTAGGCATTAGGCATTATGTGTGCAACCTCACATCTGATTGTATTAACTCCCAGATCACATTTAGATATACATCACATTCAAGTGACCTAAATAGCATGCCGGCAGTAAAGAACTCTTATAACACATTAATGAACTCGAGAGGACACTCCATAACATCTTCTTACTCCCCTAATAGATTGTTATTTTTAAACCCACACACTATGGGAAATACATACATAGGATGCATCGATATTATATAACATTTCTTTATATAATTTATACCATCTATTGATGTGTCTCCATAAGACTGCAACTCAAGCTCTCACTCCATGTATACCTTCCTTAAAGAAGACTAAGTATGCTCACTAGTTAAATATCCATATACGATAAATAATAAAAAGTTCATTTTATTTCACATTACCCCTAAAAGATTAACCACAAAGGACTCATCCTATTTTCCATATTTGTCTTAGAATACATGGACCAAAGTTGTCTACATTATTTATTAAATTTAATACAAAATTAAGGGCATCCATATATGCTCATGCACATTAATTTTTCCAATAACCACACTACATTCCTTAGACACATGGTTACACATCACCTTATGTCGGTGTATTCCACTTTATACTGGTGAATCCCTCTTTGCACTAGTGTACAATTATTTAGTAATACTCCCTTCCTTCCTTTTTTATTTATCATTCAGTCATCAATGTGTACATCTACACGCTACATAAATCGATACACATTTAGGTGTACTGACATGATAGTGGCTTTTTACCATTTCAACTATGGGATGCATATATATATATGAGATAAGTAATATATAATATAGTATGTATATACCAAAATCAAAAATAACCTCAAAGAACAATCCTTTATATTTTTAAGGTTTTAAATTATATTTATAACAATTATAATAATTAATATAAATATTAACCATATATAATATGTAGGTTGTAAGAGGTATATTATATATAGATAACAATATGAAAAAAATAATCAAATAATTATTTTATATTTTTAATTTTTTTTCTATTTTTATGGATTTTTAAAAATTTTGTAAAAATTTTTGTATTTTTAAAATTAGAAATAAAGCTAAACATGGACTATTTTAAATAAGCTGAATTGATTTGAATTTAAAAATATGAAATGATTCAAAATTTCTGAAAACCAATTTTAATACATAAATATAAGTAAAAATAGAAATATGAGAAAAAAATTCATATTTTTAGGATTTTTGGTATATTTTATAATTTTTTAGTCTTAGCAAGAGTTTATTATTTTTAAGAGATCCTTTTGATTTTTTTTTGAGTTTTGATCTGAAGTTATAAATAGGTAAATAAATAATATGTACATTTTTTTTAAATTTTTCAAAAGGTTTTTATATTTTTTGTTTTTAAAGTCAAACGGGAATAAAATAGCTCTTTTAATTTTCAATAAATAATAAATGCATGCAAAATGGCAAATAAAAATGATAGCGTGAATAAGCAGCCAATCTTGCATATACATCTATTTTTTGTGATTTTTGCAGTGTAGGAGCTATTTCAAATAAAAAGAAATATAAAAATAAAATTTAATCAAGTTGGTAGGGGTATATTAGCAATTAAAATAAAAGGTTGGGTCTCACGTACAAAATATATCAAAAGTTTGAACATCAACTTGATTTTAGTGGACTAAATAGAAATTACAAAAATTAGGGAGTGTGCTTGCAATATTTCACCTCACGTGGCGGTCCACTGAGGTGACTTGTCACTTGATCGAACTAAAAATATAGAAAGATTCAAGGGGTACATGCAATTTTCCCACAATTTTTTTAACTTACTAAAATATTACAACACTCTTTTCGAAATACAACAAATAGCAGATGAGTTTAATGAAAACTACCCTCCACATCGGTGGAGATGAACGATCCACAATGCCTCACTTAAAGCGCATCAGATGGATGAGGGTAGACTTCGTTTCGCTTTGATCCAACGACTACAAAAGACCTAGCGTTCGTTCTTGATATGATGGTTCCTGGAAGGTATCCAAGAACAGGGAAGAAGGTCTCTCTCCCCGATCATCATTCATCGAATACTCCTCATCCAAAGTACTTCCCTTCGATCTGATCAGCTCAACACCTTCCTGGGGGTCTCATGCACTTGCAGGTGCCCTCAGATGGCTTCAGATCCAAATGATGGTATTTAGATGGTCTCCTTGCTCACGTGTCCTGGAAGTTCAAAAGGGACCTCTAATCCATGCTCTAGGGGACTGCTAAACGGACATGACATGCACAAAATTTCTACGGCACGGGGCGAATGTCCTCGATCCAAAATGAAGCTGAGAGTATCTCGAATGGGGTGGGAAAATGAGCTTCGACAGAGGATGATGGATGGAGCTTGATGGCTCGATTCTGAGAAGAAATCAAGGGGAAAATGTGGGGGATGGATGAAGAATGTAATGAGGATCTAGAGTGGGGGTGAAACACGTCGAAGAACATGCGAAATCACGATGAGACCTAGAGCCCGAGCTCCTGGTTAATAGAAATCTAGGAATTTATGCTAAATATACTGCTAACAACTAAAATGGGAATGCAAACTAGAAATATACGACTTAAATTCACCTAAAAATACAGGGAAAGGGCCTTTACTAGGATGGGAACCCATGAGGCAGAACCTGCTAGAGGTGGCTCCAGCGATGGCCTGGACCTCCTCCTCTGCTCCCCCTCAATACAGACACCTGGGTTATGCTCCTGTGACCAGCATCAACTCATAGGAGTGATCTGAGGTGTTAAGAACAAGGGAAGATGGGTCAAAATTAGATTTGGAGTCTAGGAGATTTATTTATAAACATGGTGGAGTAGGTCCATTGATCGGTGATTATTGACCGATTAGGGATATGTAAAAGGATTCTAAGGATTAGACGGTCCTTAGGGTTGATCGACAATAGGTTTGCGTGAACGATCGAGTCGATGGGAATGATAATACCCCTAGGAAAAAGGGAGAAGACATTGTTCTTCTCAGTCTGATAGGGTTGGTGGCCTGGATCGAAGAGTTGACCGAGGTCAACCAAAGGAGCCCTCTGGTTGGTCCACGTGGACCAACCAGAAGAATCCATTCTCAAAAACCCATGTAAATTCATAAATAAATAATAAGTGAATTAATTAAATTTTATGAAATCATGAAAAATATTTGTAATTTAATGTAGTTTTTTATGCATATTTTATTTATTTATTCGAGGCTTTTTATTATAAGTTAATATTTACATGTAAAATATAGATATAAATACCTATATTTTAGTATTTTATTTTTATTTTGTGTTTTATATTTTATTATTTTATGTAGGTATTTTATAATTTTTTTATTTATTTTTATACCATTTAGAATTTGTATTTTTTGAATTTGTTTGTATACTTAATTGATTAGGTATATATATTATATGTATATACATGTATATTTTACTTATGCATTTAAATATATTTTTAATTTAATTTTATTTTAATTATGTATGTTTTTTAAATATTATTTACAATTTTATAAAATTAAATAATTTGAAAAATACAAACAAGAAATATAATGAATAAAATATACATGTATATTGCACAATATGGGTCAAAACCTAGATTTGCACCTTAACTCCAAATTAAATGAAACTACCATCATTAAATAGCTTATTAAAAGTTATTTATAATTAACTGATTTTGGTACATTTTTATACAATATGTATAAGATATAGGTATGCGAACTTTTTATTTTGTCTTTTTTATTTTGTATGTCCCAGGCACACTGTGCATTATTTTTATGTGAACTTAATTTTGTATTTTTCTTTGTATTTTTATATATAATATTAATGTAAAAATTTTATGATTTGAGGTGTAGAAATAATGGTATAAAATAGGCGCCAAAAAGTGATTACTGATGAATTAAAATTAGGGTTTCTATGTAAATTTTGTACAATTCATCTGTCCTATCTCCCCCTACTTTATTCCTTATCGTTCAAGTCATTATGATGACTGGGTCTCGGGGTCTAGGGTCACTCAACACCTATGGTGTCTCATTTCTTTTCTTTTATTCCTTTATTCTTTTATTTTAAAATTAATTTCAATAAATACAAAATATTTTATACAGCATTTTGTGCAATTTATTAGGTGTTTATTTTGACAAACTAATGATATATTCATGCATTTAGCTAGGGATTTAAGGCCAAAATGAAAGAATAAAGGTGATTAAATGGAGATTCATTACCCACTATACTTACCTTTGCTAGTCCCCAGTAAACACTTATTCCTTTAACTGCAAAAAATAAAAAAGCAAAAAAAAGGAAAAAACTTGGATTGATTTTAACTTTTTTTAAATTGTCTTCATAATATCAAAGTTGGGAGCTCAGTCGGACCTTTGGATTTTTAGTTTGGTCGGAACCTTGGTTGGGAACCAGAGTTGAAACACAACAAACTTTGAAAATCACAAAACTCTGCCCGGGTCTCCTCAAAAGCCAGACTAGAACAAGATGACATCATACATAGCCCCTTATAACTATGAGTTTACCTTGTACAATGTGTTTGATAAAGCTCCTGTTGGACATGCAAGCCCATGACGAGCCATATGCAATAAATATTATTGTGAACCATTCCCTAATCTGAAATAAAGAATAATTAATTTGCATAATAGGTTACTTAGTACAATTAGGATTACGTACCATGGGCATCTTAATAATCATACAACTGTTGATTGAATTATTGAATCATAGAGGCTGGTGCTTGGATGGATATATAAAGAGTTAGATTGAGGACTCATTCAACACTGTTAAGTGATTATTAAGAGAGGATCTCCAGCATTGGAAGGAGATGGCAATCCTTTATCTGAAGGCTGATATCTAACCAACCTCTTGATGTAGATCCTCTGCAAAGGAATAGAGATTCCGAGGTGTTAGATAAATTAGGTCAAATAGTTGACTTAACGAGATCGAGATAACCAAAGTCCTATGTTGTATAATGTCACGATATAGTCAAACATCCTCTGACTGGAGACAGATGTGCTACTATATGTCTGAGTATGTACATTTGGCATACCAATAGGTTGATGACCTAACCAAGGTCTATACACCAGCGCGCTGGTGTGCATGCAAGGGCATATGAGTAATACGATCTCTCAAAGGGATCATACATGTTCATTATTGAACCAGAAGACATGAGATCGCTCATGAGATATTAGGAAGAATCAAATTCCGTGCATGGTCGTCTCGCTTTGGAAGCTTGACTGAATTTGTAAGTTTGATATGTACTTTTGGAAATTATATGATCAATAGCTATGTATGATATATGCTTTTGGAAAGCATGTGATCGATATCGACTTCCAATGATCAAATGAGAAACTTAATGATAAAACCCTGAAGTAGACAATGAAAAAGAGATCTAACACTTCATGTTTATTATGGGTGTTTCAGTATGCAGGATGTACAGGTATTAGGAATACCTGAGTGTGATGTGATCATAAACGATTGTAGAACCATGACGCTTCCATTCCGAGGGAGTGATGAAAAATGTCTGGATTTTAGTGACTCCTCTCAATAGACAAGTAATCTAATCTTGGTCCAAATATTGGACATTGATTTGAATGTGATTCAGATGCAACGAGAAGATTAGATTTGCATTCTTGATTTAATCAAGCATCTATGAGAGGTCCGCAAGATCTGGATTTGAGATGTGATCTCAATATCCAAGTCACTATACGTGGAATAATACAATCGCCTTGTTCTTATCTCCAAGTATCCGCGGAGAAAGCACACTATCCTTGAAAGAATTCAAGGATAATTTCATTGTTGATATATGTATCCGAGTATCGATAAAATTGATAATTAAATATGGTTTAATTGTCATTAATAATATGAATTTGATTCATATTATAAGGATATTTATATTAGATAATTAAATGCGATTTAATTATCAATGATGTGAATAATATGATTGTGATTCATATTATTTGAGCACATGAGAATAGAGATCCAAGATGATTAAATGTGATTTAATTATCATGGATATGAATAATGTGGATAACACTATCCATATTAATCATATATATTATAAATGTGATTTATAATATATAAGAGTCGATATTTGTAATTTACATTTGTTAATCAAATGTAGATGTGAATTGGATTCACATTGCATAATTAAAAAAAATATAATTCACATTTTATTTTGGGTTGTGAATGTGATTCACAATTTTCCAATGGTAAGATTGCAATATTCACAAAATAATTATGAATTATTTTGTCGAATAATTTACAACAAGTATTGTTGTAAATATTGGAGATTTCCATGTAATAATGTAATCTCATGAGATTACATAATACACCCACCAACTCCCATTAGGAAAGGGTGAGGCGATCTCCATTCCATAATCTCCAATGCATGGTTGATTTAAATTGGGATCAATTTATATTGATTTATCAATATATATTTAATCTTTAATTATAATATTTTTTTGTGTTTTTACAACAAGTTCTTGGCTATTGAAAGAAGCACAAATCAATCTCATCACTGATTTAGTGTAGTCCATGGATTGTGATCCATGGACTACCAAAATATTGTAAATAGAAGGGTAGTCCTAGCCTTTTATTTTACATAGTTGGAGACAACAACATATACTCTCTCTCTCTCTTTCTCTCTTTCTATACATGCTATCTCTCCCTCTCTCTTGTGGTCGTCCACCATGATGCCTTAGAGAGAGTCGCCATCATCACAACGTCGTCGTTATGCTACCGGATTGTTTGCTCGTTGAAGAGCCATCGATCTACCCTACTTAATTCAACTGGATTATCGAGTAAATTTAATGTGCGTTCGTTGTAGTCGGGTAAAATCAACTAATCAAAACCACTTAGATTAATTTCAAATTAAACATAAGCAACAAATTTTTTTACTTGGGCAAGCCCAAGGTCGAACTCAGGGAGGTAGCTTTTTCCTTAGATTAATTTAAGGAGAATATTTTTGTATTTTTCAGGAGAATATTTTTGTATTTTTTATGCAATTAAGAAAAATGCAATGTTATTCAAGCCAAATTTGAAGGTTAAAGCACAAAGTATTGTCAAATGAAGTGCCAAAATGATGAAACCTGTTCAGAATATAAAATGCAATGAAATTAAGCTACTGCATTTTTTTTGGATTTTTTGACTCTAAATGAATTAAATATGATTTAAAAATGAGTACATGGTAGTTTTTGCAAAATTAATTTTAATAAATACTAAATTAAATCATTTTCAGATACAAAAATTAACCTAGATACTTCTATGTGTGATGAAGCCAGAAAAATTGTTATACCTAAAAAATGATGAATTTGGATCTACTAAAAATCAATTAAGCAAAACACTAATTAATTTATTAAGTCCTTGTTTTGCATGAAAATGATGTGATTTTTGGATATAGTTTAGAACTACTTAAACGAGACCTATTGCAATTTTTTGGTGATTTTTGGACAATAAATAATTTAATAAGGAATTAAAGGCACATAGTGGCAAAACTATGTTAATTTCCACAAAAAGAATTATATTAAATTCCTCAAAGCTCTAAAAAATATGACAAGTGTCCACAATGATAAAGCACAAGTTTCTCTACAACATGTAATTTTTGGAATTACAAAATGATGCTAAATGAATGCATACATAAACGTGCAAATACAGGGGTATAAATGCAAATAGGAATAAAATTGATTAACTCAGAAACATGCATACAGGGACTAAAATGCAATTACCTTTAATGGAGAGAGTATGTGTGCAATTTCTCCACTGGATCACATGTGCCTCACGTGACGTCCCTGGTAGGGACTGAAGTCAATTCTGAAAACTTGCAGAGGCCTCGATTTAATTACCCAGACCGCACGTGAGGACCACTTGGGATTTAGGCTCGGGAAGTGTTGGAGGCTCGGATGCTGCTTTGGGTCGTCTGTAGGCTCGAACGTGATTCGACGTAGTGGGGAAGAGGCTAGGAGCTGAAGACGTGGCTGAAGATGTACCGTCAGATCCTCAAGCTATCCAACAATATCTGCAATTCTTGGAGCGAGCGACGTGGACAAATGATGGCCGTTGGATGATCATCAGGAGGTGAATCCAATGACAGTTGTAGCCTGGGTTCCTCCTCCACCGCCGGTACGGTGGCGGCAACTTCAGAACTCCAGTGAGGCCTCCACAACTCCGCCGCCCTCTTCCTTGCTTGGTGAAGACCCCCAGAAGCTCCTGAGTGGCTGAGTGGAGTCGTTGAAGCTTGGCGGAGCGATTGGATGTCCTGGAAGAGGCGGGGGTCGTCTGCACATCGGAGACGAAACTTGGCAAAGAAGCTCCGGTGAGGGTCTGGCCAGTGACGAAGATGGAACCTGCAAGGTTAGAAACGTAGCCGAGGCTTACAAGTGCTCGTGTGGTGAAGTCGAGGGGTGGTCGAGGCCTTGCGGAGTGGAGTGGGTGGCTGCCGACATGTTCCTCCACCGTGATCGACAGAGCAGTGGTCGGAGGTGTTTCGACAGATTGTGGAGATGAACGGAGGGGTGTGCGAATATGGCAGCTCCAAGGCGGAGCTTAAGAGATGGTCAGTGGAAGGTGATGTCGAACGGAGAAGGCAGAATAATTCGGAGAAGATCGAAGGAGAAGAGGGAAATGATAGGAGAAGAAGATGAAGGATGCTACCTAGTAATTGGGGCTCGAAGTGGAGCTTCCGGTCTTCGCTCTAGGGCCGGCAGGTGCCCAAGCTCGAGCATCTCGATGGAGGAGCTGTAGCACGACGAAGATTGTCGTGGATCTCGCCGGAGAGGATGCCGCCGTCGTCGCTCACTTTCTACCTAGTCTTTATCATAGATCGGTGGATTGGAGCTCTAGGGTCTCTCATGCAAGGGTGGATGGGGATGACGATGGCCAGAGGCGGAGTATTTAAAGAGGGAAGGTGGTGGTCCGATGATGGTGGAGGTGGTTTGCATGGGAATTGTGGATCGACACGGAGGGAATCATGGAGATAGTAGACTCCCGCGAGGGTAGTGGAAGTTGGATCTTGGACGTGGGCTCATCGGGAAGTGGAGATAGTGGCTGGAGAAGCGAGGGAAATGGAAAGGGGAGGAGATGGTTGGCGAGGTTGGCGACGTGGGTGAGGGGGAAGCAGAAGGTAGGAGATGGTGTCTTGGCCGATGGATCTCTTGATCCAACGTCCACGATAGGGGCATGAAGAAGTGGCTATGATTAGATCATGGTAGTGTGATCGAAGGGTGATGGACGTGCCATGTGTCGGGATGTGGGTGTGTCACTGATGGATGGTGGAGATTACATCTGGGATAGGATCGGAGGGTCGATGTCAGATGTGGGAAGGAACGACCGAGATGGAGGTATCTGGAGAAGAGGTGGAGGACGATGATGGAGCCACGTGGAGGAAGGAGGTGAGGGTGCTAGCAGGTGGCTCAGATGAAATCTGAGCCTTGATCCAAGGGCCAAGATTGAGGTGGGAATGGATGGCTTGGATCTTGAGCTGTAGGGGATGATGGGACGGCCATGAAAAGGGGCGCATACGTTTGTCATAACATCTTCTTTGGTTTTATAAGGATTATTTGACAATTGCGATTATCATTGACGTGTTACTTCCAAAGAACACTCGATGAAAGATCAAGACTATAGAGACATACAAACCCTAGGGTGTTGTCCTATTGTCTATTTAATTGTCATTCCTCGTTATTATGAGGAAACTTGCATATTGCAACTGCATACATTATATGTCCAATAGCAAGTACAATATCTCGATCATGGATCCAATCCATGACGCTTTACTACTTATTATTGAGTATAGTTCTAAGTGGGTTTAATGTAAGTTATCTGAAATAAGAAATACTGGTATAAATACATAATTTACTTTGAATAAGGATTTTACATCAAAGTTATCTTGCTTTTTAAACTCTGAAAGTTCATTCCCTCAATCACTTTCAAAGCAGGAGACACACTTACCATCATATATCTAGCAAGATCTAGGATCTCCTTTCTTACCTTTATTGCATCCCAATAATATGAAAAACTGCAGCTCGAATAAGAAGAAGAAACTCATTCTGCCTTGCAAGTCCAACTTGCCTTTCCCAATCCGGTCTTTAACACCGAGCAAGCCCACCATCCCTAAGGTGATGTTGACCCGCCGTTAATTGAATCAACCATAAACAACAATAGAACTCACTTTGTGCAATCCAATATTTCCCTAATAATATGAGGAACTGACATTGGGGTGACTATGCATGCAGCCTTACTCTTTCGAGAAGCAAAGAGACCGATCCATCTATGCTTGTATGCAGGAGCTTCCACTTCCGACAGGCATCTCCTACACATAATCCATAATAACGGAACACTTCTCCTTGATGGGAGACCATGGATGTCATTTACATGATCCTCCATATCATAATTAATTATTACGAATCATATTCACATAATTAAATCTTCCAAGAGAATTACAACTCTATTTATAATATAATATTTATTTTAATTAGATCTAATTAATTTAATCATATTAAATTAATTATCAATCCAATTCAGACAACCAACAAACATTTAAGATTTGCTTGATATTACTATATAGTATACTCCCTCGTAAGTACGCATTGTTTTATATTTTAATAATTAGAGTACAACTTGATTTACTCATATTGTATTCTTTCCTCAAAAATTGATCCAGCCAGTACACAAAAGTTATGTTGGGAGGGAGCATTTCCTTGACATGCAATGCGCTAATTAATAAACCATGACAACATACCCAGACTAGACACCTTCACCAATCCGATTGAAAACAACACAAAATAATGCCAATGTACTTGAGGTTTTATCGGTCAACTTTGATGATACACATTATACTATATAGTAATAACTCATAAATTATAGGAATCTTAAAAC
The DNA here is from genome assembly GCA_037367405.1 of Ottelia alismoides. NCBI lineage: Eukaryota > Viridiplantae > Streptophyta > Magnoliopsida > Alismatales > Hydrocharitaceae > Ottelia > Ottelia alismoides. The sequence goes on along the minus strand of JAZKJV010008172.1, from coordinate 216,284 downwards.
ATTTTTGATATTCTAAATTTCTAAGCATATCAAGGGAACCACGTTTTGCATGTAAAAGTTGTCCTACAACTATTGTAGGATAAACTGGAGTTTTCATGAACCATACATTCAATGGCCATTGATGTTTAATAAATGATTTTCATGAAGATTAAGAATAAATATTAACCATGGAAACTTTATATTTTCCATGATTTTATTGAATGATAAGCACATTAAGCAAGAATATGTGATGATCCAATCATCATCCGACCCATCTCCACTAAATACGGAATATATAGGGCTAACAGAGTCGGAATTACGCGAAATAAATTCAAAAATTTGATGGTTTGATTATATACTTAATACAAGTGTTTATTTAATATTTTGTTAGGGAAAACTATAAGAAAAAAATTATTTCCTTAGATCAATGAATACATGCAAAAAAACAATTTTGTAGCGGAAACTCTTCGAATTTTGATCATGCACTTTTGGTACCGATAATAGGATATTGTTTTTGAGACATATTTAGACTTTCTATATACATTTTAATAACAAAAACCATTCCCAAATGATGCAATAGTAGATTTTTATTTTAACAAAACATCAATTCGACACTTGCATCTCATGCAAAACATTGAGTCCACGTGGATCTGAAATACAATGCCTTATTTTATATGATCAGATTATATATAAAACCTGAACCTAGATATGATACCACTTGGAGGCTATGGGAAAAGCCTTAAGCGCATCACATAAGCATGATTGCTGCATCGAATGTGATCAAGAGAAACTATTCATATTAGTTGCTTGGAGCAACATAATTTAAAAAAACTTAAAGCAGTGAAGTCACATGATTCGAGAATACTTATCGAATCATTTCATCATAATTGCAAACTAGATATAAGAATACCTCTTGAAGCGTGGTTATAATCGAAGTCTCTAAAGGAAGAGACAACATGTCTCAAGTCCGACCCGATGGTGGAGACACTTGCGAGCGCGTTGACGAGACGTAGGCTTCTTGCAATCCAAGATGAAGATCCAAGCAACGGATCTCCTGATTTCATCACATGAAATCCAATGTCTTCTTTATGATATAGTATCACATAAGAAGATGGAGATCCACGAGTAGTCGATCCGGCAACACAACAGTGTCGTGATAACTACAAGTTTCTCTTAAATCAATATGCTGACAGCAACAATATTGATATAGAGAGAGGGAGAACAACTATGAGAGAGAGAGAGAGGGAGAGACTTGTTGCTCTTAGAATGATGTAGTAGAAATGACTAGGGCTACCCTCCCTTTTATACTAGTTGGATGCACATGGATCTCAATTCATATGCTCTCTGATGAACATAAAAATATCCTATTTAAATCGTCATTTTTATGTTGTAGTAGGGCACTTAAGAATCAGTCAAAAATAAATCTCACAAATAACTAATTTAATCAATTTAAGTAGTGAGTAGCTATGTGTATATTTAACCTGTGCAAACCCAAGGTCAACTCAAGGAGGCAAAGGAGCAACTTAGAGCTCAATTTATCCAACCTAATGTATTGTTTTCTGAGTGAATATTTTTGGTATTTTTGATGCATTTAATGATGAAAATGTAATTTTGATAAAGTTTGAGGACTAAAATACAACTTTTAATCAAATGATCTCTAAAAATCCGATAACTTGGCCAGAACGTGTAAATATGGAGAATTAAGCTACTATATTTTTTGGATTTTTCGGATGCACATTGAATTATTATGATTTAAAAAAGCAAACTTTGTGATTTTTGAGTAATTTAATTTTAATAAATATCAAACCTAATTATTTCTCAAAACTTAAATTATTTTAGACAATCTATATATGATGTATCTAGAACAACTTTTATTTATTAAAATACTAAGTGTACAATTATTTAAAAATCAAACTCGGATCACAAAACAATTTATTTTGACATAGATATGTGTGAAAATGCGATGATTTTTTAGCATAAGATGGATAGCATTAAATCTGCCTAGCAAGATTTTTAGCAATTTTGAAGCACAAAATAGTTTAATTCGAATTAAAGAGCATGCAATGGGTAAAATGTGATAATTTCCACCTATTAAATTAAATTAACCACTACTCATAGAAATACCATTAACCAAACACAATGTAGAGAACAATTGATTCTACAACATGATAATTTTGGAATTAAAATGGATGTTGAATGATAGTTCAAATAAGTGAAGGTTCCCAATGCAATAAAGAAAATAAATAAATTAAAAGAATGTAGTGAACAAGGACATGAGAACAACTACCAAGACTCATAATGGGCTAAATGCAAATTTCACAGCGCTTACATGCGTAGCACACGATGCTGACGTCAGTGAGAGGTGGGGGCCTTATTTAGATTTTAAGATGGGGGTGGGGGATAATTGTAAATGTCCCCCACCCCACTTGCTCCTCATGTAAGGGGAAATTGGGCATCGGCTGACAGACCGAGGGCACAATGGTGGCAAGGGTTGGCAGGGTGTGCTATTGTCGTCGATCGTGGAGGAGTGGTGGTACAACTGGTGAAGGAATGTAGGTGGAAAGGGAGAAGGAGCGTGCGATGATGTGCAAGCTGGAGCGAAGCTAGGGCTCCACAGAGGTGTAACTTGGTAAGATTGAGTGGGCTGAGATGCTGAAGGTCGACGCACAGTGGTGGGACGTCAGTGAGGTGGGCGACGACTGCAGATGAAATGGGGTTTCTCGCCCGAGTTGTTGAACTGGAAGAAGCACAACAATCTTGGCTCAAGAGTTGGGGTGTGTGCCACCTCGAAGCTAGATCAGTTGCTTGTAGTGGCTATGGCAAGGTGGATGGCCACCTCAGATTATGCCACGAAGGTATAGGGCTCGTGGTCGCTTCTGTGGTCTTCTAGACCTTGCACTGTCACTACAAGTCCACACTGAGGCTAGAGGCTTCCTTTCGATAATGGCAGATAATGAAGAGGGGAGGGGGGCAACGCATAAGAGGAGATAGAGGCGTAACAACGAGGCTGTAGGGGTGAAGAAGAAATAATTGGTGGTTACACACATCAGATGGAAGGGGAGCTCCAGCCATTGTGGAGAGGAGGGAGAAGTAACATTAGGAAGGACAAGGGGCATTTCACGTGTTACGCACGTAGGAGAGACAGAAAGAAGAGAGAAAGAAGGGAGAGGAGAGAGAAAGAAAAGAAAGAGGGAAAAGGAAGGAAAAAATAAAGACAATAAATAAAAGAAAATAAAATAAAATAAAAAATAAAAAAACAAAAAACAAAAATAAAAAAAAACAAAAAACAAAAATTAAAAATAAAAAATTCAAATCAAAATAAGATTAAGGATTAAATATATAAAGGTAAAATGAAATATAAAAAAATAAAGTAAAAACAAAAAATAGTAAATGAAGTCAATAAAAAAAGTAGTCATCATGAAAGTTGCATGTCTCAATGAGATCTACCAGTTTCATGAAGGATCTAAAAACAAAGGAGGCCAACTACACAAAATCATTTTTTGGTGATATCCTATAGAATAATAAAATATTGTATTTTTGTATTTTGTATTTTTTTTGTAATTTTTAAATAAGATGAAATCAAGATAAAATTAGATAAAATAAATAATAAATAAATGCAATTTTAATAATTAAGAGAAAGGTGAAATAAAAAATAAAGTATGCACAAAATATAAAGTATACAATTATGTCCTAAAATCGATATTTTGCAAACGAGCTCCGATTTTAATGAATTACTTTCATTCGATGGATAATTTTATAACTTGAACTTTAAAAGTGGGTTTGGTGAATTTTGAATTCATATGGAGTAAGAACTTAGCTGAGAAGTTGGACTTTACAACTTTTTCAGTAGATTCAAAAGTAATTAATCAAGGTAATTTTTTTACATGTTTTATTTTCATACATATTTTTATGTACAAGTTAAAAAAAGAATTAAGTCAAAAGGAGTCATTACGAATTTATTAAAAATGAAGGATGTACAAGGGATTATTTAAAAACATTTTTTAAAACTATATTTTTTCAGTTTTTTTATTTCTTTTTTGAATTATTTTATGGACTTATTTACCAGATAATTAGTCCATTTTATTAAGATTTATATTTTTAAATTTATTTAATTTAGAGATTTTTAGGTAATTTGTTCATAGAGTTACGCTAAGATCAATGTATTAAGATAATGAATCAGATATTCATCACCCCCTTATACTTAAACTTAGCTAGTCCTTGAGCAAATAAAGAATGAATAAGTTAGATTAATCCCCTACTGTGCATGTGAATATACAAGACTTGATCCGTTGAAGAACTCTCGATTTTAGTGATCCTAAAATTCTAGTTGAACCAAGCTCTAGTCAAAAGGTATTCAACTTCCCTAGTCATGATACTCTCTTTGTATACATATAGCATGAGGATATGACATTAAGTATGGACTGTAGTTACAAGAGTAGAGTCAAAGCATCACCCAAAGTTCCAGTCTAAGAGACTCTTCTAAGAACCCAATCCTCAACACTAGTTGTCAGTCCTAAAAGTGAATATAGAAGGCCGATTGATATAGTGCATATGACGCTATCTTTTCTTCTCTCCCTCACATTAGAACGAGGATCCTCTTGAGTGTCTTATTAACCCAACACATATTTTTGTTGTTGAGCAATGTGTCATCAAGAGTTTTTGAGTCGCATGTACTTGTTTTCTTGGGAATACATTGGGATGTGTCTTCTTTATGTATCTAATATACTTACACCTAGATTTTTATCCCTTACGATGTTGATCCCTTTTTAAGGTACTAGCCCAACTCATTTGGTCTAATTAGCTTTGGTCCAATTGGATACTTTGAATGGTTGAGAGTGTTTGCCTTTGATGTAACTCTTTTATATTTAACTTTGTAATGGGAGCTTTTCTTTCATCATTTGCTTCTTTTTTGGCTAACTCCACTGCTTTTATCAAGTTGGAACACATTGATCAACAAATTTATTAGTTTATCATACCCTGGCACATAGGTCAATATCAAGAGATTAGTACATGAACTTGCTCTCATGCTGGCTTAAGATTATCGAAGTCTTTGATGATGATATGTTCGTTGATGGTTATGCTGAGATATTTGAACATCCATCCTTGTCTGAGCAAGATGAATTTATTGCAGATATGTATGAAATTATGAATTCTGATTCTGATTGCATAGTGGTTGACATTTGATAAATGAAAGAGACGACACCTATCATAGTTTCTAAGGTCACCACCAAGCTGACTCCTTATCCCCCCGAGCTCAAGCCTCTTCCCTCAAATATGAAATATGCCTTCCTTACTGGAGAACCAAACTTGCATCCAGTCATTATTGATTCTCTAATCGAAGAACAAGAATATTGTCTACTTGAGGTTCTTGAAAGAAACTACAAGGTAATTGGCTTGAATATTACTGATATCCATGGGATAAATCCAACATTGTGCTTGCATGACATCTATCTTGAAGAAGATATCAAACCCTCTTTTGAATTTCAGTGCAGATTGAAACCCTACATGTGAGAGGTGATCATGAAAGAAATTACAAAACTATGTATGTGGGATTTATCTATCCCATCGACAATAGCAAATGGGTGAGTCCCTTGCACATATTGCCAAAGAAATTTTGTATAACCATAGTCACAAATGATAAAGGAGAGGAGATTCGAACTCAAGTGCCGACTTCATGGAATGTCTGTATAGACTACGGACGCTTGAATCTTACAACCAAGAAGGTCACTTTCCATTGCCCTTCATTGACTAGATATTCGAAAGAATGGCTATGAAGGAATACTTTTACTTCTTGGATGGTTACTCCAGGTATAATCAAGTCGTCATTGCTCCAGAAGATCAGGATAAGACTACTTTTACATGTCCATTCGTGACATCTGCCTTCAGAAGAATGCACTTTGGATTGTGTAATACCCCCACTACATTCCAAAGGTGCATGTTGGCGGTATTTGCTAATAAGGTAGGGAATTTTCTCAAAGTTTTTATGTATGACTTCTCGGTCTTCAGTGATAGATTTGACCAGTGTCTAGGATATTTAGACCGAGAGTTGAAATAATGTTGCGAGGTGAACCTTGTGCTCTCATGGGAGAAGAGTCATTTCTTGGTAACTAAAGGAATTGTACTGGGTCAAGTCATTGCCAAGTGTGACATAGAGGTTGACTCAGCCAAGGTAGTTGTAATTTCAAAACTTGAGCCAGCAACAAATCTCAAGCAAGTCCTATAATATCTAGGCATGTTGGTTTCTATAGAAGATTTATTAAAGACTTCAGCAAACAAGATTGTCTGATCGCTGACTGAGTTACTTGGTAAGGAGGCCAATTTTGTGGTTGATGATTGGTCCTCCAATCCTTCAATCTACGAATGATTTAATCACATATGCCCATGTTCTCCAGCTGCCTGATTGGTCTCTACCCTTCGAGATCATGACGGATGTCTCAGCCTTCGCAATTGGTGTTGTGCTTGGACAAAAATGAGATGGGCTGTCATTTGCAATTCATTACACTAACATAACACTTGATGAAGCCTGAAATAATTATATAGTGATAGAGAAAGAGCTGCTAGACTTAGTGTTTGCCCTCAAAAAGTTCATATCATACCTCTTCGGATCCAAGGTGATTATCTATACAGACCACTCTGCCATCAAGTACCTTCATACTAAGAAAGACGCCAAGCCTCATCTGATTCGATGGATTCTTCTACTCCAAGAATTTGATGTAGAACTTTGTGATAAGCCCAATATTAAAAATGTGGTAGCAGATCATCTTTTTAGAGTAGTTGAAGTTGAAACTCTGAGCAGAACTCCATTCCTATCACCAAGACTTTTCCAGATGAGGAAATCCTATCTATCGCCTCCCTTCCTTAGTATGCAGACATTCTGATCTATCTTGTCTCCAAGAAGACTCTGCCAAATTGACTGAAGATCAAAATTGATAAATTATTGGCTGACATTCTTTTCTACTAGTAGGAAGATCCACATCCATTTACAAAGGGAGCAAATTACATCTGGAGGAGGAGTATACCTCAAGAGGAGATCATGGGTGTCCTAGACCACTGCCACAAGCTTGATGATGATGGACACCATTCTAGGAAGAGGATGATAATGAAAGTACTCTAATGTGGCCTTTGGTGTCCAACTCTATTCAAGGATGCAGATGATTATGTGAAGAAATGCACTAACTGTTAAAGAATGGCCCGTAACATCAGTATGCGAGACGCAATGCCTCTGAAATACATTTATATTTCTGACATCTTCGACACATGGGACATTGAATTTATGGGCCCATTCCCTAACAAGCCCACATCTTGATCCAATTGCTTGCATCCATTCATGTCATGACATCCGAGATGAAGACCAAGTCTCCAGCCTCGGGTTGCGCAGACAAACCTCTTCATTCCATCTGGAGTCTAAGACCAAGCCTCCAACTTCGAGGACACTGAGCCTTCCTCATACAACCATGTGGGGTGGTGGAACCAAAGCTATACTCTAGCCTCCAGGCTGCACACGCCCACCACGTGGGTGTTGGAGATTTTGCGCTTCAATCCCTCGCATTCCTGGAGATTCTTCTTCTCCTCCTTTCATCTGAGCTGAACTGCCAATTGCCATCAACATCCATCACCTTCCCCTTCCTCTTCATTTCTCTTCTTTCTTCCTAACTTTCCCTCGATTAGCTTTGATCCTTCACCACAACGAAGCCTCGTGCCCCATCTTTGATCATATCTTGTGTTGTCCCGCAACACTATTCAAAGACACGCACATACTCTTGTAACCACCGTAGCTCGGCTATGCATTCCGTGACCACTACACACATTCAACAAGGCATAGCATCTGATACTGCAACATTACTCTATGCGCACCACTCCAGTGAGCATCGATCTCATTCTTCTAGTAGTGATTGCAGGCCCATCGTGCAGAAGAAACACATCTACAGATGCCTAGTACTAAGAAACAACTTAATATACCTAGGCATCCTCCATCAACCTATGAACATCCCGTGCCCTCGAGTTGCATCTTCCTTCAATCGACACACACCTTCCCCAAGCAACATTCAATGGGATGCTCCGCGCATTAAGACCCTACCATGCTCCTTCACCATCTAACAAAGCTTCTCCCTCCTTAAGTATCTTTAACTAGAGAAGGAGAGCTCAGCCTGCTCCTTTCAGTAAAGGGCAAACCTATAGGATCATGCAACACACGCATGGCACGCTCTCGCGTGAGTAAATTGCACAAACCCCCAAACGGGTTTCGGTAATGACATTTTCATCCTTTCTCCTTCTATTTTAGTTATTTAATGTTGTAATATTGTATTTATACCCCTCTGTTTAAGCATTATTTGGAACTTTATATTGCATCATATTTCATTTCTAAAAATTGCAATACATAGCATAATTATGACCATGTATGTGGTTAATTAATAAAGATTTTTTGGCATGGATTTATTAAAATTCTTATGGAGAAATATTGCATATTTTGCCCATATGTGAGTACCTAATTCATAATAAATTATATCTTGCTCAAAAAATTCATGAAAAATCACATTAGCTAGGATTACTTCTTCTCCGATTTTTGCCAAAAATCATTCCATTTGCATGCCTACTTTCTTAAAATAAATTATTTTATGATTGAAGTAATTGATTTTTAATTATCTATAAACTTGGTATTTTAGGATTTATAATTTTTCCTGGATAGATCTTGAGTAGTACATCTAGGTTAATTTTATTTATAGAAAGTAATTAGGTTGGTTAATAAGTAAAATTAATTTACTAAAAATCATACTTTTTGCATATTTAATTCATAGTAAATTAAAATTGCATTAAAAAATTCTAAAAAAATTACATTATGCTAATTTCATCATTCTTAACCTTCTTTTAAATTTTCATAATTTTGCATTCCATTTGCATGAAAATTTGTATAAAAACCCATAAAAGTGTTGATTTTTTATACATGCATTATGTCTTAAATATATAAAATGTGTTATGGATTTGTCATTTCATAAATAAATTAGAAAAAAAATAACCTTATGGATATTTTATCTTATATGCTATTCCATCCTAGGCTAATTTGACATTTATGCACTTGCATCTCTTCACTAATTGTATCAAAAATCTAAAAAAATATTATCCTTGAAAATCCAGCACCTAAATGATTGGAAAATCAACCTAAGGATCTAAAGGCCTCTCTAAGTTCGACTTTGAGCTTGCTTAAGTAAAAATAAATTCGATTGCTTTGTATTGAATTAATTAACAGTCTTTTTGACAAATTATTATTTGCCATGCAACGAAATGACATATTAAATAATTCACACGAATTAGAAAGGGCATTTTAGTATTTTTCAGTAACCTGATATGATCTTTACGCGATAGCAAGTGGTAGACTCCATGTACGAAATTTGGCTCCCATCACTTATGGAAGGCCACACTTTTGTTGGGGGATACTCCTCCTTTTATTCTACTATCTAGAGACTAGAACCCACTAGTTCAAAAAAAGAAAATATAAGAGAGAAATCTAGGGCATCATGTTGGTGATCGCTATCTCCACTCTAAATGTCTGTGTAGGAGTTCGATGAAGATCTCTAGTGGTTTCTCTCCTCCTCTCGTGGTGGTTGTCTTATGGAAAAGAGAAGGAGACATAAGAAGACTTAGTGGTGAAGCCCTCTTATGGAAGAGGGTTACGGACTTGGGTTCCATGTTGATCATTTTCTTTCCTTCTTCTCATATTACCTTGTTTCGTTGTGTTCCTTTCCTAACAGACAAAGAAGAGAGCTTGGATTGTGTGCCATTTTGAGGTGAAAGGATATATCACCAACTATAGTGAAATGATTTGTGTCAAGAAGATCCTGTGGTTTTTTCCTCCTTCTATTTCGAGGGTTTCAATGAAAAAATTATTGTATCTTGTGGTTTTTTGTTATTTGTGCTTTCATTACTTTCTCATTTCTCATGATAGCTATTTAATTGACATCCATCATTGTTAGGAACCATTGATTCTGTCACGTGCTTCTGCAAGAAGGGGTTACTCGTGGTACTAACCCCAACAGTTGTTATTTTCATAGTTGGTTTGGATTTAGTAGCAAATTCCTATGATTGTTTATTGATGAGCAAGGCATAGGAAAAGTCTAAGTGTCCGCTATATCATATGTCGATTGCATGTTATATTACTAAATAGAAACTCATCATCACTAATCTGAACATGCTCCTTAATTCAACGTTTAACATGAAAGACCTTTGTATCAAAGTTAATTTTAGTGATGGAAATTATCAAGGGTTATATAGATGGATTATTTATCTTATTTCAGAATAATTACATTAATATCGTGACAAAATTTGGGATATCCATAACAAAAACCCTGCGTCTTTTGTCTACAACAAAATATTCATATGTTTATATCTTCTGCACCACAATCTAATAGAGAAGAAGCATGTCATGAATTCCCTATGCTAGTGCATATAAGAGTTTTATAGTTTAGGAATGCATAAGACATGATATTGCATAAGTTGTCAGTATTACATTGCGTGTGCATATTGTTCATGACAAGCAAAAGCATAGGTTGTGATTGTCACAAGAAATGTATGTTGAAGGCATTCTGGAATGGTTCAGCATGAAAAGTGCAAAGCACGTTTGCACACCTCTTGCAGCTAATTTCAAATTAAGCAAGGAGACATGCCATTCCACCATGGAGGCAAAATCTGAGATGGCCAAGATACCTTGCTAGTCTATGGTAAGTAGCCTCATGTATGAGATGGTATGCACAATCCATGACATAGCACATATTGTGGGTGTTGTTAGCATGTTCATGTAGAATCCAAGAAAAGATCACTGGGAAGTGGTTAAATAGATCTTGAGGGACTTGAGAGGCACGTCGAGTTTATATTCAATATGACAGGAAATGCATACTAGAGGAAGTCTACTTCTGGGTACATATTCACATTTCTGGGTAGGGGCATAATATCATGGGAATCCAAGTTGTATAAGTGCATTGCACTCCCGACGATCGAGGCATATTGCTTCAACAAAAGCATGCAAGGAATTGTTGTGATAGCAAATATTTTTGAGTGAACTTGGATGCCATGATATTGAGCTATTAATATTTTGTGATAGTTAGAATGCCATTAAATTAAATCTGAGTATGATACAACATGCTCGTATAAAGCATATAGATGTGTGATACCATTGGTTGAGAGATGTCATAGACAAGAAACAACTCATGCTGTAAAAGATTTACAATATGATACTCCATATGCTAAAGCAGACAATATCTAGAGACATGCTATAGTTTTATAGAGATCTAAGTAGTGTCACCTCCCATTGACTGCGTTGTCTTCAACATCTCCCTATGGGATGGTGTGGGTGATTTTTGCTAGTAGGTGACCCACCATGGTTCCATCCCATGGTAGTACTATAGCAGGGGGTCTACAACATGTGGCTTTGGTGGTAGCATGTGTATCACAACAAGTGGTACTATGATCGTGAAGCAATAGCAGAAACCACAACAGAAGGGCCTTTGGAAGCGCATCAGGTAACCTGTTATGGCATTCATGCCATAGAAAGTAAGTCTCCAGAATGATAGTAGGCAATCTACTAAGGCGTTCACATCGTAGCAGATGGCATACTCCATGTGCAAGATTTGGCTCCCATCACTTATGGAAGGATACACTTGTGTTGGGGTCTACTCCTGCTTTTGTTCTACTACCCATCAGTTCGAAAGAAGAAAATGCAAGAGAGAAATCTAGTGCATCATGTTGTTGGTCCCTAACCTCACTCCAAACATATATACACGAGTCTAGTGAAGATCTTCGGTGGTTTCTCTCCTCCTCCTGTGGTGCTTGGCTCATTTGAAAGCAAAGGAGACAGAAGAATACACAACAATGAAGCCCTCCTTGGAAGAGGGTTACATACTTGGGTTCCTCCATGGCTGCTTTCTTTCCTTCTTCTCGTATTACCTTGTTATGTGGTGTTCTTTTCTTGATACACAAAGAAGAGAGCTTGGCTTGTGTGCCATTTTAAGGAGAAAGGACATATCACCAATTACAGTGGAGTTGTTTAGATCAAGACGCCTCGTGGTTTTTTCCTCATGAAAAAAATATCGTGTCTTGTGGTTGGTTGTTGTTTGTGATTTCATTTACTTGCTCATTTGCTCATGATAACTATTTGGTTTCCATATATCATGATTAGGGACCATTGAACCTGATTACGCTTCCGCAAGAAGGGGCTACTCATGGTTCTAATCCCAACTGTTGTAATTTTCATAGTTGGTTTGGATTTAATAGAAAACTCGTATAATTGTTGTGTTGATGAACTAGGTAGATGAAAAGTCTAAGTCTCTGCTCTATCATATGTCGATGGCATGTTAATTGCTACTAAATAGAAACTCATAACAATTAATATAAAAAAGACTCCTTAATTAAAGTTTAACATACAAGATCTTAGCAACAAAGTTAATTTTGGGATGAAAATCATTAGAAATCATATAGATGGATTACTTATCTTGTTTCGAAATAATTACGTTAAGATCTTGACGAGCTTTGAGATAACGATAACAAAACCTCTTCATCTTTCATCTACAACAAAATATTCATATGTTTGTATCTTCTACACCACAATCTAATGTAGAGAAGAAGCACGTCATGAATTCCTTATGCTTGTGCATATGGGAGTTCTATAGTTTTGGAATGCATAAGACATGATATTGTTTCAGTTGTCAGTATTAACATACTTTTAGGGAAACCATGGGAGAGAGCATTTGGTGGCATTCAAGAAAATATTTTTCCTACTACAGTAATATATGATATTGGTATCTATAGAAATGGCCGCATAATAGTTGGTATAATAGTTGGTTGTTTGATACTAAGATTCAAACTATATGTTGTAAAGGTTGATAGGAAGAGATCAAAGACATGATATCCCTTTACTTTTGGGATTATGTGATTAGTTGAAGGGTTGCCCTACAAATTTCAGTTATTTTATCTACCACAGAGGTAGTAAAACCAAGGGGTTCCTTGGATGATGTTAGGTGCGGATAAATGGTTGGAGGAGAAGATTGATAGCAAGTGCTATCTTTAGTAGCTTATGTGTTTCAAACTTTGAAGATATAGAAAGTTCATAGTAAGGAGAAGATGCCCAGTTGTTTTGTATTCCATATATTACTTTCATATCTTTTCCCGTTTCCGGTGACTCTTTCTGAATGTTCATATATTAATGTTGTTACCAAATAAATTGCCCAACTAGTTAATATTTTATACAACTATGGTCGCGTGTATTACATAGTGCACAACATGGAGGTATTTTTTTCCTTCCAATACAAAAAAAGAGAGAGAAATGAATAGATGTCAAAGATTCCTGTTGTCTATACTAGAGGGTGCACTGAACTACCAATGGTAATTTTAAATTTTTATAAAATAAAGTCATTACAATTTCATCTTTAGTTTCGCAAGTATGGTTTCATACGCACATGTTGTTGTGTCTTAATATTTTCTCAATGAAAATCTCTGTTAGATAACATGAAAGGGAAATTAAAAACAGGGTTGGTAGTTACTAAAAGAGGTATCTAACACTATGAAGATGACAACCAAGCCTTTTTAGCTGTAGACACCTTCAAATAAATCTAATTTGGGTCATACTCAAGCACAGATCCAAAAATGTCATACCATTTGTTAGTCTCCTTCCAATATTTTTTGTTCTTTCTTAAATCTTTTACTTCTAAATTATCGCACCTTAGTTGGAGGTTGCGTCATCAAAAACTTTAGTTTTTAGTAACTTTTTGATACCGTTTAGCAGATGTTTGATGAAAGCAGAGTTATTAATCCTGCATTGAATAAACAGGAATGGATATTCGAAAATATGCGAATATGTGGAACTTTTGTGTATGTATAAATGCAGAAGATGTTTTTTTATTTCCAATAGCCAGATGTAATCTTCGTCGGATTTATAAGGTTTTGTGATATATGATTCTAGAGAATTAGTAGATGATGTTTTGGGTATACATTGTGGTTTGGAGATATATATTATAGAGAAAACTCTGCCGGAATTTTATGGAAAAGATCACATAAGAACGATGCGTTAAGGTGAGGTTTTTGTCGCATTCGTCTCAGATAGCTGGACAGATCATGACAATGCTACTGCATCAACATTTTATTAGGGAACCATATCCTAACATCATTGGACAAAAGTTATGATTGAATATTCATCGAATACATATCTGTATCGAATAAAGAGCGGATATGAATCGAGCAAGTACTAAGTATGACGTGATTTAAAAAAGATAATAACACATACTGTAATAAAATATTTAGCCAATTGATAAAAGTTACAGCCGTAGAAAGATGCTCTATAGATATAGTTGTCGTGGGATTTAAGCTTGCTTGAGGCGTCTCCTATTATGATTCCTTTGATGTTGTCAAGGCAAAGAAACATAGTGGTTGTCGGAGATTGAGGGTATGAGTATTTTGCTTAGTTGTTAAACATGATATTATATGTATGTTTGTGGATACGTACACATATGTATATGTGTATGTAGATCCGAATCTTTTTGTTGTTACCATGTCTATAATCGGAGTTTTTTTGCGACCGATCCATATTTGATTAATATTCGGATATGAATATCTCATCAGATAATTTCTCAAATATTGTAAGCGGATATTCGAATATAACCCTCCATTTTCATCACTGGTAAAAGGGACGATGATTTAGGTGGAGTATAAGAGATAACTCTCGCTTATTATCTCTAATTACACGATATTCCGTATCCTTCATCCGAGTTAGTGCATGATTAGTACTTTTCAACTAAGGCAATCATATGCATCAGCTCTAATAGATTTGCAGATGGGAGATCATGTGGGACAAAAGGTTACGGGGACCCCTTTCACAGCTCCATGTGGCTAAATTTGACTCCATTCAAGACCTGTAGACCAGTCTACATTATTAGTGGTATTTATTCCGGACCTAAGCTTAGATCATTCGGACCCCACCTTAGTAAATGGGCCAATATCGACAGTTGGATCCGTATCTGGATCGGCGTCTGCTCTATTACGTTTTAGCATAATTGGGGCCCCTCTACTTTCCTTCTTCTTCTACATCACAAGTTTCTCCTCGCTCTGTTTAGAATCTCATCAAATACCACCAAAACTGCAGTAGAGTGTTGTTGTGTTGTGAGTGCAGATCTCGTCAAATCCTTATTTTCTGCAAGTGGAGATTATTTATTATTGATGCCATGCAGTAGTAACATCTTATACTATTCTCCGACTGTTCAACAGGTGATTGTGCATCTGGACACCGTATGATTGATATTCTAGAGAAATATCATGTATTCTTTATATTTGCATACGTGCAGCAACAGTTTTGTCGCTCTACTTTCTTGTATCTGCGTACCGGAGTTAAATCTTAGTCGGTTTCTAACTATGGAAGACATCCGGAATTGTTTATCTTCCATGAGTCTTCCATTACCTATAATATATTGTGAAAGAAAAGTGGAAGAAAATCACATGCCCTAAATGCTTATCCAAGTACTTGCTCTAAATTTATCTTTTACAAGAATGGAATCACGATGTTATTTGCATTGACCAACATGCATGGCAACATGATAAGCCCTGATATTTTTGGAACTTTACCCACATGTCTAATGTACATTTCTATCATTACATTTGGACCCTTCCACAATTATGAAGTACATCCTGATCCTTGAATAATGACCAACTATTACGTGACATAGTCCTTTGTTAACATCTAGTTATACTTGTTTATAATCATCGAAAGTTTCCATTAGAAAATGACAAGTATACGTTGAAAGTCAATCATATTCCATAATCGTCCCTACTCATGCGCATTCCTAGTCTCCTCCCTCCTATCCCTATGCATCCCCTCTCAATGTAGTGGAGAGGATCAATGCGTCATCAAGGAATAGTGCTCACGAGGCGGTGGCAACATCGATGCGTGGTGACATGGAGGGCTCAATGACGACCTTTCGGTAATGGTCCATCCAAGAACAAGAAAGATATTGGTGATAAGTTAAGAAAAGGGTGGTTATCATTCTCAAATGATTTTCATCCGCTTTTGATCTTAAAGTTCTAAATTTTGATATTAACAATGTCAATAATGTTGGACATATGTGCCCATGGCTATTAATTATGCCATAAAGGTTATTGTAAATCACTCAATAGTCTTAAATGAAGAATAACTAATTTGCATAATATATCCCCTCATATAATTATGGTTATGTACCATGGTCATCTTGATATCGTACAATTGTTGATTTAAATGTCGGATCATAAATGCTAGTCCATGCTTGAATATCTAAAGGGTTGGATTGAGGATTCAACCGCACCATCAAGTGACTATCAAGAAAGGATATCCATCTTGAGAAGGAGATGACAATCCCTAACTCTCAAGACTAACATCCTACCGAGATCTTGATAAAGGTCCTCTGCATAAGAATATAAATTCAGGTGTGTCGGATAAGTTAGGTCAAAGAGTTGACTTAGCAAGATCGAGATAACCTAGACCTTTATCTTATACCGTCACGATATAGGCACGCATCCTCTCACGAGAGACATGTGTATTACTATATGTCTAAGTATGTACATTTGATAGACCATGAGGTTGATGACCTAATCAAGGTCTATACAAAAGCATACTGATGTGCTTACACGGGCATATGAGTATTACAATCTCTTAAAGGAATCATACAAGTTCACTACTAAATCGGAAGACATGGGCTCACTCATGAGATATTGGGATAAACTAAATTCCAATGTCTGCATCTTCTTTTGGAAACACGATAGGATTTGAAGGTATGCTATATGTTTTGGAATGAATATGATCTATACTAAGTCCCAATGATCGAATGAGAAACTTAACGATAAAACCATGAAGGAGACAGTCCTAAATAGGATCAGAAGTTCGATTTTAATCATAGTTTTCCAGTATGCACGATGTACGGGTAATAGGAATACTCGAGGGTGATGTGATCTAAAATGATTGTATATCATGACGCTTCTGTGTCGAGGGAGTGACAAAACAAGTTTGGATTTTAGTGACTCCACTCGCTGAACTAGTTACCCAATCTTAGTCCATATGATTGATAATGATATAAATAGGATTCAGAGATAATAAGCTGATTGGGAACTTTGTTTGATATGATAAAACATTTCTGAGAGGTCTTTTAAATCTAAAAATGAGATTAGATCTCATTATCCAAGTCATTATACATGGATGTACAATCATCCTAACCGTATCTCCATATATCTAGGAGTTTGAAGAATGTTTCATTAGAGATAAATCTGATAATTGGGACTATTTAGTTATGTTTGAATCACTAAGTGAAGCGGAGAATATAGGATAATTAAATTGAATTAATTATTTTAGATATTATTATCTTGGATAGTATTATATACGTGTATCCATTTAATAATGTGGATAATATATGCATTATTTTTTAGTATATACATAGAGGATTTAGAGATAATTACGTTGGATTTAGTTATCTTATATAAGTTTAATGTGGATACTGCTATCCATAGTAATCTTAGATAGTATTGATAAGATCCACATTATCATATTGAGACTTGATTGTGAATAGGATTCATAAATTAATATTAATGTGAATAGGATTCATATTATATAATAAATGTAAATATGATTTACATTTAGTTTAGGGCCTATGAATATGATTCATATTTGTCAATGGCCTATTTGCAATGCAATAAATAATTTGAAATTATTTGTTGATAATTAAATTTCAAAATAAGTTAATAAAAAATAATGTTATTGTTATTAAAGTATATCAACTATAATAATTATAATAAATAGAAATAAAAAGGAGCTTCCTAGAAAAGGGAGAACATCTATTGTTGCTACAACCATGGTGGATGTCCCCACTAGTTTACTAGTCACCTATTTAGTTTCTATTTTAATAAATATTTATCTGTTAATTTATTGAGAGGATTAAAAGGATTTTTTAATTAATAATTGTTACAATCTCCAATCCTAAAAGTGTCTATGGGCTCCTTTAATCTTAATCATTGATTCAACAAAAAGGAATTCCAATCGTAATTGTCCGAAAATGTATATAAGGAGGGACAGACCCTACCTTCCAAGATGCAATAATTTCAAGAGAAACAAGTCTCTCTCTTCTCTTCTCCCCCCTCTCTCTCCTTCCACAAGGGCGCCACCTCATCGCGATAATAACCTTATTGTTGTATATTCTCTATTTTCCAACAGGTTCATCCCTTTGTAGGGATAATACGCTTAATGGTGGATAACCTTGTTGTTGCTCTATCGAATCGATTTAATCGATCTCGTGTAGAGTTCCACCAACTTTGATTCTTCAGGATTGTGATGAAGAAGGATGAATTCGTACGATGAAATCAGGAGCAAGGAGTCTTAAATCATCTATTTGGATTGTAAGAAGTACTTAGCTCATATCTATGTAAGCAATTGTTGTCTCCGTTGCATCGGACTTAGATATGAGGTCTCTTACTTCAGAGACTTGAAGATCACATTCACGCTTTAAGAGGCAATTCTAAACTTGTGTGATATTGATTGAATATATTGAGAATGGTTCCCAATCCATATGTTTCCATCAAATATTTTTTTAAATTCCACGACTATTATGACTTGTATGACAAGTCAATTTTTTGATCGGATATGATCCGATCCACATGCTTACATGATGCGTGAGGCCTTAGAAATATCCCCTTAACATGGTATTAGATCCTTGGTCAGAGGTATTGGATATAATCCAAAGTTCTAAGAAAAAAGGCTTTGGATATCGGATCATGAGAACATTATTTTTTCCACGATTGTGCAATTCCGAATTATTTTTTTCAATCTATTTGATGTTTTTAATATATGCCCCTGTTAAGGATGTGTTTTAGGAAAATAAGTGATGTTTATAAGTCTAAATATGACCCCAAAGGTAATGCCAAAAGTTGATTGTAACTGTGAAAACATTCAGATATGAAAATCCCCACAGTGTGTTATTATTGCATGAAACTTGTAACTGTAAATAATAAATTTCTAATTAATATTTCCTGTCATGAAAGTTGATAAAAAATACTTTATTTATTTCATAAATTAAATCAAATAATCACATGATTTTATTTCGTATGATTCTGAGTCTGACAACCAAGATATGCAATATTTTGTGGCCTAGGATCAGAAGATGACATGATCATCTTGATGATATTTTTTATGTGTTTATCATTCAAAACAAATCATGAGAATTTATGATATATCCTGATTAACTATTGAAATAAATATTCATAGAAATATATAAACTATGAACAACTTTTGAATGATTGTTTCAATAATGAAATTAATTTGAACTACAATAATTGTAACTAGATAACTCGTATGAAAAAATAATTGGATTCTTGATATCATAGAATTTTGTGATAATTAAATCATTTTAATTTCAAACTTTTAAGAGATATTATTATATAATATCATGCTGGTCATTAAAAAAGAATGACTTATAAAACTGCAAGTACAAATAAACCCAATTGTATTGTTCCGAATTGGAATGGAAATGGTGTCTAGACAAGGTATACTGACTTGGTTACTTAATTAGCACCTTGCATGTCAAGAAAATGCTCCCTCCCAACATAAATCAAGCATGTACCTGAATCTATTTCAAGAAAGGATAGCATGATGCATGATTAAGGAGTACTCTAACAACTAAAATTAGGAAAACACCTACTTGTGAGAGCATAGGTTATATAATAAAATATCAAGAAAGGTTGAATTGGATTGATATATTAATATGATTAAGTTAGAGATCTAATTATTTACAGTCTGCATTATGTTGAATAGACCGAGTTTTCCTTGGAAGGATTGATCATAAGAATATGACTCAAAATGATCAATCAGAATTTGAACGAGATATAGAGGATCATATGATAACATCTATGGTCTGCTGTTGAGGAGGAGGATACCATCACCATGGATTGTATTGCGGGAAGAGTTCCTGATTCCATTACCATATTTGCATTTTCTCATATTATTGTGGTGTGATGAAAGTGGAGAGGAGATCCTAGATATCACTAGAGGTATTTTGTTTGGCATACCTCCTTCTTTGAAAGTTGGAAAGGGAACGAACTTTAAAAGTAACAAAAATAGAGATAACTTTGATTTAAAATAATAATAACCTCAATCAAAGTAATTATTTATGCATATCATCTTATCTCAGGTAAATTTCATTTAAACCCACTCTATATACTTATACTCAATCGTAACCAGTGCCATAGATATGATCCATGATTAAGAAGTTTTGGCATAGATGTGCGCTCTTATCACTTAATCATTAAGAACATGGTTCACTACGTTATGCAAAATGGTAGTTCCATAGGAAATTGTGTACTCAATATGTTTGAGTACCTACATGAACCACAGTATTAAGAGTCAAGATGGATGTAGATATGGTGAGTGTCATTATTCTACTATTTATACTCAAGTCCTTCTTGATGCTTCATAATTTCATATTGTATGGGATTAAGGCAAGTATAAATGTTGATATACTTTCAGATTGATTTCCTTTGAGGACATGTTCAATTATAGAGATCATTTATCTTAAGAAAAGGTTGTTTAAGGATCACTGAAGTACATCAGAAGCATGGGCTCAACCCATAGGATGAAGAAAGGTTAAAGAGTTGATTGTACTTCTAGAACTTCCATATTCAAATATTTGGATGATTGTTGATACTGTAATAAGCCCAGAATATTAGAAGTATGACTATCCTGAATATATATAATCCTTAGAGAATGACTCGGATAATACATCATCATATCCTACATCTACAATTCTGCATTAGAACTAACTTACTTGTTAGACAAGGATTAAGTTGGATAGTTGTATCTAGTTCTTCTAATAACACTTGAAATTGGTTGCACATAGTTTAGAAGATTAGTAAAAATGTTCTAAAAGCTGATAGTGATCCACGTATGATTTAATGCGATCTTTGCAACAATCACCATTGAATAGATAGACTACCTCATTCCAATGGGAGAGCTCTTAGTCTTAAAGAATGTCTCTATGACCTAGATGTTAGAAATGATTTGCTATTTATATCTAAATGTGTTAGACATAAACATACATTCTGAGATAGAACTATTATAAAATGTTATGATGGATGTATTTCAGAAGATAATCTAACAACTAGAGGACTCTATGGAATTAGAATATTAATGGATGGTTCACTTATATTTATAGTATTGTAAATTAAAACTTTAAAGATCAAGAGGAGGACGAAGATCATTTAACGACGATCTAGCATCATGACTTGAACATGTGTCTACTAATAAGATTCTAGATTGTAATATGTTAACCGTTAGATTGTTTAGAAGTTCAGAACTTGCCTACTTGTGAATATTATATTCAAAGTATAATGTTAAGAGCACCCTTCTTCAAGAATGGTGTATGATGTGGAGATATTAAAATCTCATACATATTGATGTATGTTCATCTTTTATACCACAATGAACATTAATGTTATGTGATATCAATCGATGATCATTTGCGGTATGGTATTTTTTCCTTACATATCTTTGAAATATTTAAATTTCACAATTCTGATGGAGGACCAAAGTTGGAAAGAAGATGTATATAAGTCGATCTATTTAAGGTAATTAGTACATGTCAAATTAATTTAAGAAAGACCTTATAGAGAAAAGAATATTTTTCTTATCCCACTTCTCTAGGAACACGTCAGCTCAATAGAGTTGCAAGCAGGTACAACATGGTCATGTTGAATATGATTAGATGAATGATAATACATAACACAATTATTGCTTAGTTTCTAAGGATATGCAGTAGAGACTGTAACATATATCTTAATCGATATTCCATGTAGGCATGCTAGAATCTTGCACTAAAGAGTGCTACTTCATTGGGTATGTGATGAATCTCCATTTCATCACTTTTATTCTTTAATTTTGGTCTTTAAATCCTACCTAAATGCATGTAAAAATCATTGTTTTTCATAAATTAACATTCACTAAGTATTGTATAAATATTTTATTAAATGATGTAATTAATGCCAAATAATGGAATAAATAAAAGAAAAGAAAAAATAAAATTCCAAAGGTATTTATGACCCTGAACCCGAGACCTAGGCATCATAATGACTAGGTCGAGAAGGAATAAGGTAGGGGGAGATAAGAGTGAAAAACATAATAAAAATATAATCATTTATTCTTCAATAATTCATTTTTGAGACCTATTTTATTTTTTAGTATTTATTCATCAAACAAAGAAACTTTATACATAAAAGTTGCAGACAAAAATACATAGAAAAATAAAATTTTACTTCACATAAAAATAATACAAATGGTACAGTCTACACTCACAATAAAAATCCAAAATGCTAACTTCCAAAACATGTATCTCCTCCATATGAACTCAAAATGCATCAAAATCTCCTTTAATTTTATATACATTTTTATTATTTTTTATCTATTTGATGAAGGTGGTTTCACTTGATTTGGAGTTGAGATGCAAAATTTAAGTTTTGGACCCCTATTGTTAATATACTTGAATAAAGTATTGATTTTACTAAATCTTTATGTTTTTCACAAATTTATTTTGGAGTTGAGATGCAAAAGTTGTGTTTTCACTAAACTTAATTACCTTTTTATTGTTTTTTATCTATTTATAAAGCATTTCAGTCTCGAATTTTTCTAATTGGTTCATGTGGACCAACCAAAAACAAACCCTAGTTGACCTAGTCAACTACCCCCTCTCTCTTCCAGGTGTGTCAGACCTGTCAACCATCAGTCTTTGCCCCATTTTCCCAGCTAACCTATCACTCTAATCGACCTAATTTCACATGCAACCCCACCGTCGATCATTCCTGATACATGCTTAATCCTAAAATATTTTGCACATGTCATCGATTCTCTATAAATAACCATCAATAAGGACTTTCATCTATGTTTATAAATAACACTCCCCACCTCCCTTCACCATTTGATCACCCTTTAAGCGTTGAAACCCTTTGCCTTGTGTGTGTGTGTTCCCGATGATAGAGATAGCATCCCCCAAGTTCAAGGAAGCACTAAGAGGAGAGGAGGCAGTCTAAGGTAGAGCTTCGGATACACGTCTTATCCTGGTGAGAACTAGGTTCGAGATGCATATTTTACCCATTCTTAGTTAGAGATATTTTTATTCTTTTGATTCATTCATTTAGTTTTGTAATTGGATAGTTAGTCTAGATAGAATCTCAAGATTTCGATCGTTGGAGCTTCCAACTCCGTCTATGTTCCACCGTGTTTCCGATTATGTCCGACACCTCTGATACCCATATATTTTTCCTCAACATGCCTCCTGCACCTACCTGCCCCCTCTGATCTTGCACATATCAGAGGATCACAATTCCCTTTGCACTGCACGTTAGAGCCACCTTCATTTCTCTTGTTTCCCATGCTTTTCAGTTTCAATCTAGGTCGTAGAGGATCGCCTCGAGCCCTGCTTTGTCTTGCTCATGTCACCTAGTCAAGAGAGGGCTTTGGAGTGAAGAATCAAGGCTCATCAAAACTCCTAGGTCAGTGAGTGAGAAAGCCCCCCAAATCCCTAATGTTGGGATATGGACATCATTGCTTGGTACTAGCAATCGCGAAAGGAATCCAAGAACATATGGGGCTTATTGGCGGAGCGGATCATTGAAGAAGTGTGGAGTATTTGAATATCAAAGTCCAACAGGGCGGTCTTCTTCCCCAATTCTTCCAAGCAGTGCATTCGTCGTCCAATCGAGGACCGATGTCAGGTCTAGTCTGGACCGTCTGATCCATGGCTAATCGACGCGGGTCTCAGCCGCACGAAATGTTTAAGTGTGCCCACAAGACACGCTCTGAGTTGTTCCATTCTGACGATTAAAGGGGTAAATTGAACTACACCCCTTTATTTTATTTTATTTTTAGCCATGTAAATAGTTTTCATAGTTGTAAAAATATTGTAGTAATTGCAAATAGGCCACAATGCTTTTGGTATTTTGCATTTTGGTCCATGCCAGCTCACCTCACGTGGGAAACCATATCAGGTGGGCAATTTATAGGAGTACACCTCTAGTTTTTGTAAATCGAAATTAGTCAATAAAATTTAAATTAAGTTTTAAACTTTGGAAAATTTACATGTAAACCCCTACCTTATATTTTAATTAGAAATATACCCCTACCAGTTTAAAGATTTTGTGTGCATGTGTGTTTTCTTTATTCTAAAAAAAAATCATTCATACTCCTAAAAATATGGCTAAATAGAATAATTTACGTGGATGATTAATTTTTCATGCTACATGTTTGTTTTGCATTTTATGCAAATTTCCTATGTATTAAAATTTAGAAAGAGCACGATTTGTCCATGTTTGCATTTAAAAATCTGAAAAATTATAAAACTTTTTTTGAAAAATTCCAAACTAACTGTCATTATAGTATTTTATAACTCTAGACCAAAAATCACTAAATATAGAAAAGGAAAACAAGAAAAAAAATTTAGAAAGCTCTAAGATCCTTATAAAAATTCTGAAAACTCTTTTAAAAATAAAAAAAATATTTGTTTCTATCTCTGAATTTTCTGTATAGTTTATATTATCTATTAAAAATATTTTATGAACTTTAGACTTATTTTATATTTTTAATACTTCAAAACATTTGGCATATTTATTAAATCCCAATTTTAGGATATTTGGACCTTGAAAATATCTAAGAATTAGAAAAAAATACCTGAAAATAAAAAACATTAAAAAACCCAAAACATGTTATTTTGCAAAGTTTGCTTATTTTTAGCTATATTTATAATTATAATACTCCATATTACATTATATACCAATATGTAGTTTATATTATTGTAATCATTATAAATACCTTATAAATATGTTTAAAACTTGAAAAAAAATAAAAAGGACTATTCTTGAATTTATTTTCTATTTTTTGTATATTTATTATATATATATATTCTATATATAAACCTTATATCATATATACATTATCTTATATCTATTCATATACTCTTTTATATATCTATATCATATTATATAATGTTTAAAACTAAAAATAAATTAAAATTTCGGAAATTAAAAATAAATATATAATAAATAATAATAAATCTTAAAAAAAACACCATAAAAACAAATTAATTCATTCTTCGATTCATTTATTAAGTAGATACTTGTACAAATACACCTTTATTAATTATTCATTATTAATTTATAATTAATAAAAATTGGCTACCATGTTTGCTCTTAGTGGCTCGACCTCTACATGCTTACACATTATACACCTTTGTTTGTAGAGTAAAATAAATTGTACTTCACATGTTTTGTTATTCATTGATTTTTCATATGTTATGGGTACTTGTTGCTTGGTCCATTGGTCTTCGAGAGTTGTCATCACATCGATTTAGTGGTATCGCTTTGTGTGGACCACAAGATAGTTCCCCATATGTTTTTGGGCAAATCAAATGGCATTGTTGCCATGGAGCAACGTGTTTGTAGCCTAATTTGTACATAGTTATCTTTTCTTCTATTTTCTTGTACATATTTTCTACTTTTTTTTCTAACTTGTACATATTTCAGATATATTTCTCTGAACACATTGTTTGATTATTTGTGCTAATACATCCCTTTATTGTGTTTGATTCGAGGGCCCACTACGTGAGGACGACTTCTTAGAAGGTCGATGTAGCTAAGCTTGGTGGAGACTGGCCTTCTTGCCATGGCCAGTAGGAGAGGCATCAAGTATAACAAGGAGAATAATTGGCATAGATCTTAGCATAGGATGTTATTTTTTTTGGTGAGAGAGCGATTTATAATTCAGTATTATTTGTAATAAAAGAGGGACTTGGATGTTGGACTCTAGGACCTATTTTACCACGTGTTTGTTTACTTGGGGTTCCATGCTTTTTTTCGAGTTTTCTTCACATTCTCACTTTATTTCTCACTATTTTCCTCTTTATTTTCATTTGTTTTCCTATGTTTTGAGTTTTCAACCTTTGTTTTTATTTGTTTTATATGCATGGAGTTCCTAGATTATAGGACTACTTGTATCAGTAATTAGGTCTAAACCCTAACAAGAATCATGTTCATATATTCTGTTATGTTTGGATCTAGTCAAATTAATAATTATCAACTATTTGGACTTGAACTCATGCGTTGAGAGCGGCACCGTATAGTGCTATCAGGACTCATCGTGGCAGGCACCGAGGTGTCTCCAAGATTGAACTCTCGGGTTCATTTCTGAATAATCAACAAGAGGTTCTTCATGACTAATAACAGTTCATTGTTTAGGAAAAATTTCTCAACTGCACATCGTCATGTAGATAGCTTTAAATATTCTATTTTAATTACCATAAAGGAAGAGATAGGAAGCATTGTAAGTCCTCTAACTCTGCATGCATCATTACATTCTATGGGAGATTTCCATCATCGAATTGACTTGCACAACTTTTTCACTATCTCCCTCTGTTTTGAGAACCTAGGATTAAATGAAAAATCACAAAATCGTTAGGTGCTTGTATGCAAAATACTCGAAAAAAGTGAAAACCCAAATATTTTAAAACTATGGAATTGCTAAATAAACTTTGACCTTAATTAAAATCTGTAATTGATTTCATTATTTTGGATTCATAAAGCCTACATTGTCTTCGGGTACCTTAGGAGGGGACCAAAATCCCTCCCATGAGCGAGGCATAACCCACTAAGGATTAGAGAAAAAAATCTTGTCTGTAACTACCTTATGTATCGCTTGGATTTCCAAAGTATTGGTACTTGTATCATACGTGGATGAGTAGGACCTAGTGACAAAATGCAGATTCATCATCCCCACATGCTTTACCTTTGCTAGTCCCTTGGAAAACACTTATTTGAAAGATTAAGTGAAAAAAGAAATAAAAAGAAAGGAAAAATAACAAAGTTAGGATAATATTTAATATTAAACTTATCTGCATGAAATTGTATTATGGAGATTTGTCGAACCTTTGGATTATTAGTGTGGCAGAACCTTAATGGGAAATGGATTTGAAACCTAACAGCCTCTAAGTTCCACAAGACTCCTATTTGGATCTGCTCAACAGTCAGGTCAGAACAAGTCTACATATACAAATTCTTATGACTATGAATCTTTGCTTGTACGGTGTAAGTGAAATATAGCTCTCCATCTCAAAAGTAGTAAAGAAACAACCTCCCTCAAGAATGTAACTCTAGTTCCCCGATCTAGTAAATTTTCCTCGAGGAGCGGGGATATTCCCTTCTAAGTTCAAGTATAACCAACTCAAGAAGAGAGGATAGAGAAAAGAATGGACGGTAACTAGTGTAGGTACCTATCCTTGGATGCAAGACCAGTGCAGTCAAGTCATCCGGCTGCCAGCTTACAAATTTTGACTTTGAAGCTCTTATTATGTTGTTATTTTTTTCTTTTTCTCTTTTTTATCCTTGTATATACACTCCAGCTGACATTTTACTTTTCAATCTTACATGTCCACTTTTGGAGATTTTGCATTTTTTCTTCTCTTTTTTTGAAAATATATACAACATGTAGCATCTACATAAGGAGTTTTTCCTCTTGAGATACTATATTATCCCTCTTTTGAAGCATTATAGCAACCCCACAACATCATGTCTTTGAACCTCAATGCTACTAGATCAGGTTGAGATGCAAAACCCTCCCTAGAGGAAAATGAGAGGTTCCGCCTAGATGTACTACCCTTGTATGCTACTCCAAGCCAAAAGATTCTGCCTCCTCGCTACCTCCTCCATGAATAGCTACGTGTAGAGTGCTTGTCTAAGATCAGCCACATTCTGAAAGAATTGTACATGTGTTGTTAAATATTCTACTTAGACTGATCAGGAATGACACGCGAACATAGTCTTATGGACTCCAAGAATTAAGTCACTAGGACCTGAAAAGCCTTAATTCCATTTCTCATAAGGTTCCTCGGAAATTAAGTGGATTAAGGTCCAACTAAGCTCCATTCTTCAATTTCATTGCAGACTTAGTTTAAATGTCATTACTATCATGAAAACTACACATGAAAATGCATGAACATTTTACAATGCAAAAAGAAAGCAAATTTTTTAAACAATTTTCTAATTTTCAAATTTTTAAGGATTTTTGGAAAGAAAGGAAAATATTGATGCACATATAAAAAGAGATTTTTTAATTATGCAAATTTTTATAGACTTTTAGTTTTGTAATTTTTAGGGATTTGTTAAGGGAAATAAGGTTAGTAAAATATATACAAGTATATACAAGAAGAAATTTTTTTGTTTTTTTTGTTGTTTTGGTTTTTGTTGTTTTTTTTGTATATATATTTGCATTTTATTGTTTTATATTTTGTTTTGTTGTTGTTGTTTTTTTGTTTTTTTTGTTTATAAAAGGTGACAAAAGTTTACATACACATGTGTATTTTACGAATTTATATATATCCCCAAAATAATTATATTAAAATTACAAATTATGTCTAAAATATACATACAATATATAGGACACCCCCTATACTTAGCTCGAACTATTTCCTCATAGTAATCAGAGAGCAACAAAGGAAGACATAACTCATGCTAAGTATAGAAAAGTGAAAAGACTCCTATGCTACAATGAGTCAAAGAAAGGATGAAAAGAGTAGAAATCGGTGATCCCCCATATACTTAGAATCAAGTAATCCTAAGTATAGTTGACTACACAAAAGGGAAAAACCGATAAATAGAATGTACAAACTCAACAACTCGCCCTGCCCCGCTATACTTAGGGTAGAATAGCGCTAAGTATAGAATATCAACAAGTTGGAGGACAATCGAGAATAAAAGAATAAAACACAAAAGAGACGATATGAACAACATCACTCTTCCTATACTTAGGGTAGAGTATCCCTAAATATAAGAAACAACAAGAGTGATGAACTGGACGAATATGAACTACATAAATCATTCACCCCCCATAGTTAGTATAAAGCACATCCTAAGTATAGCATATATTACACGGAAAGGGGTGAACGATAAAACGGGAGATGAAAGAATGAAATGAAAGGATATACAAGAGGTTGTCAGTTCATGTATCAGATGTAGAAGATGGAATCAAAAGATCATCATCTGATACCACGGATATAGAATCAATGACGGACGGGAATATATCATGATCTAGATATGGATTCAGCAAGAGTCCGTTCACAACAAATGGTTGTGCATCAGATGACAATCCATATGTGACAATACTCTCATTGTCACGCACATCTCTCACGATGAACAGTCCTGACCATTTACTTTTCAATTTTCCTTGAAACAACTTCAAATTAGCATCAAATAACCAAACTTTTTGATAAGGAGAGAAAGTCTTCCTTTGAATGTGTTTATCATGCCAACACTTGACTTTCTCCTTATACATGAGTGAGTTATCATATGCAAAGTCTCGGAATTCCAATGATATATT
Source organism: Ottelia alismoides (assembly GCA_037367405.1). Lineage (NCBI taxonomy): Eukaryota > Viridiplantae > Streptophyta > Magnoliopsida > Alismatales > Hydrocharitaceae > Ottelia > Ottelia alismoides. The sequence continues at coordinate 186,913 of JAZKJV010008172.1, read as the reverse complement.
CAAATCCAACTACATGTTCTTTCCTGCCTTCTCGTAATCAAGATTGCATACATAGAGTGCCCATAAAGATTTGTGAATTAATTCCACTGTCATGTGGCAAGGCTTTCCTGTTAGCAATGTGAGCCCTGGGTGAACCATTTCTACTATAAATGCTATTGTAATGAATAAATTATCAATGAAAGTTATTGATTATTTTTCACTCCCTTTCTGAGATTAAATGAATGAATGCACTATAGGGTCCCTCTGTACAATAAGGGTTATGTACCATGGCGAACTTGATGATCATACTGTTGTTGATTCATTGGATGAATCATAGAGACTGATGCTTGGATGAATATCTAAGGAGTTAGATAGAGGACTCATCAAGCATCATCAAATGATTATTAAGTGATAATCTCCAGCCTGAGTAGGAGATGACACTCCTATCTCATATGGTTGATATCTGACTGACCTCTTGATGCAGGTCCTCTGCATGGGAATAGTGATTCAGAGGTATCAGGTTAGTTGAGTCAATGGGTTGACTTGACGAGATCGAGATAACCAAAGACCTACGATGAATACTGTCACAACATAGGCATGCATCCTCTGACCGGAGACGGATGTGTTGCTATATGTCTGAGTGTGTACATTTGCCAGACCAATATGTTGATGACCTAATCAAGGTCTATACACCAGCGAGCTGGTGTGCATGTAAGGACGTATGAGTAATACGATCTCTCAAAGGGATCATACAGGTTCACTCGTGAATCGGGAGACATGAGCTCACTTATGAGGTATTGGGACTGAACAAATTCCGTGCATGGTCGTCATGCTTTGAAGCATGGCATGAATTTGAAGGTAAGATATATACTTTGTGAAAGCATATGATCATACCAAATCCCAATGACCAAGATTGAGAAACTTAATGATCAAACCCTGAAGATGATCGTATAAAAGTGATCTTTATCTTCAGAATGATCATAGGTCTTCCAGTATGCAGGATGTATAGGTATTGGGAATACCTGAGGGTGATGTGATCATATATGATCGTATAACCATGACGCTTCCATTCCGAGGGTGTGATGAAACAGGTTTGGATTTTAGTGACTCCTCTCATTAGAGAAGTGACCTAATCTTAGTCCATGAACTGGACATTGATCTGAATGAGATTCAGATGCAATGAGAAGATTAGGTCTATGGTCTTGATTTGATCAAGCATCAGTGGGAGGTCCATGGGATCTGGATTTGAGATGTGATCTCAACATCCAAGTCACTATACGTGGAACAATGCAAACGCCCTGTCCTTATCTCCAAGTATCTGAGGAGAGATCGCATTATTCTTGAAGGGTTCGAGAATAATTCCATAAGATCTAAGCAATGAAGAAATAATGATTAAATGTGATTTAATCATCTTGATGTGTGAAGAAATTATCCAATATAATTAAATGTGATTTAATTATTATGGATAAGAATAATGTGGATAGAAATATCCAATTATTCATAATATATTATAAATATGATTTATAATGTATTAGAGAGAGCTAATTATAATTTATATGTGTTGATTGATTATTATGTGTATTGGATACACATTGTGTAATTAATTGACAATGTAAATTATATGTTGTTTTGGGTTGTGAATATGATTCACAATTTTTCCATGGCAAGATTGCAATATTCTCAAATATAATTGTGAATTATTTTTGAAGAATAAAACCCAACAAAATTTGTTGCAAATAAATAGGAGAGAAATTCAAGGAGATATGCAATCTCATGGAAATCCATGAGATTGCCTCCTTGACATCTCAAAGTGGCAACACCCTATTCCTAATTGGAATGGGTGGCCGTCCACATGGATATACATGGTAGATGTTGATCTCCATGTATATTCTCTCCTTATTTATTGGTTTAATTTAGGATTGATTTATATTTGATTTTGTCAAATATATTTTAATCCAAATTTGTTGTTTTTGACAACAACAATCTTGACCATTGGATTGACATAAATCAATCTCATCCAATGATTTTATATGTCCCACTGATTGAGATCCATGGATCCCAAAACCCTATAAATAAAGAGGCATACCATGCTCTCTATTTACATGCAATTTTGGAGCGCGCTCTCTCTCTCTCTCTCTTTCTTCATACATGACAGCCCTCTCTCCCTCTAATTTTGTTGGGCGTCCACCATACCCTAGAGGAGAGATTCGTCGACGCTCTCGCCACCACGCCGCTGCCTTGACATTCTTTGGTTCTCCATCTTCTTGGTGTGCTACGCTCACGAAGGAGACGTTCGATCTCGTGCGACGAGATCAGGAGCAACCACGCTTGGATCAACTTCTTGGATTGCAAACGCTGTTCATCCCCGCGCTCGCAAGTGGTCTCATCAACGATCGGACTTGAGACAGGAGGTCTCATTCTTTAGAGACTTGATCAACCATGCTTTAAGAGGTATTGCATTATACTTGTTGTGGTTATAGATGAAACGATCCGAGAATCGTTCTTTGATCATGTGGTTTCATCACATGAATCTTTTTTTAAATTCCGCTGCTCAGAACAACTAGTACGACTAGTCATTCTTTGTCGTATCCGATACGACGGTCATGCTTCCGTGATGCGCTTGAGGATAATTCCATATCCTACAAGTGGTATCAGAGCCTTAGGTCGACGGTTTCGAATATGATTCGAAAATCGAAGACGACTTGGGTTCGTTAAGGTCGCGAAAGTTTTTATCGCATTTTATTTCGCAGATCTGTTTAGTAAATATTTTCAGCCATGTTTAAAAATGTTTAAGCACGAATTATTTACTTGGATTTTGTTCCCCATTAATAAAGGAAACCATAGGATCTGAGTTTATGTAAATCAGATTTCGTATGCTCTAGATATGGTTGTTTTTAATGAACATGTATGCACTGTTACGGGAACAGTAGATTTTAACATGATTAAAGAGTTAATTACTGTTATAATCTGCCTCGAAATGCATGAACCATCACTTGGCTTCTGTCCTAAATCAAGTTAGCAATCTATGAAAATTGCGTTTGTCTAATTTAGATTTAAATTGATTGAGATATGTTAATTTTAGTGAGTAGGGGTCACTACTAAAATTGCAGTCCTAATCTAGAACCAAGTGATTGTCAATTAGTGAAATTAAAAAATTAATTTCGTGAAATAATTATGAAAAATATTTGTGAAATATTGGAAGATGATTATTTACATAATAGACTTGGCCTCAACTAATTAATTGATTAGATTTGATCTAAATCTTAATTGGAAACACAATCATCAAACTTGATGCTTGAATAGGATTGGCAAATTTCCTTATAATAAAAAATGTTTTGATTATAATTATATGGTATAATTTCGGTTGAAAAACCGATGATCATCTCAATTATAAATTGATATATCTGGCATTATGTTTTCCTGAGGTGGAGATGGTGTCTAGTCAGAGAGCATTGGGGTTGCGGGTTGCAATGTATGTGGTCCGTCCTACTCTCGTCGGTACTGTCCATGACAGCGGATAGGGACTGTATAATGCCGGAGAAAATCAAGGTGCATTTTCTAATTATTAAAATTCGAATTAACACGTATTTTGAGATATTACCATATATATATTCAAGTAAAATAATCAAGTTTGATTGATTGAATTGGATTGATAATTAATTTAATGTGATTAAATTGATTATGTCCAATTGAGACACTCTATTATGAATAGAGTTGTCACTTCCCTTGGAAGAATTAATTATATGACTATGATTCATAATAATTGATTAAAAATTTGAATATGATATGGAGGATGACATAAGTGACATCCATGGTCTCCCGTCAAGGCGAAGGGTTCCGTCGCCAGGGATTGCATGTGGGAGACGCCTGTCCGAAGTGACAGCTCCTGTATGCAAGCGCATATGGATCGGGCTCATCGCTTCTCGAAAGAATAAGGACGTATGCGTAGTGACCCCAATATTGTGTCCTCATATTATTGGGGCGATATTGGATTGCGTATAGCGTGTTGTATTCCTGTTGACGGTTGGTTCAATTAATGATGGATCAACATCACCTTAGGGGTGGTGGGCCCAGGTATTAAAGACCGAATTGGGAGATGCAAGTTGGACTTGCAAGGCAGAATGTGTTCCCGCTTCTCTTTATTGGAGTAATAGGTTCTCATATTATTGGGATATGACAAAGATAAGGAGGAGATCCCAGTTCTTGCTTGAGATATATTGGTAAGTATATCTCTTACTTTGAAAGTGATTAAGGGAATAAACTTTCAAGGTTGATAGAGCAAGAACAATTTGATTTAAAATGCCTTAATCAAATATCATAAATAAGAATATATGATTATATGTTCTAATATAGTGCATTCTTATCTTCAGAAAATGAAGTCCTTGAACCCACTTAGTAGGCTTCTTGAGGTCAACCAATTGACCGACCCAAATTACTCGGATTGGATCCGTAATTTGGAGCTTCTTCTCTCTGCTGAGTGCATAAGTTATGTGCTCTCCTAGGACAAGCATGAGAACCCTAAATCCAAGGAAGAAAAGCATTCAATGACAAGTATGACGAAGATCATGTCTTGGCTAGATGCTATATCCTGGGTTCACTCTCCAATGTTCTGCAGAAGCAACATGTGGAGATGAGTACTTGCCAAGACATAATGCAGAATCTTAAGGATATATTTGGTGACATTAACCACACCCAACGGTACAGTGTTATGAAAGACCTCATTCGCTGCAGGATGCAGGAAGAGACATCGGTCCGTAAACTTGTACTCAAAATGTTTGGGTACTTGTCGAAGCTGCAGACTCTTGGGGCAACAATGGATGCAAACATGCAAGCTGACTTCATTCTGCCGTCGCTGCCCAAATCTTTCAATAACTTTGTAGTATCATTCCACATGAACAAGCGGGAATTTACAAGTGCTGGTCTTCTTGCTGCATTGAAGTCTGCGGAAGATGTAATGAAGAAGGATGGTCCCACTGGCAGTGCAATGGTTGCACAGGTCAGAGGGAAGTGCGGTCGGAAGCAAGGTTCTCGGAAGGGCCCGGCCCAGAAGAGAAAGAAGAAGGGACAAAGTGTTGGCTCTTCTTCTAATGCATCCACTCTAATGGCGTCGAAGAAAACTGACGTCTGTCACCACTGCAAAAAGCCGGGGCACTGGAGGCGTAACTTCCCAGAATACCTGAAGTCCTCAGATAAAGGTAAAGCCCCAGCATGTATGAAATCTACTTTCATCATTGAAACTAGCTTTCTCGTCGGACGAGAAGGAAGTTGGGTTGTAGATTCTGGTGCTTCTGTACATGTATGCAATTTGTTGCATTTGTTTCAGGAAACTAGAAGTCTTGAGGAAGGGGAGATAGTCATCCAGATGGGATCTGATGCAAGTGTTGCAGCAGTCGCCGTCGGGACATGTCGACTATCATTATCTAGTGGTAGAGTCCTAGTACTTAAAGAGTGTCTTTATGTACCTGAAGTTAGAAGGAATTTGATATCTGTATCTAAGCTAGTTAGAAGTGGATATTCATTCCTATTCTGTAATAAATTAGTCATAAATCATTATGATAAATATATTGCAGAGGGTATTTTAACTTCTGGAGGACTCTATGAATTGTGCATAAATGAGAATGTCATGAATGTTACAACCACTAATAAAAACCCTAAGAGATCCAGGGAGAATAAAAATCATTCGAATATGATTTGGCATCAAAGGCTTGGTCATTTATCTGTTGATAGGATCAACAGATTGATAAAAGATGGACCTTTAGATTTCCTACAGGTTCAATCTTTGCCAACCTGTGAACATTGTATTCGAGGTAAAATGACTAGGATGCCTTTCCGTAACAAGGTTACAAGATGCGAAGGTATCATTGACCTAATGCATACCGATGTATGTGGTCCCTTCAGTACCGCGACTCGAAATGGACATCGATATTATTTGACGTTTATTGATGACCATTCGCGATACGGGTTTATCTTTCTACTATGTCATAAGTCTGAAACCTTTGAAAAGTTCAAAGAATTCAAGGCTTTGGTTGAGAACCAAACCGATAAGAAGATTAAATGGATTCGATCTGATCGAGGTGGCGAGTACCTATCAGATGAATTCAAGGAATACCTTAAGGAGAATGGAATTGTTTCCAATCTCACTCCTCCTGGAACTCCCCAACTTAATGGTGTTGCTGAAAGACGCAACAGGACCATCATGGACATGGTCCGTTCAATGATGAGTAAGGCACATTTACCTTTTAGTTTCTGGGGATATGCAGTAGAGACTGCAATATATATCCCGAATAAGATTTCTAGCAAATCTATACCTAAGACTCCTCATGAGCTCTGGTATGGAACCAAACCTAGTTTCAATCACTTGAGGGCTTGGGGTTGCTTGGTCCATGCAAAAAATGTGGACACAAGTAAGCTAGAATCTCGCACTCGTGAGTGTTACTTCATTGGGTATGTTAAAGATGGTATTGGATACCAGCTTTATGACCCTGAGACCCAAAAGGTTTTTATCTCTAGAGATGTGAAGTTTCTGGAGGATGATTTCCTTAAAGGTCAAGATAAAAATGAAGTAGAGGAACTCATTGAATCCCAAGAGGATTCTGAGCTTCCCAGACCAGAAACTGAAGAAGTAAATAAAGATGAAACATACATACCTCTTCGAAGGAGTTCGAGGGTGGTTGCACCACCTGAAAGGTATGGATTCCATGTGTCAAGTGAGACTGATATTGATCCTACTTCATTTGATGAAGCACTCGCGGATCAAGACATGGATAGATGGATGCTAGCAATGAAATCGGAAATTGACTCCATGCATAAGAATAGTGTATGGACCCTAGAGGATCCACCTAAAGGGGTAAAACCCATTGAGTGTAAATGGATCTTCAAGAGAAAGAGGGGACTTGATGGGAAAGTAGAGACTTTCAAGGCACGACTCGTAGCCAAGGGCTACACTTAGAGAGAAGGCATCGATTACGATGAGACATTCTCTCCTGTGGCTATGCTTAAATCCATTAGGACACTGCTAGCTATAGCTGCATATCTTGACTACGACATCTGGCAGATGGACGTCAAGACGGCTTTTCTCAATGGATACCTCGAGGAGGATATCTACATGGAGCAGCCCCAGGGCTTCATGACTGAGGATGGCAAATTATGCAATATGAAGAAATCCATCTATGGGCTCAAACAAGCTTCTCGTAGCCGGAACATCAGATTTGACGAAACCATAAAGAGTTATGATTTTGTGCAAAATCCTGATGAACCTTCTGTATACAAGAAGCTTAGTGGGAGCGCTTCATCGTGCTTTACGTAGATGACATCCTTATCATTGGGAATGATACAGGGATGATGACCAGTGTAAAGATTTGGCTATCCCATACCTTTGAGATGAAAGATCTTGGAGAAGCCTCTTACATCTTAGGCATGAAGTTGTTCAGAAACCGAGAAAAGAGGATTTTGGGATTGTCATAACATGGATACATTAAGAAGATTCTTGAACGATTCCGTATGGATAGTTCCAAGAAAAGATTCTTACCCTTAAGACATGGTATCCACCTGTCAAAAGGAATGGCTCCTCAAACTATTGAGGAAAAGAAGTCCATGGCTGGATGTCCTTATGCATCAGCCGTAGGAAGCTTAATGTATGCCATGATGTGTACTAGGCTAGATATCTGCCATGCAGTGGGAGTGGTAAGTCGTTACCAATCCTGCTATGGAGAACAACACTGGAATGTGATAACAGGCCTGCTCACTCGGGTATAAGGTACTGAAAATAGGTCGTCGTGACCCAAGCGATCAGACGATGTGTATCAAGAAAAATGAACCACTCGAAACAGATAAAATCAATAAAATCACGAGATAGCGGTCCTACTATGTGATTAACCTGGTATAGCACCCAGGGTCGAACTCAAGGAGCACGGGTTGGCCGAGAGGCCTACGAAGTAGTAAAAAGAAAGAAAATAAAAGAGCAAAATATTTTTAGTTGTTTTTAATTTGTTTTATATTTTTTTGGATTTTTAAGTAATTAAGAAAATAAGAAAAACAAAGAAGGCACACACTTCAACAAATTATTAAATGCACAAAAATTCAACCAAAAATTCAAACAAAAATATTTTTATGTATTTTATATTTTTTTAGTGTTTTAGTGAATTTTTGAGAATTTTCTGATGTTTATTTTATTTTCTAAAAATCAAACAATGCCTAAAATAAAGGGTACTGTCCAGCCGAGCCAAAAGGCCCTAGATAAAATATCTAAGAGACTTAAAATGGCTTTGAGGTAATTTTCCTGTAAAGTAGATAAAACAAGGAAAATTTAGGTACCAATTTTATTGTTTTTGGATTTTTAATTTATTTACTAGAATTTTTATGGGTTTTTGAGTGTTTTTAAGTTTTTAGTGGTTTTCAGTAATGAAAAATAGCCAAAATTGGCTAGAAAATCAAAGTAAGTAAAACAAACAGTAGATAATTGTTATAGAATTTTTAAGTGAGTTTTTATATTTTTTTGTAATTTTTCAAACTAGACAGTGACAAAAATAGAGGTTTTTGAATTTTTAAAAATACCAAACAAAATAAAAAATGTCCTCAAAAATCTACAAATATTCTACACCATGGCAGGAGCCATGTATCAAATTTTCGTTGGATTTGGAGGTGGTTTGATATTTTATTCAAAAGCAAAGATAGGGCACTGTGCACAGGGACCAAAGTGCAAATACCCAAAGTCCTGGGGGTCCTGGTGTAAAATACCCAGCAAAACACGCGCCACGCGCGTGCCTGGGGCACTCAGGGACCTAAATGTAAGAAAAATAAGTCCCGAGGACTTATTGGTAACAGGTACCAAAAGTCTAGGGGCCTTATCTGCAAATTACCCAAAAAATATCGCACATGCTCAAATAAACCACGCACAGGGGTATAAATGCAAATATCTAAATACTTTCATTCATTTAATAACATCCAGAACTACAAGGGTATCTACTGCAAATAACCCAAACAACTCACGTGTCGAAGCACGTGTCCACAATTGGCAGGGGTATAAATGCAAATAAACTAAAGCTCAGGGTCCACTATGTAAATTACCCTAAAACTAAACAACTGACTTAAATAATTACATGACTAAAATGAAATAAAATAAAGATAGGGGCCTAAGGGTATATTACCCTTTATTAACGGATGGGCTGGATGCGCGCCACGTGTAGATCGGACGGCGGCTGGCAGTGGGCGCTCTGGATCGTCTCTCCTCAGATCTGACGCTGCTGGTGGCTCCAGGGATGGACGACCCAGATTAAAACTGGAGCGAGAGAGGGCGATCGACGGTGACGGAGGATCCTCGAAGAACAGGTCCCCGGCGAGCTTCGTCGGGCTCGTGCGTGCGCGATGCTCCTCCTGGGAGCCTTCTGAAGGTCGGAGAAGAATCGTGGAAGGCTCCCGCGTCTGCCGGTGGGCTCCGATGATCGAGCCAAGCTCCGGGGAGCTCGGACGGGGTCGGCGGAGCTGGGTCTCCTGGCTGGATGACGGAGAGCCTCAGATGGCCCTCGTTTCGACCTGCAAAGTGAACCAGAAGATTCACGGGTCGAGGGCAAACTGCCTCGATCCGGTTAGGCGAAATGGGGGTGGCTGGTGCGTCGGGACGGCGAGCTCCGGCGAAGGGGGTAGACGGAGGAGCTCGGTTCCCAGCTCCTGTGCGAGCTGGGTTGAGTGAGTAGGTGGAGAAGGTGCGTCGGACGAAGGCGAACGTGAGGGTCGATTCCGATGATCGAGATGGGCGAGGGAGTGGTCGGAATCAGGGAAATACGACGGCGGCGCAAATTGGGCGAAAATGGAAATTAAAGGAAACAGCAGAGCTAAGTGGCTACCTGGGTGAACGGAGAGACTGGGGAGGAGCTGGGGATGCTCCTGGTCGTCGCCTCGAGGGTCGTCTCGGCCCGAGGCTTGGAGCTCACGCGGGTGGCGGAGCTGCGGCGACTACGTCGCTGGATCGATGGATTCGCCTCCTCTCCTCGCTGCAACAGGTCGGGGATGCGAGCTGTCACCTCACACACTCTCTGGAGCTCACTGGAGAACGAAGCAAATGGCCAAAGATAGAGAGTGAAGGTGGCGGAGCTCGCTTATATATACTGGAGGGGTCCGAGAAGGATGGCTCGGGTAGGGTCCTGATGGCGTGCGTATCCCAAGGTGGATGCCCGGCGAGGATGTCGGATGTAGGAGGATCAAAACGGAGCCGGGGTTTGATGAAATGGTGATCGGGTTGAGCGGGCAAAAATTGGAGAAATCAGGTCCGGAGCTCAGACCCGTGGGAAGTGGTCCTGGGGGGGGGGGTAGTTGACCGGGCGGTCAACATCCCCAGGACCCAATGAGAATGGGCCACGTGGCTGAATATTGAAGTGACAAATGAGGGTAGCTAGGGCCCGATTCAGCCAAAACTCAAAACATGAAATATTTTTCTTTTATTTTTTTCTATTTTTTGGTGATTTTTAATAATTTTTTCGAAATAAAAATAAGCTATATATATAGGGTTTTGATTTTTGATTTTTAATTATTATTTTTATACAATTTTATCCTTATTTTATAGTTTATTTATTTATAGAATAAAATAAGGAATAAAAGGGTGTTTTTATTTTATTTTTATTATTTATTTACATAGGTAAAATAAATATATAGGTACATCTATATACATGGTATTTGTACAATGTGTTTTTGTATTTTAATTTTTGCTATTTTTATTTTGTTTTTGTTTTAATTGTTTTTATTTTATTTATTTACACTATATAATAGAGACTATTTACAAAAAGTTTGGAAAATAATTTTATTTATTTACAAGGTTAACTAAATACATAGATGTGGTTTATGTACATGATGAAAGGTGTATTTTGATCTTTTTGATTTTTAATTTTTTTCTTTTGATTTTATACTTATAGATATATACAAGTATTTACAAGCATATTTCAAGCTATTTTTGGTGAGGAAAATATCTTTATTTTATTTACATAGGTATTTACACACATGAGCCCCTATCTCCCTCTACTTTGGCTTTTATGCGGTCAGGCCCATACTGAGCCCTCCCTTGGGTTAGGTTGCTCAATATTTATTCTAAATATTTCCCTCTTTTTCTTTTTAATCTTTATTCTTTTATTTTTGCACAAAAACATGCTAATTATAGGTTTTTACACAATGCATGCTTTTGGTAATTATTTGTATTTGCATATATCTACATGCATTTGCATAGGTTTTTGTAGCTAAAATATAAGAATAAAGAGTGATGAATGGGTATTCATCACCCCCCTATACTTAACTTTGCTAGTCCCTTAGCAAACACTTATTTGAAAAAAAAGTGAAAAAGAAAATAAGAAAAAGAAAAAGAGGATGTACATGGATCAAGGTTGATTATTAAACTTGCCTTCATTAAATTGGGGTATGGAGCTCGATCAAATCTTTGGATTATTAATGTCTCGGAACCTTATTTAGACTTAAGCTTAAAACTCAACAGCCTCTAAGTTCCACTAATCTATAACCAAGACTCCTCAATGCTCCAGATCAGAACAAGTCATCAATCACAAACCCTGAAGACCATGAATCTTTTCTTGTCCTGTGAATGTGAAGTCTAAGCTCTCCACCTCAGAAATGGCAACTTGACAACCCTCCCCAACAAGGTAACTCTATGACCTCAATCTGGCCACTCTTTCCTTGAGGAGCGGGTGTTCCCTTCTAAGTTCAAGTTCAACGGCTCAAGAAGAGGGGGAAGAGAGAATGGGTCAAGGCCAGTGTAGCCAAGTACCCTTGGGAGCTTGACCAGTGTAGCCAAGTCTCCCTGCTGCAAGCTACAACAGGTGGAACATGAAGCCAAGCTTTGCTTATTGCACTCTCTATACATACTCCGGTGGGATTATCATTTTCTATCAGACCCACCACTTTTTTGGAGTTATTTTCTTTTTGCACATTTTTTTAAAGCTCAAGTGCATCTATACAACATATACATGTGCATCATATATACAAGGAGTTTTTCCTCTTGAGCCAGTAGACTATCCCTCTTTTGAAGCTTTATTGCAACCCACAACTCCCGTCGTTAGACCTCATGGCAACCAGACCAAGTGAGACGCACTTCCTTCACTAAAAGAAGAAGAGAGGTTCCGCCTAGAAGTACTACCCTCATATGCTACCCCAAGTCAAGGAAGACTGCCTCCTCACCACCTCATCCGTAGAGAGCTCGGTGCATAGTGCTGGTGTCCAAGTAAAGCCATTGTCTATATGAGTCATGTGTTGTTGTTAAGTGCTCTACTTAGGCTCATTGAGATGACATGTGATCATAGCCTAGTGGACTCAAAGAATTAAGTCACCATGGACCTGAAAAGCCTTAAACCTAAGCCCTATAAGGTTCCTCTTAGAAATTAGGTGGATTAAGATCTTAATCAAGCTCCATTTCTCAATTTGATTCCAGGCTAGTTTAAATGTCAACTATCATCCAGAAAAACTATATACATATGTACAAGAGATGCTTATTTACACAAATTTTATAATCATGCAAAATTTTTGAAAAATGTTTTGAAATCGTGAATGGATGATGCATGAAGTGCAAGTTTTGCAAAAGATATTTACACACATTTACACAAGATTTTTGCAAACTTTTGATTTTCAAAACATTTTGGGAAAAATTTTGTACTATATACATAATTTTGATACAAAAATATTTACACAAGCTTTACACAAAGATTTTTGAAATCATTTTTACAAAAATAATTTGTACACTAGCTATTTATGTGCAAATAAAAGGAGTTTATGTACATGAAAAATTTTTAATTTTTGTGATTTTTAGCCATTTTATTTATAAACACACTCACACAAAGTACGAGTTATGGCTAAAGTATATATGAAATATATACACACCCCCCTATACTTAGCTCGAACGATGTCCTCAGAGTCAAGAGCGATGAAGAAGACATAACTCGTGCTAGGTATAGGGAAGTGAAAAGAAAGGCTATATACAAAGAAGAAGAAGAAATAAAAAATCAAGAGGGTCTCGGGTCTTCCCCCTATACTTAGGATTAAGTAATCCTAAGTATAGCAGGCTGTATACTAAGGGAAAAACCGAGTGGAGCGTGTACATGCTCTACCCCCCCCATACTTAGGGTGAAATATCCCTAAGTATAGGCAGCAAAAACAGGGGTAAACAGGAACAAAAGAAGTACCCAAAAGGTCTCACATCCCCCCTATACTTAGGGTAGAGTGCACCCTAAGTATAGCATAATCACAAGATGTAGAAAGGATGTGGGACTAAAGAATGTAGCGATATGGACATCTGGATCTATGCCAGGCGGAAGACAGTGAAACTCAAGCGTGAGATGCATTAGATGTGAGTCAAAGACCACATCTCACGCAAAATGAATAGGGGCAAGATCAGCGACCCACGGCTCATGATCTAGAAATGGCTTGAGCCGCTGGCCGTTCACTCGAAAGGTACTCTCAGAAGACAACTCAGATATGTCGATGCTACCGTTGTCGTGTACCTTTCTGACCAAGTAGGGTCCCTTCCATTTGCTCTGTAGCTTCCCTGGAAATAATCGAAGCCTCGCGTCAAACAGCCATACTCTCTGTCCAATCTCAAAATGCTTGTTGGCTGATATGAGAATCATGCCACTCCTTCACTTTCTCCTTATAATGTAGGCTGTTTGAGAAAGCTGTATCTCTAAGCTCCTCCAAGGCGGCTAACTCTGCCCTCCTCTGGTCTCCCATACCATCTGGATCCATAAGAATATCTGTAACTGCCCAAAGTGACTTGTGCCTCAGCTCAACAGGGTAAATGGCATGGCTTGCCATATACGAGGCGAAAGGGAGATGTGCTCAATGGTGTCTTGAAAGATGTCCTATATGCCCACAAGACCGAGTCCAAAAGCTGTGACCAATCCTTTCGGTCAGGGCGGATGACTTTCTGCAGGATAGTCTTAATCTCCCTATTCGACACCTCGGCTAGACCATTCGTCTGTGGATGATAAGGTGTAGCAACACGATGATCTATGCCGAACTCGCTAACAAGTGCCTTCACCTGGTCGTTGATGAAGTGAGATCCCCCATCAGAAATCAGAACTCGTGGAACCCCGAACCGCATGATGATGTGCTTCCTTAAGAATCTGCAAACTGTCCTCGCATCAGCGGCTTGGGCGGGGATAGCCTCCACCCAACGACTAACATAATCAACGACCAACAGAATGTACTCGAATCCCTGACTCTTAGGGAATGGACCCATGAAATCGATGCCCCATGCGTCAAAAACCTCACAGAAGTGAATGGGCTGCATCGGCATCATATCACGCTGTCCACAAGTGCCCATCCTCTGACAGTCAGTACACCTCTTCACGAACTCATCTGAGTCCTTGAAGAGGGTAGGCCACCACAAGCCGGATTGGAGCACTTTCTGTGCCGTTCTCCTCCCAGGATGATGTCCTCCTGCCTCAAGCTTGTGGCAGTAAGTGAGGACGCTATGGTGTTCCTCCTGAGGAATACACCGACGCCAGACGCTATCCCCTCCTTCGTGGTAAAGGATGGGATCCTCCCAATGGTAGGACTTGGCCTTCGCAAGGAAGGTCTCAAGCCTCTGCCTGGGCCAATCTTGTGGGACTTTCCCAGCAATGAGAAAGTTCACAATATCAGCGTACCACGGGAGTGAGGCGACAGCAAGGATCGCCTCATCTGGGAAGGTATCTCGAATAGGGTCAATCTGCTCAGTCTCCTCAGGCTGCTCTAAACGGGAGAGATGATCCGCCACCACATTCTTGACTCCAGGCTTATCCTTGATCTCAATGTCGAACTCCTGGAGTAGAAGGATCCATCTAGTCAGTCTGGCCCTGGCATCCTTCTTTGCCATGAGGTACCTGATGGCGGTGTGATCTGTGTACAAAGTCACTCTAGATCCAATGATATACGATCTGAACTTATCTAGGGCGAACACTACGGCTAGCATCTCCTTCTCTGTGACCGTGTAATTCCGCTGGGCGGAATCCAATGTGCGGCTAGCGTAGTGAATGGCAAATGGAACTCCATCCCTCCTCTGTCCCAGCACTGCCCCTACGGCAAAATCGGAGGCATCCGTCATGATCTCGAATGGGAGAGACCAATCAGGCGGCTGGAGGACAGGAGCCTCAATAACACACTGCTGGAGAGTCGCAAAGGACGAAAGACACTTGTCATCGACAAGGAACTCGGTGTCTTTCGTCAAGAGGTCAGTCAACGGCCGGGCAATCCTGCTAAAATCCTGAATAAATCTCCTGTAAAATCCAACGTGCCCCAGAAATGACCGTAGCTGCCTCAAGTTGGACGGCGGTGCGAGTTTTCTAATGACATCAACCTTGGCCGGATCAACCTCCATGCCCCTGTTGGAGATGATGTGGCCAAGCACCATCCCTTGAGTCACCATGAAGTGACTCTTCTCCCAAGATAAAACCAAATGATACTCGATACATCGCTGGAGTACTCGGTCTAGGCAGTCAAGACAGGAGTCGAATCCGTCGCCGTAGACCGAGAATCGTCCATGAAGACCTCCAAACACTCCCCTACCATGTCCGAAAAGATCGACAACATGCACCTCTGAAAAGTCGCAGGGGCATTGCATAGCCCAAATGGCATGCGTCGAAAAGCATATGTGCCAAAGGGACAGGTAAAGGTGGTATTCTCCTGATCCTCAGGAGCGATGGCCACTTGGTTGTAGCCCGAGTACCCATCCAGGAAGCAATAATGGCTCTTCCCTGTCAGTCTCTCAATGATCTGGTCAATAAAAGGCAGGGGGAAATGGTCCTTCTTGGTGGCCTGGTTGAGTCTCCTGTAGTCAACACAGACCCTCCAAGAGTAGGTACTCGTGTAGCAATCTCCTCTCCCGACTCACTGATCACAGTTGTGATGCCCGTCTTCTTGGGCACCACATGCAAGGGGCTGACCCACATGGAGTCAGAAATGGGATAAATAAAATCTGCACTCCACCATTTTGATATTTCCTTCATAACGACCTCTCTCAGGTTGGGGTTCAGTCGCCGCTGGAACTCACGCGACGGCTTCGCCCCCTCCTCGAGATAAATATGGTGGGAGCACACTGATGGACTAATCCCATGGAGATCTGCTACGCTCCATCCGATCGCCTTGCGGTTCTTTTCAAGAACCCCCATCAAACGGGATTCCTGCTCTCCAGTCAGATCGGCGGAGATGATGACTGGGCACATATCTGGCTTGCCCGCAAGGAACCTATACTTCAGCGAAGTAGGGAGCAGCTTCAGCTCTGGAAGGCTGGGTGCTGGTAAATCTGGCTGCGGAAGGAAATGAGTGAATGCTGCTAAGTCTGCCAAATCTGCCTGGGAAAAAGAAAGCGAACTCTCGCAAACTGTATCGGGAGAAGGCTGCTCAACTGTGCTGTCTCTGATCTGCTCTGCATCTACCTCCTCCTCATCTGTAGGCTCAGGGGGACTCAGGTCTGGCATCTGCTCATAGCAATCTGCCCAATCAGACTCTGAATTCGAGGGATCTGTATCAACCGCGGTGGCATCAGTACCACCGTAAGGCAAGGTGGCCTCAGCACCACCATCACTGAATTCTGTGTCGCGATCAAGGACCGGCTCTGCTGCCTCAATGGTATCCTGAACCAGGGCTGTGCTCTCCAGACTCTCCTCTGCTATCATCTCGGCATCAGCTGTATCTGAAAATGAGAGGATGGCCTGTGCTGCAGGATCTGCCCAAGCTGCCTCGTTGTCTGTGATCACAAAATCACAGTCCTGGTGGATGTCTGGCTCTGCGTCTGTCAGCTGCTCTGAATCGGTGCTAGCCTCTGAGCGTGCTCTCTCTAGCTCTGTAGTCCTCGACCGTCTCTATTTGTATACTCTCACCCTCGACGCGAAAGTACACCTTCCCGCTATCATGATCAGTTACCGCCTTGGCTGTGGCCAAGAACGGACGACCGAGGATGATGGGGGTATCGGTCACTGAATCAGGGATCTCCATGTCCAACACTACGAAGTGCACGGGGAATTTCAGGCCCTGAATCGTGACGATAACGTCTCGCAACAACCCCTTCGGCCTCTTGACAGATCGATCAGCAAACTGAAGGACTGTCCTGCTCTGTCGAAGAGTGTCCAACTCGAAGCGGTCGAGAAGGGCTGCCGGAAGTAGGTTGATCGACAATCCGCTATCTAGTAGAGTACGGTCGAACCTCTGCTCACTGATTTTGCATCTGACATACGAGGCCCCTGAATCTGGCCTCTTGGCTGGCAGATGGTTCTGGATCGCAAAACACGTGGCTTTCGTCAACACATGTATCTCTGAAGTGTGGTTCCTCCTCCTCCTCCTGACTGTGGTCCTGTCTCTCAAAGATCGCTGGAGAAGGGGATGTGCTGCAAAGCCTCCTGGAGGGTCAGCTGGATGTGGAATCGGTCTATCATGCTCTGGCTGAACTCCTCAAGCTCTCTCTTTTTTGGATTTTTTTCTTTTTTCTTCCCCTTCCCCATCTGAAGGGCTCTAGGGAAGGGGATCACAGGGTCCTTCGTAGAAGAAGGACTAGGAAAAGGCCTAGACGGCTCGACGGCCGGATCCACACATACATCACTCACCACAGTGGGACCAGAGTAAACTAAACCTTTTTCTTTATTCAAAACAGAGTTCTGAGATACATCAACTCGAGGAAAAATAACACCTCTGTCAAAACAAACACCGGTGGCCTCAGTACCACCATGGGCTGGCTCTGCTGCTGCTGCTGGACGTCTCGCGGCATCAGTACCGCGGGCTGGCTCGGCTAAGCTGGTGGCGTCAGTACCACCTCCTCGAATTGGTGAAGCAGCGGCCTCAGTACCGCCGGTGGAATCAGCATCCTTGGTGGCATCAGTACCACCATCGTCATCTGGAGCGGCCTCAGTACCGCTCTCCTCCTCCTCATGTGGCGCCTCGGAAGTATCCTCGTGGTGTAGCTCAGACGAGGCGCCGCCACCTGCTGGTGTCCTACCGCTCTTAAGTGCAACAAAATCAGCATCAAATAGATCCGAAGATGTATCATCAAATGGGTCACTAGGAGTGGCATGCTAAGTAGAAACTACCTGCTCAAACTTCCTCTTGAGGTTGTTCGGGTTCGGCTCGATCTGTGTAGGAATGGCGGCATTCCCTCTCACCAGGTCCCGCATCTCCTGGCGGAACTCATCCATCTCCCGTCTAAATGTGGCCTGCTGATCCGTGAGGAGGCGGGCGACGTCATCCAAGGCAGGGCTCTCATGGGAGCCCGACGGGTAGCCTCTCTGGTGCTGAGGCTGCTGGAACTGCTGGTGGTGCTGTTGAGAGGGGTAGGAAGAGGGATGCTGCTGGTATGCTGGGTGAGCCTGCGGCTCACGTCTCCACGACTGTCCCTGCTGCTGATAGGGACGAGGAACGAAGGATGATGGCTGGTGTGACTGATAAGTTGGGGGTTGCTGCTGCGGCTGGTGATCTCTCTGCTGGGAGTACTGCCCTCCCTGACCGGCTGGCTGCTGCTGGGGCTGGGTACCTCCACTCCCCCACCTGAATCCGGGATGATCTCGTCGGATCCCAGGCTGGGGGCGGTCATACCAAATCCCGTTGACATCCATCAATGGCTCTGCATCGTAGGGGGCTGGCGGGAGTACTGCCAGAGGCTGGTCCGGCTGGTAGACCACCATCTGCATGTCTGGAGATGGTGGGGACTGGTAGGTGGGCTGCGGCTGCTGGTACGGCTCTGCCTGTACAAGATGAACCTGTCTAGGCTGCTGTAGGGAGCTGGAGTGCTGGGACGAGCTGCTGCTGCTGCTGGAGTCGCCTCGCGACTGAAGACGGGGCTGAGAAGCCGCCTGTGCCTCCTGGAGACACATGAGCTGGGTCTTCATGTCGCTCAGAGTCTGTGCCATCTGATCCATCTGCGCTATGCTCTGGCACTGCTTCTTCTCAATCAGCTCCATGCGGTCCAACTTCTCGCTGATAATACCCATGTCCGCAGCGGACGACTCTGCCTGTGCTGCTGCGACTGCGGATGAACTAGATGGACCTGCATCGACCCGTGCTATCCGCTGGTACTGCACGGATCCTGGCTGCTGTGGCTGGGGTCTCTGTGTGTACAGTCGGGTCTGGGACATCACCATATAATTCTCAGCCATCTCCTCGAAGATGGCCCAGACCTGATCGTGGTCCTTGGCGAAATAGGACCCGCCACAAGAAGCATTCACCAGACCCTGAAGCTCTGGTGTCAACCCGCTGAAGAAGCTCTGCACAAGGTTCGGCTTCGTGATGTCATGGTGCGGGCATCTGTCCGTGAGCTCTCTAAACCTCTCCCATGCCTCGTGAAATTGCTCATTGGGGAGCATGGAGAAGTTGCTGATCAGGGCCCTTGCTGCATTCGTCCGCCCGAGTGGATAGTACTTGTTCAAGTACTCGGTGCGGAGCTGCTCCCAGGTGTAGACGAACTTCCCTAGATGCTTCAGCCAGGTGGCTACTCCGTCTGCTAGTGAGAAGGGGAAGGCAATCATCTGAATCATATCCTGGTCCACATGGAGGTCGTGGACAGTACTGCAAATCATCAGGAACTCCTGGAGGTGGAGATGGGGCTCCTCGGTGGCAAGCCCGTGAAAACGGGGAAGCATCTACAGGGTGTTCGGGGGGAACTTGAAGTCCCCCACGATAGCAGGTACCACCACCCAATGGTGCATCAGTGTAGATCCGGGGTTGTGCAACTCCCGCATCGGTCTCGGTGGTCCTCCTGCCGCGACGGCTGCCGCTGCGGTGGCTGCTGCTGCTGCGGCTCGTGCATCTGCATCTGGGCCGTCCTCAGGCTCGCTCTGATCTCTCTCTGCTTTGAGGCGCTCCAACTCTCTCCTCATCTCAATCATGAATTCTCCCTGATCGCGTAACTGCTGCTGGACTGTCTCAAGTGATGCGATCAGGGTGGAGTTGATCGCTCCCTGGTCTAATACAAAGTGCTCTTGCTGACGGGAGTGATCATCTGAACTGCCGGCCATGGCGACGTCTGCAAAATCAAACGAGCCCAACTCAGGTGCTGTCGAATCAATCAATTTCTCCTCGGGCTCGTGTCTCTCAGGTCGGAAAGAAAGGGGGTCGAGGGGGAACAGGGTGGAGTCGTACTCGGGCTCGGAGAGCTGGTCTCGGCTCTCGCGAGCCAACCTAGACGACTAGGTAGACGTGCCCGAAAGCGGTGCAGCCAGAGGCTGCCTAAGAGAGCGTCTACCCATCATCTTGATCTTGCGAGTAGGGCGGATGAGATCTGGAGAAACTATGATCACAAAACAAACCCCCGGTTCACCAACGCGACGCGAGCTGAAGACCGTGAAAGTTCGGTCAAATTATCTTGTCGATTTTATTAGGTGAACACACAAAATATAAGAGCGCTTACGTGACCTGTTAGGATACCCGATGCTATCCCAACCGACTGACCCGCACGGAGAAGTCGGTAATCAGTCGGGACTAGCACCGGAGGGCTCACCTAGGGTGCGGGTCACTCTCTCGCGCATCCAAACCATACAATGAGGGGGTTGCTCTCCCCAAGACAAAATTTTTAGGGTGAGCGTCTTTTAAGATCAATAGAGTTAACCAGTCCCAGTTTTATGGTTTTTTTTTAATATTTTTCAAATCAAAACAGAAGGCCTAACGAATTTTTCAGTTCTCTTGGTTATTTAATCCAAAACAGGGGGGAGAGGACGAAAAAGCCGATGCACGATGAAATCAATGATGCATGCTGAGTAAGAAATGCGTACCTTGTCTCCAGCACTCTACATGCAAGTGATCCGCGCAGAATTGAAAGACTGAAAATAAACTACCTATATGATGCAACGGGAAACCCGAGTCCTATATGAGCAATTTCTAGCGCAAGAACCGTCTAACCGGTCACCAACCTCCAAGCCAAAGAGTCCGGTCATGGCCCGTCCCTCCTCTGTCCGACAAATCGGGGGTAGGAGAAAGCGCTTTACAGGACGGGCTGCGACACGTAGGCTACGAAGGAAAATGAGTCGGTTATTTTTATTAATGATTTTTAGTAGGTCCAATTAACATTCTATGGGAATAGGCAGTCAGTTAGGTGTGGGGATCCTACTAATTACGGCACAATCACCAGAAATTCCTAAGTCTAGGGGCTCGAGCAAAAACCGCGTAAACACCGGAAAAGGCAGAAAGAAAATAAAATAAAACCAAAACCGCGTAAAACCGCGAAAGTCCTAAGGGTCCCCCGAGCACACCGGTGCTCGGCGAAACAGACCCGCTAAGTCACAAGGTCCAAGTCTCTGAGAGTGTCCTGTATTATTACAATAATAATGCAATAAAAATAAAAATTCCTCTCCCACTCAACTCTCTCTCACTCTCTCCTGCGGCTCCGTACAGAAGGGAGCTGCCTCTGACTCCCGCGGTTGCGTCGGCTTCTCGAAATCAGCCGCCTCGGTCCTCAGGCCCTCGCAAGAGAAAACAGAGTGGTCAGACCAATAAAAATAAGCAAATAATACGAAGAAAAATAAAATGAAAGAAAATGAGGATATATATGCAAAAATGCAAAATAAAATAATCACTCAAAAGAAAACAAAAATAAAAACAAAAGAAAAGAAAATAAAAGAAAAGAAAACAAAAATAAAATATGAACAAAAGCCGCGAAAAGCCGCGAGCTCTGAAAGAGCCGCGAAAAGCCGCGAAAATAAAAATAAAGCAAAATCAAAAACTATTAAGCCGTGCTCCCCGGCAACGGCGCCATTCTGATAACAGGCCTGCTCACTCGGGTGTAAGGTACTGAAAATAGGTCGTCGCGACCCAAGCGATCAGACGATGTGTATCAAGAAAAATGAACCACTCGAAACAGATAAAATCAATAAAATCACGAGATAGCGGTCCTGCTATGTGATTAACCTGGTATAGCACCCAGGGTCGAACTCAAGGAGCACGGGTTGGCCGAGAGGCCTACGAAGTAGTAAAAAGAAAGAAAATAAAAGAGCAAAATATTTTTAGTGGTTTTTAATTTGTTTTATATTTTTTTGGATTTTTAAGTAATTAAGAAAATAAGAAAAACAAAGAAGGCACACACTTCAACAAATTATTAAATGCACAAAAATTCAACCAAAAATTCAAACAAAAATATTTTTATGTATTTTATATTTTTTTAGTGTTTTTGGTGAATTTTTGAGAATTTTCTGATGTTTATTTTATTTTCTAAAAATCAAACAATGCCTAAAATAAAGGGTACTGTCCAGCCGAGCCAAAAAGCCCTAGATAAAATATCTAAGAGCCTTAAAATGGCTTGGAGGTAATTTTCCTGTAAAGTAGATAAAACAAGGAAAATTTAGGTACCAATTTATTGTTTTTGGATTTTTAATTTATTTACTAGAATTTTTATGGGTTTTTGAGTGTTTTTAAGTTTTTAGTGGTTTTCAGTAATGAAAAATAGCCCAAAATTGGCTAGAAAATCAAACTAAGTAAAACAAATAGTAGATAATTTTTATAGAATTTTTAAGCGAGTTTTTATATTTTTTTTGTGATTTTTCAAACTAGACAGTGATAAAAATAGAGGTTTTTGAATTTTTAAAAATACCAAACAAAATAAAAAATGTCCTAAAAAATCTACAAAAATTCTACACCATGGCAGGAGCCATGTGTCAAATTTTCGTTGGATTTGGAGGTGGTTTGATATTTTATTCAAAAGCAAAGATAGGGCACTGTGCACAGGGACCAAAGTGCAAATACCCGAAGTCCTGGGGGTCCTGGTGCAAAATACCCAGCAAAACACGCGCCACGCGCGTGCCTGGGGCACTCAAGGACCTAAATGTAAGAAAAATAAGTCCCGAGGACTTATTGTAACATGTACCAAAAGTCCAGGGGCCTTATCTGCAAATTACCCAAAAAATATCGCACATGCTCAAATAAACCACGCACAGGGGTATAAATGCAAATATCTAAAAACTTTCATTCATTTAATAACATCCAGAACTACAAGGGTATCTACTGCAAATAACCCAAACAACTCACGTGTCGAAGCACGTGTCCACAACTGGCAGGGGTATAAATGCAAATAAACTAAAGCTCAGGGTCCACTATGTAAATTACCCTAAAACTAAACAACTGACTTAAATAATTACAGGACTAAAACGAAATAAAATAAAGACAGGGGCCTAAGGGTAAATTACCCTTTATTAAGCGGATGGGCTGGATGCGCGCCACGTGTAGATCGGACGGCAGCTGGTAGTGAGCGCTCCGGATCGTCTCTCCTCAGATCTGACGCTGCTGGTGGCTCCAGGGATGGACGGCCCAGATTAAAACTGGAGCGACGGAGGAACCTCGAAGAAAGGTCCCCGGCGAGCTTCGCCGGGCTCGTGCGTGCGCGATGCTCCTCCTGGGAGCCTTCTGAAGGTCGGAGAAGAATCGTGGAAGGCTCCCGCGTCTGCCGGTGGGCTCCGATGATCGAGCCAAGCTCCGGGGAGCTCGGACGGGGTCGGCGGAGCTGGGTCTCCTGGCTGGATGACGGAGAGCCTCAGATGGCCCTCGTTTCGACTTGCAAAGTGAACCAGAAGATTCACGGGTCGAGGGCAAACTGCCACGACCCGGTTAGGCGAAGTGGGGGTGGCTGGTGCGTCGGGACGACGAGCTCCGACGAAGGGGGTAGACAGAGGAGGTCGGTTCCCAGCTCCTGTGCGAGCTGGGTTGAGTGAGTGGGTGGAGAAGGTGCATCGGACGAAGGCGAACGTGAGGGTCGATTCCGATGATCGAGATGGGCGAGGGAGTGGTCGGAATCAGGGAAATACGACGGCGGCGCAAATTGGGCGAAAATGGAAATTAAAGGAAACGGCGGAGCTAAGTGGCTACCTGGGTGAACAAAGAGACTGGGGAGGAGCTGGGGATGCTCCTGGTCGTCGCCTCGAGGGCCGTCTCGGCCCGAGGCTCGGAGCTCACGCGGGTGGCGGAGCTGCGGCGGCTACGTCGCCGGATCGATGGATTCACCTCCTCTCCTCGCTGCAACAGGTCGGGGATGCGAGCTGTCACCTTGTTAGCAATGTGAGCCCGAGGCAAACCATTCCTACAATAAATGTTATTGTAATAAATGATTCATCAATAAAAGTTATTGATTTTGTTTCACTCCCTTTCTTATATTGAATGAATGAATGCACTATAAGGTCCCTCTGTACAATAAGGGTTATGTACCATGGCCAACTTGATAATCATACAGCTGTTGATTCAATGATTGAATCATAGAGGCTGATGCTTGGATGAATATCTAAGGAGTTAGATAGAGGACTCATCAGGCATCATCAAATGATTAACAAGTAGTGATCTCCAGTCTGAGTGGGAGATGGCAATCCCATCTCATTAGACTGATATCTGATCGACCTCTTGATGCAGGTCCTCTGCATAGGAATATTGATTCGGAGGTATCAGATTAGTTGAGTCAATGAGTTGACTTAACGAGATCGAGATAACCAAAGACCTATGATGAATACTGTCACATCACAGGCAAACATCCTCTGACCAGAGACAGATATATTACTATATGTCTGAGCATGTACATTTGGCAGACCAATAGGTTGATGACCTAATCAAGGTCTATACACCGGCGAGCTGGTGTGCATGTAAGGACATATGAGTAATATGATCTCTCAAAGGGATCATACAGGTTCACTTACGAACCGGGAGACATGAGCTCACTCATGAGGTATTGGGATTGACCAAATTCCATGCATGGTCATCATGCTTTAGAAGCATGATATGAATTTGAAGGTAAGATATATGCTTTGTGAAAGCATATGATCTGTACCATATCCCAAGGACCAAGATTGAGAAACTTAATGATCAGACCATGAAGATGACAGTGTAAAAGTGATCATTATCTTCATGATGATCATGAGTCTTCCAGTATGCAGGATGTGCAGGTATTAGGAATACCTGAAGGGTGATTTGATCATAAACTATTGTATAACCATGACGCTTCCATTCCGAGGGAGTGATGAAACAGGTCTGGATTTTAGTGACTCCTCTCATGAGAGAAGTGACCTAATCTTAGTCCATGTGTTGGACATTGATCTGAATGAGATTCAGATGCAATGAGAAGATTAGGTTTACGGTCTTGATTTAATCAAGCATCTATGAGAGGTCCATGGGATCTGGATATGAGATGTGATCTCAATATCCAAGTCACTATACGTGGAACAATACAATCGCCCTGTCCTTATCTCCAAGTATCTGAGGAGAAATAGCATTGTTCTTAAATGGTTTAAGAACAATTCCATGAGATCTAAGCAAAAAGAAGTTGATAATTAAATGTGATTTAATTATCATGATGTATGAGATATTATCCAATATAATTAAATGTGATTTAATTATTATGGATATGAATAATGTGGATAGTAATATCCAATTATTCAATATATATTATAAATGTGATTTATAGTATACTAGAGAGAGTTATATATAATTTATATTAGTAGATTAATTATTAATGTGTATTGGATACACATTGTCTAATTAATTGAAAATATAAATTACATTTTGTTTTGGGTTGTGAATGTGATTCACAATATTTCAATGTCAAGATTGCAATATTCCCAAAATTAATTGAGAATTATTTTTGGTGAAAATTGTTGGAAAATAAGTAGAGAGATAAATTAGGAGATATGCAATCCCATGTAATCCATGGGATTGCCCTCCCCATAAGGAAGAGGGGGGGCGGCACCAATTCCCTTTAGGACTTGGTGGCCGTCCCCCTCTCCCTAATGGGAAGGAGGCTCCTAATTGTTATCTCTCTCCTTATTTGATTGGTTTGATTTGGTATTAATGTATATTTGATTTATCAAATATATTTAATCAAAATTAAATCATAAGTTGTTGGCTTTTACCAACAACAATCTTGACCATTGGATTATCATAAATCAATCTCAACCATTGATTTTATGAGGCACATGGATTGAGATCCATGGATCCCAAAACCCTATAAATAGAGAGGCATACTTGGCTCTCTCTTTACACATGCTATTGTAGCAAAACTCTCTCTCTCTCTTTCTCATACTCGACGCCCCCTCTCTCCCTTGCTTCTTGGTGGCCGTCCACCATGGTGGAGAGAACCGTCGTCGCCCGCGCCCTCGTGCCGCCGCCTCGACGCTCTGCGGTTCTTCGTCTACTTGGAGTGCTGCACTCGCGAAGGAAACGTGCGATCTCGTGTGTCGAGATCAGGAGCAACCGCGCTTGGATCAACATCTTGGATTGCGAGGACACCGCGGTTCATCCCCGCGCTCGCAAGCGATCTCTCCGACGATCGGACTTGAGACAGGAGGTCTCTTCTCTTAGAGACTCGATCAACCACGCTTCAAGAGGTATTGCATTATACTTGCTGTGGTTTTAGATGAAACGATCCGAGAATGGTTCTTGGATCATGTGGTTTCATCGAATAAATTTTTAAATTCCGCTGCACCGAACAATTAGTGCGACTAGTCGTTCTTCGTCGTATCCGATACGACGATCACGCTTCCGTGATGCGCTTGAGGATTTCTCCATATCCTTCAAGTGGTATCAGAGCCTTAGGTCGATGGTTTCGAATAGTGATTCGTTAACCAAGGACGACTTGGGTTCGTTTAGGTCGCGAAAGTTTTCATCGCATTTGATTTCGCAGATCTGTTTAGTAAAGAAATTCGGCACTGTTTAAATTGTTTAAACACGAATTTTTTAATTGGGTTATGTTCCCCGTTAAATAAGGAAACCATAGGATCTGAGTTTGCGTAAATCGGAATTCGTATGCTCGAGATATGGTCGTTTTAATGGACATGTATGCACTGTTGCGAGAACTGTGAATCTGAACGTGATTAAAATGTTAATTACTGTTTAGACTTGCCTCGAAATGCGTGAAACATCACTTAGGTTCTGTCCTAAATCAAATTAGCAAACTTTAGAAATTGACTTTGCTTAATTTGAATTGAATATGATTGAGATATGTCAATTTTAGTAAGTAGGGGTCACTGCTGAAATTGCCTTCCTAATCTAGAACCAAGTGATTGTCAATTAGAGAAATTAATTGTTAATTTCGTGAAATAATCTTGAAAAATATTTGTGAAATATTGAAACATGATTATTTGCCTAATTGACTTGGCCCCAACCAATTAGATGATTAGATTTGATCTAAACCTTGATTGGAACTACAATCATCAAACTTCTTGCTTGAATAGGACTTGGGAATTTGCCTAGCAAATTTCCTTAAAATCAAAATTGTTTTGATTACTATATGGTATAATTTCGGTTGAAAAACCGATGATCATCTCAAGTACAAAATAATCAATTTGGCATTATCCTTTCCCGAGGTGGATATGGTGTCTAGTCGGGGATCGCTGGGTCAGCGGGTTGCAACGTATGTGGTCCGCCCCACTCCCGTCGGTACTGGCCATGACAGCGGGTAGGGTGATGAATCCACGATTCATCATCTTAATATCTTAATCTTAGCAAAATCCACGAGTAAAATCCCATATAAATGTCAATAAAATCAATAAACTAACAAAATGACTCTTGTAAATAAAACACACTAATTATTGTATATTAGATTGTACAAAATAAATTACACATAAAAAGCCGCAAAAATAAAGGAGTTTTATACTTGTAAATAGCCCAAAACTTCATAGATTTTTAATAATTTCATTTCAACTCCTTTTTGGCTAATTCTTTCTCTAACTTGTTCATAATAATGTATATAAAAATACAAAAATACAAAACAAATTTTACCTCAAATAAATGCTCCTAGATCCCAATGGGAAAAAGCCGTATAGACCAACTTCCAAGCTAAATTTCCGCTCCGTATGAACTCCAAATTCACCAAACTCACTTTTAAAGTTCAAGTTAGAAAATTATCTATCCAACGGAAGTGGTTTCATTAAAATCGGAGCTCGTTTGCAAAAGTTGGGTTTTGGGACCTAGATATACATTGTATACCTTGTATATATTTTTCTTTCTTTAATTTTTATTTTATCTTTCTTAATTATTAAAAATACAAAAAAATCATACTTGTGTTGTATTTTAATTGTAGTATTTTATTGTATTTTTCCGTTGTAAATATCTCTTATTAAAAAGACAAAAAATTACATATTAGAAAAGTAAAAAAATGTGTACATGGTGTTTTGTATTCACTTGTAAATTCACCATTATTTTTTCTTCTTTATTTTGTTGTAATTAAAGTAGCCTACTTTATTTCATTTTATTTATTTAATTATTTTACATTCTCTACAATAACCACCATTCAACTCTCTTCCACCACCAACTTCCCATTCAACTCCACCATTTCTTAAACCTCCAATTCAACTCCACCCACATAATAACTTCTCATTTCATCATCTATATATACATGCCATTCTCCTCATTTTTGCCTTTGATCCATCTTTATGTGAGGAGAGCCTAGTTCCCTGAGTTGAATCGGTGACAGCGACGCAACCGCGGTCGAGCGACGACGGCCCTCTCTCCGGTGTGATCCGTTGGTTTTTTGGCCAACATCGCAGCCGCAACCGCGCGCTGCTCGAGCTCATCGCACGCCGGCGATTCGAGCGAAGACCGTGCTCTCGTGAGCACTTCATAGGCGCCCGCGTTCATCGTAGGTAATTTTATCATCTTTGTATTATTGCAATTTTTTTTTAGCACACCATCTACCCTCACTTCCATCATCACCATTATAACATCATCATTTTTTTTCTCTAGTTTAGTTCATCATCACCCACCAATCCATCTTATTTTTTCTTTATCATTTGTTTCCTGTTAAAAAAATTAAAAAATTAAAATCTAAAAAAAAAATCAATCAATTCACAGCACTAAAAAAATCAAAAAAAATCAAAAAAAAAATCAACGGACGGGGAACAGCAGCTCACAGCCGCCGCCCCCCAATCCCCTTTTCTTCCCACCGCCGCCCGCCGGCGGCGCCACCGCCACCTCCCCCAGGCCACAGCCGGCGCCGCTCAGCCACCACACACCCACCGCCGCTGCCCCCTCCCTCTTGTTGGGTTCGTCTGGAGGTAGAAGGAGAAGGTTTTTTTTGTTTTTTTTATTTCGTGAAAATTACGTTAGTTTCTTTTCATGTTTATAATATTGCACATCAGTCCTTGTTCATAACTTGCACTGTAAGTTTGTTTTCTGAATTTGCAAGGATACTCCTGTGTTCGTAATTAAGTTTGGACCTCATTTGTGCATCTTTTTATTCAATGAAAAATGGTTTTATGTTGAGCAACTTACTCTCTGTCATGTGAGTATTTATTTGTATTTTTATGTTATATGGGTAATTAAATAAAAATGATTAACGGAAACTTTGCATATTTTACCCATTCCGTGCTCCTAAATTAATATCTCACACATAGTTGCTCCAAAAATTCCATAAAAATTATATGTGATGTCTTGCTAAGTGCTTAATTTTCTATCCAAATTTCATCTAAAATGGAGTTGTCTTGTGCTTGAAATAAATCATAGAGTGTTTTTAGTATTTGATTTTTAATTAAATCCCCGTATATTCTTTTTGTGAAATTTCAACTCTCATGGATTCTAGATCTAAATATCTTTCTGAGATAAATCGCATTTTGATTAATTTGATAACGTGGATTTAATAGGAATTAAATACTCACTGTCACTCTGTTTCTACTAAAAAAACCATAAAAAATTCATAACTTGTCAAAAAATTCTAAAAATATTACTGTAGCTTTCTTGCATCATGTTTTAGTTCCAGTAAATTTTTCATAATTTTTGCTTACTGTTTGTGTGAAAAATTGCGAAAATACCCATAAAAAGTGTACATTTTTAGTTGTTGCATTTTAACCCCTAAAATTCCAAAAAAATATGTTTTGTGTTCATCACTGGACTAGGATGCTAGAAAAAATCTAATTTGGCTGAATTGGATTAATTTAACATTAAAATTAATTTGGCTAAGTTGTGTGATTTCTTAGTGTTCTTATTCAGTTGCATTTGTATTTGCTTCGGTTTTTTGCATAAAAAAATTCTAAAAAAATACCACTTGGAAATCTAAAATCTTCATTTTCAAATTAATACCTAGGTTGTTCCTTTGCCTCCCTGTGTTCGACCCCGGACTTGCCCGGGATATAAATTAAGCCGAGACACTCTTCACGGAGATCTTCTCTCGGTTCTGACCGAATCGCTAAGTACACGTGCTACAACGAAGCCGAATTAATCAACGTATTCAGCGACCCATCAGATGGCGCCGTTGCCGGGAGGTAGGCGGGGTCGCGGCGGAGGTCGGCGGTGGGAAGAAAAGGGGATTGGGGGGCGGCGGCTGTGAGCTGCTGTTCCCCCCCGTCCGTTGATTTTTTTTTGATTTTTTTTGATTTTTTTTAGTGCTGTGAATTGATTGATTTTTTTTTTAGATTTTAATTTTTTAATTTTTTTAACAGGAAACAAATGATAAAGAAAAAATAAGATGGATTGGTGGGTGATGATGAACTAAACTAGAGAAAAAAAAATGATGATGTTATAATGGTGATGATGGAAGTGAGGGTAGATGGTGTGCTAAAAAAAATTGCAAAAATACAAAGATGATAAAATTACCTACGATGAACGCGGGCGCCTATGAAGTGCTCACGAGAGCACGGTCTTCGCTCGAATCGCCGGCGTGCGATGAGCTCGAGCAGCGCGCGGTTGCGGCTGCGATGTTGGCCAAAAAACCAACGGATCACACCAGAGAGAGGGCCGTCGTCGCTCGACCGCGGTTGCGTCGCTGTCACCGATTCAACTCAGGGAACTAGGCTCTCCTCACATAAAGATGGATCAAAGGCAAAAATGAGGAGAATGGCATGTATATATAGATGATGAAATGAGAAGTTATTATGTGGGTGGAGTTGAATGGGAGGTTTAAGAAATGGTGGAGTTGAATGGGAAGTTGGTGGTGGAAGAGAGTTGAATGGTGGTTATTGTAGAGAATGTAAAATAATTAAATAAATAAAATGAAATAAAGTAGGCTACTTTAATTACAACAAAATAAAGAAGAAAAAATAATGGTGAATTTACAAGTGAATACAAAACACCATGTACACATTTTTTTACTTTTCTAATATGTAATTTTTTTGTCTTTTTAATAAGAGATATTTACAACGGAAAAATACAATAAAATACTACAATTAAAATACAACACAAGTATGATTTTTTTGTATTTTTAATAATTAAGAAAGATAAAATAAAAATTAAAGAAAGAAAAATATATACAAGGTATACAATGTATATCTAGGTCCCAAAACCCAACTTTTGCAAACGAGCTCCGATTTTAATGAAACCACTTCCGTTGGATAGATAATTTTCTAACTTGAACTTTAAAAGTGAGTTTGGTGAATTTGGAGTTCATACGGAGCGGAAATTTAGCTTGGAAGTTGGTCTTTACGGCTTTTTCCCATTGGGATCTAGGAGCATTTATTTGAGGTAAAATTTGTTTTGTATTTTTGTATTTTATATACATTATTATGAACAAGTTAGAGAAAGAATTAGCCAAAAAGGAGTTGAAATGAAATTATTAAAAATCCATGAAGTTTTGGGCTATTTACAAGTATAAAACTCCTTTATTTTTGCGGCTTTTTATGTGTAATTTATTTTGTACAATCTAATATACAATAATTAGTGTGTTTTATTTACAAGAGTCATTTTGTTAGTTTATTGATTTTATTGACATTTATATGGGATTTCACTCATGGATTTTGCTAAGATTAAATCCATAGTCCTTAGCTAAAGATCTCATTTCTCGGTTCACAAAATGGCTACCCCCATCAGATATCAAAACTTTTGGCACCCCGAACCTAGCAATAATATGGTCTTTCACAAACTTACAAACAGTCTTGCTGTCTGCGGTTCGGGTTGGGATAGCCTCCACCCACCTGGATAAATAATCAACCGCTAACAATATGTACTCATGTCCTTGGCTGTTGGGAAAGGGACCCATAAAATCTATGCCCCATGCATCAAAAACATCACAAATAATCATCGGTTGCATGGGCATCTCATCTCTCTGTCCAACTGTCCCTCCCATCCTTTGACAAATCGGGCACGACCGTACAAAATTAATAGCATCTCCCACCATCTCGTGAAGGCAGGATGGTTAGCCACATATTCATCAAATGGCACTTTAACTATGATGTTTTCTTTACAAAACCGTGCCATGTCGGGGTCATCTTTCTGAATCTTTTTGATGCGCTTTCCTGCCGTAAGAGCACGGGGGAAAGGGATTGAAGATAAGGAAACAGAGGATGAAGAATCTGAATCATGAACTAAAAGATCATTCTTTGCATTAACGGAAACAGAGTTCTTCATACATGAATCTTTGTGATGCAACATGGAATCGAAATCAAAACTATCTACTAAAGGTTGTGGAATAGAAGCTGGAGTGGTATGCCAACATGGTGAACTATCTTGTCTCCAAGCAGGTTCCCCATGGTTGGAATAGGAGCAGCATTGATCGACTGAAGTCGGATTCGAGGAGATACCACTGGGACGATCCTTTCCTTTTCTTCGAAGGACCGGATTGTATTTGGAGAAGGTGTATTCCTCAGGAGGAATATCATAGTGTCCTCACATATTGTCATTCACTTGAGGCTGGAGGACACCATTCGGGAAAGAGAACCGCTCACAAAGTACTTCAATGTGGATTGTATTGGCCGACCTTGTTTAGAGATGCTATTAATTTTGTACGGTCGTGCCCGATTTGTCAAAGGATGGGAGGGACAGTTGGACAGAGAGATGAGATGCCCATGCAACCGATGATTATTTGTGATGTTTTTGATGCATGGGGCATAGATTTTATGGGTCCCTTTCCCAACAGCCAAGGACATGAGTACATATTGTTAGCGGTTGATTATTTATCCAGGTGGGTGGAGGCTATCCCAACCCGAACCGCAGACAGCAAGACTGTTTGTAAGTTTGTGAAAGACCATATTATTGCTAGGTTCGGGGTGCCAAAAGTTTTGATATCTGATGGGGGTAGCCATTTTGTGAACCGAGAAATGAGATCTTTAGCTAAGGACTATGGATTTGATCATAGAGTTACTAGTCCTTACCACCCACAGTCCAACGGCATGGCAGAGGTTTCGAACAGAGAGGTGAAGAGTATTTTGCAGAAATTGGTTCGTCCCGATAGGAAGAATTGGTCTCAACTCTTGGACCAAGTTCTGTGGGCCTATAGGACAGCCTACAAAACACCATTGGGTACTTCACCATTTGGAATGATCTATGGAAAGCCATGTCATTTGCCCGCAGAGTTGATTCATAAATCCGAATGGGCAATTAAGAAGATTAATTGGAGTTGTCACCTAGGAAAGCTTTGTCGAGACTTGAACTTGAACGAGCTCGTGGAAATCCGAAACAGGGCATATGACAACAGTTTGATTTATAAGGACAAAGTAAAGAGATGGCATGATCAGCACATTAGGTGCAAAGACTTTGTCCCTGGACAAAAGGTATGGTTGTTCAATGCCAGGTTGAAGATGTTCCATGGGAAGCTCAAATCTAAATGGACGGGTCCCTTTGTGGTTAAGAAAGTGCACGAGAATGGAAGTGTAGAGATAGCTGATCTCACAGATGGTGCACAATCTCATGTGGTGAATGGACAACTGTTGAAGCATTTTGTTGATTCCAAAGAGCAGTTAGTCCAAGTCGAGGTCATCAACTTCATACAGAGTGAGTACAGAGCAGATACATCTTATTACTCTTCATGAAGATGCAGCATCAAGATTCAACATCTTAGAAGATTCCATCACTCTTGTACATATTCTCCCTTCTTTGTATATTCTCGAAATCACGTCGGTTCTCACACTTACTCTTGTCCTATACTTAGGCTGACCAAAGCCTAAGTATAGGGGGGACCGATGCCCGCCATGTGTATTTACTCATCATTTATCCTCTTGACCTCGTCCGCCCCATTTTTGCTCTTCTTCTACACTTAGGCTGTCCAGAGCCTAAGTATAGGGGGGCGGATCGACTTCTATACTTTCTATTATTTTAGCTTTCCTACGCTTAGTACGAGCTATGTCTTTTTGTCACCTAGTGCCATGAGGACATAGCACAAGCTAAGTATAGGGGGGCGTGTATATATTACATATATACTTTACCCATACCTCGTACTTTCACATTTTTTTTTATATATATATATTATACAATAATTATGGGGTGGGTAAAAACAAAAAAAAAACTCTTTTTCCTTATTTGCTAAGAAAAAAAAACTTTCAAAAAAAAATCATCTTTTGCTATAAAAAAAAACTTTTTCAAAAAAAAAAAGAATCTTTTCTTATTTACCTATCTTTTTCAAAAAAAACTCTTGAAAAAAAAGCAAAACTTTTCTAACAAAAAAAAAACTTCTTCTTTGCCTTTGTTTGTCAACAAAAAAAAGAAAACCTTTGTGAAAACTAAAAAAAAAAAACTAACTAATAAGTTGGTTTAATCCCTGACACAATTCACTTTCACACAAGACTAGTGATGTTCAAGAACACTTGGTTTATGAGGTCTTGAGATTTTGAGTTAACCAGCCTTAGTCATTAGGGTCCTTGACTTAATTATTCACATTTCCCTAGTTTGAAAGATGTGTGTGCTATATTGCATGCTTAGTCTCTACCTTAAGAATATGATCTGCACCTCACGAACACGACTGCAGTTATGATGAGATGAGTTGTAATTTCACTTGAGGAACTGGGATGAGGGATTTGAGTTTGGATTTGATTTAATGATGCTCGAGGATGGGATAAAATCAATGAAGGCTTCATGAAACCTGAGAGTCAGCACATTTAGCCAGTATGAGAACATGGTTCTTGTACTACCTCTTGATATTTACCTATGTGCCAGGGTGTGATAAAATAAAAAAAATGTTGATCAGTGTGCGCCAACTCTTGGTAAAAGCAGTGGAGCTAGCCACAAATACTACAAAGCAATGAAATGTCAAAGAAAAGCTCTCATTCCACAAAGTCAATTATCAAAAGAGCTTCCACCAAAGGCGAGCGCTCCCAACCATTTCAAAGTGTCCACTTGGACCACCGTTATTAGGACCAGGAGTCGGGCTTGCACCAAAAAAGGGCTCTGCATCGTAAATGCTACAAGTCTGGGTGTAGAAGGTACGATAGGTACTCAAAAAAGGCACACCCCGGTGTACTCCCAGGAAAACAAGTGCAGACAGCTCCAACTTCTCTTGACGGACGCACTGATCAACACCAAAAAAATTGCGTTGCGTAATAAGGCACTTGAGAGGATCCTTGTTCCAATGAGAGGGAGAGAAGAAATGACACAATCCTATGCCCTCCATCAACTGGCCTTCCATCTACACTTTTAAGTCTGACAACTAAAGAGACGGTGGATTGGATGCAAGAAATGATTTATTCCCTAGTGTTGAGGATCGGGTTCTTAGGAGAGTCTCTTGGACTGGAACCTTGGGTGACGTTGTGACTCTACTCTTGTAATTGCGGTCAACACATAAAGTCATATCCCTTATATATACGTATACAAAGAGAGTCTGATAATTAGGGAAATTGGGTACCTTTTGACTAGAGCTTGTTTCAGCTTAGAATTTTAGGATCTCTAAAACCGAGAGTTCTTGAACGGATCAAGTCTTGTATTCACATGCACAGTCAGGGGTTAACCCAACTTATTCATTCTTTATTTGCTCGAGGACTAGCAAAGTTTAAGTATAGGGGGGTGATGAATCCAGGATTCATCATCTTAATATCTTAATCTTAGCAAAATCCATGAGTAAAATCCCATATAAATGTCAATAAAATCAATAAACTAACAAAATGACTCTTGTAAATAAAACACACTAATTATTGTATATTAGATTGTACAAAATAAATTACACATAAAAAGCCGCAAAAATAAAGGAGTTTTATACTTGTAAATAGCCCAAAACTTCATGGATTTTTAATAATTTCATTTCAACTCCTTTTTGGCTAATTCTTTCTCTAACTTGTTCATAATAATGTATATAAAATACAAAAATACAAAACAAATTTTACCTCAAATAAATGCTCCTAGATCCCAATGGGAAAAAGCCGTAAAGACCAACTTCCAAGCTAAATTTCCGCTCCGTATGAACTCCAAATTCACCAAACTCACTTTTAAAGTTCAAGTTAGAAAATTATCTATCCAACGGAAGTGGTTTCATTAAAATCGGAGCTCGTTTGCAAAAGTTGGGTTTTGGGACCTAGATATACATTGTATACCTTGTATATATTTTTCTTTCTTTAATTTTTATTTTATCTTTCTTAATTATTAAAAATACAAAAAAATCATACTTGTGTTGTATTTTAATTGTAGTATTTTATTGTATTTTTCCGTTGTAAATATCTCTTATTAAAAAGACAAAAAAATTACATATTAGAAAAGTAAAAAAATGTGTACATGGTGTTTTGTATTCACTTGTAAATTCACCATTATTTTTTCTTCTTTATTTTGTTGTAATTAAAGTAGCCTACTTTATTTCATTTTATTTATTTAATTATTTTACATTCTCTACAATAACCACCATTCAACTCTCTTCCACCACCAACTTCCCATTCAACTCCACCATTTCTTAAACCTCCCATTCAACTCCATTAATAATCCAACTTCCCATTCAACTCCACCCACATAATAACTTCTCATTTCATCATCTATATATACATGCCATTCTCCTCATTTTTGCCTTTGATCCATCTATATGTGAGGAGAGCCTAGTTCCCTGAGTTGAATCGGTGACAGCGACGCAACCGCGGTCGAGCGACGACGGCCCTCTCTCCGGTGTGATCCGTTGGTTTTTTGGCCAACATCGCAGCCGCAACCGTGCGCTGCTCGAGCTCATCGCACGCCGGCGATTTGAGCGAAGACCGTGCTCTCGTGAGCACTTCATAGGCGCCCGCGTTCATCGTAGGTAATTTTATCATCTTTGTATTTTTGCAATTTTTTTTAGCACACCATCTACCCTCACTTCCATCATCACCATTATAACATCATCATTTTTTTTTTCTCTAGTTTAGTTCATCATCACCCACCAATCCATCTTATTTTTTCTTTATCATTTGTTTCCTGTTAAAAAATTTAAAAAATTAAAATCTAAAAAAAATCAATCAATTCACAGCACTAAAAAAAATAAAAAAAATCAAAAAAAAAAAATCAACGGACGGGGAACAGCAGCTCACGGCCGCCGCCCCCCAATCCCCTTTTCTTCCCACCGCCGCCCGCCGGCGGCGCCACCGCCACCTCCCCCCAGGCCACAGCCGGCGCCGCTCAGCCACCACACACCCACCGCCGCTGCCCCCTCCCTCTTGTTGGGTTCGTCTGGAGGTAGAAGGAGAAGGTTTTTTTTGTTTTTTTTATTTCGTGAAAATTACGTTAGTTTCTTTTCATGTTTATAATATTGCACATCAGTCCTTGTTCATAACTTGCACTGTAAGTTTGTTTTCTGAATTTGCAAGGATACTCCTGTGTTCGTAATTAAGTTTGGACCTCATTTGTGCATCTTTTTATTCAATGAAAAATGGTTTTATGTTGAGCAACTTACTCTCTGTCATGTGAGTATTTATTTGTATTTTTATGTTATATGGGTAATTAATTAAAAATGATTAACTGAAACTTTGCATATTTTACCCATTCCGTGCTCCTAAATTAATATCTCACACATAGTTGCTCCAAAAATTCCATAAAAATTATATGTGATGTCTTGCTAAGTGCTTAATTTTCTATCCAAATTTCATCTAAAATGGAGTTGTCTTGTGCTTGAAATAAATCATAGAGTGTTTTTAGTATTTGATTTTTAATTAAATCCCCGTATATTCTTTTTGTGAAATTTCAACTCTCATGGATTCTAGATCTAAATATCTTTCTGAGATAAATCGCATTTTGATTAATTTGATAACGTGGATTTAATAGGAATTAAATACTCACTGTCACTCTGTTTCTACTAAAAAAACCATAAAAAAATCATAACTTATCAAAAAATTCTAAAAATATTACTGTAGCTTTCTTGCATCATGTTTTAGTTCCAGTAAATTTTTCATAATTTTTGCTTACTGTTTGTGTGAAAAATTGCGAAAATACCCATAAAAAGTGTACATTTTTAGTTGTTGCATTTTAACCCCTAAAATTCCAAAAAAATATGTTTTGTGTTCATCACTGGACTAGGATGCTAGAAAAAATCTAATTTGGCTGAATTGGATTAATTTAACATTAAAATTAATTTGGCTAAGTTGTGTGATTTCTTAGTGTTCTTATTCAGTTGCATTTGTATTTGCTTCGGTTTTTTGCATAAAAAAATTCTAAAAAATACCACTTGGAAATCTAAAATCTTCATTTTCAAATTAATACCTAGGTTGTTCCTTTGCCTCCCTGTGTTCGACCCCGGACTTGCCCGGGATATAAATTAAGCCGAGACACTCTTCACGGAGATCTTCTCTCGGTTCTGACCGAATCGCTAAGTACACGTGCTACAACGAAGCCGAATTAATCAACGTATTCAGCGACCCGTCATAGGGCCGGGATAATGTCCGAGGGATTATGATGTATTTTTCTAATTATTAAAATTCGAATTAATACGTACTTTGAGAATTATATCATATATGTATATTCAAGCATAAAACTAAGTTTGATTGATTAAATTGGATTGATAATTAATTTAATATGATTAAGTTAATTATATCCAATTGAGAATACTCTAATATGATTAGAGTTGATAATTCCCTTGGAAGAATTAATTATATGAATATGATTCATAGTAATTAATTTAAATTTGAATAAGAGGTGGAGGATCACATAAGTGACATCCATGGTCTCCCGTCAAGGCGAAGGGTTTCCGTCGCCAGGGATTGTATATAGGAGACGCCTGTACGTAGTGACAGCTCCTATATACAAGCGCATCTGGATCGGACTCTTCGCTTCTCGAAAGAGTAAGGCCATATGCGTAGTGACCCCAATATCGGATCCTCATATTATTGGGGCGATATTGGATTGCGTATAGCGAGTTCTAATCCTGTTGACGGTTGGTTCAATTAATGACAGGTCAACATCACCTTAGGGGTGGTGGGCCTGGGTATTAAAGACCGAATTGGGAATGCAAGTTGGACTTGCAAGGCGGAATGTGTTCCCGCTTCTCTTTATTGGAGTTACAGTTTCTCATATTATTGGGATGTAACAAAGATAAAGAGGAGATCCCAGTTCTTGCTTGAGATATATCAGTAAGTATATCTCCTACTTTGAAAGTGAATAAGGGAATAAACTTTCATAGTTGACATAGCAAGACTAATTTGATTTAAAATGCCTTAATCAAATAAAATTAAATTGAATATATGATTATATGTTCTAATATAGTGCATTCTCAATTTCAGAAAATGAAGGCCATGAACCCACTAAATAGGCTTCTGGAGGTCAACCAATTGACCGGACCAAATTACTCGGATTGGATCCGTAATTTGGAGCTTGTGCTTTCAGCAGAGCGCATCAGTTATGTGCTCCATGAAAACAAACTTGAAAACCCTAAATCTAAGGAAGACAAAGCATATAATGACAAGTATGATGAAGATCATGTCTTGGCTAGATGCTATATCTTGGGTTCTCTCTCCAATGTTCTTCAGAAGCAACATGTGGAGATGAGCACTTGCCAGGATATAATGCAGAATCTGAAGGATATGTTTGGTGACATTAACCGCACCCAGCGGTACAATGTTATGAAAGATCTTCTTCGCTGTAAGATGCAGGAAGGGACCTCGGTCCGCGATCATGTGCTCAAAATGTTTGGGTACTTGTCAGAGCTTGAGACTCTGGGGGCAACGATGGATGCAGACATGCAATCTGATTTCATTCTGCTGTCATTGCCCAAATCTTTCAATAACTTTGTAGTGTCATTCCACATGAACAAGCTGGAACTGACAAATGCTGGGCTTCTTGTTGCATTAAAGTCTGCAGAAGACGTAATGAAGAAAGATGGTCCCTCTGGCACTGCAATGGTTGCACAGGTCAAAGGGAAGCGCGGTCGGAAGCAAGGTTCTCGGAAGGGCCCGACCCAGAAGAGAAAGAAGAAGGGACAAAGTGTTGCCTCGTCTTCCAATGCATCCACTCTAATGGCGTCGAAGAAAACCGACGTCTGTCACCACTGCAAGAAGCCGGGGCACTGGAGGCGTAATTGCCCGGATTACCTGAAGTCGGTCGACAAAGGTAAAGCCCCAGCAGGTATGAAATCTACATTCATCATTGAAACCAGCTTTCTCGTCGGACGAGAAGGAAGTTGGGTAGTTGATTCTGGTGCTTCTGTTCATGTATGCAATTTGTTGCATTTGTTTCAGGAAACTAGACAGCTTGAGGAAGGGGAGATAGTCATCCAGATGGGATCTGATGCAAGTGTTGCAGCAGTCGCCGTCGGGACCTGCAGACTATCATTATCTAGTGGTAGAGTCCTAGTACTTAAAGAGTGTCTTTATGTACCTGAAGTCAGAAGGAATCTAATATCTGTATCTAAGTTAGTTAGAAGTGGGTATTCATTCCTGTTCTGTAATAAATTAGTCATAAACCGTTATGATAAATATATTGCAGATGGTATTTTGACTTCTGGAGGACTCTATGAATTGTGCATTGATAAATGTGTTATGAATGTTACAAGCACTAATAAAAACCCTAAAAGATCCAGGGAGAATGAAAATCTCTCAAATGAGATTTGGCATCAAAGGCTTGGTCATTTGTCTGTTGATAAGATCAATAGATTAATTAAGGATGGACCTTTAGACTTTCTACAGGTTCAACCTTTGCCTACTTGCAAGAATTGCATTCAAGGAAAAATGACCAGGATGCCTTTTCGTAACAAGGTTACAAGATGTGAAGGTATTATTGACCTAATACATACTGATGTATGCGGTCCCTTCAGTACCGCGACCCGAAATGGATATCGATATTATTTAACATTTATTGATGACCATTCGCGATACGGGTTTATCTTCCTATTACGCCATAAATCTGAAACCTTTGAAAAGTTCAAAGAATTCAAGGCTTTGGTTGAGAACCAAACCGATAGGAAGATTAAACGAATTCGATCTGATCGAGGCGGCGAGTACCTATCAGATGAATTTAAGGAATACCTTAAAGAGAATGGAATTATTTCCAATCTCACTCCTCCTGGAACTCCCCAACTTAATGGTGTTGCTGAAAGACGCAACAGAACCATCATGGATATGGTTCGTTCAATGATGAGTAAAGCACATTTACCACTTAGTTTCTGGGGATATGCAGTAGAGACTGCAATATATATCCTGAATAAGATTCCTAGCAAATCTGTACCTAAGACTCCTCATGAGCTATGGTATGGAACCAAACCTAGTGTTAATCACTTGAGGGTTTGGGGATGCTTGGTCCATGCAAAGAAAGTGGATGCAAGCAAGCTAGAATCTCGCTCTCGTGAGTGTTACTTCATAGGGTATGTTAGAGATGGTATTGGATACCAACTCTATGACCCTGAGACTCAGAAGGTTTTTGTTTCTAGAGATGTGAAATTTCTGGAGAATGATTTCCTTAAGAGTCAAGACAAAAGTGAAGTAGAGGAACTCATTGAGTCCCCTGAGGACTCTGAGCTTCCTGAACCAGAAACTGAAGAGATAAATAAAGATGAAACACCCATACCTCTTCGAAGGAGTTCGAGGGTGGTTGCACCACCTGTAAGGTATGGATTCCATGTGTCAAGTGAAACTGACAGTGATCCTACTTCATTTGATGAAGCACTCGCGGATCATGACATGGATAGATGGATGCTAGCAATGAAGTCAGAAATTGACTCCATGCATAAGAATGGTGTATGGACCCTAGAGGATCCACCTAAAGGGGTAAAACCCATTGGGTGCAAATGGATCTTCAAGAGAAAGAGGGGACCTGATGGGAAAGTAGAGACTTTCAAGGCACGGCTCGTAGCCAAGGGCTACACACAGAGGGAAGGCATCGACTACGATGAGACGTTCTCTCCTGTGGCTATGCTTAAATCCATCAGGGCACTGCTAGCTATAGCTGCATATCTTGACTACGACATCTGGCAGATGGACGTCAAGACGGCTTTCCACAATG
This sequence comes from Ottelia alismoides, assembly GCA_037367405.1. Lineage (NCBI taxonomy): Eukaryota > Viridiplantae > Streptophyta > Magnoliopsida > Alismatales > Hydrocharitaceae > Ottelia > Ottelia alismoides. Next base: position 144,958 of record JAZKJV010008172.1, on the reverse strand, counting down.
GATACCTCGAGGAGGATATCTACATGGAGCAGCCCCAGGGCTTCATAACTGAGGATGGCAAAGTATGCAAGCTAAAGAAATCCATCTATGGGCTCAAACAAGCTTCTCGTAGTTGGAACATCAGATTTGACGAAACCATAAAGAATTATGATTTTGTGCAGAATCCTGATGAACCTTGTGTGTACAAGAAGCTTAGTGGGAGCGCCATTGTGTTCATCGTGCTTTATGTAGATGACATCCTTATCATTGGGAATGATACAGGGATGATGACCAGTGTGAAGATTTGGCTGTCCAATACCTTTGAGATGAAAGATCTTGGAGAAGCCTCTTACATCTTGGGTCTGAAGCTGTTCAGAAACCGAGAGAAGAGGATATTGGGATTGTCACAACAAGGATACATTAAGAAGATTCTTGAACGATTCCGTATGGATAGTTCCAAGAAAGGATTCCTACCCTTAAGACATGGTATCCACTTGTCTAAAGGAATGGCTCCTCAAACTGTTGAGGAAAAGAAGGCCATGGCTGGATGTCCTTATGCATCGGCCGTAGGAAGCTTAATGTATGCCATGATGTGTACTAGGCCAGATATCTGCCATGCAGTGGGAGTGGTAAGCCGTTACCAATCCTACTATGGAGAACAACACTGGAATGCAGTAAAGAACATATTCAAATATCTTAGACGGACGCAAGATTACATCTTGGTCTATGGAGATGGTGATCTCCAAGTCTTGGGATATACAGATTCTGACTTCCAATCAGATATTGATGATCGAAAGTCGACATCAGGGTTTGTGTTCCTGTTGAACGGTGGTGCTGTGAGCTGGAGAAGCAAGAAGCAGGACACTACGGCAGATTCAACAACAGAAGCCGAATACATTGCCGCATCGGATGCTGCAAAGGAGGCGGTGTGGTTGCGCAAGTTCGTGCAGGAGCTTGGCGTAGTTTCCTCTGATACTCCCACCCCGCTACTCTGTGATAACACGGGAGCCATTGCCCAGGCAAAGGAACCCAGATGGCATCAGAAGAGCAAGCACGTAGAAAGGAAATACCACATCATTCGGGAGATACAAAAGCGTGGTGACATCATCATCACCAAGGTGGCCTCCGCCGACAACGTTGCTGATCCTTTTACCAAACCTCTGACGCAGAAGGTTTTTGACCAGCATGTAATGAGTATGGGTTTAAGGATTGTTCCTGAATGGTTCTGAGGGCTAGTGGGAGATTGTTAGCAATGTGAGCCCGAGGCAAACCATTCCTACAATAAATGTTATTGTAATAAATGATTCATCAATAAAAGTTATTGATTTTGTTTCACTCCCTTTCTGATATTGAATGAATGAATGCACTATAAGGTCCCTCTGTACAATAAGGGTTATGTACCATGGCCAACTTGATAATCATACAGCTGTTGATTCAATGATTGAATCATAGAGGCTGATGCTTGGATGAATATCTAAGGAGTTAGATAGAGGACTCATCAGGCATCATCAAATGATTAACAAGTAGTGATCTCCAGTCTGAGTGGGAGATGGCAATCCCATCTCATTAGACTGATATCTGATCGACCTCTTGATGCAGGTCCTCTGCATAGGAATATTGATTCGGAGGTATCAGATTAGTTGAGTCAATGAGTTGACTTAACGAGATCGAGATAACCAAAGACCTATGATGAATACTGTCACATCACAGGCAAACATCCTCTGACCAGAGACAGATATATTACTATATGTCTGAGCATGTACATTTGGCAGACCAATAGGTTGATGACCTAATCAAGGTCTATACACCGGCGAGCTGGTGTGCATGTAAGGACATATGAGTAATATGATCTCTCAAAGGGATCATACAGGTTCACTTACGAACCGGGAGACATGAGCTCACTCATGAGGTATTGGGATTGACCAAATTCCATGCATGGTCATCATGCTTTAGAAGCATGATATGAATTTGAAGGTAAGATATATGCTTTGTGAAAGCATATGATCTGTACCATATCCCAAGGACCAAGATTGAGAAACTTAATGATCAGACCATGAAGATGACAGTGTAAAAGTGATCATTATCTTCATGATGATCATGAGTCTTCCAGTATGCAGGATGTGCAGGTATTAGGAATACCTGAAGGGTGATTTGATCATAAACGATTGTATAACCATGACGCTTCCATTCCGAGGGAGTGATGAAACAGGTCTGGATTTTAGTGACTCCTCTCATGAGAGAAGTGACCTAATCTTAGTCCATGTGTTGGACATTGATCTGAATGAGATTCAGATGCAATGAGAAGATTAGGTTTACGGTCTTGATTTAATCAAGCATCTATGAGAGGTCCATGGGATCTGGATATGAGATGTGATCTCAATATCCAAGTCACTATACGTGGAACAATACAATCGCCCTGTCCTTATCTCCAAGTATCTGAGGAGAAATAGCATTGTTCTTAAATGGTTTAAGAACAATTCCATGAGATCTAAGCAAAAAGAAGTTGATAATTAAATGTGATTTAATTATCATGATGTATGAGATATTATCCAATATAATTAAATGTGATTTAATTATTATGGATATGAATAATGTGGATAGTAATATCCAATTATTAAATATATATTATAAATGTGATTTATAGTATACTAGAGAGAGTTATATATAATTTATATTAGTAGATTAATTATTAATGTGTATTGGATACACATTGTCTAATTAATTGAAAATATAAATTACATTTTGTTTTGGGTTGTGAATGTGATTCACAATATTTCAATGTCAAGATTGCAATATTCCCAAAATTAATTGAGAATTATTTTTGGTGAAAATTGTGGGAAAATAAGTAGAGAGATAAATTAGGAGATATGCAATCCCATGTAATCCATGGGATTGCCCTCCCCATAAGGAAGAGGGGGGGCGGCACCAATTCCCTTTAGGACTTGGTGGCCGTCCCCCTCTCCCTAATGGGAAGGAGGCTCCTAATTGTTATCTCTCTCCTTATTTGATTGGTTTGATTTGGTATTAATGTATATTTGATTTATCAAATATATTTAATCAAAATTAAATCATAAGTTGTTGGCTTTTACCAACAACAATCTTGACCATTGGATTATCATAAATCAATCTCAACCATTGATTTTATGAGGCACATGGATTGAGATCCATGGATCCCAAAACCCTATAAATAGAGAGGCATACTTGGCTCTCTCTTTACACATGCTATTGTAGCAAAACTCTCTCTCTCTCTTTCTCATACTCGACGCCCCCTCTCTCCCTTGCTTCTTGGTGGCCGTCCACCTTGGTGGAGAGAACCGTCGTCGCCCGCGCCCTCGTGCCGCCGCCTCGACGCTCTGCGGTTCTTCGTCTACTTGGAGTGCTGCACTCGCGAAGGAGACGTGCGATCTCGTGTGTCGAGATCAGGAGCAACCGCGCTTGGATCAACATCTTGGATTGCGAGGACACCGCGGTTCATCCCCGCGCTCGCAAGCGATCTCTCCGACGATCGGACTTGAGACAGGAGGTCTCTTCTCTTAGAGACTCGATCAACCACGCTTCAAGAGGTATTGCATTATACTTGCTGTGGTTTTAGATGAAACGATCCGAGAATGGTTCTTGGATCATGTGGTTTCATCGAATAAATTTTTAAATTCCGCTGCACCGAACAACTAGTGCGACTAGTCGTTCTTCGTCGTATCCGATACGACGATCACGCTTCCGTGATGCGCTTGAGGATTTCTCCATTTCCTTCACACCTCACACACTCTCTGGAGCTCACTGGAGAACGAAGCAAATGGCCAAAGATAGAGAGAGAAGGTGGCGGAGCTCGCTTATATATACTGGAGGGGTCCGAGAAGGATGGCTCGGGTAGGGTCGTGATGGCGTGCGGATCCCAAGGTGGATGCCCGGCGAGGATGTCGGATGTAGGAGGATCAAAACGGAGCCGGGGTTTGATGAAATGGTGATCGGGTTGAGCGGGCAAAAATTGGAGAAATCGGGTCCGGAGCTCAGACCCGTGGGAAGTGGTCCTGGGGGGGGTAGTTGACCGGGCGGTCAACATCCCCAGGACCCAATGAGAATGGGCCACGTGGCTGAATATTGAAGTGACAAATAAGGGTAGCTAGGGCCCGATTCAGCCAAAACTCAAAACATGAAATATTTTTCTTTTATTTTTTTCTATTTTTTGGTGATTTTTAATAATTTTTTCGAAATAAAAATAAGCTATATACATAGTATGTACTATCTATAGGTATATGTACAATATATAGGGTTTTGATTTTTTATTTTTAATTATTATTTTTATACAATTTTATCCTTATTTTATAGTTTATTTATTTATAAAATAAAATAAGGAATAAAAGGGTGTTTTATTTTATTTTTATTATTTATTTACATAGGTAAAATAAATATATAGGTACATCTATATACATGGTATTTGTACAATGTGTTTTTGTATTTTTAATTTTTGCTATTTTTATTATGTGTTTGTTTTAATTGTTTTTATTTTATTTATTTACACTATATAATAGAGACTATTTACAAAAAGTTTGGAAAATAATTTTATTTATTTACAAGGTTAACTAAATACATAGATGTGGTTTATGTACATGATGAAAGGTGTATTTTTGATCTTTTTGATTTTTAATTTTTTTTTCTTTTGATTTTATACTTATAGATATATACAAGTATTTACAAGAATATTTCAAGCTATTTTTGGTGAGGAAAATATCTTTAATTTATTTACATAGGTATTTACACACATGAGCCCCTATCTCCCTCTACTTTGGCTTTTATGCGGTCAGGCCCATACTGAGCCCTCCCTTGGGTTAGGTTGCTCAATATTTATTCTAAATATTTCCCTCTTTTTCTTTTTAATCTTTATTCTTTTATTTTTGCACAAAAACATGCTAATTATAGGTTTTTACACAATGCATGCTTTTGGTAATTATTTGTATTTACAAATATCTACATGCATTTGCATAGGTTTTTGTAGCTAAAATATAAGAATAAAGAATGATGAATGGGTATTCATCAGAATGCAGTAAAGAACATATTCAAATATCTAAGACAGATGCAAGATTACATCTTGGTCTATGGAGATAGTGATCTCCATGTCTTGGGATATATAGATTCTGACTTCCATCGGATGTAGATGATCGAAAGCCGACATCAGAGTTTGTGTTCTTGTTGAATGGTGGTGCTGTGAGCTGGAGAAGCAAGAAGCATGACACTACTGTAGATTCGACAACAGAAGCCGAATACATTGCCGCATCGGATGCTGCAAAGGAGGCGGTGTGGTTGCGCAAGTTCATCCTGGAGGTTGGCATAGTTTTCTCTGATACTCCCATCCCGTTACTCTGCAATAACACGAGAGCCATTTCCCAGGCAAAGGAAACCAGATGGCATCAGAAGAACAAGCACGTGGAAAGGAAATACCACATCATTCGGGAGATACAAATGCGTGGTGACATCATCATGACCAAGGTGGCCTCTGCCGACAACGTTGCTGATCCTCTTACCAAACCTCTGACACAGAAGGTTTTTGACCAGCATGTAATGAGTATGGGTTTAAGGATTGTACATGAATGGTTCTTAGGGCTAGTGGGAGATTGTTAGGAATGTGAGCCCCGGACGAACCATTTCTACAATAAATGTTATTGTAATGAATAAATTATCAATGAAAGTTATTGATTATTTTTCACTCCCTTTCTAAGATTAAATGAATGAATGCAGTATAGGGTCCCTCTGTACAATAAGGGTTATGTACCATGGCCAACTTGATGATCATACAACTATTGATTCATTGGATGAATCATAGAGGTTGATGCTTGGATGAGTATCTAAGGAGTTAGATAGAGGACTCATCAAGCATCATCAAATGATTATTAAGTGATGATCTCCAGCCTGAGTAGGAGATGGCAATCCTATCTCATATGGTTGATATCTGACTGACCTCTTGATGCAGGTCGTCTGCATGGGAATAGTGATTCAGAGGTATCAGGTTAGTTGAGTCAATGGGTTGACTTGACGAGATCGAGATAACCAAAGACCTACGTTGAATACTGTCACAACATAGGCATGCATCCTCTGACCAGAGACAGATGTGTTGATATATGTTTGAGTGTGTACATTTGGCAGACCAATAGGTTGATGACCTAACCAAGGACTATACACTGGCGAGCTGGTGTGCATGTAAGGACGTATGAGTAATACGATCTCTCAAAGGGATCATACAGGTTCACTTGTGAACCGGGAGACATGAGCTCACTCATGAGGTATTGGGATTGAACAAAATCCGTGCATGGTCGTCATGCTTTGGAAGCATGACATGAATTTGAAGGTAAGATATATGCTTTGTGAAAGCATATGATCTATACCAAATCCCAATGACCAAGATTGAGAAACTTAATGATCAAACCCTGAAGATGGCAGTATAAAAGTGATCTTTATCTTCAGAATGATCATAGGTCTTCCAGTATGCAGGATGTACAGGTATTGGGAATACCTGAGGGTGATGTGATCATATACGATTGTATAACCATGACGCTTCCATTCCGAGGGAGTGATGAAACAGGTATGGATTTTAGTGACTCCTCTCATTAGAGAAGTGACCTAATCTTAGTCCATGAACTAGACATTGATCTGAATGAGATTCATATGCAATGGGAAGATTAGGTCTACGGTCTTGATTTGATCAAGCATTAGTGGGAGGTCCATGGGATCTGGATTTGAGATGTGATCTCAACATCCAAGTCACTATACGCGGAACAATGCAATCGCCCTATCCTTATTTCCAAGTATCTGAGGAGAGATCGCATTATTTTTGAAGGATTCGAGAATAATTCCATAAGATCAAAGCAATAAAGAAATAATGATTAAATGCGATTTAATCATCTTAATGTGTGAAGAAATTATCCAATATAATTAAATGTGATTTAATTATTATGGATAAGAATAATGTGGATAGAAATATCCAATTATTCATAATATATTATAAATGATTTATAATGTATTAGAGAGAGCTAATTATAATTTATATGTGTTGATTAATTATTTTGTGTATTGGATACACATTGTGTAATTAATTGACAATGTAAATTATATGTAGTTTTGGGTTGTGAATATGATTCACAATTTTTCCATGGCAAGATTGCAATATTCTCAAATATAATTGTGAATTATTTTTGAAGAATAAAACCCAACAAAATTTGTTGCAAATAAATAGGAGAGAAATTCAAGGAGATATGCAATCTCATGGAAATCAATGAGATTGCCTCCTTGACATCTCAAAGTGGAGGCACCCAATTCCTAATTGGAATGGGTGGCCGTCCAATTGGATATACATGGTAGATGTTGATCTCAATGTATATTCTCTCCTTATTTATTGGTTTAATTTAGGATTGATTTATATTTGATTTTGTCAAATATATTTTAATCCAAATTTGTTGTTTTTGGCAACAACAATCTTGACCATTGGATTGACATAAATAAATATCACCCATTGATTTTATATGTCCCATGGATTGAGATCCATGGATCCCAAAACCCTATATATAGAGAGGCATACCATGCTCTCTATTTACATGCAATTTTGGAGCTCTCTCTCTCTCTCTCTCTTTCTTCATACACGACAGCCCTCTCTCCCTCTAATTTTGGTGGCCATCCACCATACCCTAGAGGAGAGATTCGTCGACGCTCTCGCCACCGCGCTGCTGCCTCGACATTCTTCGGTTCTCCGCCTTCTTGGTGTGCTACGCTCACGAAGGAGACGTTCGATCTCGTGCGATGAGATCAGGAGCAACCACGCTTGGATCAACTTCTTGGATTGCGAGGACAACGCGGTTCATCCCCGTGCTCGCAAGCAGACTCATCGATGATCGGACTTGAGACAGGAGGTCTCTTTTTTTAGAGACTTGATCAACCACGCTTCAAGAGGTATTGCATTATACTTGTTGTGATTATAGATGAAACGATCCGAGAATCGTTCTTGGATCATGTGGTTTCATCACATGATTTTTTTTAAATTCCGCTGCTCAGAACAACTAGTATGACTAGTCGTTCTTCGTCGTATCCGATAAGATGGTCACGCTTCCGTGATGCGCTTGAGGATAATTCCATATCCAACATTTCCATACACCAATCTATAGGGAGACATACCCAAAGGAGACTTGTACGTCGTTCGATAAGCCCATAGAACCGAATTAAGCATCTGGGACCAGTTCTTCCTATCTGGACATACAAGTTTTTGCAATATCATCTTGATCTCCCTATTTGAAATTTCTGTCAAGCCGCTAGTCTGAGTGTAGTAAGGAGATGCAACTTTGTGCTCAACAGCGTACTCCTTCACAAGATTCTTTACTTCTCTATCAATGAAATGGCTTCCCCCCATCTAAAATCAGTATTTTTGGAATCTTGAACCATGGAATAATGTGGTCCTTGAGAAAGGAACACACTATACAACTATCCGCAACTCGGGTGGGCATAGCCTCCACCCATCTACTAACATAATCCATGACGAGTAGGATGTAGTGAAATCCCTGACTGACAGGAAATCAACACATGAAGTTTATGCCCCAAGCATCAACAACATTGGAAATCTATATGTATCTTAGGGGCATGGTATCTTTCGAACCAACAGTTCCTCCCATTTTCTGACAGCCAATACAACCTCGAACATACTCTGTAGCATCTTTAAACAATGTGGGCAACTATAGGCCACTCTGTAAATCCTTTGTTATCGTGTGTTTCCCTGAATGATGCCCACCAGATTCTAATTTATGAAAGTGCTCAAGTACACTGGCGTATTCCTCTTGAGGAATGCACCTTCTCCATATACAATCCGCTCCCTCGCAAAATAGGTAGGGATCCTCCCACTGGTATTAATGAATCTCCGATAGAAATCTGTCTACCTTGTACTCCGATCAATCTTGTGGAACTTTCTTGGAGACAAGATAGTTCACAATATCAGCATACCATGGGTGTGACTCCACAAAATAAATGGCCTCATCTGGAAAGGTTTCAAAAATAGGGATCATGTTCTGCTCAGAGGTCTTTGTGAATGATACGAGAAAGGTGATTTGCGACAACATTTTTCATTCTAGGTTTATCTTGAATCTCTAAATCAAATTCCTACAGAAGAAGGATCCATATGATAAGGTTTGGTTTAGCATCCTTCTTTGCCCGCAAGTATCGTATGGCAATGTGATCCGTGTATACAATAACATGGGAACCGATGAGGTAAGATCTGAACTCTTTAGCCCAAACACAACTTCTAACATCTCCTTCTCTGCAGCTATATAATTTCTTTGTTCTTCATTCAGAGTCTTTCTAGTATAGTGTATAACAAATGATATCCCAACCGGACTTCCCTGGACCATTCCGCCCTGATCTTGAGAACAGACAGGGCTGTCCGGAACCTTCTTTATCTTAAAACATCTCCAACTACGAAATTTTAAGCGCCTGTCATGATCTCGAAAGGAAGAGACCAATCAGGTGGTTGTAAGACAGGAGCACTAGTAACCATATGTTTCATCTGATTGAATGCAATGAGTACTTTCTCATCGACAAAAAACTCACTCGCCTTACACAGAAGATCAGTCAATGGTATGGAAATCTTGTTGAAGTCCTTTATGAAGCACCTATAGAATCCTATGTGTCCCAGAAATGACGTCAACTGCTTTAAATTCAACGGTGGCTCTAACTAGGAAATCACATCAATCTTAGTCGGATCAACCTCCATACCATGTTTGTAGATGACAAGGCCCAATAAAATCCCATTAGTCGCCTTAAAGTGACTCTTCTACCACAAGAGCACTAGGTTTACCTCACAACAACGTTGAAGAATTCAGTCTAAATGAGCAAGACATGTGTCAAAACAATCCCCGTAGACTGAGAAACTGTCCATGAAAACCTCGAGGAAACTACCCACCATGTCGGCAGAAACAACCGACATACACCTTCAGAATGTAGTGAGGGCGTTAGGCGTAGGTGCTAAACGGACAAGTGAAAGTAGTTTTTTTCTAATCCAGAAGAGAGATAGAAACTTGGTTGTATCCCGAGTACCCATCCAAGAATCAAAAGAACACTTTCCCTACCAACCTCTCAATAACATGATGAATAAAGGGCAGCAGAAAGTGATCCTTCTTGGTAGCAAAGTTTAGGCATCGGTAATCTACACAGACATGCCATGAAGTTGGTACCCAAGTTGGAATTTCCTCACCATGGTTAGTCTTTACAATAGTAATATCGGAATTCTTCAGGACCACATGTAAATGGGTGACCCAATTGGAATCCAAAATGGGATATATAAAGCCAGCATCACACCATTATTTGATCTCCTTCATGACAACCTCCCTTAGATTTGGATTTAGACGGTATTGACATTCACAGGAGGGTTTACAGTCATCCTCTAGGTAGATATGATGCGAGCACAAAGCTGGATTAATCCCACAGAGATCTGAGATATTCCATCCTATGGCCTTGTGGTTTCTCTCAAGAATCTCTAGCACGCGAGATTATTGTTCAACGATCAATTGCGAGCTGAGTATGATCGAAAACATTTGGAGGGTACACGCAAGGCATATTTCAAAGTTGATGGTAAAACCTTGAGCTCATGTGGGGTTTAAAACGGCTCTACAATAACATCTTCTGTTGTACTAATAGATGGTATATGATTTGTACGATGTGGGCTATCCACCTTGGCTACTAACGACTGATCAAGTAAACTCTCTGATAGATCGACAATGAATGATCTCTACTCAGAAAGGAGGGGCGCATCAAGGTGTTCAGCTTTTTTATTAATTAACAGCTCAGATATCTCAGCAATAATCTCAGAAAAATGTCTCTTATATGTCTATAACTCAAGAAATTCAACAAATGGCTCATATATATGTACCTCAGAACTCTCATAAGGAGGAATATCATCAGTAATCTCATAAAAGTACGTCAAAGGAATATTATAAGGTGCCTTTAAAACTCATATTGATCCTTAGAAATCAGCTCAAACAATCCATAGACAACTAGCTCAATTGGATCACCAAGGGAACTCATGTTGACTGTGCTTTCAATAGAGTCCTTTTTGGAAAGGAACTTCTAGGTATCTATAAAATCAGTGAAAAGATCTGTCTCTTTGATGAACCGCAAAATCGGCCCCTTAATAGAGTGTTTTTAGCACTCGGGATCATCATCGTAGTCGGGCTGATTTTGGTCATCAAAGAGACCATCTCATTGATATAGGTCAAATAAGAATGCGATGGTCGTTAATTTTTATTTTACTTGGCAAGAAACCAAGGTCGAACTCAGGGACACAAGCCTCTCTCGTATTAATCGGATTTAAGTTTATTTAATTAAGTGCTGAGTTAAAGGCATATAGTTCAAATCATGCAGAGACACAACAATGCATTAAAATAAACATGCATTTTTTTAATCATTTTTTTATCATACAAATAGATGAACATGCAAAGCGAATGATATGACCAAAATAAAAGTCACTTGAGCCATAAGAAAATTGCGAGTCAAACCGAGTTGAAATAAATAAGCACTATATAATTATAAAGCAAGTAGGCATGACAAACACAGATATCTGGACACTTAGTGAATAAAACAATACATTACGGATCTTAGTGTTAAATCTAAAATTGAAGCATGCCATAATAAAGAGGATGAGAAGAGCTTCAAAATGAAACTGAAATCAACTCGATTGGAGCTATGTAGCTCAAGATATGCATAAAAGAAGACAGGGGCATAAATGCAATAAAAACATGAAAAGATAATTACAAACAGGTCCTCCCAAGGACTAAAATGTAAATATGTAAATTAAATGGACCTTCCCTGTAAAAGACCCACTGTGCACGCCCGCTGCACGTGATCGGGACCTGCTTGCAAATTGAAGAAGGTGGCTGGGCTTCCTTGCAATTTACCCAGGAAGCACGTGCCATGCACGCGCTCCCCTAGGCTCGGGTCGATCGGAGGTTCGGAGGAGGCCCGGAATTGCTTTGTCGTGGCTCGGGCGTAGGCTTTGGCTCGGTGCAGGCTCGGGGAAGGTTCAGACATCTCAAGTCTGGAGGCCCGAGTGTTAGGCTCGACCGAGCTCTGGTGATGACGCGTGGCTAGTTATCTGCCCTTGGATCGTGAGGATCCAAAGGCCACCGATGAAGGCACTGGTAGCCGACGTGGATGAGCAAAGGTCGTTGGATCATCGAAGATCCAACGGCCTCTGGAAGAGCGACTGAGTGTCAACGTGGCTGCATAGTGGCCGTTGGATGAACTCCGGGGCGGAGCATCCAACGGTCACTGCTCCTCCTTCTTCGGCCGAAGGCGGGCGGCGTGATCGAGTCTCCGGCGACTGTGAGTCTCCTCCGCCGCTCATTCTCTGTCGACATGGACCTCCCCGAAGCTCCCTAAGCGGTTGTCAATGAAGCGGGGAGCTCGGGGAAGATGTCGGGCTTCATGGCTTAGGCTGACGGAGCTCTGAAGTCGAAGGAGAACGTGACGAAGTTGGCGACGGCGAACGTCCGGCCATTGAAGGCCCTTGCTGACCTGCAGGGTTAGTACACATAGCCGAAGCGAGCAAAAGACGTGCGTGCGTGCCTGGAGTGAGGTGGGGCTCTGGAGTGCGGAGAATGTAGAGGAGCTCGGAGCTCCTCTGCCGCGAGGGCGGAGGAGGTGGGTCGGAGGCGTAGAGGTATGGAAGACGAGAAGGAGGCAAGCGGAGGGTTACGCGAAAAAGGGGGAAGTGCAACGGAGCTAACGGGATGGTCCAGGGAAGGTGTAGATGATTGACGAGGCCGAATTAAATCAAAGAATTTGACTAAAAAACGATGGGAGATCGGAAGAAGCTTACCTGGTCTGGAGGCAGTCGGATGGCTTGGGATGGGGCTCTAATCGAGCCCCGGGTCTTCGCTGGACACAGCCAGCCGCTCCGTGCAGCTCGGGCGGTCGCCAGGAGGCGCCGTGACTCCGCCGTAAGTGGCGGAGGGTCTCACCGGGGGATGGGTCGTCTTCGCTCTATCTTCGCGCCTCCCCCCGTCACAGGGAGGCGGAGGAGGGATGGGCCCCTCCCCACGTAAAGATGGACACTGGTGAACGGTGGGAGGGGCGGGGTATTTGAAGGGCGGAGATGGCGGAAGTGATGGTGATCGATGTGGGTTTGGAGGAGAATATGGGGCGACTGGAAGGGAGTCGTGGGTCTTGGAGGAGTGCGCGAAAAAGGGGGAAGAGTGGGGAAGATCGAGCGGTGGTTAGCGATGGGCGGAGTCGACTGAGGTGACGGAGAAAAAGGAAAGGGCGAACGGTTGACGCGAGGTGGAGAACGTGGGGAAGAAGAAGTCGCGAGGTTGACGACGACCAATTTGCCGTTGGATCTGGATATCCAACGGCTATCGTTGAGGCGCAGAGGGACGGTCGCGATTAAGTCGAGGGGCGGAGCGATCAAAGGCAGATGAGCTGCCACGTGTCGAGCATAAGGCGTGGCGCTGACGAGTGGCTAGGATGGAGAGTTAGGATTGATCAAGCGGTTGAGGATGGGTGCGAAGATAACGGCTGTGATGGGAGCAAGAGGCGCTGCGATCAATGGCGGATGAAAGCGCCACGTGTCATGCTCAAGGGCAGGCGGTATTGAGCGGCCGAGATCGTGTCTTGGGATTGATCGAAGGGATGGAATCAGGCCCAGGGAATAACGGCGGAGATGGAAGATCTGAGGCGCCATCAAGCGGCCTATGATGCGCCACGTGTCGTGCTCTGCTTAAGGTGCGAACGAGCGGACAGATTTGAAGGCGGAGGAAGATCAAACGGCTGGGGACAATGGGCGTGCGTGGAGAAGACTTAGCCGTTGGATCAAGAGATGATCCAACGGTCCTGGTCAAGGGCGGATAGGACAAAGGGAGCCGGGCCACGTGGCACCCCCAGAATGGGCCACGTGGCCCAATCAGATTATTCCGAATGTATTTTTGATTTTTGGAAGTTAATTTGGCCGAATTTAAGAAAACTCAAAACATGAAAGTTGTAGATCTTGACGAGATCTACAAGTTTCATGATGACCAAAACTGGAAATGAGATCAAACAAAGACCCGAAATATTTTTGAGGATATTTTTAAGTCTAAAAATACCACTAATTTTTGTTTTGCCATTTTTTTGTGGTTTTTAATTTATTTAGGACTTTGTTAATTACAAGACTTTAACTGGGAATTATTGACAAAAACTTTAAGCAAGGGGGTTAATTATAGGAAATAAAGATGATGAAACTGAGGTTCATCACCCCCTATACTTAAACTATGCTCGTCCTCGAGCATCAAAAAGAATGACTAAGTTGGATTAACCCCCTTTTGCATGTGAATACAGGATCCAATCTGATCAATTCAACTCGACTTTAGAGATCCAAAATTCTAGAATTCAACCCAGCCTTAATCAAGAGGCTTCCAATTCCTCTACTTCTCTAGACTCTCTCTGATGTACACATAAGCTAAAGGATATGAAGTTTAGTGTTGACTGCAATTCTGAGAGTAGAGTCAATTCGTCACCCAAAATCTTGGTACGAGAAAATCTCCTAAGGACCCAATCCTCAGCACTAGGGAATAAATCAAATCTTGCATTCAGTCCACCGTCTCTTTAGTTATCAGACTTAGAAAATGTAGATGGCAGGCCAGAAATGGAGGGCATGGGATTGTGTCAATTCTTCTCTCCCTCTCATTGGAACAAGGATTCTCTCTAGTGCCTTTTACGCAACACATTTTTTTTGGTGTTGATCAGTGCGTCCGTCAAGAGAAGCTGGAGCCGTCTGCACTTGTTTTCCTGGGAGTACACCGGGGTGTGTCTCTTTTGAGTACCTATCGTACCTTCGACACCCAGACTTGTAGCATTTACGATACAGAGCCCTTTTTTGGTGCAAGCCCGACTCCTGGTCCTAATAGCGGTGGTCCAATGGACACTTTGAAATGGTTGGGAGCGCTCGCCTTTGGTGGAAGCTCTTTGATATGTAACTTTGTGGAATGAGAGCTTTTCTTTTATTGACTTGTATAATTTGTGGCTAGCTCCACTGCTTTTACCAAGAGTTGGCGCACACTGATCAACATTTTTTTTATTTTTCACACCCAGGCACTTAGGTCAATGTCAAGAGAATAGTATAAGAACCAAGTTCTCAAACTGGCTAATATTGCTGACACTCAGGTTTCATGAAGCCTCCAAAGACTTTATCCCATCCTCGAGCATCATTAGATCAAGTCCAGACTCGACTTCCTCATCCCAATCCCTCAGATGAAAAATCAACTCATCTCATCAAAAACCGCAGTCGTGTATGTGATGTGCTGATCATATTCTTTATGTCTGAGACTAAGCATGGAATATTGCATGCAAATCTAGAAACTAAGGGAAATGTGGATGATTAAGTCTAAGACCCTGATGGCTAAGGCTGGTTAACCTAAAATTTCAAAGACATCAAAAGCTAAGTCTCCTTAACCAATTCAGATCCTGGGTGAAAGTGAACGTGTAGAGGACTAATCCAACTTCTTCATTCAAAAACAAGACACATTTTTTTATTTCATTCATTTTTTTTGAACTTCAAGAGATATCAGAACTGTCTAAACTCAATTGAGCAACTGCGATTCAGCCAGTATGGATGTAAGTACAGGCCGAAGCCCGTTGCTTGAGGACGGGGCCTTGCGCGATGTCCTCTAAACCATCCAACTTGCTAAGGGCGAACCCTCACTGAACGCGGCTGACTTAATTGGGTTTAGTAGTCACCAATGACTCTTAAAGGATTTTTACGACTTTCTCATTTTTATGGATTTTAATTAGAGAGTTAAAACACAAGTTAGACTCAACTTTCCTTGAAAAGAGAAGGCGATTTTTTTCAAAACCATGTCACACAAAATAAAACATTTTCAAAAATCATTTTCGAAAATATTTTTATAAAAATAACGTAACATAATATCAAAAAGCCGCGAAATCATTTCAGTTCTCTTAGTCCAAAGAGTTTTACGTTAGCCAAAAAGTTTTTAATTTTTCAAATTTTTCGGATTATAGCTAAAGTAAATATACGGTAAATACAGTATATCCCCCTATACTTAAACTTTGCTATGTCCTCATAGCACTATATGTTACAAGTACATAGGTCCATTTAAGTATATAGGAATATACGGGAGCTAAGAGGGGCTCCCCCTATACTTAGGTTAGAAACACCTAAGTATAAAGGCAAGAAAAGAAGAGTAGAGAAAATCACGGGGACTTGGGTCCCCCTATACTTAGGCTGAGATTAGCCTAAGTATAAAGACGGGAATTGATGTTGGGAGGGACCCAAGGTGAACGAAGAAGAGGAATGGATTTACAAGTGAGCGGTTGAATCTTTGGAGATGAAATGGAGTGACTAAGGTTTTAGGGTTGTGTAGTAAACATGGCTCAATTCAAGCAAGCAAAAAACCCTTAGTTTCACCAACTCACACATGAAACCAACCGAAGTTGGTTTATTATCTTGTCAGTTTAATTGGTGATAAAGCCTTAGATATTTACGCGAAGAAAATGTGAAATGAAAATCAAGGCGTATGCGCGGGTGTTGCTCTCCCAAAACCGAATTTTACTCCATTTTTGGTTGACTTGCAATTAACAGTCCCAATTTTATTTTGAATTATCACTGAATTAAGGTTAGCACATCAATCAGAAAATCATCGTCTACCGTTCATTTCATTTTCCATTAATCCTAGGTGATCAATATAGGAAATGAAAGCTGAGAAAAACATGTATTCGATGAAAAAAATGTGATCTAGGCTAAGCGAGAAATCATGCAGTGATTTGACGATAAATCCGCGAAAAAACTAGGGCCGTTTTGAAAACCAAAATCAATGTATGCAAGTCGAATAAAACCGCACCTAATCATGCAACTATTAGCGGGGAATGATATCAATTTAAGTTCGGCTAAGTGAGGCGAGATTACGTGCGTCTATATTTTAGTGTGTCCTACCTACGATCAAGCACGTAAAAATATGAAAAATAAAATGAGCTCGGAGAGCCGCGTGCCTAGTCCTAGGTCGACACTCAAGTGGGGACGATCCCCACACAACCACATTCGTTCGATTACAATCGCGAGTCTTCGATCGAAGACCGCTGTAAAAGACGAATTATTACAAGCAAAAATAAAATGCGACACATTTTTTTTCTTTTCTTTCTTATAGGCTCCAAGCATGCTCCTGCGGCTCCTCGCAGCGGGGAGCATCCTGCTCCTCGCCTCCTTGATCCATCAAGGGCCCTGCCACAAAAACAATGGTTAGATATCAAATAAGAAAGAAAAATTTTAAATGCAAAAAAAAGGATGAAAAATTGACCTATAAAAGAAACACGAAATTAAATAAACAAAATTCCAAAAAATAAAAGAAATGAGCCGTGTCCCCGGCAACAGCGTCATTTGATGAACCGCAAAATCGGCCCCTTAATAGAGTGTTTTAGCACTCGGGATCATCATCGTAGTCAGGCCGATTTTGGTCATCAAAGAGACCATCTCATTGATATAGGTCAAATAAGAATGCGATGGTTGTTAATTTTTATTTTACTTGGCAAGAAACCAAGGTCGAACTCAGGGACACGAGCCTCTCTCGTATTAATCGGATTTAAGTTTATTTAATTAAGTGCGGAGTTAAAGGCATATAGGTCAAATTATGCAGAGACACAACAATGCATTAAAATAAACATGCATTTTTTTAATAATTTTTTCATACAAATAGATGAACATGCAAAGCGAATGATATGCCCAAAATAAAAGTCACTTGAGCCATAAGAAAATTGCGAGTCAAACCGAGTTGAAATAAATAAGCACTCTATAATTATAAAGCAAGTAGGCATGCCAAACACAGATATCTGGACACTTAGAGAATAAAATAATACATTACGGATCTTAGTGTCAAATCTAAAATTGAAGCATGCCATAATATAGAGGATGATAAGAGCATCAAAATGAAATTGAAATCAACTCGATTGGAGCTATGTAGCTCAAGATATGCATAAAAGAAGACAGGGGCATAAATGCAATAAAAACATGAAAAGATAATTACAAACAGGTCCTGGGAAGGACTAAAATGTAAATATGTAAAGTAAATGGACCTTCCCTGTAAAATACCCACTGTGCACGCCCGCTGCACGTGATCGGGACCAGCTTGCAAATTGAAGAAGGTGGCTGGGCTTCCTTGCAATTTACCCAGGAAGCACGTGCCTTGCACGCGCTCCCCTAGGCTTGGGTCGATCGGAGGTTCGGAGGAGGCCCGGAATTGCTTCGGCGTGGCTCGGGCGTAGGCTTTGGCTCGGTGCAGGCTTGGGGAAGGTTCGGACGTCTCAAGTCTGGAGGCTCGAGTGTTAGGCTCGGCCGAGCTCTGGTGATGACGCGTGGCTAGTTATCTGCCCTTGGATCGTGAGGATCCAAAGGCCACCGGTGAAGGCGCTGGTAGCCGACGTGGATGAGCAAAGGTCGTTGGATCATCGAAGATCCAACGGCCTCTGGAAGAGCGACTGAGTGTCGACGTGGCTGCATAGTGGCCGTTGGATGAACTCCGGGGCGGAGCATCCAACGGTCACTGCTCCTCCTTCTTCGGCCGAAGGTGGGCGGCGCGATCGAGTCTCCGGCAACTGTGAGTCTCCTCCGCCGCTCATTCTCTGTCGACATGGACCTCCCCGAAGCTCCCTAAGCGGTTGTTGATGAAGCGGGGAGCTCGGGGAAGATGTCGGGCTTCATGGATTAGGCTGACGGAGCTCAGAAGTCGAAGGAGAACGTGACGAAGTTGGCGCCGGCGAACGTACGGCCATTGAAGGCCCTTGCTGACCTGCAGGGTTAGTACACATAGCCGAAGCGAGCAAAAGACGTGCGTGCGTGCCTGGAGTGAGGTGAGAGCTCTGGAGTGCGGAGAATGTGGAGGAGCTCGGAGCTCCTCCGCTGCAAGGGCCGAGGAGGTGGGTCGGAGGCGTAGAGGTATGGAAGACGAGAAGGAGGCGAGCGGAGGGTTACGCGAAAAAGGGGAAAGTGCAACGGAGCTAACGGGATGGTCCATGGAAGGTGTAGATGATTGACGAGGCCGAATTAAATCAAAGAATTTGACTAAAAAAATGAAGGGAGATCGGAAGAAGCTTATCTGGTCTGGAGGCGGTCGGATGGCTTGGGATGGCTTGGGATGGGGCTCTAATCGAGCCCCGGGTCTTCGCTGGACACGGCCAGCTGCTCCGTGCAGCTCGGGCGGTCGCCAGGAGGCGCTGCGACACCGCCGTAAGTGGCGGAGGGTCTCACCGGGGGATGGGTCATCTTCGCTCTATCTTCGCACCTCCCCCTGTCACAGGGAGGCGGAGGAGGGCTGGGCCCCTCCCCGCGTAAAGATGGACACCGGTGAACGGTGGGAGGGGCGGGGTATTTGATGGGCGGAGATGGCGGAAGTGATGGTGATTGACGTGGGTTTGGAGGAGAATATGGGGCGACTGGAAGGGAGTCGTGGGTCTTAGAGGAGTGCGCGAGAAAGGGGGAAGAGTGGGGAAGATCGAGAGGTGGTTAGCGATGGGCGGAGTCGACTGAGGTGACGGAGAAAAAGGAAAGGGCTAACGGTTGACGTGAGGTGGAGAACGTGGGGAAGAAGAAGTCGCGAGGTTGACGACGACCGATTAGCCGTTGGATCTAAAGATACAACGGCTATCGTTGAGGCGCAGAGGGACGGTCGCGATTAAGTCGAGGGGCGGAGCGATCAAAGGCAGATGAGCTGCCACGTGTCGAGCACAAGGCGTGGTGCTGACGAGCGGCTAGGATGGAGAGTTAGGATTGATCAAGCGGTTGAGGATGGGTGCGAAGATAACGGCTGTGATGGGAGCAAGAGGCGCTGCGATCAATGGCGGATGAAAGCGCCACGTGTCATGCTCAAGGGCAGGTGGTATTGAGCGGTCGAGATCGTGTCTTAGGATTGATCGAAGGGATGGAATCAGGCCCAGGGAATAACGGCGGAGATGGAAGATCTGAGGCGCCATCAAGCGGCCTATGATGCGCCACGTGTCGTGCTCTGCTTAAGGTGAGAACGAGCGGACGGATTTGAAGGCGGAGGAAGATCAAACGACTGGGGACAATGGGCGTGCGTGGAGAAGACTTAGCCGTTGGATCAAGAGATGATCCAACGGTCCTGGTCAAGGGCGGATAGGACAAAGGGAGCCGGGCCACGTGGCGCCCCCAGAATGGGCCACGTGGCCCAATCAGATTATTCCGAAAGTATTTTTGATTTTTGGAAGTTAATTTGGCCGAATTTGAGAAAACTCAAAACATGAAAGTTGTAGATCTTGACGAGATCTACAAGTTTTATGTTGACCAAAACTGGAAATGAGATCAAACAAAGACCCGAAATATTTTTTAGGGTATTTTTAAGTCTAAAAATACCACTTATTTTTGTTTTGCCATTTTTTGTGGTTTTTAATTTATTTAGGACTCTGTTAATTACAAGACTTTAACTGGGAATTATTGACAAAAACATTAAGTAAGGGGGTTAATTACAGAAAATAAAGATGATGAAACTGAGGTTCATCACTCTTGAAATTAAGCAAGAAAATCACAATCTTCTGGCTTTGATATAAATTTCTCTGTCTCATTTGTTGCCAGTGGCGGTGATGATCTAGGATCAAAGATTGTCTCAATTTTCACCTTGTCACTACGAGAGTGGAAGATGATCTCTCCAGTACAATAATCAACTGCTTTTTCATCTAATTGGAGGAACGATCGATCTAGTATGATTGGGGTATGGTGTAACGGTGCAGGTTTGTTCATATCCATGACAACAAAATCAATAAGGAATTTCATTCCATGCACCGTTACAATAACATCCTCTAAAATGCCTCTTAGCCTCTTAATCAATATATAAGTAAACTAAAGGATCATCCTGGTTGTTATAAGAGATCCTAATTGAAATTCACTTAGCAAAGAGGAAGGCATGAGATTAACGAAGGAACCGCTATCGAGAAGAGTACGATCAAATTCTTGATTAAAGATATGACAACGGATGTGAGGTGCTCCCTTATCTTTCTTTTTAGGCGAGAGGTTACTAATGGCATGAACTGTGTCCGTGGTCAAGATGTGTTTCTCTGTTTCCTTTCGCCTGTTCTATCTTGGTTGACTCTTTTGTGTACATGCCTCTTTCATTCTCTTTTTTACTGTAGGCATATATTCCATAGCCTTAAAAAGTGGCATCTTTAAAAAGATGTTCTGTAGGATCTCAACCACTCCAAGATCAGATATGAATGTTTTTAATTTTTGATTTTTTAGATTTAAGAGTAGAAGGAAATGACACGGAATCAGAATAAACATTCGAACATTCATATCCATTATTCAAAGTAGAATCTTCATTTACAAAAGGATAACCAGAATCAGTCTATACAGTGTTGCCCAAATTAGGTGAAGGAAAAATAAAATCTTAATAGAACAAGATGCTTTTGTTGGTGATGAAGAAGAATCCACGACTGGTATATTCTCCCTTGTCGATGGCGATCTACATCTGCCTGATGAAGGTGGTGGTGAAGGCGGTTAAACTCCAGACTTGGGTGCTACTACACTAGGCCTCTTGACTGCTAGTGAAGGAGATGATGTGGAAGATGATGCACTATCAGTGGTTCGATCTCCTAATCTCAGCCGGTGCATAGGCGGCTACAATCTCCTACCGCTCCTAAGATGAATGGTGTATGATAAACATGTAAAATCAAGGGACATACATGTCTTGGGGGCGGGTGGGATATTGGCTAACTGCTCCTTGCATTGGAAGTTGTTGGGTTTGTCTTCAACATATGCTAGAATCAGTGTCTTGGTGGTGGTCATGTCGTCGATCCATTGAGTCAGTTCATTCATATTTTTCATGAGCAATGCAGTTGGTCTAGTGCTGTGTTGACTGAAGGAGCCTCAGGGTGCTCATTAACGGGTTGTCATTGAGACTTATAGTTTGGAGGTTGTTGGTAACCATACATATTCTGATAATGAGGAGGAGGAGGAAGATACTGTCCATAATATACAGTTTGTTGCTGGTTAGGATGAGGAAAATACATAGACTGTTGTTGTGGCTGGCCTTGTCTCCAAATTTGGAACTGTAGTGGAGAGTGATATTGAGGTTGGAACTACTTGTACTGTTGTTGTCTGCCCCACTGAAACTAGTGGGTAGGTCTCTAACCCTGCTGTGAACCCAACTGGCCTTGCCATGATGGACGGGGATGGTTTTGCCTATGGTCAAACCAGATACCGTTCACCTCCTGAATGACAGTTGGAGGTGGAGACTGCTGCTCAGGAATGTAGGCTACTTCCTATTGGTACAAAAGTATCTGATGTGAATGCTGCTGAACATGATAAGGTGTCTGCATGTAGTAGACATGATGAAATGTGGATGGTCCTCCACTACTCTACTGAGTGGAAGAAGTATGCTCCTTAGTAGAGGTATCGGTCGTTGCACTTACATTGTGAACTGCGCTAATCTTACTCACAAGAAGCTCCAGATGCTTTGTTATCTCGTCCATCTTAGCCAGGTTCTTTGTCCTTTGCTCGATTACTTGAAGCTTATCAAGCTCCTTGGATCGTTTCTCAATAATTTCCACTTTAGATAGGTTGTTTTCAATGATGGTCATGTCAGACTTGTCCACCCTGTCCACTTCATGTGATGTCGTCATATTGACAACCTTGTGGGGTATTACAGGGAAGTTGATGGGTGTGCTTGTGAAAAGCACGTGAAGAAGAATGACCTGTTGAACTCTCTACCATCTCCTCAAAATTTTGATAAAGGACATCCTTGTACTTGTTGAAGTTGCTCTTCCCACAAGCGACATCTACCAGCTTCCAATTCTTTATTCTTAATTCCCCAAAGAAATTTTGCACAAGGTTGGTCTTTGGAATATCATGATGGGAGCATTTCTTCGTCAGAACTTTGAATCTTTTCCACACCTCGTGAATAGGCTCCCGGGGCTTTTGGAGAAATTAGCAATCAAGGATTGCATTTGGTTGAGTCATCCGAGTGTGTAATATTTGTTCAGAGATACAGACCTCAACTCTTCCCAAGTAGTGACAACCTTCCCCATGTGATTTAACCAATATAAATCTTTGTACATTAGACTGAATGGGAAGGAGGTAATCTGCACTACCTCTAATGAGACATTTGGGTAGTGTAGTGTTCCACAAATGCGATCGAACTGCTGGAGGTGTATATAAGGTTCTTCATTAATATTTCCGTGAAATATTGTGAGAAGAGGTAAAATAATGGGCTTAAGTCGAAATGCCCATGAATCATAGGGATTTGTATCCAAGAATTTGTCTGTCCTGCCCCTTGGATTATAAGGAACATTTAATGTAAGCTTAGCCATAGGTTCTATGTTAGGGTCTTCTCCCCCATTCCCACCTCCACCATTGTTTCTATCCTCCTCTCTCCTATCTTATCTCAACTAGAGAATCATGTATCTCAACGTGGTCTGAAAAATAGCATGCTTTGTTAACTAGTATTAAACTGATCGAATGGAGGCTAACATGGTGCTGTTGATCTCGCTCTGCTCCGACATGGTTCCCTTTCCGTTTGGTGGCATCAATTGTCCGGTGTTTGACTTTGAAAATGTGCATGACATTCGATTAGTTCTAAAAAATGATGGAGTCTCAAATACTAATTTGAGATTAAAGCCAATATCAAATAGTGGGTTGATGGATGTTGTGATGGGTGAAGTGGAGAAAGAGGAATATTCAGGAGAAGGTGAACAGTTCGAAGTGTAGAATGAGTTCTCAATGTCCGAACAAGAATACTCCGGCCTGACATCTTCGAAATCAATAGGCAGGATGCAAGAACACGAAGGTCAAAGCAAGAGTTAAAATGAGTGAAGGCAAAAATTGCACGGAAGGATCTCTATCACTAGCAATCAAACACAATACAAACCCCTAGTTCACCAACACAACGAAATATCAAGACCTTAAAGGTTGAGTCAATTATCTTGTCAACTTTTAGAATTTGGTGAGAATACAATCAATCAGAGCAGTTTAAGCGAGCTGTTAGGAACCCAATGCTCTCTGGAGATTGTCCCAATCTCACAACTAGTTTTTCCCAACCAGTATGGTTGCAAAATGTTTACCAGCTACCTGATCTACCCACTCTGCTAAGGAACTCCCAAACCGATTATTGGCTACCTGGTGAAGTCTTCACTAAATAACAACTAACTACAAGATTGGCAGTTTGAAGAGAGTTCGGGCATGGATCTATTCTAGTGTATGGGTCGCTCTCTCGTTGTAGATAAATCAAACAAGGAGGGGGTGAATCTCCCCAAAACAATGATTTTTCTGTACGTTTATTTTAGGTTCAAATTTTCTTTAGTAGTCCCGATTTTTAGTTAGTAGTCACTTCGTTTGAATATTTTCAATGAATCGCCTACTAAGTGTCCAATTTCCTTTTTAACTTATATAAGAGAAAACAAGGAAGGAGATCGGAAATGCCAATGCACGTTTAAATACAATGATGCATGCAGGGGTTAGAGATGCATAACTTGTCGCCAGTACTATACATGCAGGGTGATCCATGATGAATTTAAATACAAAAAATAAACTAACCCATATGCAAATGCAAGTGAACTGTCTTAACAATAGCTTCTATTAACGGGCTAGAACCAATTAAATTTGACAAAATCCAATTATGATCTATTCTATAGGTACACAAATTCTTGTTTAGGGTGTTTGAACCTAATTAATTCTTGTCTCAAGCAAATTAATTAACGTAATCAATAGGTAGCTCACGAAATCTGTGTGAAACAAAGAAAAATAAGGCGATGAAAACAAAACTGATGAGGTTCCCCAAGTGCACCGACACTTGGCGAAATGGACCCCACAATAAATGAATGTACGTTTACAAGAGTTCAAATGCTAGAAATAAAGAAAACAAAGTGTAGTATATATTTTGCTTGCCTTGTCTCCATCAATTCTTCTTTTCCTCCTATCACGCTCTCCTACGGCTTCGAGATGAATTAAGCCGCCTCTACTTCGCTTGGGTGCTTCGGCCCTCCTAGGATCGCCTCCTTCGCTCCACGGGCCCTCGCAAGAAAAAGGAAAGAAAGAATATGTAAGAAACATAATTATAAAATATGAGCAGGAAAAATGAAACAAATACAATGAATATGAACAATGGAATGAATGTGGAAAAATATATAAAAATGTACAACCAAGAATAGAAGGTCAAAAGAGAAAGATAACTACCCTCGCTGTGCCTCCCAGGCAACGACATCATTTTGTTGATATGCCTTTCATGGGTTTTAATTATAAGAATTGTTAACAAGTCGTTGCAACTCAATCAAGCGTCAACAAAAAAATTATTTTATTTTTTCTTCTCAAGCTGAATTAATTACAAAAGAAATAGTGTAGCAAGAGAATTTTTGCTACTTATTTACCTGTATAGCAACAAGATCGAACTCAGGGAGGCTACAATTCCCAAGAGTTATTCAAATAATCGAAAAATTTATTAAAGGAAAAAAGGAATCTCAAATGCTGACTACCTTGGTTTTTATGAGATTTTTATCTTTTTTAATAATTTTTTGTTTTTTTATTTTATGATATTCAATTTTTTAATGATTTTAATTTTTAAAACTTTTTAATTTTTGAAACAACTTTATACACAAAAGAAATGCAATTTTTTTGTGATTTTCCAAATATAATAAAAATTCTCAAAATGTCCAAATAAATAATTCTTATTTTTTGATATTTTTTATACTATTTTTGTATTTTTTTTGAAAATTTTAGATTTTTTAGGATTTTTAAAATGAATAAAAATAGGAAAAAATGCAAACAATTAGCACATTATTTCATAATTTAAAAATATGAAATGAAATAAAAATTTACAGCAATTATTTTACTTAGAAACTAGATGAACTTATCTACAAACAGAAACTCAAATATTTTTTTTACTTTGTACAATTTTATATGATTTTTTTAAGATTTTTAGTATTTTGTAATTTTTTGGGTTTTGTAAGTAATTAGTGCATAAAAATTAGATAGAAAATTAAAGACAGAAGAAGTAAACTAATATGATTTTTTAGAATTTTTAACGCAATATATGAATTTTAGTGGCTTTTCAAAGGTCAAACAGTAAACAAATGTGATTTTTTTGTTTTATAATAATACTAAATGATGATAAAATACAACAAAAAAATTATGCAAAGATGACAGGAACTTAACATGAATTTTGGAGAGTTTATTAACGAACAAAAATATTTATTTCAATGAAAATAACATGCAATTTAAAGACTGAAATTATAAGGACTGAACTACAATTATTTAAAGTTCTTTAATGGAAAATTAACCGTAAAATAGAGGTGGAAACTCCAAATTACCTAGAAACGGGGTACGCACTACATGTGCTTGAAGTTGGAAGGGGCGTTATTGAACTTTTTATAACCTTTGGCTACCTCGGGGGATCATCTTCGCTCTTTCCCCATCCTGACTTCGACTACTATCGATATATATATATATATAAATATGAGACTTCCCTGGGGCTTAATAAGGGGCAGACATAGAGGGGGCGGGAAGATCAGCCGAGACGGTGCGAGACTCCCCGCTCTCGAAGAGGTACGACTCTTTAGAGGAGGGTCTGAGATGCGGGGGTACGAGCTGCTTCATATATATACGCGGGGAACCTAGCTGCTTCATATATATACGCTGATTTTTTTATAAACTTATTAGTCTCCGCTAGGGTTTCTTCTGTCATTCTTCATTCTTGTTCTTCAAGCTAAGGAGGCAAAGGACATGCTGCCCCTGTCTTCTCTCCCTTGTGCGAGCAATGACGGGTGGCTGACGTGATCGACGGTCGCACGGTGGATGAACGGAGGAGAAGGGTTGTCGCGAGCTTCTTCGCATGGAGGTACACGACGCTCGCATGGCGTGGGCGATCGGTGGCTGGCAGCTTGCGAGCTTCTGGTGACTTTGGAGTGGTGGTCTACGTGTGTGGAGGCAATTGATGAATATGCATTTCATCATCTTTATTCATTTATTTTAGCTTAAAATCCCTTATAAAACACATGTATATAATAATAACTCCATATTCTTACTAACTTTCATCTATGTATAAATATTGTATATTTATTACTATTTTAACCTAAAATAAATAAAGAAAGAAAGGAAGGAAAAATAAAGAAAAGAAAAAAGTCTGTATATATGTAATAGATACAGGCTGACCTGAACCTCGAGAGAAGATCAATACTTGACCAGATCGATCAGGAATAAAGTAGGGGGAGATAGGGTCCTTAATCAAAAATTCCAAAAAAATGTGTTGTGAATATTTGTATACTTACATTATTTTATTTACATAAATTGACCTCAAATTAATAAAATTTCAAACCAAAAGTTTCAAATAAAAAGGTTTCCTAATAATAAAAATGTTTGCAAAATAAAATCATGTATAAAATAAAAGTAACCACATCCGGAAAAAGCCATAAAGCAATAATTGAAAGACCAATTCTAGCTCCATATGAATTCAAACTGAACCAAACTCACTTCCATTGTCTTCTAAATTAAATCATATTTATAATAGTTATAGTTTCATAATTTTTGGAGTTATGGTTTGAAAGACGATTTTCGGGATGGTTTGTGCAATTTTGCCATTTATTTGTACATGTTTTATTTGTAAATAATTGTAAATAGTTTCTAATAATTTAAAAAAATAAAATAACAATAAAAAAGAATAAAAAATAAAATAAATTAAGCTAATTCCCATATTGAACTATGTATATTATGTACCATATGTACATAGGATATGTATATAATCAATTCCTTCAAATAACCTCATCAAAAAATAAAAATATTTAACATTTATTATTTAATTTAAAATAGTGATGAAAATACAAAAAATAAAAATTATTTTTTGTAAATGATTTAACATTAATTTCTTTCTTTATATTTATCTCGTTTCAAAATCTTTCTTATCACTTTTTGTTCATTCAATTTTTAAAATTCAATCTCAAATTCAAATTCAATTATCTTTCTATTTAATTGGCTTATCCTCCCCCATTCTCACTTGATCAATATTTGGTGAGAGGAGCATATCTCCAAGAGCCATCTTGTCACAGAAGGGTGCCAAGCCTCTGAGCCATCCGGTGATAGCGAGTCGGCCTTGTCGAGGCGATTATGGTCTTTTCTGCTCCAAAGATGAGATCTATTTTTTCTTATTTTTAATCTAGGTTAATCGTAGTTTAATTTTTTGTATTTCATTTATTTTTATTTTTTTAGATAATAGAATTCCCATCACGATTTAATCTGCCGTCGATTCCAATTTTTCACCTTCACATCTTGATCTATTTGCGTTCTTATTCTACCTCACGCAATCTTCCAACTCCGGCCGCGTACGGTGGCTGAAGATTCGGATCCATTCCTCATTTTTCATAGGATCCCCATTCACGTATTCTATTTTGATTTTGGGATTGAGCCATCGTGCTCGCGTTCTCATTTGTTTATAAATAAAAAAATAAGAAAAAAAATACAAAATACATAGTTTTTTCTTTTTAACATTTGTTTTGCAGAATCAAATAAAAAATTAAAATAAAGAAAATAAATAGAAAATTTTTTCCATTTCTATTTTTTAAAAAATAAAAAAGTGTTTTATTTCTTTCTATTTTTGTTTTACAAAAATAAAAATTAAAAATTTAAAAAAGTCAGCAGAGTACACGGCAGGTGTCTATCACCCCACTTCACCATCGTCACTGGCATGCCCGCCGACCACCTCCAATGGTCGCGGCTGCCAGCCCGCGCCACCCCTGACAGCAACCACCACACACCCTCCACTGAGTGGGGCATGTATCACCCAGCGTTTGTCGTCCATAGCCCACCACCAATGCGCCTGCCTTTGCCCAGGCTGCAGATCCGCCTGCTCTGTCGGGCACCGCCATCTAGTCAATCGCCCACTCCAGCCAGCCGCGCGAGGGGCGTGTGTCACCCTCCGCCGATCGCAGCCCGCCTCTTTGTAGTCCCTCACACTCGCCATCACCGTCGCTTGAAGCGGCTATCCTCCAGCAGCCCGACCGCGATGTCGCTCGATCCACCGCCCCACTCGTCGCTCATTCTGCGCGCAAGAAGAAGGATAGAGCGACGGTGGCATCAATCTTCCTTTTTTGCTTTGAATGAAAGAGAGAAAGAAACCTTAGGGGTTATTATTTTATTTGGGCAAATTACATCTTTTCCCACAGAATTTTTAATAATTACAAAAAAGACCCCTGCCAAAGAGAGTATTGTGCACAACATGTATTTACTAGGTAAACTGAAACTTCTTCCCTCATATTTATTTTTATTATATTTTTAAGCAAAATTTTTAAATATTTATGTTTCGGTCCACGTATGTCCTTACTATTTAATGGCTTGTCTTTTCATTGAAATAATGTGATATTTGCTTTAAACATTCTGCAAAAATTTGTGTATACTCCTGTTATGTGCATGTTCCTTATGTATTTTTTTCATTGCATTTTATTAACTTGGTATTATTAAAAAAAATCAAAACATCGCATTTTTCCTTATTTGAACATTGAAAAATCATAAAACTTCATATATTTCGTAAAAAATTACAAAAAAATTAATTCTCTTTTGGTGTGTTTTAACTTCTGTTCAAATTTCACGCCTAATTATTTATAAAAAACAATAAATTACAAAATACAAAAAATCTTAAAAAATCATATAAAATTAAAAAAAATCCAAAAAATGTGATTTGAGTTCCTTTTAATAGAAAAATTTTCTCTAGTTTTTAAGAAAATTAATTTTCACAATTTTTGATTTCAGATCAAATTTTGAATACGAAATAATCATGTTTCTTTACTGTTTGTATTTTTTTCCTATTTTTATTCATTTTAAAAATCTTAAAAGATCTAAATATCTTTGAAAAATTACAAAAATAGTAAAAAATGTATCAAAACCCAAAAATATTTTATTTTGACATTTTTTAGCATTTTTTTATATTTGCAAAATCCAAAAAAACTGCATTTCTTTTATCCATGAATTTATTTTGAAAATTATATTTTTGAAAAAAAACCTTGAAAATTTAAAAATAATTTAAAAAATTGAAATAAAAAATAAAAAATAAACATAAATAAATATTTTGAAAAATAAAAAAATAAAAATTCACAAAAACCAAGATAGTTTGCATTTTAGTTCTCTTCTTTTATTAGTTGATTTTTTGATTATTTGAATAACCCTCGAGAATTGTAGCCTCCTTAAGTTCAGTCTTGTACGCTATACAAGTAAATAAGTCGCAAAAATTTCTCTTGCTTCGTTATTCTTGTAATTAATTATTGGCTTGAGAAGAACTTTTTTGTTGATGCCTGATTGGGTTACAACGACTTGTTCGTAATTCTTGTAATTAAAAACCCAAGAAAAGTGTGCCAACAAGATGCCATCGCTGTCAGGGAGGCATGCTGAGGGTAGTTAGGTTACTCTTTTGACATGCTATTCTTAGTTGTAAATATATGTTTATATTTTTGACACATAATTTATTGTTCATATTCATTATATTTGTTTCATTTTTCTTGCTCGTATTTGATAATTGTGTTTCTTAAACATTCTCTCTTTTCTTTTTCTTACAAAGACCCGCAGAGTGAAGGAGGCAATCCTTGGAGAGCCGAAGCACCCAAGCGAAGTGGAGGTGGCTTGATTTTCGACCAAACAACAGGATAGCATGAGACAGTGAGAGGAGGTGAAGAAGTATTGAAGCAGAGCCCAAAAAAAATTAAACTTTGTTTTCTTTATTTCTAGCACTTGAACTCTTGTAAACGGACATTCATTTGTTGCGGGGTCTGTTTCGCCTAGTGTCGGTGCACTTGAGGGACCTCACCGATTTTGGTTTTCATCGCCTTATATTTTCTTTATTTCACATGGATTTCATCAGCCACCTATTGATTGCTTTAATTATTTGGTTGAGTTAAGTAAAACTAATGTCCAAACAACCTAATAGAATATATATTCCTATAGATCACATTCGGACTTAGTAAAAAAGTTAACTTAATTGGATTAGAAACCATGCGCTGTGAAGAGTCGCATACACCGCTAGCAAGATCCGTTGTGGCGGGCACCGAGTGACTGCCAAGATCGGACTCAGATCTCTCTTCTGATTAGTTAACCATAGTTCTTCCCGTAATAGAAGCACTCATCTCGGAAGTTTCACTTGCATCATATAGGTTAGTTTACTTTCTGTATTTAAATTCTGCGCGGATCATTTTACATGTAGAGTGTTGGTGATAAGATACACATCTCTAACCCCTACATGCATCATCGTATTTAATCTCTCATTCATTGTTTTCACTTACATAAGTTAAAAAGACAGTTGGATACTCGGTAGGAGATTCATTGAAAATATTTAAATTAAGTGACAACTGCCTAAAATTCGGGGCTGGTAAAGAAAACTCGACACTAAAATAAACATAAGGAAAATCATTATGTTGGGGAGAGTAACCACCTCATTGTTTGATTTATCTGTAGTGGGAGAGCGGCCCGCACATTAGGATAGAGCCACACTCGAACTATCTTCCATCCATTGGTCTTGTGATTAGTTGTGCTTCAATGAGGACTTCACTAGGTAGCCGGTAATCAGTCCGAGACTTTCGTAGCAAAGTGGGCAGATCAGGTAGCCGGTAAATGGTCTACATCCATACTAGTGTGGAAAAACTTGTTATGAGATTAGGAAAATCTCCTGGGAGCATTGGGTTCCTAACAACTCACTTTAACCGCTCTGATAGATTGTATTCTCACCAACTCTAAAAATTAACAAGATAATTGATCGGACCTTCACGATCTTCACATTGCGTTGAGTTGGTGATATGGGGGTTTGTATTGTGTTTGATTGCTAGTGATAGAGATCCTTCTGTGCAATTTGCGCCTTCACTCACTTTAACTCTTGCATTGACATTCATGCTCTCGCATCCTACCTATTGATGAATCTCCATTTCGTCATCTTTATTCTATCATTTTGTCCTTAAAATTCCTAGTAAATGCGTGTAAATATGCTTTCATGCATTTTATCATTCAAGCATCTTTGTGTAAATATTGTATAAAAACTGGTTTTTAAAGCCAAAATTATAGAAAAAGAAAAGAGAATAAAATAAAAGAAAAAGAATAAAATACTGAAAATATTTTATGACCTGAAGTCCTGTGACCTAGGCATCTCGATGATTAGATTAACAAGGAATAAAGTAGGGTGAGATAAGGGCCAAAATACAATAAAAATCCATTTTATTTTATTCATTTTTATCCATTTTTGGGACCTATTTTTAGTTCCACATTTCATACATAAAATAAAGACACTTTGAACATCAAAGTTGTAGATAATAAAATATAGAAAAATACAAAATTAATTTCATACAAAAATAATTTACAGTGTACAAAATATACTCATAATAAGATTCCAAAATCCGAACTTCCCAGACTCATATATCTCAAGTAAAAACTCAAAATATATCAAAATCACTTCAATTATACATAAATTTTAATAATCTGTTTAATGAAGTGGCTTCATTTTTTTTGGAGCTACAGTTTGAAAGTTAGATTTTGGACCCCTATTGTATACTCGTATTGATTAAAATATTTATTTTATTTATTATTCGTTTTTTTTTAAATTTTTATATTTTTTATAATTATGTAAAAATTATTTATAATAAATGTACATATTAAAACATGAATAAAACATAAAGAAAACCTTAAAATAAATTACTTGTATAAAATATATAAATGAAATACCTATATGTATACCTATATAGATTATACATCTATTTATTTAATTGTATATTTCACATCAAAAAAATAAAATAAAAATATATATAAGGGTATAAAATCAAGTTATAAATGTATAAAATAATAAAATAAATTAATAAAACTTAAAATACAAAATAAAAATAAAATACATAAAAACATAGATGAGTATACCTATATATAGGCCCTAAAAGGTAACTTGTAATTTTAAACCTTGAAAAAATATATAAAAATCATCATAAAAAACTTCAAAAAATAATAAATATTTTTTATTTAATAACCTAAAATTATTAAAATCAATTGTTATTTTTAAATGAATTTTGAATTCTTTCAGGAGGTTTTTCCTGGTTGGTCCACGTGGACCAACCAGGTGGCTCGGACAGCCGACCTCGGGTCCAATGTCTAACCTCCCCCCCCTCAAGTTGTCATACCTTATTTTTCGCCCATCTTCTTGGACTTTTCGAGGCTTGACCTTTCACCAAATAGTCCCGCTTCCTCCATGTCTTTTTCTCCTCGTAGAATGGTGATTCACGCCCAAGCTTAACATCGGGCTTTGGGATGCTGCATCGAGTTGTATCCTTCGATCTTAGAGCCTGCTCACCACCTTGTACAAAAACCGTCCAACTTTTCCATCCTCACTTTGAACCTCCTTTGATCCAGATCGGACCCTCTCCCTTGGAGCTCTGTAGCGAGGCGAGTGACAGTTGTCTTCCTCGGCCCTTGGAGCAGGCCCTAGATCGAGTCGAGGGTGGATTCCATCACCTTTGATGAACCCTCACCATCGTGGTCCATCTCCTGGTTTCCCAGCCAGTCGAGATTGTTTTTATTCTCTTTTTTTATTCTTTAGCAAGTTGTAGTTCGTATCTTTGATTTGGTGTTTTTAGTTCTTGTGATTTGCGCTAGTTTCATCATTGATCGTCCCTCGTCGGGGCTCGCACCGGTGAGGTTCCCTTTCGATGTCCCCCGCCCCCATCACTTTGCTACGGGGTCATAGCACTTTTCCCTCTACCCCATAACCCTTCTTTACAGGTCTTGGACTTGAAGAGACTGATGGAGCCTCATTTTGATCCTCGCCGGATGATCCTGGAGCCTCTAGGCTCCCTCGTCCTCGCTGGTGAACCTCGGTCATAGTCGATGTATTTTGGAGCCTCCAGCTATAATGGATTCAATCGGGAAGAGCTAGTGCCCTTTTGGAGCCTCATCGCACGCCAGAGGAACGAGATCTGGCCCGGGAAAGCTCGCGTCGGTGCAGCTTCTTCCCAATTATTCGTCCACCCTCCGTAGTCGCACGAACCGCCCCAATTCTTCGTGGAGTGCAGCGACCGTCAGATCAACCCCACTCAGCACCGTAAGATCTGCAGGAGCCATCTAATCCCCGTCGCTCGGAACGAAGCGATATCGATGCACGAGAGAAGGATACTTGACATTAGTGACAATTTATATTTGAATTGGAATCTTTCATTTGCAGTTATTTTTATTCTGTGTATTTTGTAAAAATCCACTAAACTCTTGGAATTTACAATTTGATCTTAGCCGTGTCACCTCACGTGATGCAGCATGTAGGGTGGACATTTTGCGGCCGGACCCTCTCGAATTTGCATATTTGTCTTTAGTTCATAAACATTTCTATTCATATGTAATATTTTTGCACATTTTGTACTTTAATCCCCAGGTTTTTGATAATTATGTTTCAGTCCCTACCAGTAGCACGTGTTCACACACGTGATTTTGCTGCATTTGCAGGAAGGCCCTTGGGGCTTTACTTATTTCTCTCTGGTCCTATAATTTTTAAATACAGTTATATATTTTTTGTGAAAATTTCACGTTGGACCCTGAGCTTTCTTGAATTTACAAAAGTGCCCTTTTTATTTGTGTAGTTTCTCTTTGTTGTCTCTATTTATTTTGTGCATCTATAAACCTCTAAAAAATCCACAAAAACAACCTTAGCTTCATGTTGCATTGCACCATATTTTTATTTTACATTTTTGAAGCATTTTAATATTTATAAAAAAACAAAAACATTTATTTTTGCTCATGTTTGCATTACAAAATCTATAAAAAATACAAAATCGTTTTGAAAAATTCCAAAAAATATATTTTATATTTCTTTAAGTATTTTTCAACTCCAGACCAAAAAACACTAAAAATATAAAATATAACTCATAAAATTGGAAAACCCCCCAAAACCTTTATAAAAATATAAAAATTCTTAAAACTACCAAAAATATAGTTTCTACTCCTGAATTTTCTTTATATTATTATTATTTTAAAATTATTTTCAAGTAATTTTAATATTGTTCTATGTTTTTAATCTCCATTTTAATTTTAGGTATTTATTTTAAACCCTATTTTGGATATTTTTTACTCTAGAAGTTATATAAAAATTTGCAAAATTCTGGAAAAAATCATTAAAACAGTAAAAAAATTTACAAAACCCAAAAAGATTTCATTCCATGTATTTAGACTATTTTTACCTATTTTTGTATATATCTTATCTCTCTCTTACCTATATTGTGTATATATTTTCTATATAGCTTTTTATATCTATAAAAAATATAAAATAATATAAAAAATAAAAAGAAAATACAAAATCAAGAAATTAAAAATCAAAATATGATAATATAAAATCAAGTAAAATATATAAAATAAAAAATCCACAAAAAATAGCACACATATAGACAAATTCATCACATTCATTTTTTAGCATTAATTTGCATAGATATACATACTTGTTCTCTGTATTCGACACTCTACACATACTTTCAGCTATACACATCTTTGTTGTAGAGTTATAATAAATTTTAACTTCGCACTTACTTTTCATTATTTGATCATCTGTTGTGGGTTAATTATTGTTTGAATTAGGGTTCTTGCAGGTTGCCACAACGGTTGCATCTCCGCCTTGTGTGAGACTTACTTTAGACCTGTGAAAAACCAAGTTCAACAGTGACACCGTTACCGGGGAGCAACAAAGTATGGATCGATCTTTTGCTTGATTGTTATACTTTTTCTATATCTTTTCTTCATTATTTTCTCCTTTATTTGATATATATTATTGAGCTATCTAACCTCCTCTCTTTGTTGACGTTGTGCGAGGTACCGCAGATCGAGGGAGGTGCTTTACTCAAGGTTCCCGCGTACCCACGTGAAGCCAACTTCATCTTGTCGATATAGATTCAAAAAAGACTTAGAGAATTTTTGAAGACCAAGATCCATTTATTTTGTATTTATTCATTTGTGTAATTTAAGTGAGAGAGAGCCTCTATTATTGTAATATTACATGTACTCAAGACTTTGGATCTGGGGCCCAATTTCCAAGTGTTTGTTCACTTGGGAGCTCACCGCGATTTCTTGTGTTTTCGTCGTATTTTTCCCTTTATTTCTCGGTTTTGTTTTCTTTCTTATGTGTGATTGAGCCCTTAGCTTTAGCATTTCTTGACGATAGATTAAGGCCAAACACATAATACCATTGCATCCTCCTATAGATACGTTTGGACTTAGTCAAATCAAATTGCTTCTCACTTAGTCTCGAAATCCCCACGCTGCGCGAGTTCTCCATACAACGCTTACAGAACCCATTGTGGTGGGCACCAAGGAGACTCCAAGACCGGACTCTTTGGTTCTATTATTAGTCATTAGCATCGGTTTTTCACGCTAATAGCAATTTCTAAACTTAGGGTGATTTCATCGGCTTGCATTTGCATATAGATAGTTTTCAATTCTGCTGAGCATCTTTGCATGTAGAGTATTGGAGGCGAGGTGAGAATTTACGCTTTAGCATACGTCATCATTTTGCCACTTGCATTGCTTTTCTGCCTCTCTACCTCTAATTTTGATCACCTAGGTGTTAAGTAAAATTGACTCCTCGTTAGGCGTGTGCATTTCTCACTAAAAAATCCAAAAAAAATGATAATCAATAAAATTGAGACAAGTAATATTACTTGACCCTAAAATCAACCAAAAAGAAAAATATTATCTTGGGTCAAGTAATCCCCTCATTGTCTTCGTTTTACTTGCTCGGGCACACCCTAAGGACTAGTGCCCAAATCCCATTCAGCTTCCTAAGTGTTTACGCAATTTTGGACTTCTCACCTAACTCTAAAACAGACGATAAAAAGAATGTGTTTCTATGGTCTCTACTGAGTTGAGTAGGTGAATTGAGGGTTTGTTTTGTGTGATTTTGCTTGTGATTGCTTGTGCGCATTCCATATCGCTTCTACGCATTTGTATCCTTTTTCTCACATCTCTTGATTTGACCTTCACGTTCTCCCGATCTTTTTCTTTTGTTTCAAGAAGGCCGACTGGAGCGTATTTTATCTGGACTTTGCGGATACCTCGTTCACTCAAGTCGGTCCACCTCCTTTCTTCTAGGAGGACTTTGCTCTTGACTTTTGTACATATCCTCCTCAGCCACAGATTCAGACGTCGGATTTTTACCCAACTCTACCTCCATATTTCCCTTCACATCCACATGACACTGATCTGTTGGAGTCACCTCATATGATTTCCACTCTTGAGACCTTGACCCATTCATGGAGCATATGAATTAGAGAATTGACGGACTCATTGCCTTAATAAGAACCATATTGATGATTCACAATCTGATGATTTGGACTTGGTTGAGGATTTTCATGAGAGATTGCAATAACCAAAAATAAAAAAAGAGCAAAATTTAAAAATCCAAAAAGACTTCAGGAGACCTTTGGTTGATTCAGATTGTGAGGAGAGGTTTAATTTGCCAGATTATTTGACCACACAATCTTTCACACTTTGTCCCACCTTTGACCCCAAGGATGTCGTTGTACAGACTGCTCTTGGCATCCCTCATGTATATGATGATTCCGACTTCCTCCATTATATGGAGGAGGTCCAAAAATTCAAAAAAATTAGACTGGACCCGAAGTGGTGGCCACCATTCATGAGATCATCATTGCCCCACTTCAGCAAGCCATGACCCATTTATGTGCTCCTCTACCCAAGAAGAGAAAGTAGAGGAGCAGATCTGAGCGTCATATCTTGACCATGGCCACTTCCTATGCCATTACACACCGTCCCATCCCTAGGAAAAAGAACACTGCCACACCTTTCATTAGTTGCACCATCTCTGACCACACATGAGATCACAATCTCTTCGATGACGGTGCTTCGATTATCATATTACTCTTCTTGTTGGTACATTCTCTTCACTTAGGGCCTCTCAAGGAGATCATGATGATAGCACAATTTGCTTATGGATCTATTAGTAGGTCGAGGTGTATCCTTAAAACACCGTCATTTCGATTCAAGGAACAAGATACAATATTGATTTTGTCGTATTTCCCATGGAGACCTCCACGGAGGAGCACTCTCCAATCATCCTGGGATGACCATTCCTCATCTCTACAAGGATCGTTATTGATTATGGATCAGGAGAGATTCACTTCCGTCATGTTGATGAGAGCGAGGTGATCATCACTACACCTCCTACTGACCAGAGACCTGCATCTGATGTGACTTCACCAATCTTAGCTGACCTCGAGGACCATGACCTCGATGAGACTAATAGAGACTTTTGCTGCATGTTGGATTCCATTGAGACCCAAGACTTCCTCTCCAAGAAGGAAGACTTGGAAAGCATGGACCTCGGAGTTCCTTCTTCTAGGACTTGGTGTTATGTTGATGATATCCGCGGGATTTACACGATTGATACCATTGAGCGGAGGGCAGATTCAAGGACTCGACAGGACATACATAACTTGACTACTTTCACTTTTGAGTCCGTTCTTCTTCACTTAGACATTAATGAGACCAAGGACGAATTTGATTTGGTTGCTTTTATTCCGGAATTCAGGCCTTTTATGAAAAAGATCATCCGGTTGAGACTGTAGAGGACAAACATAGTTCAACTACTTCCACTGATGAATTCATTCCTTTTGATTTTGACCTCGATGAGACTTCGCAAGACGACACTGACTACACTTCTTCTGATGATGAGTTCGTCCTTTCTCACGATGACATTAGCGAGACACCAAAGACCATACCTAGTTTTACTTCTTCCACCGACCCATCTGTGCCTTCACACCCTAGGGCCACTAAGGACCTCTACCTTGTCGACCGTGATTGGTTTGTATCATCTGAGGACCCCGATGCCGACTTGCACCATACTAGATCTATCCCTCAATGGTCTTGTAAGAAGGTTCGCTTTCAACCTTCTTGATCCTTTGTACATCCATCTCTGTTGTATATCCTCTTTTGCTCATCTCCATCCCTCTCCTGTTTCGCTCATCCACCCCATTCTCACATGTGCCTTTCTTAAGATGTACTTTGTCCTAAGTATAGGGGGTGGGTTAGATGAGTGTTCATTCATCATTCTGTTTCATCACTCCTGTTGTTGCCTACTCTTAGGGCTTATTTTACCCTAAGTATAGGGGGAGTGATGTGTACATCTTTCTCTATCTCTTTCCATTCAGATCTCTTTTCTT
Source organism: Ottelia alismoides (assembly GCA_037367405.1). Taxonomy (NCBI): domain Eukaryota; kingdom Viridiplantae; phylum Streptophyta; class Magnoliopsida; order Alismatales; family Hydrocharitaceae; genus Ottelia; species Ottelia alismoides. Next base: position 105,820 of record JAZKJV010008172.1, on the reverse strand, counting down.
CTTTTCCTTTTCTATTTTCTTTTTCTACTAAAAAGGTGTCGCCCCTTTTTGTCGGTCTTTTATACTTAGGACGTACTTTGTCCTAAGTATAAGTGGTGACACCCCGAGTTCTTTCATTCGTTGATCCTCTTCACTCTCTCTTCTTTTTGTCTATACCGAGAGATATCTTACCCTGAGTATAGGGGGAGACAGTCTGAGTATGATCTATTCATTCCCCCCACCCCCTGACCCTCCCTGCTTTGCATACAATCTGCTATACTTAGGATTATTGGATCCTAAGTATAGGGGGGACGGTCAACTTCCTATTTGTTCATTCATTTCTTCATTCGTTTATTCTATAGCTTTTCTATACTCAATACGAGTTATGTCTTCCCTTTTCTCTCTAGTCTATGAGGACATAGCTCGAGCTAAGTATAGGGGGGTCGTATATACTCCGTATATACTTTAGCCATAACTCATACATTCTTATTTTTATTAATAATTATGGCTAATTAAACCTATAAAATTCATTAAAAACCTTAATAAAAATATGTATATTATTCTGCAAATTCTTTTTTTAATTATTGATTAATAAATCAAGTTAAATTTTTTTGCAAAATGTTTGAAAAATAGTATGAAAATCTTTTTGAAAACTATTTGGAAATTATTTTGTTACATATTTTCAACCTTTGTATGATATTTTGTTTGAATTTTTTTCTTTGTATGAAATAAAATGTTTGAAAAACTATTTGCAAATAATTTGAAAAATGGTTGCAAAAATATCTAAAAACTCTATATGTACTTTTTGAAAAACCTTTGCAAAATGATTTTCAAATGCGTGTACATGTTTGTAAAAAAGTGTTTGTAAACATTATTTGGACTACTATTCTAAAAAATGTTTGAAAAATCTTTTCAAATAGGTTTGAGGCATATAGGCATCATAGTAAAATATTATATATATATATATACACACACATACATCGATAAAATTGAGCACTTACACTTTGTAAATTCTTAATATTCTTATTCTTGTAAATATAAAATGCATCCCTATGTAAATATTTGTACCTAATTTTTAGCCAAAAACTTTTATTTTCAAAAATTCCCAAAAACATTTGCAAAACAAAATACCAAAAACATTTGAAAAATCTTTTTGAAAATACAAAAAATGCATATGCATGATCTTTTCAAAAATTTATAAAAAATTCAAAATCTTTGAAAATTGCATCACAAAAACATTTTCTGCATAGCATTTGCATGGCATTAGCATTTTTCGGATTGTGTTTAATAGTTGAAAAATCTAAGTAAAATCCGAAGATTGGAGCTTGGTTGGACCTTAAAATCTACCTAATTAACATGAACCTTATAGGAACTGGAATTGAGGTACTTTAGGTCTAGTTGACTTAATTCTTTTAGGATCACGAGACTTGGCTCAATGGGTTCTTGACTGCCTAAGTAGAGTATTTTGGAGCACACGCACGACTCTTGTCGATAATGACCTAATTTGGACACATGCACCTTTCAGTTGGCTCAACTCAGTTGGAGTGGTGAGGGGGTTGGATTTTTCGGTATGAGATGTACACTAGTGGAAACATTTCTCCTCCTCTAGGGAGGGAAGTACAACACAATCCGTCTGGTGATGATGAGTTTTGAAGACATTAGAGTGTAGGTTGAAATAAAGCTTCAAAATAGGGATAGTCTACTGGCTCAAGAGGGAAAAAAACTCCTTATGTAAATTCTGTTGTGAATAGTATTTTCCAAAAAAAGGAAAAAAAAGAGAAAAAAGCATAAACTTTAAAATAGTGGGCAGGCCTGAATAAAAAAAATGTCTGTCGGAGTGTATATATTTGTATAGTGAATAAGCAAGCTTGAGCATCAAAGTCAAATCAGGTAAGCCTACAGTTGGATGACTTGACTACACTGGTCTTGCATCCTAGGATAGGTAGATATACTGGCTACCATCCATTCTTCTCTTCACCCCCTCCTCTTGAGTCAGTTCTCACTTGAACTTAGAAGGTAATACCCCGCTCCTCGAGGAATGAGTTACGGGACTGGGTAATCATTGGGTTGTCATGCTGGAGAAGTCAGTCTCTTTGTCATTTCAGTTGGGGAGAGCCACCATCACTTACACTATACGAGTTAGATTCATAGTCATAAGGGTTTGTGTATGAGCTGAAGTATTATGACTTGACTATTGAGAAGACTTGAGAAGAGTTTTGGGATGCTCGAAGGTTGTTGGATTTCAAATCCGATTACCATTAAGGTTCCGCCTACACTAAAATTCCAAAGGTTCGACTTAAGCTCCAAATTTTGATTTTGTGAAGACAAGTTTGATGATTTAACTAAATCCATCGTTCTTCTTTTTCATTTCTTTGTTTTTCTTTTATGCACTTATTGCATAAGTGTTTGATAGGGACTAGTAAAGGAAAGTATAGGAGGATAATGAATCTCCATTTCATCATCTTTATTCTATCATTTTGGCCTCAAGAAGCCTAGTAATTGTGTGTAAATAGGCTTAATTCATGCATTTGATCATTCATGCATCTTTGTGTAAATATTGTATAAAATACAGTTTTTAAAGACAAAATAATAGAATAAAGAAAGGAAAAGAAAATTAATAAAATATTGAAAATATTATATTTTATGATCTAAAACCCCGAGACCTAGGCATCTCGATGATTAGGTCGATAAGGACTAAAGTAGGGGGAGATAAGAGACAAAAAACAATAAAAAAACCCTTTTATTTTATTCATTTTTGGGACTTATTTTTAGTTCCACTTTTATACTTAACATGAAGTTTTAGATAATAAAATATAGAAAAAAATTTGATTTCATACAAAAAAATACAATGTATAAAATATACTCAGAATAAGATTCCAAAATCCGAACTTCCTAGACTCATATCTCTCAAATAAAAAATTAAAATATATCAAAATCACCTTTAATTGTATATAACTTTTAATAAGCTATTCAATGAAGGTTGTTTCATATTTTTTGGAGATACGGTTTGAAAGTTGGGTTTTAGACCCTAATTGTATACTTATACTGATTAAAATATTCATTTTATTTATTATTCATTATTTTTATAATTTTATATTTTTATAATTTTTTTAAAAAGTATTTATAATATATGTACATATTAAAATCGGAATAAAAACATAAATATAACCTTAAAATAAATTACTTGTATAAAACATATAGATGAAATACCTATATCTATACCTATATAGATTATACATCTATTTATTTAATTGTATATTTCACATCAAGGAAAAAAAATATTTAAGGGTATAAAATTAAGTTATAAATATATAAAATAATAAACTAAATTAATAAAAATGAAAATATAAAGTAAAAATAAAATACATAAAAACATAGATGAATATACCTATATATAGCCCCCAAAAGGTACCTTGTAATTTCAAACCTCAAAAAAATAATTAAAATCATCATAAAATACTTCAGAAAATAATAAATATTTTTTATTTACAACATAAAATTAATAAAGTCAATTATTATTTTTAAATGAATCTTGGATTCTTTCTCAGGAGGTTTTTCCTGGTTGGTATACGTGGAACAACCAGGTGGATCGAACAGTTGAGCTGGGGACAACTGTTTGACCCCCCCTCCTGCAAGTTGTTAAACCTCATTTTTCACCCAACTTTTCGGATTTTTGGAATGGTGATTCACGTACAATCTTAACATTAGGATTTGGGACATTGCATCAAGTTGTATCCTTGGATCTCAGATCCCTCTCACCACATTGTACAAAAAGCATCCAATTTTTCCCTCCTCACTTTGAACCTCCTTTGACCCAGATCTGACCCTCTCCCTTGGAGCTCTAGAGCGAGCGAGTGACAGTCGTCTTCCTGACCCTTGAAGCAAGCCCCTGGTCAAGTCGAGGGAGGCTTCCAATACCTCTGGAGAACCCTCACCGTCGAGGTCCATCTCATGGTTTCCCGGTAAGTCGAGGTCATTTTTATTCACTTTTCTTTGTTCTTAAGCTAGCAGTAGTTCGTAGCTTTGATTAAGCGTTTTTAATTCTGGTGATTTGCGTTGGTTTCATCATTGATCGTCCCTCGTTGGAGCTCGCTCCGGTGAGGTTCCCTTTCGCTGTCCCCCACCCCCATCACTCCGCTACGGGGTCGAGGCAGTTTGCCCTTGACCCCATAACCCTTCTTTGCAGGTCTTGGAGCTGAAGAGATTGTTGGAGCCTCATTTTGATCCTCGCGGGAGGAATCTGGAGCCTCCAGGTTGCCTCGTCCTGAGCCCTAGCCATTGCTAAGGTATTTTGGAGCCTCCAACTGCTAGTGGATTCGACCAGGAAGAGCTAGGACCCTTTTGGAGCCTCATCGCATGACGGAGTAATGAGATCTGGCCTAGGAAAGCTCGCGTCGACGCAGCTTCTTCCCAGATCTCCATTCACCTTCCGTAGCCGCACGATCCGCCCCTGTTCTTCCTGTGCAGCGACCGTCAGGTCAACTCCGCTCAGCACCATTAGATCTGTGGGAGCCATCTAATCTACGCCATTCGATACAAAGCGATATTCACGCGCGAGAGAAGCACACGTGGCATTAGTGGCAGCATCAGCACCGTTCTCTCCCGCATAGGCGTGGGTATTTTGCAATTTGTCCCTTGCCATTTTTGTATTTACTATTTGAACCAAAATATTTCATTTGCAGTTATTTTTATTCTGTGTATTTTGCAAAAACCCCCGGATTACAATTTGATCCTGGCCACGTTAACTCTTGTGACGCATCACGTGTGGTGGACATTTTGCAGCCGAACCCTCTTGGGTTTAGTCCATAAACTTTTCTCTTCTGATGTAATATTTTTGGACATTTTGCAATTTAGACCCTAGGTTTTTAATAATTACCTTTCAATCCTTACTTGTGGAGCACGTGTTCACACACGTGATTTTGGTGCATTTGCAGGAAGGCCCTCGGGGCTTTACTTATTTCTCTTTGGTCATGTAATTTTTAAATACAATTGTATATTTTGTATGAAAATTTCATGTTGGCCCCAGAGCTTTCTTATATTTACAAAAATGTCCTTGCAAGTAGTGTAGTTTCTCTTTGTTGTCTCTATTTATTTCATGCATCTATAAACCTCTAAAAAATCCACAAAATAGCCTTATCTTCCAGTTGCATCGTAATTTAATGCCATATTTTTATTTTACATTTTTGAAGCATTTTAATATTTATAAAAGTCAAAAACTTCTATTTTGCTCTTGTTTGCATTATAAAACCTATAAAAAAACGTTTTAAAAAATTCCAAAAAAACATATTTTATATTTATTTAAGTATTTGATAACTTCAGACCAAAAATCTCTAAAAAATATAAAAGAAAACTTGTAAAAATTGAAAACCCCTAAAACCTTTATAAAAATATAAAAAATCCTTAAACAAACCTAAAAAAATAGTTTCCATTTCTGAATTTTTTTATATAATTATTATTATTTTAAAATTAATTTGGAGTAATTTTGATATTGTTTTGTATTTTTAGACCCCATTTAAATTTCAAGCATTTATTTAAACCCTGTTTTGGGTATTTTTGACTTTAAACTTTATATAAACATTAGAAAAATTCTTGAAAAAAACATAAAAATAGTAAAAAATTATATAAAACCCAAAAAGATTTTATTCCTTATATTTTGACTATTTTTACCTTTTTTGTATATATCTTATATCTCTCTTACCTATATTGTATATATATTCTATATACTTTTTGTTTCCATCGAAAAAATATTAAAAAATATAAGATATAAAAACAAAATCAAAAATTGAAAAATCAAAATATAAAAATATAAAATCAAAAGTAAAATAAAAATATAGAATTAAAAACCTGTAAAAAATACCGTACGTATAAACAAATACATCATATTCATTTTTTAGCATTGATTTGCCCCGATCTACCTACTTGTACCCTGTGTTCGACGCTCTACGCATACTTGCACCTATACACGACTTTGTTGTAGAGTTATAATAAATTTTAACTCCGCACTTGCTTTTCATTGTTTGATCATCTGTTTTGGGTTAATTGTTGTTTGAATTAGGGTTCCTAGTGGGTCGCCACAGCGACCGAATCTCCGCCTTATGTGAGATGTACTTTAGACCCGTGAAAAATCATGTTCAATACCTTTTGATTTTGAAGATGTCGGACCAAAGTATTTCTCTTTTGTACCTTGAAAACTCATTCTACACTCCGAACCGTTCACCTTCTATTCGGGGAGATTCACTTACCAAATATTCCTCTTTTTCCACATCAACTTCACAACATCCATCAACCCATTATTTGATATTAGTTTTAATCTCGAATTAGTATATGAGACTCCATCATTTTTGAGCACTAATCGAGTGTCATGTACATTTTCAGAGTCAGACACCGGACACTTGATGCCACCAAAGGGAAAGGGAACCAGGTTGGAGCAGAGCAGATCAATAACACCATGTTAGCCTCCATTTAGTCAATTCAAGCCCAATTAATAGAGCAAGACAATTTTCAGACCACATTAAGAGATGTGATCCTCGCGCTGAGACAAGAAAGAGAATATAGGAGAGAGGAGGATAAAAGAAACCCTAGAGGTGAGAATGGGGAAGAAGACCCTAACATAGAACCTGGGGCAAAGCCTACATTAAAGGATGCTTATAATCCAGGGGCATGATAGACAAGTTCTTGGAAACAAATCCCTGTAATTCATGGGCATTTTGAGCTTAAGCCCACTATTTTGCCTCTTCTCCGAATATTCCATGGAAAGATTAATGAAGAACCTTATATACACCTCCCGTGGTTCGATCACATTTGTGGAACATTACACTATCCAAATGTCCCATCAAAGATAGTACAGTTGTCTACCTTCTCATTCAGTCTGATGGACAAAGCTTTATATTGGTTAAATCACATGGGGAAGGTTGTTACTACTTGGGAAGAGTTGAGGTTTGCATTCCTGAACAAATATTACCCGCTCGGATGAGTCAACCAAATGTGATCCTTGATTGTTGATTTCTCCCAGATGCCACAGGAGCCTATTCATGAGGCATGAGAAAGATTCAAAGATTTGACGGAGAAATGCCCCCATCATGCTATTACAAAGACCAGCCTGGTGCAAAATTTCTTTAGGGGTTTAAGCATAGAGAATATGAAGCTGGTAGATGCCGCTTGTGGGGGGAGCCACTTCAACAAGGATGAGGATGTCCTTTATCAAATTTTTGAGGAGATGGCAGAGAGTTCAGCAGCTCTTTCTTCTTCACGTGCTTTTCAGAATCACCCCGTGACCTCACCTACAGTACCCCACAAGGTTGTCAATATGATGTCATCACATGAAGTGGACATGGTGGACAACTCTGACCTCATCATTGTTGGAAACTACATATCCAAAGTTGACATTATTCAGAAATGATCCAAGGAGATTGAGAAGCTTCAAGTAATCGAGCAGAGGACAAAGAACATAGATAAGCTAGATGAGATAACAAAGCACCTGGAGCTTCATGTGAGTAAGATCAGTGCAGCTCACAGTGTGAGTGCAACAATCGATACCTCTACTAGGGAGCAAACTTCTTCCACCCAACAGAGTAGCGGAGGACGATCCACAGTTCGGCATGTCTACTACGTGCAGACACCTAATCAGGTTCAGCAACATTCACATCAGATAGTTCCATACCAACAAGAAGTAGTGTACATTCTTGAGCATCAATCTCCACCTCCACCTGGCATTCAGGAGGTGAACGGTATCTGGTTCGACCGTGAGCGAAACCATCCCCGTCCGTCAGGGCAAGGCCAATTGGATTCATAGTAGGGTCAAAGACCCGCCTACCAATTTTAGGGAGGCAGATAACAACAGTACCAACAACAACAGTTCTAGACTCACTACCAACAACAACAGTTCCAGACTCACTATCATTCTCCACCACAGTTCCAAAACTTGAGATAAGGCCAGCAATAACATCAGTCTATGTATTTTCCTCATCCTAACAAGCAGCAGATTGCATATTATGGATAGTATCCTCCTCGTCCTCATTATCAGAATCCATATGGTTACCAACAGTCTCCACACTATCAGTCTCAGTGACAGCCAGCCATTGAGCAACCTGAGGCTCCTTCAGTCAAGCCAGCATTGGACCAACTTGCATTTCTCATTAAAAACATGAAAGAACTGACTCAGCGGATCGACGACTTGACCACCACAAAGAAATTGATTCCAATACAGGTCGAAGCCAACTCCAACAACTTAAGATGTAAGGAGCAGGTAGCCAATAGCCCATCCACTCCCGAGACAGGTATGTCCCTTGATTTTACATGTTTATCTGACACCATTCATCTCAGGAGCAATAGGAGATTGTAGCTGCCTACGCACCAGTTGGGGTTGGGAGATCGGACCACTGAGAGAGGATCATCTTCTATATTATCTCCTTCACAAGCAAGCGAGAGGACCAGTGTAGCACCACCCAAGTCTGGAGTTTCACTTCCTTCACCAGGTAGATGTAGATCACCATCAACAAGGGAGAATATACCAGTTGCGGATTCTTCCACTTCGCTAGCAGCATCATCTCGTTCTATTTTTGATTTTGTTATTCCTTCACCTAATTTGGGTAACACTGTACAAACTGATTCTGGTTGTCCCTTTTTACATTTGGTATCTACTTTGAATAATGGAAATGAACGTTTGAATGCTTATTCTGATTTTGTGCCATGTCCTTCTTCTCTCAAATCCAAGAAAATTCAAAAATTAAAAACAATCCTATCTGATCCTGAAGTGGTTGAGATCTTACAGAACATCTTTTTAAAGATGCCACTCCTTAAGGTCATGGAATACATGCCTACAGTAAAAAGGGGAATGAAAGAGGCATGTACACAATAGCATCAACCAAACAGAACATAGGAAAGGAAACAGAGAAACAGATCTTGACCATGGCCACAATTCATCCCATTAGTAACCTCCAGCATAAAAAGAAAGACCAGGAAGCACCTCACATCCGTTGCCATAACTTTGATCAAGAATTTGATCGTACTCTTCTCGCTAGCGGTTCCTCCATTAATCTCATACACTCCTCTTTGCTAACTAAATTTCAGTTGGGGCCTCTTTAAATAACCAGGATGATCCTTTAGTTTGTTGATAGATCGATTAAGAGGCCAAGAGGCATTTTAGATGACATTATTGTAACGGTGCAAGGAACGAAATTCCCTGTTGATTTTATTGTCATGGATATGGACATACCTGCACCATTACTCCATACCCTGATTATACTAGATCAATCGTTCCTTTGAACGCCCAAAGAAGAAGTTGATTATGGTACTGGAGAGATCATCTTTTACTATCGCAGTGACAAGGTGAAATTGAGACGATTAGTGATCCTAGACCATAATTGCCACCAGCAATAGATGAGATAGAGAAAGTTATATCAGATCCAGAAGACTGTGATTTTCTTGATGAATTCCAAGAGACAAATCTTTTCACTGATTTCATAGATACCTAGGAGTTCCTTTCCCAAAAGGACTCCATGGAAAGCACAATCGATATCAACTCCCTTAGTGGTCCAATTGAGATAGTTGCTGATGGGAAGTTTGAGTTGATTTCTGAGGATCAATCTAAGTTTTTGGTGGCACCTTCTGATATTCCTTTGACACACTTTTCTGAGATTACTGATGATATGCCTCTTTCTGAGAGTTCTAGGGTACATATATCTGGGCCATTTGCTGAATTTCCTGAGTTATGCACAGATGAGAGACATCTTTCTGAGATTATTGCTGAGATATCTGAGCCATTAATTAATAAGAATGTTGAACACCATGATCAACCCCTCCTTTCTGAGCAGAGATCATTTATTATAGATCTATCAGAGATTTTACTTGCTGAGCCATTGTAGCCAAGGTGGACAATCCACAGAGTACATATCATATAATGTCTACCAGTATAGTAGTAGAGGTTATTGTAGAGCCGATTCAGACCCCACCCGAGCTTAAGATTTTACCATCGATGTTGAAATATGCCTTCCTTGCAGGTCCCTCCCAAAAGTTTCCGATCATCCTCAGCTTACAGTTGATCACTGAACAAGAATCTCATGTGCTGGAGGTTCTTGAGAGAAACCACAATCCCATAGGATGGAATATCTCATATCTCCGTGGAATTAACCCAGCATTGTGCTCGCATCATATCTACCTAGAGGATTATTGTAAACCCTCCCGTGAATGTCAGCACCGTCTAAATTCAAATCTAAGGGAGGTTGTCATGAAGGAGATCAGAAAATGGGATGATGCTGGCTTTATATATCCCATTTCAGATTTCAAGTGGGCCATCCCTTTACATGTGTAACGAGCGAGAAATCTGCCTCTTTAAGAATGAATAATTATCGTAGTATAGAAGGCAATTTCGGTTCAGCAAAAACCACAATCTTTGAATGTTGTGGAATATTTATACTTGGCAAGTCTACCAAGGTCGAATGCAAGGAAACAACTACTTAATCTATTTATCGAATTTTGACTCATTGAGCACATATGTGAATAACTTCTCAATTATAGGTCTTCAAGATGCACTGTGCTAATTACAATGCAACACTAAGATGCATGCAATTTTAAATTGGTTTTTATGCAATTTAAAGTGATGAATAAGTAATTATGCAAGGTTACATGTATGCTAAACAAAAAATTACAAAAATACCCTAAAAATATGAGCAACATAATAGAAAATGAAATGAAGGTCGATTTAATCACAACATGAAGAGCAGTCATCAAATCATAGCAAGATCAAGGAGAGTAGAACCAGCATCTAACACAAAATTTCACTTCATTTAATATGTTGTCGGATGAGAAAATTAAATATGCCATGATGTAGATGTGGAAACAAGGATCAAAATGACACTAAAATCATGCAGTTTAGACCTACGATGCTCAAGTTATGAAGAAAACAATGTAGGGGCATAATTGTAATTAAGATGTAGAAATAAAAATGATAACTATTACATTTAGGTCCCTGGAGGGACCTAAATGCAAATACCAAAAAACCTCCTAGGTCCCAGTGTAAATTCTCCATTGCGCGCATGGACCGTCGCGGGCCTACCGGAGGAGGCGGTGCGCCGGCGTGCCCCATAGAACTCCGCCAATGTCCGCACGCTCGCCTGAAGGTTGGAGGAGATGGATGAGGTCCTAGCGAGAAACCTGAAGGAGCTGCGAAGCTCCAAGGCTGGTCGGAAGTGTAGGTTGGTGGAGCTTCGCCGGAGGGGATAAGATGGAAGGAGCTCCGATGCAATCTCCGGCCACTGAGGGTCCTGCAAGGGTCAGTTGATAGCCGAAGCATACGTGATGTGAAGTGGGGTGAGTGGAGGGCCTGCGATGACAGAGAAGGTGGTGGCCCTTGGGAGTCCTCCGTCTTGACGACGAAGGAGTGGGTCGGAAAGTGGTAGGGTTCTGGAGGAAGGAGAAGATGGAGCGAGGATATGGGTGAGCTTGCGGAGGTGTGAGGCTTGTCGGATGGAGGTGGACGATAGTGGAGGCGACCGAAAAATTAAGAGAAGTAGACGGATAAATTCACCTTGCCGGAGCAAGGAGTTGTTGGAAGCAGTGATCTGAATGGAGGATGTCGGGCCTCAGGGGTCATCGCACGATGAGGTTGATCGTCCCCGATGCTCAGCGGTGCCCGGAGACAACCGCGACATGGCCGGAGACCATGTATCTTACTGGTGTACTCACGACCATGATCGCCTCAAAGCCAGCCCTCCGTTGTCACCCAAGACGGCCGAAGCTAGGGATGAGGCCTACTAATGGTGGATGACGGGTGATGGTTGTGGAGGAGGTGGTTAAATAGGCGGCGAAGCTCGGAGGTTACATAATGGAGGGTGGGTTTTAACGACGTTTTAGAGGTGAGGGAATAATGAAGGTGGTGCATCAATGGAGGCAGGAAGATGGTAGAGGTAACAGCTATGCGGGGCGGTCGTTAGGGAGCGGAGTGGTTTGGTGGTTGTGGCACAAAAATGGAAAGGAGACGGAGGCGTTACAAGGGCGAACGCCATGGCTGGAGGAGGACGATGGCCAGAAGCCGTTGGATCTAATGATCCAACGGTTAGGATGATAGCGCGGGTGGTCGTCTATGATCAGATCCAGGGATGGGGAGATCCAACGGTGGGGAAAGTGAAGCGACGTGGCACGTGGAGAGGCATTGGATGGTCTGTGATCGGGCGCCTGTGGTTAGAGCGGGGGTGGGCGGCTAAGATCAGATCTTAGCAGAGATTTGATGGCTGAGAATGGGCGAAGGATGGACGACGGAGATGGAGGCGGGCTGGATTGGATTGATGACCGAGAAATAACCACTCACTATCGGGCCAAGGTAAAAATATTCGGTGTCGTTGCAACCCGAATAGAGAGACTCAGTCAATCAAGAAAATTAGAAGACCACCAAAATAGAATAATCAATCAAAAAGTCGAATAGCGGTCCTCGCTATTTATTTAACCTGGTATAACGACCAGGGTCGAACTCAAGGAGTACGGTTTGGCCGAATCGGCCAAGAAGTAGTCAAGAAGAAAATAAAATAAAATGTATTTTTGGTTATTTTTAGAGATTTTTAAAATTTTTTATATTTTTAATTATAAAGGAAATGAAACAAGAGAGTAAAAAGCACACAATCAACGATTATTAAACATTAAAAACAAGCCAGAAAATTCAAATAAAATTAATTTTGTGTTTTTATATTAAGTTTTTTTGGTAATTTTTTAAGAATTTTGTGATTTTTAGTTAATTTTATAAAAATAAAAAGGTAAAAAAGTGAAGTAATGTGCAGTAAGATATGAAAGGCTAATTAAAAATGGATAATTAGCCTATAAAAATCTGAAGACAATTTTTATGAAAAGTATCAATAAAAACCAAACTACAGAAACCAAAATTGCATTTTTTTATTTTTATATAATTTTTAATAATTTTTATAAGGTTTTTAGTGTTTTGTATTTTTTTTGGGTTTTATAAATCCAAATAATACAAAAATTAACAGAAGCAAGAAAACACTAAAATAAACTATACCTAATTTTTTAGAATTTTTAGCTGAGTTTTTATATTTTTAGTTGAATTTTCAATTCAGACAGTAATAAAAATACGTGTTTTTGAATTTTTAAAAATAACAAAACAACTCAAAAATCTCCCAATAATTAGTGAAATTTTTACACAGTGGCAGGAGCCACGTGTCCAAATTTAACTTGATTTGGAGTTTATTTTATATTTTATCCAATCAATAAAAGACACACATCACACCGGGACCTAAGTGCAAGAAAACATAGTTCAGAGGCCAAATAGTTAACAAGGCTAAAAAGCTCAGGGGCCCTTTTGCAAAAAGCCCAAAAAAGCACGAGGCATGCACGTGATTCACATTCACATGGACTAAAATGTAATTCCTATTTATAAAAATGTAAACAGTAATAGCTCAAAACTATAGGATAAACAATGTAAAATTTCCACAAATCACGTGTCGATGCACGTGTTCCACACAAACAGGGACTAATTTGCAAATAAAATAAACATAGGGTCCAAGATGCAAAAGTTCCAAAATAAAAACAAATGAAACTGATACTTACAAGACTAAACTATAAAGGAAAAAAGAACAAGGGCCTAGAGGAAATTTACCCCTTTATTAAGATCCACGGCTGAGGTGGCGCCATGTGTAAGGTCTGACGGACGAGAACGGTAGACACCCCTTCGGTGATGAGCGGCGTGGATTTGATCCTCGGATGGATCAACGGTCAGACGCAACCCTCAAAGGGACAGATGAAATCTAATCCGGCGCAAGGGCTTTGATCTGACGGCGTTGGAGGGTCCTCGAAGAACAACTCGTCGTCCAAATGCGTGCGCGGGGGACCTCCTCCAGCGCTGTAGAGGTGGTCGAATCGAAAGGGAGCTCGTCCGCAGCTCGTGGTATGCTTAGATGGCCCCAGAGACGTCGGAGAAGCTCTAGCGATGGAGGGGAGCAAGGGCAGTTGTTCTTGTACGGTTGAACCCCCAGATGGGGTCCTTCTTCGATGAGACCTGCATAGAAAGAATGTTGGGTCGAGGGAAAAGTGCCTCGATCCGGTTATGGACGAAGTGGGTGGTCTGGTGAGGCGGAGCGGGGGTCTCCGGCGAGGCGATAGTGGAGGAAACCTACTTCTTGGTTCCAGGGCGAACCAAGATGATCGGAAGGGTGTAGAAGATGGGGCGAAGTCTCATGAAGATGATACTAGGATCGGATGGATAGATGGTTGATCGGAGCGGAGCGAAACGACCGGTGAAGGCCGGCGGCGCAAAATCGCAAAATGGAAATGGAAGCTAATCTAGATGATATCGAGGCTACCTGACGATCGCAGACGTCTGTGCTGGAGGTGGGTGTCCTCCTGGGGTCCTTGCCTCAATGGAGCGATGTCTCCAGAGGCTCGAGCTCCGTCGGGTGGAGCACGACGACGAGCACCACCGGACTAGGGACTAGAGCGCTCCAATCCTCGCTGCAATGCCTCCTAGGGCTTGCTGTCACTCAAGGCAAGAAGACGGAGGTCCTGGGAGTATGAAACGGTGGTCGAAGGTGACGTGCAATGGAGGGCGGAGGCGACACTATATAGTGTAGGGGTCCGGTAAAAATGGAGTCGGGCGGGCGATTGCGGTGTACGGATCCCTAGAAAGATCCCCGGGCATGAATCTCAGATGGTTCGTGGATAATCGGGGCCTAGGGTTTAAGGGAATGGGTAACGGATCATGACACGATAATTAGGAGAAATCGGGTCGAAAGGCGGGTTCGGGTGCTAACTGGTCCAGGGGGAGTTGACCGGGGGTCAACAATCCCCCGTGGACCAATCAAAACCCAAGATTTATTAAATATTTTCAAATTAAATAAAAAATATTAAATGATTTTATTTTGAAAAAAATTCAACATGAAAAATGTTTATTATTTTTCAAAGTACTTTTTAGTGATTTATATTTATTTTTTTGAAAAATAAATTATGTATTTACATTATATATAATTATTCACATGTATAAATACCTACATATTTTTGAATTTTATTTTTATATTTTATTTATGTATAAATATTCCAATTTAATATTTTATTTATTTACACCATAAAATATGGAATATAAAGATTTTTATTTGTTTTTTTATTAATTATTTACAAAGGTGAAATAAATACATCTTTTATTTTATATACATGATATATGTACACTGATGAGAGAGAATTTATTTATTTTTATTTTTATTTTTCCCATTTTTATTTTATTTTTATAAATATATAGATATTAATCAAAAACACACTTTTATTTTTATTTTGAGGAAAATAAAATTATCTATGAGAACAATCATTATTGACCCTATCTCCCTCTACTTGGTTTCTTTTGCAGTCAGGCCAATGCTTGGCCCTCCCTTGGGATTAGGTCGCTCAATATTTATTCTAAATATTTCTCTCTTTTTCCGTGTCTCTTTATTCTTTTATTTATGCATAAAAACATGCTAATTTTTAATATTTACACAATGCACGCTTTTTAATAAATTATTTTATTTACACATATACATGGTGTTTTGCAAAGGTTTTTAGCTAAAATAAAAGAATAAAGAGTGATGAATGATGATTCATTACCCCCCTATACTTAACTTTGCTAGTCCCTTAGCAAACACTTATTTGAAAAAGAAGTGAAAAAGAAAACAAACAGAAAAAGAAAAAGAGGAGACATCAAGGTTGATTATTAAACTTTCCTTCATTAAATTGAAATATGGAGCTCAGTTAGACCTTTGGATTATTAATTTGTCGGAACCTTATTTGGTCTTAAGCTTAAAACTTAACAGCCTCTAAGTTCCACCAATCTATGGTTAAGACTCCTCAATAAACCAGATCAAAACAAGTCTACATACACAAACTCTAATGACCATGAATCTTTCCTTGTACTGTGTAAGTGATATGTATCTCCCCACCTCAGAAGTGATAAGGAAACAACCTCCCTCAACCTGGTAAGTCTAATGCCTCGGTCTAGCAACTCTTTCCTCGAGGAGCGGGGTATTGCCTTCTAAGTTCAAGTGCAACCGACTCAAGAAGAGGGGGAAGAAGAGAATGGACCATGACCAGTGTAGCCATGTATCCTTGAAAGCTCTAACCAGTGTAGCTGAGTCTCCCGCTGCAAGCTTCATGAGATGGTCATGTGTAACATAAGCTTTGCTTTATTTGACTACATACACTCCGGTGGGATTATTAAATTTTCAATCCGACCCACCACTTTTTTGGAGTTTTTCTTTCTTTACACATTTTTTTCATATCCATATGTACAACATATCTACATGGTGAAGCATATATACATAAGGAGTTTTTTCATCTTGAGCCAGTAGACTATCCCTCTTTTGAAGCTTTATTGCAACCCACAACTCCTGTCTTTATACTTCATAACCACCATACCAAGTTGAGACACACGTCCTTCACTATAAGAAGAAGAGAGGTTCCGCCTAGAAGTACTACCCTCATATGCTACCCCAAGCCAAAGGAAACTGCCTCCTCACCACCTCATCCATGGAGAGCTATGTGTAAAGTGCTGGTGCAAGTAAAGCCATTGTCTCTAAGAGTCATGCGTGTGTTGTTAAGTGCTTTACTTAAGCTCATCAAGATGATATATGCTCATAGCCTAGTGGACTCAAAGAATTAAGTCCCAATGGACCTGAAAAGTCTTACTCCTAAGCCCTATAAGGTTCCTCTAATAATTAGGTGGATTAAGGTCTTAACCAAGCTCCATTTTCCAATTTAATTCCAGGCCAGTTTAAATGTCAACTATGATTTAAAAAAAACTTTACAAATATATACAAAGATGCAATTTTACAAATTTTTACAATTGTGCAAAATTTTTGAAAAATGTTTGAAAACAAGGATGTATGCATGAATGCGAAGTTTTTCAAAATATTTACAAAAATTTACACAAGGTTTTTGCAAACTTTTTGTTTTCCAACATTTTACAAAAATTTTGTACTATATACATAATTTTGATATGAAAATATTTACAAACTATTTACACAAATCATTTTTAAAATCATTTGTACAAAAATAATTTTTATAAATAAATAGGTATGTGCAAGAAGAATTTTATGTACAAGGGAAATTTTTAATTTTTTATGGATTTTTAGCCATTTTATTTATTAACACACTCACACGAAGTACGAGTTATGGCCAAAGTATATATGACATATATCCGACACCCCCCTATGCTTAGCTCGAACGATGTCCTCAGAGTGATCAAGAGCGATGAAGAAGGCATAACGCGCGCTTAGTATAGGGAAGTGAAAAGGATTGGTATATACGAAGACGAATCAAAGAATAGCATGAAGAGGACTCGATGTTTCTCCCTATACATAGGATCACGTAATCCTAAGTATAGCAGACTGTACACAAAGGGAAATCCGAGTGAGAATGTACAAGGTCTACGCCCCCTATACTTAGGGTAAAATATCCCTAAGTATAGGCAGCAAAATAGAGGTAGAAAGAATGAACAGAATGCCCGAGAGTCCTACACCCCCCCTATACTTAGGGTAAAGTACATCCTAAGTATAGCATAATCATAAGATGAAAAAGGGGTGTGGGACTAAAGAATAGAGTGATTTGGACAACTGGATCTATACAAGTCAGAAGAACAGTGATAATTAGGCATGAGATGCAATAGATGTGAGTCAAGAGACTACATCTCACGCAAAGTGAATCGGGGCAACATCAACGACCCGCGACTCATGATCTAGATATGGCTTGAGCCGCTGGCCGTTAACACGAAAGGTAACATTAGAAGACAACTCAGATATATCAATACTCCCATTGTCATGTACCTTTCTAACCAAATAGGGTCCCTTCCATTTGCTCTGTAGCTTCCCTGGAAATAAACGAAACCTAGAATCAAACAACCACACTCTCTGTCCTGGCTCAAACTGCTTGTGGCTGATATGAGAATCATGCCACTCCTTCACTCTCTCCTTATACTGTAGGCTGTTTGAAAAGGCTGTATCACGAAGCTCCTCCAGGGATGCTAACTCTACCTTCCTATGATCTCCTACACTCTCTGGATCCAAAAGTATATCAGTAACAACCCAAAGTGACCAATGTCTCAGCTCAACAGGTAAATGGTTGGGCTTACCATAAATGAGGCAAAATTGAGATGTACCCAAAGGAGTCTTGAAAGACGTCTTATATGCCCACAAGACCGAGTCCAAAAGCTGTGACCAATCCTTTAGGTCAGGGCGGACGACTTTCTGCAAAATAGTCTTGATCTCCCTGTTCGACACTTCAGCAAGACCATTCGTCTGAGGGTGGTATGGAGTGGCTACTCGATGGTCTATGCTGAACTCGCTAGAAAGGGCCTTTACCTTGTCGTTGATGAAATGAGACCCCCCGCCAGATATCAACTCTCGAGGTACCCCGAACCGTGAAATAATATTTTTCCTCAAAAATCTACAAACAGTCCAAGCATCTGCGGTTCGAGCGGGGATGGCCTCAACCCAACGACTCACATAATCCACGACCAACAGAATGTACTCAAATCCCTGACTCTTAGGGAATGGACCCATGAAATCGATGCCCCATGCATCAAAAACCTCACAGAAGTGTATGGGATGCATCAGCATCATATCATGTTGTCCACAAGTACCCATCCTCTGATAGTCAGTACACTTGTTCATGAACTCATCAGAGTCCTTAAAGAGAGTAGGCCACCATAGACCGGATTGTAGCACCTTCTGTGATGTTCTCCTCCCAGAGTGATGTCCTCATGCCTCAAGCTTGTGGCAGTAAGTATGGATGCTGTGGTGCTCCTCCAGAGGAATGCACCGACGCCAGATATTATCCCCTCCTTCATGATAAAGGACGGGATCCTCCCAATGGTAAAACTTGGCCTTCGCGAGGAAGGTCTCAAGTTTCTGTCCGGGCCATTCTTGTGGAACTTTCTTGGTGAAAAGATAGTTCACAATATCGGCATACCATGGGAGAGAGGAGATAGCAAGGACCGCCTCATCTGGGAAGGTCGCACATATAGGTTCAATCTGCTCAAAATCCTCAAGATACTCTAATCGGGAGAGATGATCCGCCACCACATTCTTGACTCTAGGCTTATCCTTAATCTCTATATCAAACTCCTGGAGTAGAAGGATACATCTGGTCAATCGGGCTTTGGCATCCTTCTTTACCATGAGGTACCTGATGGCGGTATGATCAGTATAGATGGTCACTCTAGATCCAATGATGTAAGATCTGAACTTATCTAGGGTGAAAACTACGGCTAACATCTCCTTCTCAGTGACTGTGTAGTTCTGCTGCGTGACATCCAATGTACGGCTAGCGTAGTGAATAGCAAAGGGGACTCCATCCCTCCTCTATTCTAGTATGGCCCCCACGGCAAAATCGGAGGCATCCAACATGATCTCGAATGGGATAGACCAATCAGGTGGCTGGAGAACAGGAGCCTCAACAACACGACTCTTGAGACTCTCAATTGACAATAGACGCTTATCATCTACAAGGAACTCGGTGTCTTTCATCAGCAGATCAGTCAACGGTCGGGCAATCCTACTGAAATCATGAATGAAGCGCCTGTAGAACCGACGTGCGCTAGAAAAGACCGTAATTGCCGCAAGTTGGACGGTGGATTGAGTTTTCTAATGACATCCACCTTGGCTTGATCAACCTCCATGCCCCTGTTGGAGATGATATGACCAAGCACCGTCCCCTGAGTCACCATGAAGTGACCCTTCTCCCAAGACAACACAAGGTGAATCTCAATGCATTGCTGAAGGAGTCGGTATAGGTAGTCAAGACAAGAATTGAATACGTCGCCGTAGACCGAGAAACCATCCATGAATACCTCCAAGCACTCGCCCACCATGTCCGAAAAGATGGACAGCATGCATCTCTGGAATATCGCCGGAGTGTTGCACAATCCGAATGGCATGCGTCTGAAAACATATGTCCCGAAGGGACAGGTGAAGGTAGTCTTGTCCTGGTCCTCGGGCGCGATAACCACCTGATTATAGCTGGAGTACCCGTCCAAGAAATAATAATGGATCTTCCCTGCCAGCCTCTCTATAATCATATCAATAAAGGGTAAGGGAAATGATGAAAGGGGATTCAGCCGAGATCGTATCTTTCTACAAGGCGGAGAGACAGTCACTGAGTTGACCTCAGACAAAATCACCAAATCGATCAACAATTAACCCACAATAAAAGTATGCAATAAATATCAAAAAATGTGGAGTTAAAATTTATTATAACTCTACATGCAAATGTGTATAGGTGTAATTACAGGTAGAGGTCGAACACTGGGAGGCGAATGGTTGTATGTGATGTATCATTTATTCAATCCATTGTTAATGTCCATTTATGGTTTTTGTGGGTTTTGGATTTTATATATTTTTTTATATTTTTGTTTCTATAATTTTTATTTTGTTTTTATATTTTATATTTTTTTATTTTCTTTTTATATTTTTAGTTATATAAATATAGATATATGTATATGTATATATATATATAAATGTATATAGGAAGAGATATATATAAGAAGAGAGAGATAGGAGTAACATAGTATATAGATATGTATATAGATATAAATGCTTAATATATATATATAATTTTTTTAGCTTTTTAATATTTTTCTATTTTTTTTATTTTTCTGAAATATTTCTAATTTTTATGTATTTTTAAATTCAAAAATGTCCACAATATTGGACCAATTAAATAGCCGTGTATAATTTGGGTTTTAAAAATATAAAATAAACTCCAAAATTACCCAAATTAATTTTAATATATTAATAATAATATATAGATAATTATAAAAGATAAAAATATATTTTTGGGGTTTATTAAGGATTTTTCTATTTTTTTGTTCGATTTTGGAGCTTTCTGATTTTTTTAATTTTCTTTTTCATATTTTAGGGTTTTTCAATTTCTGGACTCAATATATATATATATACCATATATAATTTTTTTGGGATTTTTCAAAAACATTTTCTAATTTTTTTGTATTTTCTAATTTAGACAGTGCAAAAATGGTTTCTATTTCATTTTTAATAATTAGGAAAAATGCAAAAAATGCGAAATAAAATATGGGCGTGAACAAGCATGGCATGGAGCACCTATCCTAATTTTTGTGGATTTTTAGAAGCCATCTAGGTATTTTTAATAAATAGATAAAGACACAAAAATTAAACTGCCTGGCAAGGGCATTTTTGCAAATAAAATTAACTACAGGGACATCAGTGCAAAAATACAACCATAAATAAACATTTATTTAAAGTTTCGGAATCAAATTACAATATTCAAAAACCACCAGGGTATACATGCAAAATTTCACGCGCCTCACGTGGGACTGCACGTGAGGCGCGGAAGGACCTAAATGTAATTTCAATTAAAGTCAGGGTCCTTTCTGCAAAATTAACAATTTTTTTACAACGTGCGAAATAATTTACAATATTAAAAATTAAATACAAAAAGGCAGGGGATGGGTTTTGCAATTTACCCCCAAAAGAGGCGCTTGATCCGACGGCTGATCTTCTTCACTAATACACGTGGCGCCTCCACGTGCGCCGATGACGCTTCGCTGCTGGATGGCTGAGATTAGATCAGCCAAGCTGATCTGACGGTCGATGCAGAGCTCCATCCAACGGTGCTGATCTCATCTGGGGCCTTCGTCTTCATCCAACGGCAGAGAGCATACGTGCAAAAACAGGGAAGAACACCCGCCGGGGCGAGCCTCTTCCGACCCGATCTCGCTCTTCCGCCGATCATCGCTGCTCCTGAAGGTCCCAATCGCTTCCTGGAAGGTGGCTTGATCTGCTGGAGGTGTTGGATCGACCGGAGGCACCCTAGAGCGCCGCCACGAGCTCGAAGAAGGATAGCGGCTCCAGGTACCTCCGCCTGCTTGTAACTCGACTCCTGGTGCGCTTTAGGGCACCTAACCTGCACAGGATGATAGAGGGGCTCGAGGGCGTCTCCCTCGACCCAGGGTTTGAAGCTGAAAGCACAGGGGTGATGATGGGCGAGGAAGCTCCGGCGAAGGGTGGTGGAGGATCTTCGTTTCGCGGAACCAGGAAGGCTCCGGTTGGTAGGAGGTGACTGGAAGGTGGAGAAGGCGAAGAGGAACGAAATGAGGGAGAAATGGTGGTCGGACACAGTCGTAAACATGGTGAAAAGCTCGGCGGAGCGGAGCTCCGGCGAACTACGAAATAACTAAACTACGCTAAACTACTGATCTAAATGCAAAATAAATGACGGGAATAAAATGCAGGAACGAAAAACTATCTATGAAACGTAAGGGCGCAACTCTTATACCTAGGGGCCGCTGGGAGCAGGGTGGCCGTCGGAGCGCCACCGCGACAAAATTTCCACCATCTCCGGCCGAATCGAGGTGCTGGGAAGCGCCTCCTGTCACGAGGGCTCCACCAGGAGCTGATTCAAGCTCAAAGAAGGGGATGAAATTGGCCAAATTCGGCAGAGGAGGTGGAAGCTTTTATTTATACACATTCCAAGGGCCCTCCAAGGACCGGCGATTATTAAAGAATCGGTGGTATGTACAAGGGATCCAATAGAACGGCGAGAATCTTGGATGATCAGAGAACATTTCTCATGAAGAGACTGTTGTCGATGTGTCACTGAGCCAAGCGGGAAAAATGTCTGAAATTGGGGGAAAAGATGGTGCACGTCAAGTCAGGCGGCTGGAGGTCAAGTTGACTGGGGTCAACTCACGGAGGGACCTGATTGGTCCACCTTAGCCGCTTAACGCCAAAACAGGGAACCTTATTATAAATTGATTTATTTAGCTGAGTAAATGATTTTATTAATTTTTACTTATATAATAAAAAATGTGTATTATTTCATGTAGTATTTATTTATGATTTTTATTGAATTTTTCGAGGTGTTTTATTATGGTTTTATTAAAATAATGTATTTATAAGTATATTTATATATATTTATTTTTATTTTGTTTATTTTTATTTAATTATTTTATTTTCTTATTTTATAAATTTATAATTTATTTTTATGAGTATAAATATATTTTTATTTGATTTTTATAAGTTTATTTACAATTTTAAATTAATATGTTTATGTATAGGTAGGTATACTTATAGGTAGTTTACCTATATATTATATACATTTTATTTATTTAATGTATTTTCTTGGTTTTTATTTTGGATTTGTATTTTTAATGAATTATATTTAATATATACATTATTAAAAAATATGAAAGAATAAAATAATTAAAGAATGTTTTCCCCTTTTTATTTATGTACATACTTCACATAGGTGTTTTGTCTATGTATCTTGTAGACTTATTTTATTTTACAGATTCTTTTTGGTTTTCTTTTAATTTCAATATGTATATGTATTATATACATTATTGACAAAATTCTAAAAATATGAATTTATAAAAATAATGATTATTGAATAAAATGAATATTTTAATCAGTCCTATATACAAGGTGGGCCAAAAACCTAACTTCCACAGATGGACTCCAAAAATTATGAAACCAATTTTATAAAATAGTTCTTGGAATGCTATATACAATTAAAGGTGAGTTTGGGTGATTTGGAGTTTTTATTTGCAAGACATGGGTTTGTGAAGTTGAGATTTTTGCTATTTATTTTGTGTATAAAATGTACACTGAGTCTTATTTTTATACAAACTCAATTTTGTAATTTTATTACATTATTATCTACAACTTTCATGTACAAAGTTTCTCTATTTGACGAATAAATAATTATATACAAAATAGGTGTCAAAAATGCATAAATAAGTGAATAAATAAATGAGGTATTTATTGTATAACTGGCCCTTATCTCCCCCTACTTTATTCCTTGTCGACCAATTCCATGCTGGCCTTGGTCTCGGGGTTAGGGTCATAAAATATTTGCAATATTTTATTCCTTCATCTTTTCTTCTCATTATTCTATAATTTTGGCAATAAAAACCTTATTTTCTGTATATTTAATACAATAAATAATGAATGCTATTATGTACAAATTGAGGCTATTTACATGCATTTGGTGGGGTTTTTAAGGCCAAAATGATAAGAATAAAGGTGATGAAATGGAGATTCATCACCCCCCTATACTTGCCTTTGCTAGTCCCTAGCAAATACTTATGCAATAAGTACAAAAGAACAAAGAATAAGAAGAAAAGAAAAAGCAAAAATAAAGAATTTAAAGAATAAATTGAATTGATCATGATTATTAAACTTATCTGTACAAAATCAAAGTTTGGAGCTCAGGTTAGACCTTGGTGCGAGAATGTGTGTGGAACCTAGTAAGGAACCAAATTTAAAACACAACAGCCTCTGAGAGTCACAGAACTCGGTTCAAATCACCTCAATAGCCAGGTCAGAACTAGCCTATATCATACACAAACCCTTATGACTATGAAGCTGACTTGTACGTGTAAGTGATAGTGGCTCTCCCCAACTGAAATAACAAAGAGACTGACTTCTCCAGATTGACAACCCAATGATTCCCTAATCCAACAGCTCTTTCCTCGAGGAGCGGGGTATTCCCTTCTAAGTTCAAGTGGCATCCAACTCAAGAGGAGGAGGTAAAGAAAAGAATGGACGGTAGCCAGTGTAGCTACCTATCCTGGGATGCAAGACCAGTGTAGTCAAGTCATCCAGCTGCAGGCTAACAAGGTGTAACTTTGATGCTCAAGCTTGCTTATTTTCTGAATACATACTTTGCAGGCATTTTATTTTTTTACAGGCCTGACCATTTTTTTTTCAAACATACTATTTACAGCAGCATTTACATAAGGACTTTTTCCTCTTGAGCCAGAAGACTATCCCTCTTTTGAAGCTTTATTGCAACCCACACTCTCCTATCGTTAGACCTCATGGCTACTGGACCAGGTTGGGGTGCACTTCCCTCCCTAGACGAGGACGAATGTTTCCACTCGTGTGCGTCTCAGACTGGCAAATCCAACCCCCTCACCACTCCAACTGAGTTGAGCCAAGTGAAAGGTGCAAGTGTCCAAGTTAGGTCACGGTCGACAAGAGTCATACGTGTGTTTCGAAAAGTTCTAGTTAGTCCACTGAGGTGACTTGAACCTAGCCCTGATTTCTCAACGAATTAAGTCTGCATAGACCTGAAGTACCTTAAACCTAGTTCCCGTAAGGTTCCAGTGCAAGTAGGTGCAGTAAGGTCCAACCAAGCTCCGATCTTCGACTTTATTGGACTAGTTCAAACATCAAGCTCAATCAAAGAATATAAGAATGCTATGCAAATGCTATTTACAAATATGCAAAGAATAATGCAATCTTTTCAAAAATTTGAAAACAAAGAGAAGAATTTTACACAAAGAATTTTTGCACATAAAATAATTTGGGCACTCAAAATAGAAAATATGTACAACTATTTACACGGGTGTGCCGCTTTATTTTACAAGAATTAAGAATTTACAATTTAGTTTTTATTTATAGGTATATATGTACACTTATTAAAGAATTTTGTTGATTTTATTTTTATTTATAATTATATATGTAGTTTTTATTATATGTGACTATTCCTCAAATTTATTTGACACAAATTTTCTCAAACAATTTTTTGAAAACTATAGTCCAAAATAATTTTTACAAACATTTTTACAAACATGTACACACATTTGAAAATCATTTTGCAAAGGTTTTTCAAAACAGTATATATAGATTTTTCAAAATATTTTTGCAACCATTTTTCAAACCATTTGCAAATCATTTTTCAAACATTTTATTTCACACAAAGAAAATAAATTTTACAAACCACACATTTTTACACAGGTTGAAAACATGTAACAAAATGTTTTCAAAACAGTTTTCAATAAATGTTCACAAAGATTTTCGAACTATTTTTCAAACATTTTGCAAAAAACATTTTCACCTGATTTATTAATCAGTATATAAAAAGAATTCGAGGAATAATCACAAGTCTTTTTATTAAGGGGTTTTAATGAATTTAAAGAATTATTAGCCATATTATTAAGAGAATATGAAAGTACGAGTTATGGCTAAAGTATATACATAGTATATACGACCCCCCTATACTTAGCTTGAGCTATGTCCTCATAGATCGGAAAGAAGAGAGAAGACATATTCGTACTGAGTATAGACAAGTCTAAAGAATATACGAATAAGAGATGAATGAATGAGAAGTTGACCGTCCCCCCAATACTTAGGATCAAGTAATCCTAAGTATAGCATACTGTACACAAAGCAGGGAGGAACAAGGGTGTGAATAAACAGATCAAAGAATCAACACATCAGAGCTGCACCCCCCTATACTTAGGACAAAGTACGTCCTAAGTACAGAAAACTGACACAAAGGGGCGACACCTTTTAAAGAAATATGAAAAGGAAAAGAAGAACAGAAGAAAAGAAGAAAAGAGAGATATATACAGATTGATGAAAAGATCGTGGAGAGTATACGCATCACTCCCCCTATACTTACGGTGAGATATCCCTAAGTATAGGCAAGAACAGGAGTGACGAAAAAGTGCAAGGAAAGAACAACTCGGTGTGTGCCCCCCTATTCTTAGGACAAGGTACGTCCTAAGTGTAGACACAAAGATGTGGCGATAGATCTGGGGCACACATAACATACGGGAGAAAGAAGGAATAGACAAACACATATATACAACTGGTGGATAACCTGGTGAAGTACAGGACGGTATTTGTCAAGCGACTACCGTACTCCCGTCGTCGTCTCCCTGTGAGAACGAGGACGTAGTAAGAAGGTGAAAAGACACCCTTATATGCAATCAGGTGGGTGTCGGCTACCGGGGATAATCAGATCGGAAAGTTAGATATCGGGTCCAGTAGCATGAAGCAGTCAATCGGCTCATATGGTCAACATGAGGAAACAGAGCCGATACCGGAAGATCGAGAGGAAGAAAGAGCAGTACAAACTCCTCCGGTCAATCAGAGTCTCAGATAGTTATGAAATAAAGCGTATGAGACTGTGTGATGCATGGTGGTGAAATGATCCGAACGTCACAAGAATATACCGAGCAGCACCATATGTGGCTCACTCCTGCGAGGGTCCTCAAGGTGAGAAAAATCAGAGAATAATCAGAGTACTTGGCTCCGTGCTCCCTCAGATAGGAGACACAACCAGGAAGGAGACCAGGTAAGAAGCTCAAAAGACTCGGCTTCGTGCTCCTACATATAGGACACACCAGAAATGAAGCCGAGTACCTACAAAATGATGTACTCTCCCTCAGATAACCCTCGGGGAGTAGTACATGCTAGTCAATGAATAATCAGAACAGAAGCTCACCCTTCTGAGGGTCGTCAAGGAGAGCGGGCTCAAAGGAGCCTGATCCATCAGATGGATCATAGAAACGGTCTCGGTAGGCGACAGATCGGCTACCAACAGAAGAGACCGTAAAATCAAGAAAGTGTGGCAGTGTCCCGCAAATAACCCTCAGGGAACGTGCTGCCAGCTAGGCATGAAATTAGCAGATACCAGAAGCTCCACCTTGCGAGGACCGTCAAGGCGAGCAGACTCAAAGGAGTCTAATCAGATAGGTGCCACGATCTGCAGATCGGATACACAACTCGAGATGGGACCAAAAATCATGTATATCAGACGACTCGATTCCGTGCTCCGCAGATCGGAGACACAGTCAGAAGTGGGAATCGAGCGTAAAGAGAGTGTCGCAGTCCCCTGCAGATTGTCCTCGGAGAGCACTGTAAACTAAGCAAAGAATAGTCAGACCGTATCTCTTCCTTGCGAGGGTCGTCAAGGAGAGAGAAGGGCTCGAAGGAGCCGGCTCCATCAGACGGACCCGCATAATGGTCTCAGTAGTCGACAAGGTGGATACCAACAGAAGAGACCAATCAGATCTGAAATATGTCATAGTCTCCCGCAGATAACCCTCGGGGAGCTATGAACTAGGCATGGAATAATCAGAAAAGTGGAGCTCTGCCTTGCGAGGACCGTCAAGGAGAGCAGACTCAGATGAGTCTAATACATTGGCCTCGTATACTGACAGGTCAGGCACACAATCACAGGGGGAGGCCAATCAAGTATATCATCTGACTCGGTTTCAGGTCCCATAACAATGGCGACCCAAGCAGTGGATGAAACCGCAGTCCTAGAAATTATCGCATTCTCCCGCAGATAGTCCTCGGGGAGCAATGCGAGCTAGATCAATGCAGGTATATGTAAAATCATGATTGACCCTATCTCCCTCTACTTGGTTTCTTTTGCGGTCAAGCCAATGCTTGGCCCTCCCTTGGGATTAGGTCGCTCAATATTTATTCTAAATATTTCCCTCTTTTTCTGTGTCTCTTTATTCTTTTATTTATGCACAAAAACATGCTAATTATTAATATTTACACTTTGCATGCTTTTTGATAAATTATTTTATTTACATACATATACATGGTGTTTTGCAAAGGTTTTTAGCTAAAATTAAAGAATAAAGAGTGATGAATGAGGATTCATCACCCCCCTATACTTAACTTTGCTAGTCCCTTAGCAAACACTTATTTGAAAAAGATGTGAAAAAGAAAAGAAACAGAAAAAGAAAAAGAGGAGAAATCAAGGTTGATTGTTAAACTTTCCTTCATTAAATTGAAATATAAAGCTCAGTCAGACCTTTGGATTAGTAATTTGTCGGAACCTTATTTGGTCTTAAGCTTAATACTTAACAACCTCTAAGTTCCACCAATCTATGGTCAAGACTCCTCAATAAACCAGATTAGAACAAGTCTACACACACAAACTCTAATGACCATGAATCTTTCCTTGTACTGTGTAAGTGATATGTATCTCCCCACCTCAGAAGTGATAAGGAAACAACCTCCCTCACCCTGGTAACTCTAATGCCTCGGTCTAGCAACTCTTTCCTCGAGGAGCGGGGTATTCCCTTCTAAGTTCAAGTGCAACCATCTCAAGAAGAGGGGGAAGAAGAGAATGGACCATGACCAGTGTAGCCATGTATCCTTGGGAGCTCTAACCAGTGTAGCTGAGTCTCCCGCTGCAAGCTTCATGAGATGGTCATGTGTAACATAAGCTTTGCTTTATTTGACTACATACACTCCGGTGGGATTATTAAATTTTCAATCCGACCCACCACTTTTTTGGAGTTTTTCTTTCTTTGCACATTTTTTTCATGTCCATATGTACAACATATCTACATGGTGCAACATATATACATAAGGAGTTTTTTCCTCTTGAGCCAGTAGACTATCCCTCTTTTGAAGCTTTATTGCAACCCACAACTCCTGTCTTTAGACTTCATAACCACCAGACCAAGTTGAGACGCACATCCTTCACTATAAGAAGAAGAGAAGTTCTGCCTAGAAGTACGTCCCTCATATGCTACCCCAAGCCAAAGGAAACTGCCTCCTCACCACCTCATCCGTGGAGAGCTATGTGTAAAGTACTGGTGCAAGTAAAGCCATTGTCTCTGAGAGTCATGCGTGTGTTGTTAAGTGCTCTACTTAGGCTCATCAAGATGACATATGCTCATAGCCTAGTGAAAAGTCTTAATCCTAAGCCCTATAAGGTTCCTCTTATAATTAGGTGGATTAAGGTCTTAACCAAGCTCCATTTTCCAATTTAATTCCAGGCCACTTTAAATGTCAACTATGATTTAAAAAAACTGTACAAATATTTACAAAGATGCAATTTTACAAATTTTTACAATTGTGCAAAATTTTTGAAAAATTTTTGAAAACATGGATGTATGCATGAATGCGAAGTTTTGCAAAATATTTACAAAGATTTACACAAGGTTTTTGCAAACTTTTTTTCCCAATATTTTACAAATATTTTGTACTATATACATATTGTCGAAATCAAAATATTTACAAACTATTCACACCAATCATTTTTACAATCATTTGTACAAAAATAATTTTTATAAATAAATAGGTATGTGCAAGAAGAATTTTATGTACAAGGGAAATTTTTAAGTTTTTATGGATTTTTAGCCATTTTATTTATTAACACACTCACACAAAGTACGGGTTATGGCTAAAGTATATATGACATATATACGACACCCCCCCATACTTAGCTCGAACGATGTCCTCAGAGTGATCAAGAGCGATGAAGAAGACATAACTCGTGCTTAGTATAGGGAAGTGAAAAGGAATGGTATATACAAAGACCAATCAAAGAATAGCATGAAGAGGACTCGGTGTTTCCCCTTATACTTAGGATCACGTAATCCTAAGTATAGCAGACTGTACACGAAGGGAAATCCGAGTGAGAATGTACAGGGTCTACCACCCCTATACTTAGGGTAAAATATCCCTAAGTATAGGCAGCAAAATAGCGGTAGAAAGAATGAACAGAATACCCGAGAGTCCTACACCCCCCATATACTTAGGGTAAAGTACACCCTAAGTATAGCATAATCATACGATGAAAAAGGGGTGTGGGACTAAAGAATAGAGTAATATGGACAACTAGATCTATACAAGTCGGAAAAACGGTGATAATCAGGCGTGAGATGCAATAGATGTGAGTCAAGAGACTACATCTCATGCAAAGTGAATCGGGGCAACATCAACGACCTGCGACTCTTGATCTAGATATGGCTTGAGCCGCTGGTCGTTAACACGAAAGGTAACATCAGAAGACAACTCAGATATATTAATGCTCCCATTGTCATGTACCTTTCTAACCAAATAGGGTCCCTTCCATTTGCTCTATAGCTTCCCTGGAAATAAATGAAGCCTAGCATCAAACAACCATACTCTCTGTCCTGGTTCAAACTGCTTGTGGCTGATATGAGAATCATGCCACTCCTTCACTCTCTCCTTATACTGTAGGCTGTTTGAAAAGGCTGTATCACGAAGCTCCTCCAAGGCTGCTAACTCTACCCTCCTCTGATCTCCTACACTCTTTGGATCCAAAAGTATATCAGTAACAGCCCAAAGTGACCTATGTATCACCTCAACAGGTAAATGGCAGGGCTTGTCATAACGAGGTGAAAGGGAGATGTACCCAAAGGAGTCTTGAAAGACGTCCTATATGCCCACAAGACCGAGTCCAAAAGCTGTGACCAATCCTTTCGGTCAGGGCGGACGACTTTCTGCAAGATAGTCTTGATCTCCCTGTTCGACACTTTAGCAAGACCATTCGTCTGAGATTGGTATGGAGTGGCTACTCGATGGTATATGCTGAACTCGCTAGAAAGGGCCTTTACCTTATCGTTGACGAAATGAGACCCCCCATCATATATCAACACTCGAGGTACCCCGAACCGTGAAATAATATTCTTCCGTAAAAATCTGCAAACAGTCCGAGCATCTGCTATTCGGGCGGGGATGGCCTCAACTCATCGACTCACATAATCCACAGCCAACATAATGTACTCAAATCCCTGACTCTTAGGGAATGGACCCATGAAATCGATGCCCCATGCATCAAAAACCTCACAGAAGTGTATGGGATGCATCGACATCATATCAAGCTGTCCACAAGTGCCCATCCTCTGACAGTCAATACACCTCTTCACGAACTCATTAGAGTCCTTGAAGAGAGTAGGAAACCATATACCGCATTGGAGCACCTTCTGTGACGTTCTCCTCCCAGAGTGTTGTCCTCCTGTCTCAAGCTTGTGGCAGTGAGTAAGGACGCTGTGGTGCTCCTCCTGAGGAGTGCACCGACGCCAGATACTATCTCCTCCTTCATGATAAAGGACGGGATCTTCCCAATGGTAAAACTTGGCCTTCACGAGGAAGGTCTCAAGTTTCTGTCTGGGCCAATCTTGTGGAACTTCCTTGGCGATAAAATAGTTCACAATATCGGCATACCATGGGAGAGAGGCGATAGAAAGGATCGCCTCATCTGGGACGGTCTCATATATAGGCTCAATCTGCTTAGAATCCTCAAGATATTCTAATCGGGAGAGATGATCCGCCACCAAATTCTTGACTCCAGGCTTATCCTTAATCTCTATATTAAACTCCTGGAGTAGAAGGATCCATCTGGTCAATCGGGATTTGGCATCCTTATTTACCATGAGGTACCTGATGGCGGTATGATCAGTATAGATGGTCACTCTAGATCCAATGATGTAAGATCTGAACTTATCTAGGGAGAAAACTACGGCTAGCATCTCCTTCTCAGTGACTGTATAGTTTCTCTGCGCGGCATCCAATGTACGGCTAGCGTAGTGAATAGCAAAGGGGACTCAATCCCTCCTCTGTCCCAGCACGGCTCCCACGGCAAAATCGGAGGCATCTATTATGATCTCGAATGGGAGAGACCAATCAGGTGGCTGGAGAACAGGAGCCTCAACAACACGACTCTTGAGAGTCTCAAATGACGATAGACACTTATCAACTACAAGGAACTCGGTGTCTTTCATCAGCAGATCAGTCGACGGATGGGCAATTCTACTGAAATCATGAATGAAGCGCCTGTAGAAACCGATGTGCCCCAGAAAAGATTGTAACTACCGCAAGTTGGACAGTGGATTGAGTTTTCTAATGACATCCACCTTATCTTGATCAACCTCCATGCCCCTGTTGGAGATGATATGACCAAGCACCATCCCCTGAGTCACCATGAAGTGACTCTTCTCCCAAGACAACACAAGGTGAACCTTAATGCATCGCTGAAGGACTCGGTCTAGGTAGGTAAGATAAGAATCGAATACGTCGTCGTAGATCGAGAAATCATCCATGAATACCTCCAAGCACTCCCCAACCTTATCCGAAAAGAAGGACAGCATGCATCTCTAGAATATCACCGGAGCGTTGCACAATCCGGATGGCATGCATCTGAAAGAATATGTCCCGAAGGGACAGGTGAAGGTAGTCTTGTCCTGGTCCTTGGGCGCGATAGCCACCTGATTATAGCCGGAGTACCCATCCAAGAAACAATAATGGCTCTTCCCTGCCAGCCTCTCTATAATCTGATCAATAAATGGTAGGGGGAAATGATCCTTCTTGGTAGCCTGGTTCAATCGTCTGTAGTCCACAGAGACCCGCCAAGAAGTGGGTACCCGGGTAGCAATCTCCTCTCCAGACTCACTAACAACTGTGGAGATGCCCATCTTCTTAGGCACCACATGCAATGGACTGACCCACTTGGAGTCGGAGATGGGTTGGATAAAATCGGTGCTCCACCATTTCGAGATCTCCTTCATGACAACATCTCGAAGATTCGGGTTCAACCGCCGCTGGAACTCACGCGTCGGCTTTGCCTCCTCCTCGAGATAGATATGGTGGGAGCACAAGGTCGTACTTATCCCCTGTAGATCGACTACACTCCATCCTATCGCCTTGCGATTCTTTTCAAGAACCCCCATCAGACGGGATTCCTGCTCTCCAGTCAAATCAGCGGAGATAATGACTGGGTACATCTCATGCTCACCCGCAAGGAACCTATACTTCAGCGACGATGGCAGTGGCTTCATCTCTAGACAAGTAGGTGCTGGCGGATCTGGCCTCTGAAAAGTATGGGTGAATGTTGCCAAATCTGCATGGGAGAATGAGAACTCTCGCTCACAATCTGAATCTGGAAAAGGCAGCTCTGCTGGGCTGTCTCTGCTCTGTATGGAATCAGCCTCCTCCCTAGTTGTAGGCTCAGTGGAAGTCAGACATGGTATTAAATCATTGAACTCTACCCAATCAATATCTGACTCCGAGGGATCTGTATCAGACTCACATAAATCTGTCTCATGATCGGGAACCGACTCTGCTGCCTTAGATGTTTCCTGGACCAGGAATGCGCTCTCCAAGCTCTCCTCTGCTAGCATCTCTGTGCCAGTGAACTCTGAAGGTGAGAGGATGGCCTGTGCGACTGGATCTGCCCAAACTGCCTCATCATCTGTGATCACAAAATCGCAGTCCTGGTGGATGTCTCGCCCTGCCTCTGTCATCTACTCTGAATCGGAAGTAGGCCCTGAGCAAGCCGAATCTCTGTGAAAAGTGAGTCGCCCTGCACTTCATCTAGCATTGCATTCATCTGCATCTGTGAAAAGTTATTGGGTTCTGAACCAAGTTATGAGCCGAAACCGAGAGTGGTTTGGACTTGACCTTAATCCACCTAATTTTCAGAGGAAATTCACTGAGAAATAGGATTTAAGAACTTCAGGTTTTTTACTTAATTCTTTATGTTCCAGATGACAATGTGCAGCGTTTGACTCTTAGTGTCTAACCTGGTCTCTTCAATCTGGGTACAACTCTGGATTAGGGAATTAATTTGTACTCTCGCACTATTCACCTAGCTCAACTCAGATGGAATGTTGGAAGACTGTGTGAATCTCTTTTCTAGTAGCGTGGAAATCTAAAGACTGGAGTACGGGTTGAAATAAATCTTCGGAAAAGGGATGGACGGCTGCGCACAATTTTATCTAAGACCCCCAAAAATGTACGGAATAAAAAGATTCTATATCCGTAGGGGCAAAACAAGATCCAAGCAGAACCACCAAATATTCCAAATACAAAGAAGCATTACCAAATAAAATCTGACCAAAAAGGTCCAAGCTTCAAGAAACCTGCAGATCTTGGTGGAGACTCGGCTACACTGGCCAACTTCACAAGGAGAGGTGACTACACTGGCCACCCTCCAGTTCTTTTCCCATTCTTCTAACTTCTCCCCCAATTCGATTGTGAACACATCACGACAGACCTTAGAAGGAAATACCTGACTCCCCAAGGATGAGTTACTAGAGAGGAGAGGAGCATGTTAGTCCAGTATTCTGGATGGGAAGAGCTAAAACCTTTCACACACATGAGTCGGTTATTCAATGTTCATAGGGTATACTTTGGGAAGAGGATTGATCTAAGATGACTTCTGAGCCAAAACTGCGACAATAATGTGTATAACTTGAGGGCTGTTGATTTTTTAAAATTCTAAGTCTTACAGAAGTTCTGACACACAAATAATCCAAAGGTCGAGTTTATTTCACTTTCACCTTCAGTTCATGATCTTGGTGTGGAACCCAATCTCATTTCACTCCATGGCATGTCTTTTTAATGCTAAGGGACGAGCATTGTTTAATTATAGGGGGATTATGAATCTCGGATTCATCACTCTAAATCTCATTTATTAAGCTCAATTCCCTCAAAATCAACAGCATATCTGCATCTATTCTGCATAATTAGCATTCATGCATGTTTTCATACGAGTTGCATTTTATCCATAATTTTTGCACAAAATAAGAAGCCAAAAATCCAAGCCAATTTTGACATGTAAATAGCCTAACTTCCCAGATTTTTAACTCCTTCATACTAACTCCGAATGACACAAAACCACCTCCACTTTGTACATATCACTAACCAGAATAAAAGAAAAATACGAAAAAAATCACTAACCCAAATTAGTGGACCAAAAACCCAAACCCTAGTTTCAGGATTTTCAGACTAAAAGCCACATATCTTCCCCATCCAGTGTCCGATTTAATCCTACTCACTTTTGAACTATGTACATTCAATTACCTTCAAAATAAGACCAAGTTCAAGTGATCCAGAGCTAGTATGCGAAAGTTGGGTTTTGGGCCTCTTTTTGTACATTGTGTATTTTAGCGGTTTTTTGACCCGTATTTTAGGTACATATTTTCTTAATTAATAAAAATCCAAAAAAATAGATTTAGATGCCTTTTATTTATCTTTTATTTCTCTATATCCTTTCGTATTTTTATCTTGTTTAAAAATGACAAAAAAATTAGAAAGCCCAAAAATCAAGGTATTCTATGTGCATAGGATACCCCAAAAATTCACTTTTTACATTTGATAGATTCTGGTTTTGTAATCTTCATGAAAATTATAGATCTCGTCGAGACAAGCATTTTTTGTGAAGGAGTTTTTTCGATCCAATGTCGTTTACTATTTCTTTTTTATTTTACAAAATATTTTTTACGGATTTTTCTGGTGCTGACACGTGGCAGCCCCAGAGGCCGCCACGTGTCAGAATTTTGAGCTTTATTTTATATCGTTTTTATTAAAAAATAATAATAATTAAGCCCACGCACGTGCGTCGCACGTGCCTCCCTGGAATGTGCTCCGCACGTGCCCCGCACCCTCCTTTTCCCCTTTCACCCTCTCGCCACGTGGCGTCGCCACGGTCGTTCGATCAGCGGCTAATCGAACGGCCGTTGTGCGTCGTCTTCCCAACGGTCCCCCGATTCCTCCGCCTCCCCGTTCGCAACCGGCCGCCGACCCTTATCTCTGCCAACAGCCAGTCGCGCTGCCTCTCACCTCCATTATGATCGCAACTTCCGCCGCCTAACACCCTTCCCTCTCCCCTATTTAAACCTCCAAGACTCCGACCTCACGATTATCCACCGTTCGACCTGAGGACACCCATCGAAAGTTACAGCCCGCAACCCCTCATCGACGTAATCCGAGAGGTTCCCTCCTCATCGCAGCAAGGCTCCTCCGCCGCTGCTCTTGCTCTGACGACTGGCCGTCGAGACCTTCTCCTCTTCTCCAGGTTATCTCTCTCTCTCTCTCCGCCTTCGAGCTTCTCTCCGCTCAGAGCTTCGCCTCTCATCCCCGACTCCAACAACCTCTGCCTCGACACTACTCCACCGCCTTCATCTACATCGCCTCCGCTCTGACTTCGATCATCGAGCCACTGCTTCATCGACATCCACACCATCTTCATCACCGACTCCATGACGTTCACCACCTCTAGCTAGAACCTAGCTTGGCCGCAAGCTTCACCTCAGTCACTGCCTCGCCATCGACCCCATCTCCGATGCAGTGCTCCATGGACTTTCACCACCGCCTCCAGCCAAGGGCTACGCGCCCATCACATCAGCGACTCGGCCTCCCGTTCCGCCTGTGGCCAAGCCCTCGACAACCACCGGAACCGCCTCCACCTCCGTCGTCATCAGCAACCACTGTGCGCATCCTGCCTCCGACGAGCTCTGTCGCTCAGAGCTAAGCCACCAACTCAGGTCTACCGTCTTCGACAACGCCTTCCAGAGTTCTTTACCATCATCAACTTCTAGCCGGCGACGCTTCCTCGACGTTGCTCCACCGCCGCACCGCCAGGCTCCAGCCAGGAGCTAACCCTCCGCCTTGGCCGAGCCAGTATCAGCCTCACCAGTCCGCACTTCCCTCCGTCGCGGTCAGACCGTCCCTCCGCCTCGCTCAACACGCCAACAATCGGGCTCAGTCCCGAGACCCCTCGCGCACGTGTGAGGCACGTGCGTCCGAGGGGGACTTCAGGATTACGTCCTCACCTAGGTCACGTGCTCTGCATGTGACCATGGGTAAAATTGTGAGAAGACCCGGAAGCTCCGCCATATTGCACCTCAGTCCAAGTCCAGAAGGTCACGTGCGAGGCACGTGACCCCCTGGAAAATTTGCAATCAGCCCCCCTTATTTTCCGTAATTATTTGTAGGTCCCCCTCTGCCTTTTTATTTTATTTACATTTATTTAATTGCATAAATACCCATGTCTTTCCCTTTAATTTTGAACCTCTTCTGAGTCTTATTTATTATTCAAAAAATAGCACCATGTTTGTCATTTAATTCTCTACATCTAGACACCTTGTGATTATTTTTATGATTGATGGTTAATTATTAATCAATTATTATGTGGAAATTTGCAAACTTTGCCCATTTCTTGCACTTCAATTTTTATATGATTACTCATTGCTCTAAAAATTCCCAAAAAATCACCTATGTAGAGTTAAATGTGCTTGACATTGTGCTCAAAAAGATTTTTGCATTTGCATGCATAATTTGCTCTGTAAAAATTATTTTGCATATTTTAGTATTTGATTTTTAATAAGTATTAAACCCCACATATTCGAGGTCTAGGATTTTTTTGAGATCCATCACTTAGTGATAGATCTTAGATAATTTTATTTCTTAATAATAAGTAGGTTTAATATTTATTATAATTAAATATTGAAAATCATTATGTTTGCATTTAAAAATTCATAAAAATTTCATATTGCATCCAAAAATTACAAAACAATTACAGTGCATTCATTTCATCATAATCTATATTGTGGCCAAGTTTCATATTTTTTGGACATTGTTTGATCATAATTTACATTTTAGTCCCTAAAATAGGCCGAAATTGCATCTTGCATCCCTTATTCGCATTAAAAATAAAAAAATACCACCTTGAAAACCGTGCAAGACTTTTGATAAACACAACTCTAGATTGTTCCTTTACCTTTTTGTGATCGACCTTGGGACATGCCCAAGTAAAATAAACATAAAACCACTCGATTAAAAATTTATTAAATATTTGTGGTTATTTCTTGACTTATTCTGATCGTCGCCTACAACGAACGACATTCTATTCTTTAAGCATGAACATAAATAAAAACCACTTCTTAAAGTAGTTATTTTCGGACTCATCAGATGGCGCCGTTACCGGGGAGGCAAACGGCTTAGTTTTGTGTTTTGAAATTTTCTTGTTCGATTTTCCGCATTCGGGTAGTCTGACCCCCGAATTATTCATTGTAAATCCCATTTAGTTTCCTGCATTTATTTTTCTTGTCTTTTATTATTTTTGAGTCACTCTCTTATATTTTCTCTCTTATTTTTCTTGCGAGGAACCCGGCGTATGTGGAGCGGTTTTCAAGAAACCGATGCATCTTCACCGACATCCGTAAAGCCGCAATTAAACTAAGATCGAGTCGTGTCGTGAGAGAGCGTAGAGTCTAGGTTTTTAATTTCTGTAATTTTATTTACTTGCTTATTTACAACGGTGTCCGTTTGAACTCTCGTGCATGTAAAAAAGACCTTGAACTTTTCTGTGGTGTGTCGTGGCCTGTTTCACTCTCTAGTGATGGTGGGGCCCCACTTGAGTGGTGATTAGGATAAACCTGCACATACGACTCTCAAAGAATTTACATTTTTTATTGTGCTCGTAAGATCTAAGGCCACACTGCACTTTAACTGAGACGCACATTAGATCGTTCCACTTAGCCAAAAATTTAACTCAATTCTTCCCGCTAATAGAACTTTCTGCCTAGGAGCGGTTTTCATCGGCTTGCTCGCATTTAGAATAATTTCAATTCTGTATTGCATCCCACATGGAGATTGCGAGGAAGCACTGTAAGTCTTCTAACTAAGCATACATCATTGTTTTCACGTGCATCGACTTTTCCCGAACTCCTCCCTCTTGTTTTGTCACATAATTTTAAAGGAAATTGGGACTGTACGGTAGACGTGTATTTGTGCTCATTTAATTTTTCAGTGATCACCTCTATAAAAATAGTGACTGCTAAATATATCCGATTTTAAGAACCCATAAAATCAAGAATTTCTGTGGGAGAGCAACCCCGACATTGTTTGATTTTATCTTGCAGCGAGGAGAGAGACGCACACTAGGATAGAGCCAAGCCAAGATTTTCATATAGACTACTGATTTTAAAAACGATTAGCTACTTCTCAGTGAGGAATACAGGTAGTCGTTTTAAGGTATGAACTTCCTTAGCTGAGTGGTTGGTTTAAAGGACACTACGCAATGCTCTGTCCTTAAGTAACACAGGTAGCCGTTTACGGTCCGTACTTACACCTATACTGGCTGAAAGTGGATGCAACTAGTCGTACGAACTCAGGACAGTCTTTAAGGAAATATTTGCACCTAACATCTCGTTTAAACGGTTTGCAAGACTTGATTTTTCACCAATTAAAACTGACAAGATAATTGGCCGAACTCTTACGGCCTTCACTGAGTGAGTTGGTGAAAGAAATCTTTGTATTGTGTTTGGTTTGTGCTTAGAAAGTAAGTCTTCAGCGAATACTGCACACTTGTGCCTACATCATAAACCGCAAACCTCTCGTTGACCTCGAGAATGGAAGATTGTGGTAATTCTTGTTCAGACTCCGTGAACCCTTCTTTCACTACCACACACTCTCCAATCTCAAAAGCCCAGAGAGACTCTTACTCTGGACCTGCTTGGCCTCCGGGAAACCCTTCCCAAGAACCCTATTCTTACGATTCATTCTTCTTCCTAGAGGGAGGACAGACCCACACTGTCTCTTTCTCACCCAAACAGCTCGAGGAAAACTGTTACATCAATTCTTTCCACTCTATTAACTCGAACCCCTTACAATCTAAAAGTGAAGAAGAAGAGATGCTACCCAAGATGGCTTCCAAGAAAGATCCTGAAGATGAAACAATTGACGATGCTATCCAAATGATTCTAGCAAGATTGGCTACATCTGAGCAGCAGCAGCATTAACTGAGGGCACAGCTTGAGCAGTTGAATGCTGGGGAAGAAATACCAATGGAAGCCGCATACAACCCTGGACAGTACAGAGTGTGGAATTATTTGCAGCCACCACAACCAGAGATCCCCTATGAACTGAAGCCATATTTTGTAAGTCAATTGCCTCAATTCCATGGTAATATGACTGAAGAGCCATATGAATTCTTGCGGGACCTGGAGCTGATATGTTCTAATCTGAGGCACCCACAAGTCAGCCAAGACTACATTCGTCTCACTACACTACCTTTCGCCTTGAAAGGGAAAGCAGACTAATGGGTGAAAAACTTGGGGGTGACTGTGACTACTTATGAGAGGTTCAAAAACCTATTTTTGAAGAAATTCTACCGCTTGAGTAGGACCAATCAAATGAGGACCTGCATCACCAGTTTCTCTCAGATGCCCAATGAACCACTCTGTGAGGCGTGAGATAGGTTTAAGGACCTACTACAAAAATGTCCCTGCCATGATCTAGACAACAACATCCTAGTCCAGTCACTCTACTCTGGCCTCAACCACGAGACTCAAGGGTTAGTTAGCGCTTCCTGCGGAGGGAATTACACATCGCGTGGAGCTGAGACCGTCTGGAAAATACTGGAGCAGATGGCAGAAACAAGCCGTTCTCAGATTGCCAGTAGAGCATACACTGATTCCATGAACACCCTTCAAGCCAAAGGCGGGAAGCAGACGGTCGCAGGAATAGGGAGGACTTGATTCCAAACATGCACTTCATCGCTGATAAATTGACAATAGTGGATAAGAGAATGAGCGACATCGACAACCGAATCTCTCAATTCCCAAAGCATATGGAGGAGCTCACTACGAAGATGTCCAAGATGGGGATGCCTACTGCACCAACAGTTCCGATCTACCATGTGCACCATGCCCAGGATCAGCCAAGATCAGAACAGTAGCAACCATGGTCACAGGACCAATCCTATGCCCAAGCTTCCCAGTAGCCACCCCCACCGGCCGAAACAGTCAAAGAAGCCCCTCCCCTGACACTCGAAATAAACGGCATTTGGTACACAGAGGACACTACCCGACAGGGTAGTATGGGGGACCGCCAGACTCATCAACGTCTACCCACTTTCTATAATGTTGTATTTCCTCAACCTCCACATAACCCTCATAACATTGCATCTTCCCAGCATCCGAAGCAGCAGCAGCCCTACAATCGCCAGAACCAACCTCAGCAATACCGTCAGCAAAACCAAGCTCCCAGACCATCAGCTCCATCATCCAGCCCTCCAGAAGAACTGGTTGATATCCAGAGACAAATACTTGAAGAAATGCGCAACTTCCGAAATGAGCTATATGATCTACGAGTGGATGTTAATCATCTATCACGATGGAAGGATGAGCAGACTGTTCCAGCCACAACCATTCCCGCCCAAGTTCAAGCTAACCCCAATAGCTTGAACAAATCTCAATCATCCCAACACAATGGCCAGGTATACTATTCAGATTTTTCCACATCTAAACATGAGATCCTTTCGTTTGACAATATCCATGCCATGTCACTCAGGAGCGGAAGGACTGTGCTCGTACCTGACCGGGCTAGGGAACCGGATGATGAAGACTTGGAAGATCAGCCGGAGGATGCTTCCGAGGAGGATGAAGAAGAATGCCAGAAGATCCCAGCACAAGAGAAAAGGAAAGCATCTATGGAGTCTGCAGAGGACCTTGAACCTCTAGTCGCTGCGAAAATACCTTTGTCATCTTTTCAGCAACTAGATTTTGTTTATTATCAAAAATCTTATGATTGTAATAAAAACTCCAACTCTAATAAAGATGCTCTTGTTTATGATTCTGGCCCTCTATCTCCTTTTTCAAATACATCCATTCCCTTTCCCCATGCTCTCAAGAAAGGAAAACAAAAGAAAAACATTCAAGATGACCCAGTAATGGAAAGGCTCTGTCAGTAAAATATCACAGTCAAAGTGCCCTTCGATCAGTATGTGGCCAGTAATCTAGCCTTTCAGAAATATTTAAAGGCAAAATGCACTCCCACGAGGACTCGTACAAAGAGAACAAGTCAATTTGTGGAGACTCACATCTTGACAGTT
Source organism: Ottelia alismoides (assembly GCA_037367405.1). NCBI lineage: Eukaryota > Viridiplantae > Streptophyta > Magnoliopsida > Alismatales > Hydrocharitaceae > Ottelia > Ottelia alismoides. The sequence continues at coordinate 63,658 of JAZKJV010008172.1, read as the reverse complement.
GCCACCACCAAATGTGTCAAAAACCAGCATCTGCCAAGAAAGAAAAGGGATTTGGGCATCCATTATGTGGAGCGTCGCATTGGCAGCATTGCGTTCACACGCACACTTCTCGACAATGGTTCTTCCATAAATCTTCTACTCTTAGACTTATATTATAGATTGGAGTTAGGCCCTCTCAAGAAATCATCATCTTTACTCCAATTTGCTGATAAATCCACCAAAAGACCTAAGGGAGAAGTGAAGAATGTCATCATCATTATCGAGGGTACAGAATACAAAGTGGACTTCACTGTCCTTGATATGGAGACTCCGAACCGTTGGAAAGAATCGCAAATCATTCTCGTAAGACCATTCTTAAGAACCACTAAGGCTGTGTTAGATTACGGGTCTGGCATGATGAAATTCTGTTCTCCGGGCAGAGAAATAGACTTGGAGATGAAACAGACAAAGTGGCAGAGGCCAGACTCCGAATCCACCACTGAAGATGCCGAAACATCAGAATGCAATCTCCTCAGAACCACTAGGGCGTGGGACCAACTGCCAGACATACAGACGGAAAGCACGTCCTCGGAAGAAGAAATGATGCACAATGCAGTTTACGAGATATTTCCAAACATATCGACAAATCCAGATTATTACACTTTTGATGACACAGAAATCCTCTCGGATTTGTCAATCCCATTATCTCTGGGCCAATCAAGAACTATCGATGACAAGTCGGACGTGGCTCTGGCCGAATTACCTTTCTACTTTAGCGATCTGACTCACCTTTCTTTGAAATTGGTAGCCAGCATCTCACACAGTGATTCACCACCAACCAACATTGAGCCAGATACAAAGATAATTCAACCAGACTTGATTGATGATTCAGAATTACCAGAGCTGAAACCACTACCTCCCACGCTGAGGTATGCATTTCTCAATGGACCCAAAGAAAAAATCCATGTGATCATTAGCTCATCCTTAACACTGGATCAAGAGTCTAGATTACTCGAAGTCCTTGAGCGAAATCGAAAAGCCATCGGTTGGACTTTGTCAGATCTCGTAGGAATAAACCCCTCTCTCTGCTCGCACCAAATTTATGTTGAGGATAATGCAAGGCCTTCCCGTGAATTTCAGAGAAGATTAAACCCCAATCTTCGGGAAGTAGTTAAGAAAGAGATAGAAAAATGGTGCAAAGCAGGATTCATATACCCCATTTCTGACTCCAAGTGGGTGGCCCCCCTTCATGTCGTCCCGAAGAAGTCGGGAATCCAGATGGTCACCAACGAGGAGGGGTTAGAGATCGCGACCCGAGTGCCCACATCGTGGCGTGTCTGTGTCTATTACAGGCGCCTGAATGCTACGACCAAGAAAGATTACTTTCCACTGCCATTTATTGATCAAATCTTGGAGAGACTTGCAGGGAAAGCATTCTTCTGTTTTCTTGACGGGTACTCAGGCTACAACCAAGTAGCTATCGCTCCTGAGGATCAGGAAAAGACCACTTTCACATGTCCCTTCGGAACTTACGCATTCAAGCGCATGCCATTCGGTCTTTGTAATGCCCCGGGCACATTTCAGCGGTGCATGATTACCGTATTTGCCGAAATGGTTGGTGATTTCCTGGAAGTCTTCATGGATGACTTCTCGGTTCATGGTGATTCATTTGATACATGTTTAGCGCACTTGGACCGAGTCCTCCAGAGATGCAGGGAGGTTAATTTGGTACTCTCCTGGGAGAAAAGTCACTTTATGGTGACTGAAGGTATCGTGTTGGGGCATGTCATCTCCAAAAAGGGAATGGAGGTCGACCCTGCCAAGGTGGATGTGATCAAGAAGCTTGAGCCACCAACCAACGTCAAGTCAGTGAGGTCTTTCTTAGGTCATGTTGGATTTTATCGAAGATTCATCTCTGATTTTTCAAAGATCGCCCGCCCACTGACTAAGCTCTTGGGCAAAGACACCGAGTTTATTGTAAATCACAGGTGTCTAGAGGCCTTCGAGCTTCTGAAGAAGAAAATTTGTGAATCGCCGATATTACAAGCTCCCGATTGGTCTCTTCCCTTCGAGATCATGACTGATGCATCGGATTTTGCTGTCGGAGCGGTACTTGGACAAAGAAAATATGGAATTCCTTATGCGATTCATTACGCGAGCAAAGTGTTGGATCCTGCACAGAGAAATTACACAGTGACTGAAAAGGAGATGCTCGCGGTTGTTTGGGCTCTTGAAAAATTCAGATCATACATATTGGGCTCCAAGGTGACGATTTTCACAGATCACACAACAATCAGATATCTCATGGATAAGAAGGATGCTAAGGCACGACTTTTGAGATGGATCTTGTTAATCCAGGAATTTAATTTGGTGATCAAGGATAAACCTGGAATAAAGAATGTTGTTGCTGATCACCTTTCCCGAATCAAGCAAAACGATCATCCTGATACCGAACCAATTAAGGAGACTTTTCCAGACGAATCAGTTTGCGTCATTGATTCAACCCTATGATATTCCGACCTAGTGAACTATCTTGTCTCCAAGAAGGTTCCCTTTGGTTTGACCAAAAGAATGATTGATCGATTAAAGTCAGATTCAAGAAAATACCATTGGGACGATCCTTTCCTTTTCTATGAAGGACCGGATTGTGTCTGGCGAAGATGTATTCCTCAGGAGGAATATCAAAGTGTCCTCACACATTGTCATTCTCTCAAGGCTGGAGGACACCATTCGGGAAAGAGAACCGTACACAAGGTACTCCAATGTGGATTTTAATGGCAGACCTTATTTAAAGATGCTAATGAATTTGTACAGTCATGCCCGATTTGTCAAAGGATGGGAGGGATTGTGGGACATAGAGATGAAATGCCCATGCAACCAATGATTTTCTATGATGTTTTCGATGCATGGGGGATTGATTTTATGGGTCCCTTTCCCAATAGCAATGGATTTGAGTACATCTTGTTAGCGGTCGACTATTTATCAAGATGGGTAGAGGCTATTCCAACTCGAACCGCAGATAGGAAAACTGTCTGTAAGTTTATCAAGGATAATATCATTGCAAGGTTCGGGATACCAAAAGTTTTGATTTCTGATGGAGGTAGCCACTTTGTGAACAAGGAGATGAGATCTTTGGCTAAGGAGTACAAATTTGAGCATAGAATAGCCAACCCATATCATCCACAATCTAATGGCATGGCAGAAGTTTCTAATAGAGAGGTGAAGGGTATTCTTCAGAAGTTGGTCCGTCCAGATAGGAAGAATTGGTCTAAGCTGTTGGACCAAGTTCTATGGGCCTATAGGACAGCCTATAAGACCCCACTCGGTACTTCACCTTTTAGGATGATTTATGGCAAACCATGCCATCTACCTGCAGAATTGATCCATAAATCTGAATGGGCGATCAAAAAGTTGAATTGGAGTTGTCACCTTGGGAAATTATGCCGAGACCTAAATCTGAATGAGCTAATTGAAATCCGAAATCGGGCATATGACAAAAGTGTGATTTATAAGGACAAGGTCAAGAGATGGCATGATAGACACATTCAAGAAAAGACCTTTGTCCCTAGGTAGAAAGTTTGGTTGTTTAATGCTCGGTTGAAGATTTTCCATGGGAAACTAAAATCAAAATGGATGGGTCCTTACAATGTCATTGACATGCATACCAATGGAAGCGTGGATATTGCCGAACTCAAAGAAGATGCACAACCTTTTGCAATAAACGGACAATTGCTGAAGCCATATATTGAATCACCCAAAGAGCAGACAGTCCAAGTTGAGGCCATCCACTTCATGCAGAGCGAGGACATTAAAGATTTATCAGATCATTCCCACCCTCCCTCCCGACCACATCGGCCTCCTTGTACAGCTTTTTCCTCTACATAGGCCAAGGCCTAAGTAAAGGGGGGGACCGATGCCATCTTTACATACCATACTTCTCTTTCTCCAGATCACTTCACGTCACTTCCACCCTTCTTCTATACTTAGGCTGACCAGAGCCTAAGTATAGGGGGAACCGACATTCACCTGTATATACTCTCCTCATTCACAGATCATGACTGCATCTTTTCCGCTCTTCTTCTAAGCCCGTTGTATATAAATTTTTAACTCTCTTCCGCTTAGCCCGAGCTATGTCTTCATTACGCTTCTTGTGCTCTGAGGACACAACACTCGCTAAGTATAGGGGGATCTCTATATACTTTGTATATATTTTACCCATATCTCGTACTTTCGCGTAAGTCTATATGTATTTATATGGTGGGTAATAATAAAAAAAGGGTTTTTGCTACTAACACTAACTTTGCCCAAAATTTTTGAAAAAAAAGAAAGAAAAGAAAAGAACAGGCTTCTTATTTCATTTTTTGCTTAAAAAAAGAAAAAAAATATTGTGTCTGCATTTCACACACCTGCACTTCATCCAACATCGCATTCATCTGCATCTGTGAAAAGTTATTTGGTTCTGAACCAAGTTATGAGCCGAAACTAAGAGTGGTTCGGACTTGACCTTAATCCACCTAATTTTCAGAGGAACTTCACTGAGAAATAGGATTTTAAAAACTTCATGTTTTTGACTTAACTCTTTAAGTTCCACATGACAATGTGCAGCGTTTAAATCTTAGTGTCTAACCTGGTCTCTTCATTCTGGGTACAACTCTGGAATAGGGAATTAATTTGTATTCTCGCACTATGCACTTAGCTCAACCCAGGCGGAATGTTGGAAGACTGTGTGAATCTCTTTTCTAGTAGCGTGGAAATCTAAAGACTGGAGTACGTGTTGAAATAAAGCTTCAGAAAAGGGAAGGACGGCTGGGCACATTTTTTCTAAGATCCCAAAAAATGTACGGAATAAAAATATTCTACATCCGTAGGGGCAAAACAAGATCCAAGCAGAACCACCAAATATTACAAATACAAAGAAGCATTACCAAATAAAATTTGACCAAAAAGGTCCAAGCTTCAAGAAACCTGCAGATCTTGGTGGAGACTCGGCTACACTGGCCAACTTCACAAGGAGAGGTGACTACACTTGCCACCCTCCAGTTCTTTTCCCATTCTTCTAACTTCTCCCCCAATTCGATTATGAATACAGCGTGATAGACCTTAGAAGGAAATACCTGACTCCCCGAGGACGAGTTACTAGAGAGGAGAGGAGCATGTTAGTTCGACATTCTGGATGGGAAGATCTAAAACCTTTCACACACATGAGTCGGTTATTCAATGTTCATAGGGTATACTTTGGGAAGAGGATTGATCTAAGATGACTTCTGAGCCAAAACTGTGACAATGATGTGTAGAACATGAGGACTGTTGATTTTTTAAAATTCTAAGTCTCACAGAAGTTCCGACACACAAATAATCCAAAGGTCGAGTTTATTTCACTTTCACCTTCAGTTCATGGTCTTGTTGTGGAACCCAATCTCATTTCACTTCATGGCATGTCTTTTTTATGCTCAGGGACGAGCATGGTTTAAGTATAGGGGGATGATGAATCTCGGATTTATCACTCTAAATATCATTTATTAAGCTCAATTCCCTCAAAATCAACAGCATATCTGCATCTATTCTGCATAATTAGAATTCATGCATGTTTTCATACGAGTTACATTTTATCCATAATTTTTGCACAAAATAAGAAGCCAAAAATCCAAGCCAATTTTGACCTGTAAATAGCCTAAATTCCCGGATTTTTAACTCCTTCATGCTAACTCCGAATAAAGCAAAACCACCTCCACTATGTACATATCACTAACCAGAATAAATGAAAAATACAAAAAAATCACTAACCCAAATAAGTGGACCAAAAACCCAAACCCTAGTTTCAGGATTTTTGGACAAAAAGTCACATATCTTCCCCATCCAGTGTCTGATTTCATCCTACTCACTTTTAAACTAATGTACATTCAATTACCTTCAAAACAAGACTAAGTTCAAGTGAATCAGAGCTCGTATGCAAAAGTTGGGTTTTGGGCCTCTTTTTGTACATTGTGTATTTTAGCGGTTTTTCGACCCATATTGTATGTACATATTTTCTTAATTAATAAAAATCCAAAAAATAGATTTAGATGTATTTTTCTTATCTTTGATTTCTCTATATTCTTTCGTATTTTTATATTGTTTAAAAATGACAAAAAAATTAGAAAACCCAAAAATCAAGGTATTCTATGTACATAGGATACCCCAAAAATTCACTTTTTACATTTGATCGATTTTGGTTTTGATGTCTTCATGAAAATTGTAGATCTCGTTGAGACGAGCATTTTTCGTAAAGGAACTTTTTCGATCCGAGGTCGGTACTATTTCTTTTTGATTTTACAAAACATTTTTTACGGATTTTTCTAGTGCTGACGCGTGGCAGCCCCAGAGGCTGCTACGTGTCAGCATTTTTTGATCTTTATTTTATATCATTTTTATAAAATAATAATAATAATAAAGCCCACGCACGTACGTCGCATGTGCCTCCCAGGCACGTGCTCCGCACGTGCCCCGCGCCCTCCTTTTCCCCTTTCACCCTCTCGCCACGTGGCGTCACCATGACCGTTCGATCAGCGGCCGATCGAGCGGCCGCTGCGCATCATCTTCCCCAATGTTCCCCCGCTTCCTCCACCTCCCCCTTTGCAACCGGCCGCCGACCCTTATCTCCGCCAACCGCCAGTCGCGCCGCCTCTCACCTCCATTATCCTCGCAACCTCCGCCTCCTAACGCCCTTCCCTCTTCCCTATTTAAACCTCCTAGCCTCCGACCTCACGATTATCCGCCATTAGACCTGAGGACACCCATCGGAAGTGACAACCCACAACCCCTCATCGGCGTGATCTGAGGTGTTCCCTCCTCATCGTTGCATGGCTCCTCCGCCGCTGCTCTTGCTCAGGCGACCAACCGTCGAGCCCTTCTCCTCTTCTCCAGGTTATCTCTCTCTCTCTCCCTCTCTCTATCTCCGCCTCCGAGCTTCTCTCTACTCGGAGCTTCGCCTCTCATCCCCAACTCTGACAACCTCCGCCTCGACACTGCTCCACTGCCTTCATCTACTTTTCCTCTACTCCGACTCTGATCATCGAGCCACCGCTTCATCGACATCAACGCCATCTTCATCACCGACTCCACGACGTTCACTACCTCCAGCTAGCTTGGCCGCAAGCTTCGTCTTAGTCACTACCTCACCTCAACCCCATCTCCGACGCAGAGCTCCATCGACTTTCTCCACCGCCTCTAGCCAAGGGCTATGCGCCTATCACATCAGCGACTCGGCCTCCCCTTTTGCCTGTGGCCAAGCCCTTGACAACCACTGGAACCGCCTCCACCTCCGTCGTCATCAGCAATCACCGTGCGCATCCTACCTCCGACGAGCTCTGTCGCTTAGAGCTAAGCCACCAACTCAGGTCTACCGTCTTCGACAACGCCTTCCAGAGTTCTTCATCATCAACGACTTCTAGCCGACGACGCTTCCTTGACGCTGCTCCACCGCCGCACCGTCAGGCTCCAGCCAGGAGCTAACCCCCCGCCTTGGCCGAGCCAGCAGCAGCCTCACCGGACCGCACTTCCCTCTGTCGCGGTCAGATCGTCCCTCCGCCTCGCTCAACACGCCAGCAACCGGGCTTAGTCCTGAAACCCCTCGTGCACGTGCGAGGCACATGCGTCTGAGGGGGACTTCAGGCTTACGTCCTCACCCAGGTCATGTGCTCTGCACGTGACCGTGGGTTAAATTGTGAGAAGACCCGGAAGCTCCGCCATATTGCACCTCAGTCCAAGTCCAGAAGGTCATGTGTGAGGCACATGACCCCCAGGAAAATTTGCAATCAGCCCCCTTGTTTTCGGTAATTACTTGTAGGTCCCCCTCTGCCTTTTTATTTTATTTACATTTATTTAATTGCATAAATACCCATGTCTTTCCCTTTAATTTTGAACCTCTTCTGAGTCTTATTTATTATTCAAAAAATAGCATCATGTTTGTCATTTAATTCTCTACATCTGGACACCTTGTGATTATTTTTATGATTGATGGTTAATTATTAATCAATTATTGTGTGGAAATTTGTAAACTTTGTCCATTTCTTGCTCTTCAATTTTTATTTGATTAATCATTGCTCTAAAAATTCCCAAAAAATCACTTATGTAGAGTTAATTGTGCTTGACATTGTGCTCAAAAAGATTTTTGAATTTGCATGCATAATTTGCTCTGTAAAAATTATTTTGCATATTTTAGTATTTAATTTTTAATAGGTACTAAACCCTACATTTTCGAGGTCTAGTATTTTCTGAGATCCATCACTTACTGATAGATCTTAGATAATTTTATTTCTTGAAAATAAATAGGTTTAATATTTATTATAATTAAATATTGAAAATCATTCTGTTTGCATTTAAAAATTCATAAAAACTTCATATTGCATCCAAAAATTACAAAAAAATTATAGTGCATTTATTTCATCATAATCTACTTTGTGGCCAAGTTTCATATTTTTTGGACATTATTTGATCATAATTTACATTTTAGTCCCTAAAATAGGCCGAAATTGCATCTTACATCCCTTATTCGCATTAAAAATAAAAAAAAAGACCGCCTTGAAAATCGTGCAAGAATTTTGATAAACACCACTCTAGGTTATTCCTTTGCCTCTTTGTGATCGACCTTGGGACTTGCCCAAGTAAAATAAACATAAAACCACTCGATTAAAAAATTATTAAATATGTGTGGTTATTTCTTGACTGATTCCGATCGCCGCCTACAACGAACGACATTCTATTCTTTAAGCATGAACATAGATAAAAACCACTTCTTAAAGCAGCAATTTTCGGACTCGTCACCAATACAACGAAGTCCACGGGGAATTTCAGTCCCTGAATCGTAACGACAACATCCTTCAGCAACCCCTTCGGCCTCTTGACAGATCGATCGGCAAACTGAAGGACCGTCCTGCTTTGTCGGACAGGGCCCAACTCAAAGCGGTCGAGAAGGGCTGCCAGAAGAAGGTTGATCGAAGAACCGCTGTCTAATAGAGTGCGGTCGAACCTCTACTTATGGATGTGGCATCTGACATACGGGGCTCCTGCATCTGGCCTCTTGGCTGGCAAACGGTTTTGAATCGTGAAACACGTGGCACGAGTAAGCACATGGATTTCTGACTGATGGTTCCGCCTCTTCCTCCTAATTGTGGTCCTGTCTCTGAGTGATCTCTGGAGTAGAGGTATGTGCTCCAAGGCCTCCTGTAGAGTCACCTATATGTGAAATTTATCTATCATCTACTGGCTGAACTCTATCTGATGGTTCTTTTTTGGATTTTCTTTTTTCTGTCCCTTAGCCAAATGGAGTGCTCTGGGAAAGGGGACTAAAGGGTCCTTCTCAGATGAAGGACTAGGAGAGCGTCAAGCATGCACATGAACAGTATAATCCACACAAACATCATCAAGCAACACATGTGGATCTGAAAACAACAAACCCTTTCCTTTATTTGCAGAAATGTTCCGAGATACATGTACGGAAGGAAAAACAACAGGACTAGCAGAATTGGTAATGGTGGCCTCAGTACCACCCTCGGCATCTGGACTCGCGGCATCAGTACCGTGCTCTGGCTCAGCAACTGCAATGGTGGCGTCAGTACCACCTCCTTAAACTAGTGAAGCAACGACCTCAAAACCGTCAGTGGGATCAACATCCATGGTGGCGTCAGCGCCACCGTCATCATCTCTCGCGGCATCAACACCTCTCTCCTCCTCGCTTGGCGCTCCTGAAGTGGCATGGGATCGTCACTCAGACGAGGCACCGCCAGCTGGCATCCTACCACTCCTTAGTGTAACAAAATCAGCATCAAACATGTATGCAAACATATCACCAAGTGAAGCACTAGGAGTGGTAATCTCAGTGAACTCTACCTACTCAGACTTCCTCTTGAGGTTGTTCGGGTTCGGCTCAATCTGGGCTGGGATGGCGACCTTCCCTCTCACAATCTCCCGCATCTCCTAGCAGAACTCATCCATCTCCCATCTAAAAGGGGCCTGCAACTCGGTCATGAGGCGGGTTAGATCATCTAAGGTGGGGTTCTCATAGGTTGGCCCATGAGAACCTGATGGATGGCCTCGCTGGTAGTGAGGATATTGCTGCTAGTGCGGGAGAGAAGGGTACTGTTGATAATACTGCTGCTGTTGAGGTTGCTCGCGCCTCCAACGTTGTCCCTGCTGATAGGGACGAGTACCATACTGCTCTCCCTGGGATGGCTGTTGCGGCTAGTGTACTAGGGGCTGGGGCTGCTGGTGCTGCTCACGATGTTGATCGTACTGGCCACCTTGAACTGGAAGATGCTGCTGAGAACTGGGGACTACGGCCGACCGCGGAATCCAGGATGGTCTCTGATGAACGTCAAATTCGCCTCTATAATAATGTGAAATTATGTTGTAGTACAGGAGACGAATTCGGTTCAGTAAAAACCACAGACTTTGAATGCTGTGGAATATTTATGCTTGGCAAGTCTACCAAGGTCGAACACAGGGACACGGCTGCCTAATCTAAGTATTGAATTTCGATTCATGAAGGTATAATGTCAATTACATTCAGTTTCAGGTCCATATGCAAATTATGATGCACTATGAAATTTACAAGGCAATGGCATGATGCATGCATTTTTTATTTTGTTTTTATGCAAGTTAAAATGGTGCATGGGCAAACAATGCAAGAAACTATGCATGATGAATAAAATGTCAGAAATACATACAATTATACCCTAAAATGAGAGCAACATAATATAGAATGAAATTAGAGCCAATTTGAACACATCATTAAAAATCGGTCATCAAATCAATCAAGACAAGTAGAGCATGGTCCCATTTTTCACATAAAAAATCACTTAAATTAAAAGAGTGTCAAATGGAACAAGTAAGCATGTTAAAATGTAGAGGACAAAACAAGGATCAAAACGACACTAAAATCATGCAATTTGGACCTACGATGCTCAAGTTATGCTAAAAACAGTGCAAGGGCATAATTGTAATAAAAATGCAATAAAATAAAGGGATAAATATTGCATTTAGGTGCAAATAAAGAAAACCGCGTGGGCCCTTCTACAATTTTTCCATTTGTGCGTAGGGGCCTTTTTGTAATTTTGAAAACTTTCGAGGGCCTCCCTGTAAATTACCCAGGCACGCACGTGAGGCACGTGCCTGGGGACCAAAATGCAATTCTTTAAAACTTTCGGGTCTTTTCTACAATTTACCCAACACCTCACGTGCGCTGCACGTGAGGGGCTAGGCTCGGGAGGAGGCTCAGGTTCGGGTCCACGTGGCATCTGTCTGTGGTTCGGATTGAAGCTCGGATGACCCGAGCCTATTGGTCTGGAGGGGAGGCTCGGGCTGCCACGCGCCTTTATCTCGACCGTCATATCAGGAGGATCGGACGGAGGCTGTAGCACCTTCTTCCTCCGTGATCCACCGGAGTAGGCGGGGCTCCGGCGAGGTCGATGGAGCTCTGCCGCTTGCCGCAGATACGTCTGATGGTCGGAGAAGTTAGCTGGGGGCGTCGCGAAGACGATGGGACTCCAGCGATGCTCCAAGGCTGATCGGAGCTGTGAGTTGAAGAAGCATCGTCGGAGGAGAAGAGCGTGAAGATGCTCCGGTCTAAACTCCGGCCATTGAACCTGCAAAGGTCAGAGGAATAGCCGAAGCATGCACGTGAAGGTGTTGTGAGTGAGCTGAGGGTCGTGGGGTGACTGGAAGCGGGGGCCTGGGGTCTCCTTCTCCGACTAGGCGGCGAAGGAGGTGATCGGGGTGTTCGGGGTTCTGGAGAACGGGAAGGGGGTCGGCGAGGGTGCTGGAGGTGTGGCGGATGTGGTAGAGTGTTTAGTGGAGGGGGACGGTGATTGTAGGAGGCGTAGTAAATCGGAGAAGTTGAAGAAAAACAAAGACAAAGATCTCCTCGCCGGAGTGAGGAGTTGGCGGAGGGAACCTGATCTGGGCTGAGCTCCGAGTAGCTCGGGGTCTTCTTCTCGACCTGGTCGATCATCCAGGGGGCTCGGCGGTGGCGAAGCCACCAGAACATGGCGGAATAGGCCGTGGGTCAACACCAGACCACCACCGTCGTCGCCTCGACAATTCTGCCCCTCCGCTGTCACCGGAGGGGCGGAGGAAGCTAGGTGGAGGTCCCACAATGGTGGACGATGTGATCGGTAGCGGAGGAAGGGGTTTTATAGATGGTGGTGTGCGACGGTTTCAGTGGTGGAGGGACGTTTGGAGCGAGGGTTTAATGGTGTGGGAGTGATGGCAAGGAAAGGAGGGGGTTACGCGAGGGTGGCGGAAGACCTGGCTATGTGAGGCGACCGTTAGGAGCGGGAGAGGTGGCCGGAGGTGTTTGCCAGAAAAGGAAGGGGGGCGGAGGATGCGCGAGGGTTGTAACGTCTGGGAGCAGAAGCTTCGGAGGTAGGAGACGGTGGTTGGACCGTTGGATTTTGATCCAACGGCTGGGATGAGTTCGCGAGCGGAAGGCCACGATCAGATCCTTAGGATCTTATCGTGTGGTGGAGGGGAGGGTGTTTATGAGCGGTAGGGATTGACTCGGGGAGGCGATCTAACGGTGAGGGTTAATCGGGGGACGTGGCAAGTTGAGGGGCGTTAGATGATGGGTTGATCGGATGGTTATGGAGACGGGTTGTCGTGGCTGCACAGGAGGTGTAGGATGAGGGGTCGATTGAGCGGTAGAGATTGGAGGGAGACGTGGCAGGTGGAGGACCATTGGATGAAGATGAGATCGAAGGGCTGTCGTTTAAGCGTTAGGGAGCGGCTTAGATCAAATCTGGAATCAGATCTGACGGTTGATGATGGAGCGGTGAGGGACGGTGAGGATGAGGGCGATGATGGAGTGATCTAATGGCCCAGGAGAGGGCCGGGTGGCGGGAGATGAAGCGGGCGATGTGGGCGGCCCAGAGGGCGCTACGTGGCCCAATCAGATTAATTCAAAAATAAAAACAAAGAAAATTAGAAAAGAAATAGTTAGAGGCCGAAATTGGAAAAAGTCAAAACATGAAAGTTGCTCGTCTCAACGAGATCTACAACTTTCATGTTGGTCAAAAAGCCAAAAGAGGTCATCTGTACAAAAGATATTTTTGGGGGGGTATCTTTAAGGGGATAAAAACACCAAGTTGCGGTTTTGAGATTTTTTTGTATTTTTTTATCTTTTTAAGGGTCTGTGATTTATAGACAAGTTATCTACCTAATATTTAGGGGTTTTTGAGTGATAAAATAGATACAGAAAAATAAGGGCAATTAAATACAAATAATTATAGGTTAATTATACACAATATAGTACAAGATAAAATCAAAGAATTAAAGGTGATTTTATTGGATTAATTAAGACAGGGGTTTTAATAGAGAGTTTTTAGCATGATGAATACGGGATTCATCATACCCCTATACTTAAACCATGCTCGTCCTCGAGCATCAAAAGAATGAAGGAGTTTGATGAATTCTTGACAGTGCGCGTGAAAAATTCAAGGCTTGATCTTTCGAAGACCCTTGACCTAAGTGATCCTAAAATTATGGGTTTTATCCAAGCCTTAGTCAGAAGGAATCCAACTTCTCTGATCATCAGACTCTCTTTTTGTACATATAATATAAGGTTATGACATTTAGTGTACTGCATTTCATGAGAGTCGAGTCGATGCATCACCCAAAGTTCCAGTCCCAAAGATCTTCCTCTAGACCTAATCCTCAATACTAGGGAATAAGTATGTTCTTGCTTTAGTCCACCGTCTCATTAGTTTGTCAGACCTTGAAATGTTGATGGACGGCTAGATGATGGAGGTACTGGGATTGTGTCTAATTTTCTCACCCTCACTTTGGAACAAGGGGCCTCTCGAGTGCCTTTTACTCAACACATGTATATTATTATTTTATTGATCAATGTGTCCGTCAAGAGAGTTGGAGTCGTCTGCACTTGTTTTTCTGGGAATACACCGGGGTGTGTCTTTTCTGAGTATCTAAGTTACCTTCGACACCCAGACTTGTATCGCTTACGATGCAGGGCCCTTTTTGTGGTGTCAGCCCGACTCCTTGGTCCTAATTAGCGCTTGGTCCAAGTGGACACTTTGAAAATGTTTGGGAGCGCTCGCCATTGGTGGAAGCTCATTTGGAATTTGACTTTGGATTTAGAGCTTTTCTTCGACATTTCATTTCTTTTGTTGGCTAGCTCCACTACTTTTACCAAGAGATTGGCACACACTGATCAACAAGTTCCTTTAAATTTCATCACATCCTGGCACTTTTAGGTAAATATCCAAGAGATAGCATATGAATCTTGTTCACATACTGGCTAGGGTTTTGCTGACACTCAGGTTTTCTGAAGCTTTCATTAACTTTATCCCATCCTCGAATATCATTAGATAGGGTCTAAACTCATTTCTCTGGTCCTAGTTCCTCAAGTGATATCTCATCTCATCTCATCAATCATGAAGTTGTGGAAGTGACTGTGTTGATCATATTTTCTTAAAGGTAGAGATGAAGAGTGCAATATAGCACTCAAATCTTTCAAACCAGAGGAGTGTGGATATTTAAGTCATGAAAACCCTAATGACTAAGGCATATTAACTCAGACTCTCAAGATTCCAGAGATCCAGTGTCCTCAAAATCCTCAAGCCTTGCGTGAGTGTGAATGTGTCAGGAATACACCAACTCCTTGGGTTAGTGAATTTTTGTGTGATTTTTATCTTTTGCAAATTTTTATGGGTTTTAATTTTCAATTTTTTTTAATTCCTCAGAGAGACAATGACTGGCCCAGGCTCAAATAAAAGTATACACTTTCAGCCAGTATGGGTGTAAGTACGGGTCGAGGCCCGTGTTACTTGAGGACGGGGCCGTATGCGATGTCCTCTAAACCACCCACTCTGCTAAGGGAGACCGAGGTTCCCTCACTGAAAATTTCTACTAAACCTAGTAGTCAGAGTCAACCTCCAAGAAAGATTTTTAAAATAATTTTTAAAAAAAAACAGGAATGTTTACAAAAATTAATCCCTCAATTTTTAATTTTTACAAGTTTTTACTCAGTTCCCAAGGTTACCAGAACCCAGCCCGAAAAATAAAATTTTAAAAAGCTTTAAAAACGCGAGCTAAGGCTAAAGTAATATATAATAATATACGGTATACCCCCCTATACTTAAAATTTGCTATGTCCTCATAGCACAAGTGCCATGAGGCCAAGGCTCGGTTCAAGTACAGGGTGATACAGCGGAACTGAGGAGGAGTGTCCCCCTATACTTAGGCCAAAATTGGCCTAAGTACAAGAAGACGGGTCGAGGGATGGAAGAGCAGGCAGGTCCCCCCTATACTTAGGCTACAAATATCCTAAGTAAGGTCTACGTTAGGGGGGGGTTCTATGATACAAGGGTGAGGGGAAGGGGGTTCGTGAAAAATAGATACACACAGTGAGAGAGAGATAGAGAGAAGAGAGAGAGAAAGAAATATACAGGGGGAGGGTGGGGTGTGTATGTGCATGTGCAGTGTAGGTGTATGTGTATGTGAAGGGGGGGGATTTTTTTTGTACAATATGCAAGACTGAAAATAAATATGCAAATGCAAGTTATCTACTTTTTTTTTACAATATGCAATGCAAATTTGACTGAAAAAAAATCTTAGAATTCTTCACGACTTCTTTTGCGGCCTCTTCAACTGAAGCTCCCGACTTCGCGCCTCCATGACGATCAGGCGTCCCCGATTTTCATGGGCCCTACCACAAAAGAGAAAAGTTAGAAACTTAGAGATATTAAATCAGCAAATAATCTGCAAAGAAATGATGCATGAAATGAGGACCTGAAAATTTTTGAAATAAATAAAAAAAATCAAAATCCAAAAATTAAGCAAAGCCGTATCCCCAGCCACGGTGCCATTTGATGAACGTCAAATTCGCCTCTATAATAATGTGAAATTATGCTGTAGTACAGGAGACGAATTTGGTTCAGCAAAAACCACAGACTTTGAATGCTGTGGAATATTTATGCTTGGCAAGTCTACCAAGGTCGAACACAGGGACACGGTTGCCTAATCTGAGTATTGAATTTCGATTCATGAAGGCATAATGTCAATTATTTTTAGTTTCAGGTCCATATGCAAATTATGATGCACTATGAAATTTACAAGGCAATGCCATGATGCATGCATTTTTTATTTTGTTTTTATGCAAGTTAAAATGATGCATGGGCAAACAATGCAAGAAACTATGCATGATGAATAAAATGTCAGAAATACATACAATTATACCCTAAAATGAGAGCAACGTAATATAGAATGAAATTAGAGCCAATTTGAACACATCATTAAAAATCGGTCATCAAATCAATCAAGACAAGTAGAGCATGGTCCCATTTTTCACATAAAAAATCACTTAAATTAAAATAGTGTCAAATGGAACAAGTTAGCATGCTAAAATGTAGAGGACAAAACAAGGATCAATACGACACTAAAATCATGCAATTTGGACCTACGATGCTCAAGTTATGCTAAAAACAGTGCAAGGGCATAATTGTAATAAAAATGCAATAAAATAAAGGGATAAATATTGCATTTAGGTCCCTGGAGGGACCTAAATGCAAATAAAGAAAACCACCTGGGCCCTTCTGCAATTTTTCCATTTGCGCGCAGGGGCCTTTTTGTAATTTTGAAAACCTTCGAGGGCCTCCCTGTAAATTACCCAGGCACGCACGTGAGGCACGTGCCTGGGGACCAAAATGCAATTCTTTATAACTTTTGGGTCTTTTCTGCAATTTACCCAACACCTCACGTGCGCTGCACGTGAGGGGCTAGGCTCAGGAGGAGGCTTGGGTTCGGGACCACGTGGCATCTGTCTGTGGTTCGGATTGAATCTCGGATGACCCGAGCATATTGGTCTGGAGGGGAGGCTCGGGCTGCCACGCGTCTTTATCTCGACCGTCCGATCAGGAGGATCGGAGGAGGCTGTAGCACCTTCTTCCTCCGCGACCCACCGGAGTAGGTGGGGCTTCGGCGAGGTCGATGGAGCTCCGCCGCCTGCCGCAGACACGCCTGATGGTCGGAGAAGTTAGCTGGGGACGCCGCGAAGACGATGGGACTCCGGCGATGCTCCAAGGATGATCGGAGCTGCGAGTTGAAGAAGCATTGTCGGAGGAGAAGAGCGTGAAGATGCTCCGGTCTAAACTCCGACCATTGAACCTGCAAAGGTCAGAGGAATAGCCGAAGCATGCACAGGAAGGTGTTGTGAGTGAGCTGAGGGCTGTGGGGTGACTGGAAGTGGGGGCCCGGGGTCTCCTTCTCCGGTGAGGCGGCGAAGGAGGTGATCGGGGTGTTCGGGGTTCTGGAGAATGGGAAGGGGGTCGGCGAGGGTGATGGAGGTATGGCGGATGTGGTAGAGTGTTTAGTGCAGGGGGACGGTGACTGTAGGAGGCGTAGTAAATCGGAGAAGTTGAAGAAAAACAAAGACAAAGATCTCCTCGCCGGAGCGAGGAGTTGGCGGAGGGAACTTGATCTGGGCTGAGCTCCGAGGAACTCGGGGTCTTCACCTCGACCTGGTCGATCATCCAGGGGCTCGGCAGTGGCGAAGCCACCAGTACACGGCGGAATAGGCTGTGGGTCAACACCAGACCACCACCGTCGTCGCCTCGACAATTCCGCCCCTCCGCTGTCACCGGAGGGGCGGAGGAAGCTAGGTGGAGGTCTTACAATGGTGGACGATGTGATCGGTAGCGGAGGAATGGGTTTTATAGATGGAGGTGTGCGGCGGTTTCAGTGGTGGAGGGACGTTTTGGAGTGAGGGTTTAATGGTGTGGGAGTGATGGCGAGGAAGGGAGAGGGTTACGCGAGGGTGGCGGAAGACCTGGCTATGTGAGGCAACCGTTAGGAGCGGGAGAGGTGGCCGGAGGTGTTGGCCAGAAAAGGAAGGGGGCGGAGGATGCGCGAGGGTTGTAGCGCCTGCGAGCAGAAGCTTCAGAGGTAGGAGACGGTGGTTGGACCGTTGGATTTTGATCCAACGGCTGGGATGAGTTCGCGAGCAGAAGGCCACGATCAGATCCTTAGGATCTGATCGTGTGGTGGAGGGGGGGTGTTTATGAGCGGTAGGGATTGACTCGGGGAGGCGATCTAACGGTGAGGGTTAATCGGGGGATGTGGCAAGTTGAAGGGCGTTAGATGATGGGTTGATCGGATGGTTATGGAGACGGGGTGTCGTGGCTGCACAGGAGGCGTAGGATGAGGGGTCGATTGAGAGGTAGAGATTGGAGGGAGACGTGGCAGGTGGAGGACCATTGGATGAAGATGAGATCGAAGGGCTGTCGTTTAGGCGTTAGGGAGCGGCTTAGATCAGATCTGGAATCAGATCTGACGGTTGATGATGGAGCGGTGAGGGACGGTGAGGATGAGGGCGATGATGGAGTGATCTACCGGCCCAGGAGAGGGCCGGGTGGCGGGAGATGAAGCGGGCCACGTGGGCGGCCCAGAGGGCGCCACGTGGCCCAATCAGATTAATTCAAAAATAAAAACAAAGAAAATTAGAAAAGAAATAGTTAGAGGCCGAATTTGGAAAAAGTCAAAACATGAAAGTTGCTCGTCTCGACGAGATCTACAACTTTCATGTCGGTCAAAAAACCAAAAGAGGTCATCTGTACAAAAGCTATTTTTGGGGGGTATTTTTAAGGGGATAAAAACACCAAGTTGCAGTTTTGAGATTTTTTGTATTTTTTATCTTTTTAAGGGTCAGTGATTTATAGACAAGTTATCTACCTAATTTTTAGGGGTTTTTGAGTGATAAAATAGATACAGAAAAATAAGGGCAATTAAATACAAATAATTATAGGTTAATTATACACAATATAGTACAAGATAAAATCAAAGAATTAAAGGTGATTTTACTGGATTAATTAAGACAGGGGTTTTAATAGAGAGTTTTTAGCATGATGAATACGAGATTCATCAGTCTCGTCGGATACCGGGCTGGGGTCGGTCGTACCAAATCCCGTTGACATCCATCAACAGCTCCAGCTCATAGGTGGGTGGAGGGAGTTCTGCCGGGGGCTGATCCGGCTGGTAGACCATCATCTGAGTGTCCTGAGATGGTGGTGGCTAGTAAAACTGCGGTGGCTGCTGGTACATCTCCTCCTGTACAAGGTGAACCAGTCTAGGCTAAATAGAGTGTTGGGACGAGCTACCACTGCTGCTCGGATCTCCTCGTGACCGAAGACGGGGCTGAGAAGCCATCTGTGCCTCCTGGAGACACATGAGCTATGTCTTCAGGTCACTCAGTGTCTGTGCCACCTGATCCATCTGCGATATGCCCTGGCACTGCTTCTTTCGATCAACTCGATCTGGTCCAGCTTCTCGCTGATGATGCCCATGTTTGCGGCTGTAGACTCCGCCTGTGCGGCTGCCACGGACGAAGTAGAAGGACCGACATCGACCCGTAATATCCGCTGAAACTGCACGGTCTCTGGCCAGTGGCGTCCCTAAGTGTAGAGGCGGGTCTGGGACATCACTGTATAGTTCTCAGCCATCTCCTCATAGATGGCCAGACCTGATCCTCATCCTTGGCGAAGTAAGAACCGCCACAAGAAGAATTCACTAGGCCCTGCAGCTCTGGTGTCAGTTTGCAAAAGAAGCTCTGAACTAGGTTCGTCTTCGTGATGTCGTGGTGCGGGCATCTGTCTATAAGCTCTCTAAACCTCTCCCATGCCTCGTGAAACTGCTCGTTGGGGAGCATGGAGAAGTTGTTGATCAAGGCCCTCGCTGCATTGGTCAGCCCGAGTGGATAGTACTTATTCAAGTACTCGGTACGGAGCTGCTCCCAGGTGTACATAAATATCCCCAAATGCTTCAGCTAGTTGGCTGCTCTGTCAACAAGGGAGAAAGGGAAGGAAATAATCCGAATGGTGTCCTCGTCCACCTGCCGATCGTGGACGGTGCTGCAGATCATCTCAAACTCCTGGAGATGTAGATGGGGCTCCTCAGTGGCGAGCCCGTGGAAGCGAGGAAGAAGCTGAAGTGTCTGTGGGGGGAACTTGAAGTCCCCCACGATCGTCGGAAGTACCACCCACCGGTGTGTAAGTGTCTATCCGGGGTTGTGCAACTCCCGCATCGGTCTCGGCTGCTCTGCTATCTAAACTGGCTCCTCTGGCTGATCTGTGTCCCTCTCTCCCGTGGCTCTCGGTTGTTCTCGGGTAATCCTCAGCCTCTCCATCTCTCTCCTCATCTCCATCATGAAGGCTCACTGATCCCGTATCTGGTGCTGCATCATCTCAAGGGAAGCCAACAGGGTGTTGTTGATCGCACCCTGGTCCAATACGTATGTAGTCGTCTCTGGCCTCTGACCCTTGGTGCGCTCCTCACTGCTGGCCATGGTCTCTGCAAAGGAAAAAGACCCAAACTCTGGTGCCGATAAATCATCTATCTGTTGTCTCTCATATGGCACTGGTATCTCTAGACTAGTAGAAGGGTGGTCAAGGGGGAATAGGGTGGAATCGAACTCAGGTTCGGAGAGCGGGTTTCGGATGTCACTAACCAGCCTAGATGAATGAGCCGGAGTGCTAAAAAGCGGTGCAGCCAGAGGCTGCCTAAGAGACCTCCTACCCATCATTTTGATCTGGCGAGTTGGGGGGATAAGATCTGGAAACACACAAGATGAGCAAACAAACACCCGATTCACCTACTCAACATAGAGCTGAAAACAATAAGAGATCTGTCAATTATCTTGTCAATTTTATTTTAGGTGATAATGTCAGTCTATTAGAGCGGTTACACGAGCTGATGGGAATCCAATCCTTCTACAAGACAATCTCGTATAAAAGGCTGGTAGTCTGATCGGGGTTGGATATGTCTCTAGCCTAGTGTGCGGGTCTCTCTCTCGCTCATCCAAACTAGACAATCGGGGGTTACTCTCCCCAATACAAATTTTTATGTGAGATGTGATGCGTATGTAAATCACAGCTTTAAAGATGTTTTTATCTTTATTCATTTTAAATAGAATCGTTCGGTGTAGGCGGCGATCGGAGTCAGTCAAGAAATAACCACAAATATTAATCAATTTCAATCAAGTGGTTTTATGTTTATTTTACTTGGGCAATTCCCAAGGTCGATTACAAGGATGCAAAGGAACAACCTAGAGTTGTGTCTATCAAAAGTCTTACACGGTTTTCGAGGCAGTCTATTTTTGGAATTTTTAATGCAAATAAGGGATGCGAGATGCAATTTCAGCCTATTTTAGGGACTAAAATGCAAGTTACAATCAAACAATGTCCGAAAAGTACGAAACTTGGCCACAATGTAAATTTGATGAAAGGAATGCACTGTAATGGTTTTGGGATTTTTGGATGCAATATGGATTTTTTTATGAATTTTTAAGTGCAAACAGAATGATTTTCAATATTTAATTATAATAAATACTAAATCTACTTATTTTCAGGGAATAAAATTATCTAAGATCTATCACTAGGTGATTGATCTAAGAAAAATTCTAATCATCGAAAATGTGAGATCTAATACCTAAGAATAATCAAATATTAAAAATGCAAAATGATTTTTACAAAGCAAACTCTGCGTGCAAATGCAATTCTTTTTGGGCACAATGTCAAGCACAATTAACTCTTTAATATACGATTTTTCAAGGATTTTTAGAGCAACGATTAATCAATTATGAATTTCAGAGCACAAAATGGGCAAAATTCCCATTTTTGCACAAAATAATTATTTATTAATTATCCATCTGTCACAAAAATGACCACAATATGTCAAAATGTAGAGAATTAATGGAAGAACATCATGACATTTTTGTTTAAGTAAAATAATGTAGAAAAGGGGTTCAAGATTACCGGGGAACATTCGGGTTGTAAATTCAAGTACAATAAATAGAATAAATAATAAAAAACCAGAGTGGACCTAATTGTTATTACAAATATCCAGAGGGTTGATGAATACTCATTCATCACTCTTTATTCTTATATTTTAGCTACAAAAACCTTTGCAAATGCATGTATATAGTTGTAAATAGAAGTAATTACCAAAAGCATGCATTGTGTAAAAAGTAATAATTAGCATGTTTTTGTGCAAAAATAAAAGAATAAAGATTAAAAAGAAAAAGAGGGAAATATTTAGAATAAATATTGAGCAACCTAACCCAAGGGAGGGCTCAGCATGGGCTTGACCGCATAAAAGCCAAAGTAGAGGGAGATAGGGGCTCATGTGTCTAAATATTTATGTAAATAAAATAAAAATATTTTCCTCCCAAAAATAGCTTAAAAATAGGTTTGTAAATATTTGTATATATTTATAAAGATAAAAACAAGATAAAAATAGAAAAATTAAAAAGAAAACAAAAACATCACTTTCACCTATGTATATAAATAATAAAAATAAAATAAAAATAGCTTTTTATTCCTTATTTTATGATATAAATAAATAAAATACAAAATGGGAATAAAAGTATAAAAATAATTAATTAAAAATCAAAATTAAAAAAAAGCCTATATTGTACGTATACCTATATATAGCTATATAATGTAAATACCTTATTTTTATTTTGAAAAATTAATTAAAAATCACAAAAAAATAGAAAAAAATAAAATAAAAATATTTCATGTTTTGACTTTTCCATAATTCGGCAGTTTTCTATTTTTAATTTAATTTCTAAACATTTGCCACGCGGCCGCTTCCCATTGGTCCAAGGGATTGTTGACCGCCAGGTCAACTGCCCCCCCCAGGACCACTTCCCACGGGTTAGGTGCCCGACCCGACTTCTCCCTAATTTCGCACCTAAACCCGATCCCCTCTCGCCTAAACCCCGGATCAGATTCATTCATGATACATCCGAGACCCTCGCCGGGGTATCTGCCTCGAGATCCGCGCTCTAGAATGCCCTACCCGACCTCCTCTATCCGGACCTGCACCCATACTTAAGCTCGAGCTCCGCCACCTTCATTTCCATCTTTGGCTTGTCGTTCCTCCTTCCAGTGAGCTCCACCTTCTGCGCGAGAGTGACAGCTTGCCCCCGAGGTGTTGCAGCGAGGTTGAGGACGCTCAGACCACTGATCCGGCGAGTCTCCACCGCCGTGCTCCGCCCAAAGCAGGAGCTTGAGCCTCGGAGGTCGACGCTCCTTGAGGCGAGGACCCAGAGCTTCGCATGCTCGCCCACAGTCCATTAGTCCACCCTGGTAGACCAGTTTCCCTTTCTTTTTCGCCAATTTCAGTTTACCCCCAATTCGCTCCGTCGTCGTGTTTCGTTGATTCCGACCATCCCACTGTTCCATTCGATCATCGGAATCCACCTTCACCTCCGCCTTCCTTCCGCGCACGTTCTGCACCCATCCACTCAACCAAGATCGTACAGGAGCTGGGGTTCGAGCTCCTCCGTCCATCCCCTCGCCGGAGCTCGCCCATATCAACCCCACGACCACCTTCACCTCGCCTAACCAGGTCGAGGCAGTTTTCCCTCGACCCGCGAGCTTTCTGGTCTACTTTGTAGGTTCATCCAAGCCCATCTGAGGGCTTGGACCATTGGGTCCAGTAGCTCCACCTCCGCCGACCTCGCCGGAGCTCTCTAGAGCTCGGCTGGGTCATCGGAGGGCACCACCAGCTGCGGAACTTCACGACGGAGCTTTTCCGATCTTCAGGAGCAGCAGGGGAGGATCTCAGCGCGTGTGTCAGGCCGGCGAAGCTCGCCGGCCAACTGTTCTTCCAACATCTTCCCCAACCGTCCGATCAGCCTCAGAGCTCCAGATCAGATCATGACCGTTCATTCGCGGAGCTGCAGATAGCGTCAGATCAGTGGAGGTGTGATCCCAGCCATTGGTTCACGAGGGTTCGGCCACTGTGTACGAGGACCGTCCGATCTCCACGTGGAGGGCCCTCACCCATTCGATCAGGCCAAGCATTTCAAGGTCGAAGGCGCCACCGCTCTCACTCGTTGGATCTCCTACGTGGCGTCCATCCAACGGCTCCATTAATAAAGGGTAATTTACCCTTAGGCCCTGTCTTTTATTTTATTTAGCATTTAGTCTTGTAAATATATAGTTTAGTTCTTTAGTTTCTGGAACAATTACATAGAGGACCCTACACTTTATTTCTTTCGCATTTATGTCCCTGTGTATGGTATAGCACGCGCTTCGACACGTGGTTTTCTGGGCTTTTTGCATTTTATACCTTGTAGTTCTGAGATGTTATGAGTTGAGTGAAAACTTTTGGATATTCGCATTTATTCCCCTGTGCGTGAATTTATTATGCATGTGCGTTTATTTTTGGGTTAATTGCAGACTAGCCCTCGGACTTTTGGTACCTGTTACCAAATAGTCCAAGGACTTAGTTTTTATTACATTTGGGTCCCTGAGTGCCTCAGGAACGCCCCACGCGCGTGTTTACCTGGGTATTTTGCACCGGACCCCCCAGGACTCTTGGCATTTGCGTTTAGATCCATATGTACTGTGCCCCTGTGTTTGATTTTAATAAAATAGCAAATCAACTTTAAATTTGATGAAAATTGGACACATGGCTCCTGCCATGATGTAAAATTTTCTATAAATTTTGGAGACATTTTAGACACTGTTTGTTATTTTTAAAAATTCAAAAACACGTATTTTCTTTACTGTCTGATTAAAAATCACAAAAAAAATTAAAATCTATCTAAAAATTACAAAAAAATTACCTACTGTTTCTTTTGTTGTTCTTGATTTTCTAGCCAATTTTGGCTATTTTTCATTACCTAAAACTTATAAAAATTGAAAAACACTTAAAAACTCATAAAAATTCTAAAAAAAACTAAAAACCCAAAAATAATAATTCAGGTGCTCAAATTTTCCTTGTTTATTTCTCTATACGGAAAATTACCTCCAGGCTTATTGGGGATTTCTAGATAATTTATCTAGGTCCCTTAAGATCGGTTGGATAGTACCTTCTTTTCCTTTCACTGTTTCATTTTTAGAAAATTAAATAAACATCAGAAAAATTCCAAAAATTCACTAAAAAACAGTAAAAATTATAAAAACACAAAAAATATTTTTATTTGAATTTTTGGTTGATTTTTAGTGCATTTAATAAATAGTTGAATTGTCTTGTTTGGTTGTTTTTCTTATTTTCTAAAAACATTAAAAATCCAAAAAAATATAAAAAGAACTAAAAACCACCAAAAATACCTTTTTATTTCCTTTTCTTTTCTTTTTGACTACTTTGTAGGCCGCGAGGCCAATTCGTGCTCCTTGTGTTCGACCCTGGTCGCTATACCATGTTAAACTAATAGCAAGACCGCTAGCTTGATTTTGATTCGATTTTCCTTTTATATTGGTGGTCTATTTTTCTTGATTGACACGACCGAGTGATTGAGGTCGCGACGACCATTTAGTACCTTTACCTTAGTCACTCGATTCTCGTGTCATCAAGGGTTACCTCTGAAAATTCACCAGAGGGTCACGTGCACTGCACATGACCTCTGGCTAGATGGACTGCGTCGCAAATATTTCTACCTAGATGCGGTTTTTATCGGCTTGCACACATTTAGAATAATTTTTCAATTCTGTATTGCATCCCACATGGAGATTGCGATGAGGCACTGTAAGTCTTCTAACTGAGCATACATCATTGTTTTCACGTGCATCGACTTTTCCCGAACTCCTCCATCTTGTTTTATCACATAATTTTAAAATGAAATTATGACTGGACGGTAGACGTGTATTTGTGCTCATCTAATTTTTCAGTGATTACCTCATTAAAATCGGGACTGCTAAACATAGCTGATCTTAAGAACCCATAAAATCAAGAATTCTTGAGGGAGAGCAACCCCGACATTGTTTAATTTTATCTTGCAGCGAGGAGAGAGACGCACACTAGGCTAGAGCCAAGCCAAGATTTTCATATAGACTACTGATTTTAAAAATGATTAGCTACTTCTCAGTGAGGAATACGGGTAGCCATTTTACGGTCCGGACTTCCTTAGCAGAGTGGGTGGTTTAAAGGACACTGCGCAAGGCTCCGTCCTTAAGTAACACGGGTAGTCGTTTTACGGTCCGTACTTACACTTATACTGGCTGAAAGTGAATGCAACTAGTCGTACGAACTCGGGACAATCTTTAAGAAAATATTGGCGCCTAACAGCTCGTTTAAACGTCTTGCAAGACTTGAATTCTCACCAATTAAAACTGACAAGATAATTGGCTGAACTCTTACAGCCTTCACTGAGTGAGTTGGTGAAAGAAATCTTTGTATTGTGTTTGGTTTGTGCGTAGAAAATAATTGATCAACGAATACCGCACACTTGTGCCTACATCATAAAATCGCAAACCTCTTAACCTCGCGAATGGAAGATTGTGGTAATTCTTGTTCGGACTCCGCGAACCCTTCTCTCACTACTACAAACTCTCCAAGCTCAAAAGCCCAGAGAGACTTACTCTGGACCTTCTTGGCCTCCGGGAAACCCTTCCCAAGAACCATATTCCTACGATTCCTTCTTCTTCCTAGTCGGAGGACATACCCACATTGTCCCTTTCTCACCAAAACAAACAGAGGAAAACTTTTACATCAATTCTTTCCACTCTATTAACTCGAACCCCTTATATTCTGAAGGTGAAGAAGAAGAGATGCCCCCCAAGATGTTTTCCAAGAAAGATCCTGAAGATGAAACCAATAACGATGCTATTCAGATGATTCTAGCAAGATTGGCTACATCTAAGCAGCAACAACAGTTACTGAGGGAGCAGCTTGAGCAGTTGAATGCTGGGGAAGAACTGCCAATGGAAGCCGCATATAACCCTGGACAGTACAATGTGTGGAATTAATTGCAGCCACAACAACCAGAGATCCACTATGAACTGAAGCCACATTCTGTAAGTCAATTACCTCAATTCCATGGTAATACGACTGAAGAAACATATGAATTCTTGCGGGACCTAGAGCTGGTATGTTCTAATCTGAGGCACCCACAAGTCAGCCAAGACTACATTCGTCTCACTGCACTACCTTTTGCCTTGAAAGGGAAAGCAGACTACTGGGTGAAGAACTTGGGGGTGACTGTGACTACTTATGAAAGGTTCAAAAACCAATTTTTGAAGAAATTCTACCCCTTGAGTCAGACCAATCAAATGAGAACCCGCATCACCAGTTTCTCTCAGATGCCCAATGAACCACTCTGTGAGGCTTGGGATAGGTTTAAAGACCTACTACAGAAATGTCCCTGCCATGACCTGGACAACAACATCCTAGTTCAGTCACTCTACTCTGGCCTCAACTACGAGACTCAAGGGTTAGTTAGTGCTGCCTGCGGAGAGAATTACACATCGTGTGGAGTTGAGACCGTTTGGAAACAACTGGAGAAGATGGCAGAAACAAGCCGTTCTCAGATTGCCAGCAGAGCGTACACCGAGTCCCTGAACACCCTTCAAGCCAATGGCGGGAAGCAGAGTGTAGCTGAAATAACAGAGGATTTGATTCCAAACATGCACTTCATAGCTGATAAACTGACAATAGTGGATAAGAGAATGAGTGACATCGACAACAAGATTTCCCAATTCCCAAAACAGATGGAGGAGCTCACTACGAAGGTGTCCAAGATGGGAATGTCTACTGCACCAACGGTTCCGATCTTGAGCAGCCAGGATCAGAAAAACAGCAACCATGGGCACAGGACCAATCCTATGCCCAAGCTTCCCAGTAGCCACCCCCACCGGCCGAGGCAGTAAAAGAATCCCCTCCTCTGACTTTTGAAATCAACGACATTTGGTACACACATGACACTACCCGACAGGCTAGTATGGGGGACCTCCAGACTCATCAACGTCCACCCACTTTCTATAATACTGCACTTCCTCAGCCTCCACAGCACCCTCAGAATACTGTATCTTTCCAGCATCCAAAGCAGTAGACCTACAATCGCCAGAACCAACCTCAGCAATACCGTCAGCAACATCAAGCTCCAATACCATCAGCTCAATCATCCAACCCTCCAGAAGAACCGGTTGATATCCAGTGGTAAATGCTTGAAGAAATTCGCAGCTTCTGAAATGAGCTGTATGATCTACGGGTAGATGTTAATCGTCTGTCCCGATGGAAGGATGAGCAGACTATCCCAGCCACAACCATTCCCGCCCAAGTTCAAGCTAACCCCAATAGCTTGAACAAATCTCAATCATCTCAACAGAATGGCCAGGTATACTATTCAGATTTTTCCACATCTGAACATGAGATCCTTTCGTTTGACAATATCCATGCCATGTCACTCAGGAGCGGAAGGACCGTTGCCGTACCTAACCGGGCTAGGGAATCAGACAAACAATGAAGACTCGGAAGATCAACCGGAGGATGTTTTCAAGGAGGATGAAGAAGGACACCTGAAGATCCCAGCACAAGAGAAAGGGAAAGCATTTATGGAGTCTGCAGAGGACCTTGAACCTCTAGTTGCTGCAAAAATACCTTTATCATCTTTTCAGCAACCTGATTTTGATTATTATCAAAAATCTCATGATTGTAATAAAAACTCCTAGTCTAATAAAGATGCTCTTATTTATGATTCTGGCCCTCTATCTCCTGTCTCAAATGCTTCCATTCCTTTCCCCCACACTCTCAAGAAAGGAAAACAAAAGAAAAACATTCAGGATGATCCGATAATGGAAAGATTCTGCCAGCAAAACATCATAGTCAAAGTACCCTTTGATCAATATGTGGCCAGTAGTCCAGCCTTTCAGAAATATTTAAAGGCAAAATGCACTACTACCAGGACTCGTACAAAGAGAACAAGTCAATTTGTGGAGACTCATATCTTGACAGTTACCACCACCAAATGTTTCAAAAATCAGCATCTGGCAAGAAAGAAAAGGGATATGGGTGCCCATTATGCGGAAATCGCATTAGCGGCATTGCGTTCACACGCACACTCCTCGACAATGGTTCTTCCATAAATCTTCTACCCTTAGCCTTATATTATATATTGGAGTTAGGCCCTCTCAAGAAATCATCATCTTTACTCCAATTTGTTGATAAATCCACTAAAAGACCTAAGGGAGAAGTAAAGAATCTCATCATCATTATCGAGGGTACGGAATACAAAGTGGACTTCACTGTCCTTCATATGGAGACCCGAACCATTGGAAGGACTCGCAAATCATTCTCGGAAGACCATTCTTAAGAACCGCTAAGGCTGTATTCGATTACAGTTTTGGCATGATGAAATTCCATTCTCTAGGCGGAGAAATAGACTTGGAGATGAAACAAACAAAGTGGCAAAGGCCAGACTCCGAATCCACCACTGAAGATGCCGAAACATCAGAATGCAATCTCCTCAGAACCAGTGGGCCGTGGGATCAACTGCCAGACATACAGATGGAAAGCACATCCTCAGAAGATTAAATAATGCACAATGCAGTTTGCGAGATATTTCCAAACATATCTAGACACCCATATTATTACACTCTTGATGACACAGAAATCCTCTTGGATTTGTCAGTCCCATCATCCTTGGGACAATCAAGAAATATCGATGACGAGTCGAACACGGCTCTGGCCGACTTACCATTCTACTTTAGCGATCTGACTCATCTTTCTTCGGAATTGGTAGCCAGCATCTCACACAGTGATTTACCGCCAACCGACACTGAGCCAGATATAAAGATAATTCAGCCAGACTTAATTGATGATTCAGAATTACCAGAGCTGAAACCACTACCTCCCACGCTGAAGTATGCATTTCTCAATGGACCCAAAGAAAAATTCCCTGTGATCATTAGCTCGTCCTTAACCATGGATCAGGAATCTAGATTACTCGAAGTCCTTGAGCGAAATCGAAAAGCCATCAGTTGGACTATGTCGTATCTCGTAGGAATAAACCCCGCTATCTACTCGCACCAAATTTATGTTGAGGATAATGCAAGGCCTTCCCGTGAATTTCAAAGAAGATTAAACCCCAATCTTTAGGAAGTAGTTAAGAAAGAGATAGAAAAATGGTGCAAAGCAGGTATAGCCCATTTCTGACTCCAAGTGGATGGCCCCCCTTCACGTCGTCTCGAAGAAGTCGGGAATCCAGATGGTCACCAACAAGGAGGGGGTGGAGATTGCGACCCGAGTGCCCACGTCGTGGTGTATCTGTGTCGATTACAGACACCTGAATGCTGCGATCAAGAAAGATTACTTTCCACTGCCATTTATTGATCAAATCTTGGAAAGACTTGCAGGGAAAGCATTCTTCTGTTTTCTTGATGGGTACTCCTGCTACAATCAAGTAGCTATCACTCCTGAGGATCAGGAAATCCACGTTCACATGTCCCTTCGGTACCTACGCATTCAAGTGCATGCCATTCGGGCTTTGTAATGCCCCAGGCAAATTTCAGCGGTGCATGATAACCGTATTTGCTGAAATGGTTGGTGATTTACTGGAAGTCTTCATGGATGACTTCTCGGTTCATAGTGATTCATTCGATACATGTTTAGCGCACTTGGACCGAGTCCTCCAGAGATGCAGGGAGGTTAATTTGGTACTCTCCTGGGAGAAAAGTCGCTTTATGGTGATTGAGGGTATCGTGTTGGGGCATGTCATCTCCAAAAAGGAATGGAGGTCGACCCTGCCAAGGTGGATGTGATCAAGAAACTTGAGCCACCAACCAACGTCAAGTCAGTGAGGTCTTTCTTAGGGCATGTTGGATTTTATCGAAGATTCATCCCTAATTTTTCAAAGATCGCCCACCCACTGACTGAGCTCTTAGGAAAAGACACTGAGTTTATTGTAATTCACAGGTGTCTAGAGGCCTTCGAGGTTCTGAAGAAGAAAATATGTGAATCGCCGATATTACAAGCTCCCGACTGGTCTCTTCCCTTCGATATCATGACTGATGCATCGGATTTTGCTGTCGGAGCGGTACTTGGACAAAGAAGAGATGGAATTCCTTATGCGATTCACTACGCGAGCAATGTATTAGATCCTGCACAAAGAAATTACACAGTAACTGAAAAGGAAATGCTCGCGGTTGTTTGGGCCCTTGGAAAATTCAAATCATACATATTGGGCTCCAAGGTGACGATTTTCATAGATCACACAGCAATTAGATATCTCATGGATAAGAAGGATGCCAAGGCACGACTTTTGAGATGGATCTTGTTAATACAGGAATTTAATTTGGAGATCAAGGATAAACCTGGAATAAAGAATGTTGTTGCATATCCCCTTTCCCGAATCGAGCAAAACGATCATCCTGACACTGGACCAATTAAGGAGACTTTTCCAGATGAATCAGTTTGTGTCATTGATTCAACCCCATGGTATTCCGACATAGTGAACTATCTTGTCTCCAAGAAGGTTCCCTTTGGTTGGACCAAAAGAATGATTGATCGCTTAAAGTCTGATTCAAGAAAATACCATTGGGATGATCCTGTCCTTTTCTATGAAGGACCGGATTGTGTCTGGCGAAGATGTATTCCTCAGGAGGAATATCAGAGTGTCCTCACATATTATCATTCTCTCGAGGCTGGAGGACACCATTCGGGAAAAAGAATCGCACACAAGGTACTCCAATGTGGATTTTACTAGCGGACCTTATTTCATGATGCTAATGAATTTGTACGGTTATGCCCAATTTGTCAAAGAATGGGAGGGACTGTGCGATATAGAGATGAAATGCCCATACACCCAATGATTTTCTGTGATGTTTTCGATGCATGGGTGATTGATTTTATGGGTCCCTTCCCCAACAACAATGGGTTTGAGTACATCTTGCAAGCGGTTGATTATTTATCAAGATGGGTAGAGGCTATTCCAACCCGAACTATAGATAGCAAAACCGTCTGTAAGTTTATCAAGGATAATATCATTGCAAGATTCGGGATATCAAAAGTTTTGATTTCTGATGGAGGTAGCAACTTTGTGAACAGGGAGATGAGATCTTTGGCTAAGGAGTACAAATTTGAGCATAGAATAGCCAACCCATATCATCCACAATCTAATGGTATGGCAGAGTTTTCTAATAGAGAGATGAAGGGTATTCTTCAGAAGTTGGTCCGTCCAGATAGGAAGAATTGGTCGAATCTATTGGACCAAGTTCTATGGGCCTATAGGACAGCCTATAAGACCCCACTCG
Organism: Ottelia alismoides; assembly: GCA_037367405.1. NCBI lineage: Eukaryota > Viridiplantae > Streptophyta > Magnoliopsida > Alismatales > Hydrocharitaceae > Ottelia > Ottelia alismoides. The sequence continues at coordinate 31,658 of JAZKJV010008172.1, read as the reverse complement.
ATACTTCACCTTTTAGGATGATCTATGGCAAGCCATGCCATCTACCTACAGAATTGATCCACAAATCTGAATGGGCGATCAAAAAGTTGAATTGGAATTGTCACCTTGGGAAATTATGTCAAGACCTAAATCTTAATGAGTTAATTGAAATCCGAAATCAGGCATATGACAATAGTGTGATTTATAAGGACAATTTTAAGAGATGGCATGATAGACACATTCAAGAAAATACCTTTGTCTCTGGGCAGAAAGGTGGTTGTTTAATGCTCGGTTAAAGATTTTTCATGGGAAGCTAAAATCAAAATGGACGGGTCCTTACATTGTCATCGATGTGCATACCAATGGAAGTGTAGATATTGTCGAACTTAAAGAGGATGCATAACCTTTCGCAGTAAATGGACAGTTGCTGAAGCCATATATTGAATCACCCAAAGAGAAGACAGTTCAAGTTGAGGCCATCTATTTCACGCAAATCAAGGAAATTGAAAATCCTTCAGATAAATCCAACCCTCCTTCCCGACCACATCAATCCTCTTGTACAGCTTCTTCCTCTACTTAGGCCAAGGCCTAAGTATAGGGGGGACCGATGCCATCTGTACATACCATTCTCCCTATCGTCCGATCACTCCATTTCCACCCTTCTCCTATACTTAGGCTGACCAGAGCCTAAGTATAGGGGGAGCGATGCCCATCTGTATATACTCTCCTCATTTACATATCCTGACCACCTCTTGTGCACTTTTCTTCTATACTTAGACTGTATATCAATTGTCCACTCTCTTACGCTTAGCCCGAGCTATGTCTTCATTACGCTTCTTGTACTCTGAGGACACAACACTCACTAAGTATAGGGGGGTATGTATATACTTTGTATATATTTTACCCATATCTTGTACTTTCGCGTAAGTCTATATGTATTTCTAGGGTGGGTAATCAAAAAAATGAAATGAAAAATGAAAAGAAAAGAAAAAGGATTTTGCTACTGACACTGACTTTGCCCAATTTTTTTTTTGAAAATGGCTTCTTATTCATTCTTGCATTGACCAAAAAAAATCCCCTGCATAAAAAAACGTGTCTGCATTTCACACACCTTCACTTCATCCAACATCGCATTCATTTGCATCTGTGAAAAGTCATGAAAAGAAACCGAGAGTGGTCTGGACTTGACCTTAATCCACCTAATTTTCAGAGGAACTTCACCTAGAAATAGGATTTTAAGAGCTTCAGGTCTTTTGACTTAATTCTTTAAGTTCCACATGACAATGTGTAGCGTTTGACTCTTAGTGTCTAACCTGGTCTCTTCATTCTGGGTACAACTATGGAATAGGGAATTAATTTGTACTCTCGCACTATGCACTTAGCTCAACTCAGATGGGATGTTGGAAGACTATGTGAATTTCTTTTCTAGTAGCATGGAAATCTAAAGACTGGAGTACGGGTTGAAATAAAGCTTCGGAAAAGGGATGGACGATTGAGCACAATTTTTCTAAGACCCCAAAAAAATGTACGGAATAAAAAGATTCTATATCCGCAGGGCACAACAAGATCTAAGCAGAAACACCAAATATTCCAAATACAAAGAAGCATTACCAAATAAAATCTGACCAAAAAGGTCCAAGCTTCAAGAAAACCTGCAGATCTTGGTGGAGACTCGGCTACACTGGCCATCTTTACAAGGAGAGGTGACTACACTGGCCACCCTCCAGTTCTTTTCTCATTCTTCTAACTTCTCCCCCATTTCGATTGTGAACACAGCATGACAGACCTTAGAAGGAAATACCTGACTCCCCGAGGATGAGTTACTGGAGAGGAGAGGAGCATGGTAGTCTGTCATTCTGGATGGGAAGAGCTAAAACCCTTCACACACATGAGTCGGTTGTTCAATGTTCATAGGGTATACTTTGGGAAGAGGATTGATCTAAGATGACTTCTGAGCTGAAACTGTGACAATGTTGTGTAGAACTTGAGGGCTGTTGATTTTACAATTCTAAGTCTCACAGAAGTTTCGACACACAAATAATCCAAAGGTCGAGTTTAATTTCACTTTCACCTTCAGTTCGTAGTCTTGGTATGGAACCCAATCTCATTTCACCTCATGGCATTTCTTTTTGATGCTCAGGAACGAGCATGGTTTAAGTATAGGGGGATGATGAATCTCGAATTCATCACTCTAAATCTCATTTATTAAGCTCAAATCCCTCAAAAACATCAGCATATCTGCATCTATTCTGCATAATTAGCATTCATGCATGTTTTCATAAGAATGGCTTATCCATAATTTCTGCACAAAATAAGACGCCAAAAATCCAAGCCAATTTTGACCTGTAAATAGCCTAACATCCCGTATTTTTAACTCCTTCACGCTAACTCCAAATGACACAAAACCACCTCCATTGTGCACATATCACTCACAAGAATAAATGAAAAATACAAAAAAAGAACTAACCCAAGTAAGTGGACCAAAAACCCAAACCCTAGTTTTAGGATTTTCAGACTAAAAGCGACATATCTCCCCCATCCAATGTTAGATTTGATTCTACTCACTTTTGAACTAATGTACATTCAATTACCTTCAAAACAATACCAAGTTCAAGTGAATCGGAGCTCATATGTGAAAGTTGGGTTTTGGGCCTCTTTTGTACATTGTGTATTTTAACAGTTTTTGACCTAATATTTTATGTACATATTTTCGTAGTTAATAAAAATAAAAAAATAGATTTAGATGTCTTTATTTATCTTTGATTTCTCCATATTTTTTCCGGATTTTTTAATCTGATTTAAAAATAACAAAAAAATTATAAAACCTAAAAATCAAGGTATTCTATGTACATGGGATACCCCAAAAATTCACTTTATGCATTTGATCGAGTTTGGTTTTGATGTCTTCATCAAAGTTGTAGATCTCATCGAGACGAGCAACTTTCATGAAGAAACTTTTTCGATCCGAGGTCATTCACTATTTCTTTTTGATTTTATAAAATCTTTTTTCTTTCAATTTTTCTGATGAGGACACGTGGCAACCCCTAGGGCCGCCACGTGTCAGCATTTTTTAGGCTCCCCTAGCTACTCCCCTATTCTTCCGTGCCGACCGCTCCGTAACCTCCACCGCCAACTTTGCAACCACTGACCCCCGCCGTTCTCGGCAGCCGCCAACCGCCTCCGCGAAACCTCCGCAACCGCCGCACCTACCCTCCGAATCCTCCACCGCCTCTCCCCTTTCGTCTTCGCGCCGCCCTGTGATCTTCGCAACCACCGAACCACCCCGCTCATCTCGCAACCCCTTGCTGGCTACCCTCACCCTCATCCTATTTAAGGAACCTCGCCGCACCCGAGGACCCCCATCTGTCGTTCTTCTCCGTCCAGGTCGTGACAAGCTCCTGTCACCGGCATGATCCGGGGCTCATCGCCTCGTCGCAACCTCCTCCTCCAGGCGTTGCTCCAGCTCCGGCAGTACCTCACCGTCGATCCTCCTCCCAGGTACTCTCTCTCTATCTCCATCGTCGCTCCGAGCTCCTCTCCGCTCAGAGCTACGACCCACGCCGGTCTTCAACGACGACGACGTCAGCCATCTTCTTCGACAACTACGCCTCCATATCCAACGACCTTCGTATTCGACTCCAGCCAAAGCCCCTCCATCACCTTTGCTCCGCCAGGAGCGGCTGACCTTCTCGCAAAGCTTCGCTCCTCTCGTGAGCCACCACCATCAGCATCGGACCCCCTCTGCGACTCCGCCAACCGCCACCGCAAATCCATCCTCAACGCAGCTGCGTCGCCTTCGTCTTCTTCTCTAGGAACTTCACCACCACCGCAACCCCCTTCCATAGTCGGGCACAACCACGACATCACCGACTTCTGCCAACACCACCGCCAAGAGGAGCCGACCCTCCATCGCTTCGCCGCACAGCCGGGTGCAGCAGCCCCAAGGCACCCCCACCCCCCCGTACGCACTCCGCGCGTGCGTGGGGAACATACGTCAACTCTACGTCAGCCCGGTCATGTGAGCTGCACGTGACCTGAAAAATTTACAGCAATTACGATGCGGAGCCCTTTTTCTATGTCAACCCGACTCCTGGTCCTAATTAGCGCTTGGTCCAAGTGGACACTTTGAAAATGTTTGGGAGCGCTAGCCATTAGTGTAAGCTCATTTAATATTTGACTTAGATGATAGAGCTTTTCTTTGACATTTCATTACTTTTGTTGGCTAGCTCCACTGCTTTTACCAAGAGTTGGCACACACTGATCTGCAATATCCATTAAGTTTCATCACACCTTGGCACTTTAGGTACATATCAAAGAGATAGCATATGAATCTTGTTCACATACTGGCTAGGGTTTTGTTGATACTCAGGTTTTCTGAAGCCTTCATTAACTTTATCCCATCCTCGAATATCATTAGATCAGGCCTAAACTCAAATCTCTAGTCCTAGTTCCTCAAGTGATAACTCAACTCATCTCATCATCATGCAGTTGTGGAAGTGATTGTGCTGTTCATATTCTTTTGAAGATAGAGATGAAGAGTGCAATATAGCGCTCAAATCTTTCAAACTAGGGAAGAGTAGATATTTAAGTTTAAAATCCCTAATGACTAAGGCATGTTAACTTAGACTCTCAAGATCACAGAAATCCAGTGTCCTCAAAATCCTCAAGCCTTGAGTGAGTGTGAATGTGTCAGGAATACACCAACTCCTTGGTTAGTGATTTTTGTGTGATTTTTGACTTTTGCATGTTTTAATTTTTTTTATTCTTGGAAGAGACAATGATTGGCCCAGGCTCAAATGAATAAAAGTATCTACTCTCAGCCAGTATAGGTGCAAGTGTGAGCCGATAAACGGACCCGTGATCCTTAAGGATGGAGCCATATGCGGTGTCCTTTAAACCACCCACTCTGCTATGGGAGACCGAAGTTCCCTCTCTGAAAGTGTCTACTAAGCCTAGTAGTCAGAGTCTAATTCAAAAAAAGGTTTTTTTTTCATTTTTTTTGGAAAGGATTATTTACACAGATTAATCCCTCAATTGCAAAAAAACATTTTTACAAGTTTTTACAAAACTCAGTTCATTGTTTACCAAAGCCAAGCCCGAAAACAAAATTTTCAAAAAGTTTAAAAAAATATGAGCTATGACTAAAGTAAATATACCGTAATATACGGTATACCCCCCTATACTTAAATTTTGCTATGTCCTCATAGCACAAGTGCCAGGAAGCCAAGGCTCGATCAAATATAGGGTGATATAGCGGAACTGAGGAGGAGGGTCCCCCTATACTTAAGTCAAAAATTGGCCTGAGTCCAAGAAGATAATTAGAGGGAAGGATGAGCAGGCGGGTCCCCCCTATACTTAGGCTACAAATAGCCTAAGTAAGGTCTGAGTTAGGGAGGGAGTCTGTACTATGATACACGGTGGAGGGGGGTTGGTGAAATATATATATATATATATATAGAGAGAGAGAGATTGTGAAAATTACAGAGGGAAGGGAAATGGGGTGAGGTGAGTGTGTATGTGCAAGTGTGTTTGTGTGTGGGGGGGGCAGATCATCAAGTGATCTACTTTTTTTACAACATGCAATCCCTTCAGAAGGACTGTTGAAATAAATATGCACATGCAACAATGTTTTTTTTATTACAAAATGCAAATGCAAGCTCATTGATAAAAGGTCCTACACTTTCTTCCAAAACTCTTATGCAGCCTCTTCAGTGGAAGCTCCCAACTTTACACCTCCATGAAGATCAAGCGTCCTCGATTTCATGGGCCCTGCCACAAAAGAGAAAGGTTAGAAAAATGCAGAGGAATTTAATCAGCAGACATGATGCAAAATATGATGCATGAAATGAGGACCTGTAAATCTTGAAAATATTCGACAAAGAAAATCAAAATTCAACAATTAAGTTAAGTTGTGTCCCCGGCAACGTCGCCATTTGATGAACGGGAGATCTGCCTCTTTAAGAATGAATAATTATCATAGTATAGGAGGTAATTTAGGTTCAGCAAAAACCACAATTTTTGAATGTTGTGGAGTATTTATACTTGGCAAGTCCACCAAGGTCGAACGCAAGGACATAACTACTTAATCTATTTATCGAATTTTGACCCATTGAGCACATGCGTGAATAACTTCTCAATTACAGGTATGCAAGATGCACTGTGCTAATTACAATGCAATACTAAGATGCATGCGATTTTTAATTAGTTTTTATGCAATTTAAAGTGATGAATGAGTAATTATGCAAGGTTACATGTATGCTAAACAAAAGATTACAAAGATACCCTAAAAGTATGAGCAACATAATAGAAAATGAAATCAAGGTCGATTTAATCACAACGTGAAGAGTAGTCATCAAATCAGAGCAAGATCAAGGAGAATAGAACTAGCATCTAACACAAAAATTCACTTCATTTAATATGATGTCGGATGAGAAAATTAAATATGCCATGATGTAGATGAGGAAACAAGGATCAAAACGACACTAAAATCATGTAGTTCGGACCTACGATGCTCAAGTTTTGAAGAAAACAATGCAGGGGCATAATTGTAATAAAAATGCAGAAATAAAAATGATAACTATTACATTTAAGTCTCTAGAGGGACCTAAATGCAAATACCAATGAAATCCTTGGGTCCCAGTGTAAATTCTCCATTGCACATAGGGACCTTTTTGTAATTTCAGGAAACTTGGAGGGCCTCCCTGTAAATTACCTAGGCACGCACGTGAGGCACGTGCTTGGGGACCAAATTGTAAATATTAAAATGTCCGGGGTCCTTCATGCAAATTACCCAATACCTCACATGTGGTGCACGTGAGGGCCTAGGCTCGGGACGGCGCCTCTGGCTTGGGCCGCGTGGCTTCATCAGATGGTTCGGCTCGAGGTTCGGTGGACCTGAGCTTGTTGGTGCGGACTGAGGCTTAGGTCACCACGTGTCATAACCCTAGCCGTCCGATCCAGATGATTGGACGGCAACTGTTCTTCTCCTCTGTCGCGGGCCTACTAGAGGAGGCAGTGCTCCGGCGTGCCCCATATAACTCCGCCAATGTCTGCACGCTCGCCTGAAGGTCGGAGGAGATGGATGAGCTCCTAGCGAGAAACCTGGAGGTGCTGCGAAGCTCCAAGGCTGGTCGGAAGTGTAGGTTGGTGGAGCTTCGTCGGAGGAGATAAGCTGGAAGGAGCTCCGATGCAATCTCCGGCCATTGAGGGTCCTGCAAGGGTCAGTTGATAGCCAAAGCATACTTACTTGATGTGAAGTGGGGTGAGTGGAGGGCTTGTGATGACGCAGAAGGTGGTGGCCCTTGGGAGTCCTCCGCCATGACGACGAAGGAGTGGGTGAGAAAGTGGTAGGGTTCTGGAGGAAGGAGAAGATAGAGCGAGGATGTGGGTGCGCTTGCGGAGGTGTGAGGCTTGTCAGATGTAGGTGGACGATAGTGGAGGCAATCGGAAAATTAGGAGAAGTAGATCGATAATTTCATCTTGACGGAGCAAGGAGTTGGTGGCGGCAGTGATCTGGGAGGAGGTCCTTGTCGGGCCTCGGGGGTCGTCACACGACGAGGTCGATCATCCTCGGTGCTCAGCGGTGCCCGGAGACAACCGCGACATGGCCGGAGACCATGGATCTCACCGGAGTACTCACGGCCATGATCACCTCAAAGCCAGCCCTCCGCTGTCACCGGAGGGCGGTTGAAGCTAGGGAGGAGGCCCTCTAATGGTGGATGACGGGTGACGGTGGCAGAGGAGGTGGTTAAATAGGCGGTGGAGCTCGGAGGTTATGTGATGGAGGGTGGGTTTTAACGGCGTTTTAATGGTGAGGGAATAATGAAGATGGTGCATCAATGGAGGCACGAAGATGGTGGAGGTAACGGCTATGCAGGGCGACCGTTAGGGAGCAGGGTGGTTTGGTGGTGGTGGCGCAAAAATGGAAAGGAGACAGAGGCGTTACAAGGGCGAACACCAGGGCTGGAGGAGGATGATGGCCAGTAGCCGTTGGATCTAATGATCCAATGGCTAGGATGATAGCGCGGCTGTGATCAGATCCTAGGATGGGGAGATCCAACGGTGGGGAAAGCAAAGCGACGTGGCACGTGGGGGAGGCGTTGGATGGTCTGTGATCGGGCGCCTGTGGTTAGAGCGGGGATGGGCGGCTAAGATCAGATCTTATCAGAGATCTGACGGCTGAGAATGGGCGAAGGATGGAGGCGGAGATGGAGGCGGGCCGGAGTGGATCCAACGGCAGCCAGAGAGACCGGGTGTCAAGAGAAGAGCCAGGCCACGTGGTGGCTCCAGAGAGTGCCATGTGGCCCAATCAGAAAATTCAGAAGGATAAATACAAAGAAAAATAAAGAATAATCAGTTAGAGGCAAAATTAAGAAAAAGTCAAAACATGAAAGTTGCTCGTCTCGACAAGATCTACAACTTTTATGTTGGACAAAAAGCCAAAAGAGGTCATTTGTACAAAAAGTATTTTTGGGGGTATTTTTAAGGGGATAAAAACACCGATTTTTGTCCATGAGATGTTTTTGCATTTTTTTGTCTTTTTTATGGTCAGTGAATTATGGACAATTACTCTACCTAATTTTTAGGGGTTTTTGATGATAAAATAATTACAAAGAAAATAAAGGAAATTAAAAACAATTAAATAAGGTTAATTATACACAATATGATACAAGATAAGAATAAAGAATTAAAGATGATTATTATTGGAATGGTTAAGCCAGGGTTTTAATTTACGGCTTTTAGCAAGATGAATACGAGATTCATCAATGTGGTCCCGAAGAGATCTGAGACTACTATCGTAAAGAATGACCATGGTGAGGAGATTCCACCTGGGTACCTACATCATGGCGTGTCTGTTCAGATTAACGATGCTTGAACTCATCTACCAAGAAGGATCACTTTCCACTACCCTTTATTGATCACATTATTGAGAGGTTGGCAGTGAAAGAGTTCTTTTGATTGATTATTACTTGGGATACAACCAAGTTGCTACCGCTCCTGAAGATCAGGAGAAAACTACATTCACTTGTCTGTTTGGAACCTATGCCTTTAGACGGATGCCCTTTGGATTGTGTAATGCCCTCGCTACATTCCAAAAGTGTATGTTGGTCGTTTTTGCTGACATGGTGGGTAGTTTCCATGAGGTCTTCATGGATGATTTCTCGATCTATGGGGATTTAGTTTTGACACATTTCTTGCTTATTTAGACAGAGTTCTTCAACGTTGTTGTGAGGTAAACTTAGTGCTCCCGTGGGAGAAGAGTCACTTTATGGTAATTAATGGGATTGTATTATGCCATGTCATCTCCAAACATGGTATGAAGGTTGACCTGGGTAAGATTGATGTGATTTCCAAGTTAGAGCCACCGTAGAATTTGAAATAGTTGAGGACATTTCTAGGACATGTAGGATTCTATAGGTGATTCATAAAGGACTTTAGCAAGATCACCAGACCTTTGACTGAGTTTCTATGTAAGGAGAGTGATTTTTTTGTCTATGAGAAAGTCCTCCTTGCATTCAATCAGATGAAAGAGATGGTTACTAGTGATCTTGCCTTACAGCCACTGTATTGGTCTCTTCCTTTCAAGATCATGATGGATGCCTCATATTTCGTAGTTGGAGTTGTTCTAGGATAAAGAAGGGATGGGATACCATTTTCTATACACTATGTTATCAAGACTCTAGATGAAGCACATCGAAATTATACAGTTACAAAGAAGGAGATGTTAGCAGTTGTGTTTGGGGTAGAGAAGTTCAGATCTTACCTCATCGGTTCCCATGTTATTGTATACACGGATCACACTACCATACAATACTTGTAGGAAAAGAAGGATGCCAAACCACGCCTTATTAGATGGATCCTTCTACTCTAGGAATTTGATTTAGAGATCCCAGATAAACTTGGAGTACAGAACACGATCCCTATTTCTGAAACCTTTCCAGATGAGGCCATTTTGTCTGTGAACTCACTCCCATGGTATGATGATTGATGAACGTAAAATTTCCCTCGTTAATAATCTAAAATTGTTGTAGTATAGGAGACAAATTCGGTTCAGCAAAAACCACACTCTTTTGAATGTTGTGGAATATTTTTTACTTGGCAAGTCTACCATGGTCGAACACAAGGACACAGCTACTTGATCTATTTATCGAATTTTTACTCATAAATCACAATTGTGAAATATTCTCAATTTCAGGTCTGCATGAGGAACTACGCTAATTACAATGAAATAACATGATGCATGTGATTTTTAGTTTATTTTATGTGGTTTAAAGTGATGAATGAGTATTAATGCAAGGTTACTTGTATGCTAAACAAAAGATTATAAAAAATACCCTAAAAGTATGAGCATCATAATGGAAATAGAAATCAGGGTTGATTTAAACACAACATGAAGAGCAGTCATCAAATTAGTGCAAGGACAGGTAGAGCAAAGGACTCATTTGACATAAAAATTCACTTCATTTAAAATGATGTCATAAGAAAAAATTAAGTATGTCATAATGGAGATGTGAAAACAAGGATCAAAGCGACACTAAAATCATGCAATTTGGACCTACGATGCTCAAGTTATGAAGAAAACAATGCAGGGGCATAATTGTAATAAAAATGCAAGAAATAAAAGGATAAATATTACATTTAGGTCCCTAGAGGGACCTAAATGTAAATACCAAAAACCTCCTGGGTCCTAGTGTAAATTCTCCATTGCGTGCAGGACTATTTTGCAATTTCCAGAAATGGGAGGGACCTTCTTGTAAAATAGCCAGGCACGTACATGCTTGGGAACCATTATGCAATTATCAAAAACACTAGCGTCCTTCGTGCAAATTTCTCAGTCCCCCACGTGCGTCGCACGTGAGGGGCCTAGGCTCGGGAGGCATCCTCAGGTTCTGGATATGTGGCATTTGCTGGAGGCTCGGATCTTGATTCGGGCCACCCGAGCCTATAGGTTCAGCATGAAGGCTTGGATGGCCAACGTGGCGTCAGCATGGTCGTCCAATCGATTCGATCGGACGGTATCTATATCGTCACTCTCCGCCTCGACCCACTGGAGGAGGCGGAGCTCCGGTGCATTGGATGGAGCTCCACCGCCCGCCACAGGCTCGCCTGAAGGTCGATGAAGGTCGCTAAGCTCTTGGCGAAGCCCGTGGAGGCCAGGCAGAGCTCCGTAGATGTTCGGGATGGCGAGACGGAGGCAGGTGATCGGAGTGAGGGCTGGAGATCAGCGAGGGGATGCCAACTCCGAACATTGAGCCTTGAGCACCTGCAAATGTTAGAAATCTCTCCGAAGCGAGGTGCGGTGTGTTGTGAATGGAATGAAGGTCCGCGGAGGTGACGGAGGCGGTGGACCATAGCCTACTCCATCGCGATGCAGAGGGGAAGGTGGCGGAGGGTGGCCGGGTTATGGAGAAGGGATGAAGGTGAGTGGGGGGGTTGGCGTGTACGACGGTGATGTGGCGGAGATGGAACGATGATTGGTGGAAGCTGATAATGACCGGAGTGAAAAGGAAAATTAAGAGAAATTCACGTCGCCGGAGCAAGGTGCTGGTGGAGGTCGGGATATGGGCTGAGGTCCTCATCTGACCTCTAGGTCGTCGCACGACGAGGCCGATCATACCTCGGTGCTCAGCAGCGCTTTCGAAGCAGCAGCAACATGGTCATATGACCATGGATCACATCGGGGGATGGTGCCCGTCGTCGCTTCGATGACACTGCCCTCCGCTGTTACCGGATGGCGGAAGAAGCTAGGGCGTATCCCTGTGGATGGTGGATATCGATTGATGGTGGTGGGGCGAGGTTTTTGTAGGAGGAGTTGCCTGGGTGTTTTGAGGTTGGCGAGGCATTTTGCATGGGTGGTTAAATGGCGAGGGAGTAATGGCGGTGAATGATGATGGTCGTGCGAGGATGGCGGAGGGAAGGGCGATGTGGAGGCGACATTATGAACGGGAGAAGGTGGTAGAAGCGATGGGTAAAAATGGAAGGGGGGTGGTACAAGGGAGAATGACAGGCTGGAGGAAGACGATGGACAGCCGCCGTTGGATCTCGCGATCCAACGGTTGGGATGGAGGCGCGTTTGAAGAGATAGGATCAGATCCAAAGATCTGATCCGACGGTGTAGACTTAGACGTTGATGGAGGGATGGGATGCATTATGAGGATTTTATCCGACGGCAGCAGAGAGTGGGTGACATGGAGTGCGCGAAAGGCGTAGGATGAGGAGGGGATCGAATGGCTGAGGTTGAGGCGCGAAGGGGCGGATGAGATTTGATCCAGAGGCTGATCGGGCGGCTGAGGGATGAAGCGGGTTTGGAGGGCTGAGATGGAGGCGATTGGAGTAGATCTAATGGTCGGGAGATGTGACGGGTGGCGGCAGGAGAGGCGGGCCACGTGGGCGGCCCAGAGGGCACCACGTGGCCCAATCAGAAAATTCAGAATTGTAAATACAAAGATAAATATGAAAAAATAGTTAGAGGCATAATTAGGAAAAAGTCAAAACATGAATTTTGCTCGTCTCGATGAGATCTACAAGTTTTATGTTGGACGAAAAGCCAAAAGAGGTCATTTGTACAAAAAGTATTTTTGGGGGTATTTTTAAGGGGGATAAAAATACTGAATTTTATCTTTTTATTTGTTTTTGTCTTTTTGTCTTTTTAAAGGTCAATGAATTATAGACACTTATTCTACCAGATTTTTAGGGGTCTTTGATGATAAAATAATTACAGGAAGAATAAGGGAAATTAAATACAATTAATTAACGGTAATTATACACAATGTAATACACGATAATAATAAAGAATTGATGATGATTTTATTGGATTAATTAAGCCAGTGGTTTTAATATGTGATTTTTATTATGATGAATACGAGATTCATCATACCCCTATACTTAAACTATGCTCGTCCTCGAGCATCTAAAGAATGAAGGAGTAGGATTAATTCCTGACAGTGCGCGTGAAGATTTCAAGGCTTAATCTTTCGAAGACCCTTGACCTAAGTGATCCTAAAATTCTTAGCTTATCCATGTTTTAGTCATAAGGAATCCAACTTCTCTAATTATCAGACTCTCTTTTTGTATATATAGTATAAGGATATGAAATTTAGTGTACTGCATTTCATGAGAGTCGAGTCGAGGCATCACCCAAAGTTCCAGTCCCAAAGACTCTCCTCTAGACCTCATCCTCAATACTAGGGAATAAGTCTATATTTGCTTCAGTCAACCATCTCTTTAGTTTGTCAGACTTGAAAGTGTAGATGGATGGCCAGATGATTGAGGGCATAGGGTTGTGTCTTCTTTTCTCTTCCTCACATTGGAACAAAGGGCCTCTTGAGTGCCTTTTTACTCAACACATGTAAATTTTTAGATTGTTGACCAATGTGTCCGTCAAGAGAGTTGGAGTCGTCTGCACTTGTTTTTCTGGGAGTACACCGGGGTGTGTCTCTTTTGAGTATCTAAGATACCTTCGACACCCAGACTTGTAGCATTTACGATGCAGAGCCCTTTATCGGTGTCGGCCCGACTCCTTGGTCTTAATTAGCGCTTGGTTCAAGTGGACACTTCGAAAATGTTTGGGAGCGCTCGCCATTGGTGGAAGCTCATTTATAATTTGACTTGGATGATAGAGCTATTCTTTGACATTTCATTGCTTTTGTTGGCTAGGTCCACTGCTTTTACCAAAAGTTGGCGCACACTGATCAACAATATTCATTAAGTTTCATCACACCCTGGCACTTTAGGTAGATACCAAAGAGATAGCATATGAATCTTGTTCACATACTAGCTATGGTTTTGCTGACACTCAGGTTTTCTGAAGCCTTCATTAACTTTATCCCATCCTCGAATATCATCAGATCGGGTCTAAACTCAAATCTCTAGTCCTAGTTCCTCAATTGATAACACAACTCATCTCATCAATCATGCAGTTGTGGAAGTGATTGTGTTGGTCATATTCTTTTGAAGATAGAGATGAAGAGTGCAATATAGCGCTTAAATATTTCAAACTAGGGAAGTGTGGATATTTAAGTTTAAAAACCTTAATGACTAAGGCGTGTTAACTCAGACTCTCAAGATCACAGAAATCCAGTGTCCTCAAAATCCTCAAGCCTTGAGTGAATGTGTTTGTGTCAGGAATACACCAACTCCATGGTTAGTGATTTTTGTCTTTTGCATATTTTTATGGATTTTAATTTTCAATTTTTTTATTTCTTGGAAGAGACAATGACTGGCCCAAGATCAAATGAATAAAAGTATCTACTCTCAGCTAGTATGGATGTAAGTACGAGCCGATAAACGAAGCCGTGATCCTTAAGAACGGAGCCAAATGCAGTGTCCTTTAAACCACCCACTCTGCTAAGGGAAATCGAAGTTCCCTCATTGAAAGTCTCTACTAAGCCTAGTAGTCAGAGTCTAATTCAAAAAAGGTTTTAAATTTTTCATTTTCTCTTTTTTTGAAAGGGTTATTTACACATATTAATCCCTCAATTTAAAAAAACATTTTTACAAGGTTTTTACAAAACTCAGTTCACAGGTTTACCAAAACCAAGCCCGAAAATAAAATTTTCAAAAAGTTTTTAAAAATACGAGCTATGGCTAAAGTAAATATACAGTACTATACGGTATATCCCCCTATACCTAAATTTTGTTATGTCCTCATAGCACAAGTGGCATGAAGCCAAGGCTCGATCAAATATAGGGTGATATAGCAGAACTGAGGAGGAGGATACCCCTATACTTAGGTCAAAAATCGACGTAAGTACACGAAGATAATTTGAGGGAAGGATGAGCAGGAGGGTCCCCCCTATACTTAGGCTACAAATAGCCTAAGTAAGGTCTGAGTTAAGGGGGGGAATCTGTACTATGATACAAGAGTGGAGGGTTGGGGACTTATACCGAGAGAGAGAGAGAGAGAGAGAGATTGAGTGAGTGAAATATACAGAGGGATATGGGGGGTGAGTGTGTATGTGCAAGTGTGTGTGTGGGGGGGGGGGTTCTTTTCTTCTTCATTTTTTTTCTTTCTTTTTTTTACAACATGAAAGAACTGGAAATAAATATGCATATGCAAGTTTTTTTTTACAGTATGCAATGCAGGCTGACGGATTAAAATCACAGAATTTCTTCACAAATTCTTTTGCAGCCTCTTCAATGAAAGCTCCCGATTTTATGCCTCCATGAAGATCAAGCGTCCTCGATTTTCATGGGCCCTGTCACAAAAGAGAAAAGTTAGAACATAAAGATAATTTAAATCAGCAAAAAAATGATGCATGAAATGAGGACCTGTAAACCTCGAAAATATTCAACAAAGAAAATCAAAATTCAACAATTAAGTTAAGACGTGTCCCCGGCAACGGCGTCATTTGATGAACGTCAAATTTGCCTCTTTAATAATCTAAAATTGTCGTAGTATAGGAGGCAAATTCGGTTCCGCAAAAACCACAATCTTTTGAATGTTGTGGATATTTTTTACTTGGCAAGTCTTCCAAGGTCGAACACAAGAACACAACTACTTGATCTATTTATCGAATTTTTACTCATGAAGCACAATTGTGAAATATTCTCAATTTCAGGTATGCATGATGAACTATGCTAATTACAATGTAATAACATGATGCATGTGATTTTTAGTTGATTTTATGTGGTTTAAAGTGATGAATGAGTATTAATGCAAGGTTACTTGTATACTAAACAAAATATTACAAAAATACCCTAAAAGTATGAGCGTCATAATGGAAATAGAAATCAGGGTTAATTTAATCACAACATGAAGAGCAGTCATTAAATTAGAGCAAGGATAGGTAGAGCAAAAGACTCATTTGAGATAAAAATTCACTTCATTTAAAATGATGTCGGATGAGAAAATTAGGTATGGCATAATGGAGATGAGAAAACAAGGATCAAAATGACACTAAAATCATGCAATTTGGACCTACGATGCTCAAGTTATGAAGAAAACAATGCAGAGGCATAATTGTAATAAAAATGCAAGAAATAAAAGGATAAATATTACATTTAGGTCCCTCCAGGGACCTAAATGTAAATACCAAAAACCGCCTAGGTCCCAGTGTAAATTCTCCATTGCGCGCAGGGACTATTTTGCAATTTCCAGAAACGGGAGGGGCCTTCCTGTAAAATACCCAGGTACACACGTAAGCCACGTGCTTGGGGACCATTATGCAATTATCAAAAACACTAGGGTCCTTCGTGCAAATTTCCCAGGCCCCCATGTGCATCGCACGTGAGGGGCCTAGACTCGGGAGGTGTCCTCAGGTTCGGGACACGTGGCATTTGCTGGAGGCTCGAATCTTGATTTGGGCCACTCGAGCGTATAGGTTCAGCATGAAGGCTTGGATGGTCGACGTGGCGTCAGCATGGCCATCCGATCGATTCGATCGGACGGTATATGTATCATCACTCTCCGCCGCGACCCACCGGAGGAGGCGGGGCTCTGGTTCGTTGGATGGAGCACCACCGCCCGCCACAGGCTCGCCTGAAGGTCGATAAAGGTCGCTAAGCTCTTGGCGAAGACCGTGGAGGCCAGGCGTTCGAGATGTTGAGGCGGAGGAAGGTGATCAACGTGAGGGCTGGAGATCGGCGAGGGGATGCCAACTCCGAACATTGAGCCTTGAGCACCTGCAAATGTCAGAAATCTCTCCGAAGCGAGGTGCGGTGTGTTGTGAATGGAATGAAGGTCCGCAGAGGTGACGGAGGCGGTGAACCATAGCCTACTCCTCCGCGATGCAGAGGGGAAGGTGGCGGAGGGTGGTCCGGTTATGGAGAAGGGATGAAGGTGAGTGGAGGGGATGGCGCGTACGACGGTCATGTGGTGGAGATGGAACGATGATTAGTGGAAGGTGATAATGACCGGAGTGAAGAGAAAATTTAAGAGAAATTCACCTCGCCGGAGCAAGGTGCTAGTGGAGGTCGAGATCTAGGATGAGGTCCTCATCGGACCTCTAGGTCATCGCACGACGAGGCCGATCATACCTAGGTGCTCAGTGGCGCTTTTGAAGCAGCCGCAGCATGGTCATATGACCACGGATCACACCGGGGGATGATGCCCGTCGTCGCTTCGACGACACCGCCCTCCGCTGTCACCGGAGGGAGGAAGAAGCTAGGGAGTATCCCCGTGGATGGTGGATAGCAATTGATGGTGGTGGGGCAAGGTTTTTATAGGAGGGGTTGGCTGGGCGTTTTGAGGTTGGTGAGGCATTTTCTCACGGGTGGTTAAATGGCGAGGGAGTAATGGCGGTGAATGATGATGGTCGCGCGAGGATGGCGGAGGGAAGGGCGATGTGGAGGCGACGTTACGAGCGGGAGAAGGTGGTAGAAGCGACGGGAAAAATGGAAGGGGGCGTTACAAGGTAGAACGATAGGCTGGAGGAAGATGATGGACAGCAGTCATTGGATCTCGCGATCCAACGGCTGGGATGGAGGCGCTTTTGAAGAGTTAGGATAAGATCCAAAGATCTGATCTGACGGTGTAGACATAGGCGCTGATGGAGGGATGGGATGTGTTTTGAGGGTTTTATCCGATGGCAGTGGAGAGTGGGTGACGTGGAGTGTGGGATAGGCGTAGGATGAGGAGGGGATCGAATGGTTGAGGTTGAGGCGCGAAGGGGCGGATGAGATTTGATCCAGAGGCTGATCGGGCCGTTGAGGGATGAACCGGGTTTGGAGGGCTGAGATGGAGGCGATTGGAGTAGATCTGATGGTCGGGAGATGTGACGGGTGGCGGCAGGAGAGGCAGGCTATGTGGGTGGCCCAGAGGGAGCCACGTGGCCCAATCAGAAAATTCAGAATTGTAAATACAAAGATAAATATAGAATAAATAATTAGAGGCATAATTAGGAAAAAGTCTAAATATGAAAGTTGCTCGTCTCGATGAGATCTACAAGTTTTATATTTGACGAAAAGCCAAAAGAGGTCATTTGTACAAAAAGTATTTTTGAGGGTATTTTTAAGGGGGGTAAAAATACCGAATTTTATCTTTTTATTTGTTTTTGTCTTTTTTAAAGGTCAGTGAATTATAGACACTTATTCTACCTGATTTTTAGGTGTCTTTGATGATAAAATAATTACAGGAAGAATAAGGGAAATTATATACAATTAATTAATGGTAATTATACACAATATAATACAGGATAATAATAAAGAATTGATGATGATTTTATTGGATTAATTAAGCCAGTGGTTTTAATATGTGATTTTTATTATGATGAATTCAAGATTCATCAATGATATTGTGAACTATCTTGTCTCTAAGAAAGTTCCACAAGATTGGCCAAAGTACAGGGTAGACAAATTTATGTTAAAGATTCATTCTTACCAATGGGAGGATCCGTACCAATTTCGCGAGGGTGCGGATTGTATTTGGAGAAGGTGCATTCCTCAAGAGGAACATACCAATGTAATTGAGCATTGCCATAAACTAGAATCTGGTGGGCATCATTCGAGGAAACACATGACAATAAAGGTTTTACAGAGTGGTCTATGGTGGCCTACATTATTTAAGGATGCTACAGAGTATGTTCGAGGTTGTACTGACTGTCAGCAAATGGGAGGAACCATTGGTTCCAAAGATACCATTCCCTAAGATATATACATGTTTATGATGTTT
The DNA here is from genome assembly GCA_037367405.1 of Ottelia alismoides. Lineage (NCBI taxonomy): Eukaryota > Viridiplantae > Streptophyta > Magnoliopsida > Alismatales > Hydrocharitaceae > Ottelia > Ottelia alismoides. The sequence continues at coordinate 13,069 of JAZKJV010008172.1, read as the reverse complement.
TTGAAGCTTGGGTCATAGACTTCATGGACCCATTTCATGCCAGTCAAGGATTTCAGTACATGCTGCTCGTTGTGGATTATGTTAGTCGATGGGTGGAGGCCATCCCCACCCAAGCCGCATATAGTCGTACAGTGTGTTACTTTCTCAAGGACCACATTATTGCATGGTTTGGGATTCCCAACATACTAATTTCAGATGGGGGAAGCTATTTCATTAATAGAGAAGTAAAGAAACTTGTGGAGGAGTACGCCATTGAATACAAAGTTGCGTCTCCTTACCACCCTCAGACTAATGGCTTGGCAGAAATTTCAAATAGGGATTTCAAGACGATATTACAAAAAAATTGTACAACCAGATAGGAAGAATTGGTCCCAGATGCTTGACTCGGTTCTATGGGCTTATTGGACGACGTACAAGTCTCCTTTGGGTATGTCTCCCTACAGACCGGTGTATGGAAAGCCTTGCCACCTACCAGTGGAATTAATTCACAAATATTTATGGGCACTCCGTGTATGCAATCTTGATTATGAGAAGGAAAGAAATAACAAGAAGTTGGATTTGAATAGACTACTGGAATTCCAAGACTTTGCATATGATAACTCACTCATGTATAAGGAGAAAGTCAAGCGCTGACATGATAAACACGTTCGAATGAATACTTTCTTTCCTGATAATAAAGTTTGCTTATTTGATGCTAAGTTGAAGCTGTTTCGAAGAAAATTAAAAAGCAAATGGTCAGGACCGTTCAACATGAGAGTTGTGCATGACAATGGCAGTATTTTCACATATGGGTTGTCATCTGACGCACAGCTATTTGTTGTGAACGAACAGTTGCTAAAGACATATCTAGATCATGGTACATTCCTATTCATCATTGATTCTATATCTGTAGTATTAGATGCTGATCTTTTGATTCCATTTTCTGTGTCTGGTACATGAGCTTACAACCTCTTGTATATCCTTTCGTTTCATTCTTTCTTCTCCCATTTTATCGTTCACCCCTTTCCGTATGTATATATGCTATACTTAGGATGTGCTTTATCCTAAGCATGGGATGGTAAATGATTTGTGTAGTTCATATTCATCATGTTCCTCACTCTTGTTGTTTCTTATACTAAGGGATACCCTACCCAAAGTATATGGGGAGTGATGTTGTTCATATCGTCTTTTTGTGTTTTCCTATTGAGTCTGTACATTATCTTCATCGGTTTTTCCCTTTTGTATAGTCTACTATACTTAGGATTACTTAATCCTAAGTATAGGGTGGATCACCAACTTCTATTCTTTTCATCTTTTCTTTGAGTCATTGTAGCATAGGAGTCTTTTCACTTTTCTATACATAGCGAGAGTTATGTCTTCCTTTGCCGCTCTCTGATCACTATGAGGACATAGTTCGAGCTAAGTATAGGGGATGTCGTATATATTATATATATACTTTAGACATAACTCATACTTTTAATATGGTTATTTTGGGATATGTTTATAAATTCATAAAATCCACGTGTGTGTATATATAGACTTTGGTCACCTTTTATAAAAAAACAAAAACAACAACAAAAAAAATAAAGAAACTAAGAAGAAAATAAAAAAATTAAAAAAACTAAAAAAAATAAAAAAAACAAAAAACAAACTAAAAACAAACAAAAAAATCCTTATATATACTTGTATATATACTACTAACCCTTTTCTTTTAAAAAAACTAAAAACTACAAAACCAAAAGTCTATTAAATTTTGCATAATTAAAATTTCAAAAAAAAATCTTTTTCACGTGTGCATCATTTTTCTTTCTTTCCAAAAATGCTAAAAAGTTCAAAATTAGAAAATTATTTCAAAAAAAAACTTTTTGCATTGTACATATTTCTTGCATTTGCATGTGCATTTTTCAGGATAGTATTCACATTTAAACTATGTCTGAAATAAAATTTAAGAATGGAGCTTAGTTGGACCTTAATCCACTTAATTTCAAAGGAGCCTTATAAGAACTGGAGTTAAGACTTTTCAGGTCCTAGTGACTTAATTCTTTGATACCATAAGACTAGTTCACATATCATCCTGATTAGTTTAAGTAGAATATTTAGCAACACACGCATAATTCTTTCAGACCGTGGCATATCTTGGGCAAATACTCTACACGTAGCTCTTCGTGGAGGAGGTAGTGAGGAGGCAGAATCTTTTGGCATGGAGTAGAATACTAGAGCTTCTTTGTTAAGAGAGGTTGTTTCCTTGATACTTTTGAGACGGGGAGTTATATTTCACTTACAACGTACAATTAAAGATTCATACTCATAAGAATTTGTGTATGTACACTTGTTCTAACATGACTGTTAAGGAGACCTGAATAGGAGTCTTGTGGAACTTAGAGGTTGTTGGGCTTTAATTCCATTTTTCATTAAGGTTCTACCACACTAATAATCCAAAGGTCTGGCAGAGCTCCATACTAAAATTTTATGAAGATACGTTTAATACTCAATATTGTCCTAATTTCTTTATTTTTCATTTCTTTTTCTTTTATTCACTTATTCTGTCAACTAAGTGTTTGCTAAGGGACTAGCAAAGGTAATGCATAGGGGGTGATGAATATGCATTTCATCATCTTTATTCATTTATTTTAGCTTAAAATCGCTTATAAAACATATGTATATAATACTAACTCCATATTCTTACTAACTTGCATCTGTGTGTAAATATTGTACAATTATTATTATTTTAACTTAAAATAAATAAATAGAGAAAAAATAAAGAAAAGAAAAAATATTGTATATGTGTAATAGATACAGGATGAACCGGACCCCGAGAGAAGGTCAAACTTGACTTGATCGACTAGGAATAAAGTAGGGGGAGATAGGGTCCTTAAATAGAAAATCCAAAAAAAATTGTAAATATTTGTATACTTACACTATTTTTTTTGTACAATAATTGATCTCAAATTAATAAATTTTCAAATCAAAAGTTGTAAATAAAAATGTTTTCTAAAAAACAAAAATGTTTGCAAAATAAAATCATTTATAAAATAAAAGAAAACATCCGGAAAAAGCCATAAAGTGATAATTGAAAGACCTAATTCCGACTCTATATGAACTCAAATTGAACCAAAATCACTTATATTGTATTCTAAATTAAATTATCTTTAAAATGATTGTGGTTTCATAATTTTTGGAGTTACGGTTTGAAAGATAGTTTTCTAGGGTGGTTTGTACAAATTTACCATTTACTTGTACACATTGTATTTATAAATAATTGTGAATATTTCTACTAATTTAAAAATAATAATAATAATAATTAATACAAATGTTAAAACAAAAAGCTACTTCGCATATTTAACTATGTATATAACATAACATATGTATATAGTATACGTATATAATCAATTCCTTTAAATAACCACATCAAGAAATAAAAATATTTAACAGTTATTATTAAACTTAATAAAGTGAAGAAATACAAAAAAATAATAAAAAAATTGTAAATAATTTTAACACTAATTTCTTTCTTTATCTTATCTCATTTCAAATTCTTTCTTACCTCTTTATATCCATTCAATTTTTAAAATTAAATTTCAAACTCAAATTCAATTATCTTTCTATTTAACTTGCTCCTCCTCCCTCATTATTACTTGAGCAATCTTTGGTGCGAGGAGCCAACTCCGAGAGCCATATTTTCGCAAACGGGAGCCTAGCCTCCGAGCCATCCAGTGATAGCGAGCCAGCTTTCGTCGAGGTGATTACGGTCTTTTCTGCTCCAAAGGTGAGATCCATTTTTTCTTGCTTTCAATCTAGGTTAATCAAAGTTTAATTTTTCACATTTTATTTTCGTTGTCATTTTTTTAGATCATATAATTCCCATCATGATTTAATCCACCCTCGATTTCAAATTTTCACCTTCACATCTCGATCTATTCGCGTTTTTATTCTACCTCGCGCAATCGTCCAACTCCGATCACGTATGGTGGCCAGAAATCCAGATCCATTCCTCAGTTTTTGTCGGATCCCTGTTCATTTATTCTATTTTGATTTTGGGATTGAGTCACCGTAATCGCATCCTAATTTGTTTATAAAAATAAGAAAAAATAAAAAATACATAGTTTTTCCTTTCTCACATTTGTTATGCATGATCAAGTAAAAATCTAAAAAATATAAAATAAATCAGAAAAGCTTTTTTCTATTTTTTTTTAATATATATATAAAGATTTTTATTTCTTTTCTATTTCTGTTGCACAAAAATAAAAAAAAATTAAAAAAGGAAGTAGAGCGCACAACAGGCATCACCGCTCCTCCCACCAGCGACGCCTGCCGCCCCACTCTGTCGTCGCCACCAGATCGCCCGCCGTTTGCCTCCAACGATCGTGGTTGCTAGCTCGCGTCGTCTGCGGCAACAATCACCACATGCCCTCCATCGAGCTAAGCGTGTGTTCCCCAACGTTGCCCTCCATAGCCCACCGCCATGCTTCGCACTACCAGTGCGGCTGCCTTTACCCAGGCCGCAGATTCGCTTGCCTGGTCGGGCACCACCATCTAGTCAATCGCCCGCTCCAAGCGACCTTGCGAGGGGCGTGTGTCACCCTCCGTTGATTGTGGCCCGCCTTCTTACAGTCCCTCACGCTCACCATCGTCGCCCCTCAAAGTAGCTATCCGTCAGCAACCCGACTGCGTTGTCGCTCCATCCACCGCGCCAGCCGCCGCCTGTTCGATGCAGAAGAAGAAAGGGAGAGCGACACCAGTGCTGACCCTCCTTTTTTTCTTTGAATGAAAGAGAGAAAGAAACCCTAGGGGTTATTATTTTATTTGGAAAATTACATCTTTGCCCCCAGATTTTCTAATAATTACAAGAAGAACCCTACAGAGAGAGTCACATGTGCAGCACGTATTTACAGGGTAAATTTAAACTTCTTCCTGCATATTTTTTTATTATCTTTTTATACAAAAACTTTAAATATTTGTGTTTCAGTCCCTTTATGTCCAGACTATTTATTGGTTTGTCTTTTCATTGAAATAAATGGTATTTGCTTTGAAAAAAATTTCAAAATTTTGTGTATACTCTTGTTATGTGCATGTTCAGTCTGTATTTTTTCATTGCATTTTATTACAATTTGATATTATTAAAAAACCAAAAACATGACATTTTTTCCCAGTTTGAACTTTGAAAAATCATAAAACTTGATATATTATGTAAAAATTACAATAAATTTTTTTAATTCTCTTTTGGTGTGTTTTAATTTAAGTGCAAATTTCATGCATTAATTGTTTAAAACCCCAAATGAATTACAAAATACTAAAAATTTTAAAAAGTGATATAAAATTGTAGAAAAAATAAAAAAATTTTGATTTGAAAACATCTTTGTAGATAATTTTCTCTAGTTTTTATGAAAAATAATTTTAGTAACTTTTGATTTTATTCATATTTCTAAATTACGAAATTGTCATGTTTCTTCATTATTTGTATTTTCTCATGTTTTTATTTATTAAAAAATCCTAAAAATCTAAAAATATCCGAAAATTACAAAAATAGTAAAAAAAATTATCAAAACACAAAAAGATTTTCTTTAAACATCTTTTAGCATTTTTGTTATAAAAAAATTGCATTTCCTTTTTGCATCAATTTGTTTTGAAAATTATATTTTTGAAAATAATAAGATGCAAAGTTAAAAATTATTTAAAAAATTGAAAATCAGAAAATAAAATAGAAATAAATAGAAATTTAAATGAAATAACAAGATAAAAAAATCACAAAAACCAAGATAGTTTGCATTCGAGTTCCCTTTTTCTTTTAATTGATTTTTTCTAATTTGAATAACCCTCAAGAATTGTATCCTCCCCGAGTTTGATCATGTTCACTGTGCCTGTAAATAAGTAGAAAATTTCTCTCGCTTCATCATTCTTGTACTTAATTATTGGTTTGAGAAGAAAAACTAAAATTTTTGTTGATGCTTGATTAGGTTGCAACGACTTATTCATAATTCTTGTAATTGAAAACTTGAGAAAAGTGTGTCAACAACGACGGTGGGTGGAGCTGCTCCGTCGTAGGCAGAGGAGGGACAATGATGGTGCGGTGTAGGCAGATCTGGCATCACAGCTGTGCATGGGAGCGACACATGCCCCCATGTGGTCGGTGGTGGTCCAGACAACAGACATGGTTGCGTCAGGGGGTTTGGTGGAGATGATGATCGGGAAGAGGATACGGTGCCTACGCGCTCAGATAGTAGAGGGTGGAGGACCTTACTAAGGGTGACACTCGTGCGACCTCGTGAGGCGGTGGTAAGGCGGTGGGCGTCGCTTGCGGGCTGGAGGGCGGTGCCTGCCAAGTTTGATTGACTATCTTTTTTTCTTTTTTTAAGAAAAAGTTGATGCATTAAAATTTTTCTTTGTAAATAAAGAAATGGCAAAAAACCTTTTTTTGTATTTTTTTGAAGCAGCAAATATATATTTTTATGTAATTATTTTTCATTCCAGCAAATAGAATGTAGATAAAAATTGATATCTGACTCGAACACGACGGATCGGTCCAAAATCAAATGAGAAAAATATGAGTGGATATGGATCCGGTGAAACGGAAGACGAATCCATGACTCCGACCACCAAACGCGGCCGGAGTTGGAAGATTATGTGAGCTAGAACGTGAACGTGGAGAGTTCAAGAATATGAGATGAAGTCAAAATCGATGGCGGATCAAATCGTGATGGGTGATAAAAAATGATTAACTAAGATCTAGAAATAATAAAATAAAATTAAAAAAGAGAAAATTTAAACTATGATTAACCTAGGTTGAAAATAAGAAAAAGAAATGGATCTCACCGTAGGAGCGGAAAATTGACGAAGGCCGACTCGTTGTCACGGGAACGCTCAGAGGCTAGGCACCTGTCTACAACTAGAAGCTCTTAAGCAATAGGCTCCTCTAGTCAAAGATTGATCAAATTGAAATGAGGGAGGAGCCATATTAATAGATAAAAGAATGGAGTTTGAAATTCCAAATTTTGAATGAAGATAAGAGATAAGAAAAAAACTGAAATAAGATAAAGATAGGAAAGGAAATTAGTGTTAAAATTATTTACATAATTAATTTTTTATTTATTATCGCTTTATTAAATTAAATAATAAATGTTAACTTTTTATTTTTTTGATGTGGTTATTTAAGGGAATTGATTACATACATATACTATATACATATGGTACATTATATACATAGTTAAATAAGGAAATTAGTTTTTTTGTTTTAAAATTTAAATTTTTTTTCTATTTTAAATAATTATTAAAAAAATTTACAAATACAATATAATTAAATAAATAAGGATATATACAATAAATGATAAAATTGTATAAATCACCCCAGAAAAATCTATCAAAATGTAACTCCAAAAACTATGAAACTACATCCATTTTAAAGATAATTTAATTTAGAATACGATGGAAGTAAGTTTGATTCAATTTGAGTTCATATGGAACCAGAATTGGTCTTTCAATTATCGCTTTATGGCTTTTTACGGATGTGGTTACTTTTATTGTGTACATGATTTTATTTTACTAATTTTTTATTATTTAGAAAATATTTTTATTTACAACTTTTGTTTTGAAATTATTTAATTTGAGGTCAATTTTGGTACAAATAAAATAGTGTAAGTAAACAAATGTTTACAACACTTTTTTTTTGGATTTTATGATTAAGGAGCATATCTCCCCCTTTTTATTCCTGGTCAATTAGATCAAGTCTTAGTCTTCTCTCGAGGGTCAGGTCAGCGTGTATCTATCATATATAGATAGTTTTTTTTCTTTATTTTTCTTTTCTTTCTTTATTTATATATTTTAGGTTAAAATAGTAATAAATGTACAATATTTACACACAGATGCAAGTTAGTAAGAATACAGAGTTAGTATTGTATACATGTGTTTTATAAGGGATTTTAAGCTAAAATAAATGAATAAAGATAATGAAATGCATATTCATCACCTAGTCAATGATGATGTTCTCTCCTTGTGTAGAATGTCGACCTTGTTTGAAGTACTGAACTTAGGTCACGTCCTCACATGTGTGTCTATCTCATCCTCTCACGTCTGAGTAGGGCCTTTCATGCTCACGGGTGATTCTATTGCGAGCAGGATCCGAAGTAGCGGTTTCACTTGTTGACATCCTCACTTTCATTCTTTGACTAAGTAGGAATCCAAGAAAGGTTACAATGACTTAAAAAGTGTAGACTATAGGTTACAAAGGAGGAGGACAAGTACATGATACTTTTTTAGCAGTACTCTCGCTCCTATAGGGTTAGCGACTAAGGACTTGTTAAAATATATGCTTATAATAATAACTTTAAAAATGAAAAGAAAAAAATAGTTGATCCCTCACAGCTTCACATGTGTAAAGTTGGTGAACCCAATTTTCTATTATGTAGTGTATGGATCTAGATTAAGGTTCAAAGATCAACTCCTATGCACTTACGCAACTTTTTCTTGTGTGTTTCCTCTTTGACCACATGCTCGTTTCAAGCCTTTATACTATTTTACATTCCTTTTATTAATTGTTGACCATCGTATCATTCATCCTGCACTTGTACATTTTATACAAAAATAATACGCATTGTACATTTTATACTTAGAATAAAATTTCAAAAACCAAAATTTCCTAACTCATATCTTCTCAATAAAAACTCAAAATGCATCAAATTACCTTTAACTTTATACAACATTATATTTAATTAAGGTGGTTGCACTTAATCTAGAGTTAAGGTGTTAAAGTTAGGTTTTTGACCCCTATTGTATAGTTTGCCTGAATAAAATATTTATTTTATTTATTCCATATAAGTTTTTTACTATAATCTTATATATATTATTTATAATACATGTACATATTTAAACATTAAAAATACACTAAAATAAAATAGGATGCAAATACATAGATGAAATACCTATACTTATATCTTTATGATATATACCTCTACTTATTTAAGTGTACAAAATACATTACAAAAATATAATAAAAATACATTTGTGTATCCAAAAATTTTTATAGATATATAAAATATTAAAATAAAATCAAAAATACAAAAATAAAAATAAACATTACAAAACATATGTTAATATACTTATAAATACACTTATAAAAAGTAACTTGTATAAATTAACTCATAAAATAAATTAAAAATCATATTGAAATACTACATAAGATAATTACAATTTTTATTTTATAAACCAAAATTTGATAAAATCATTTACTATATTTAATCCATTTATTTTGAATAAGGGTTCTATTTTGTGTGACTTGGTCCTACGTGGACCAATCACGTTCCAAAGGACTGGTGACCTTCCCCGCCTCTGAACCATGTCAGATGTCTTGAGCAACCAACTTCATTGATTTTTACTCGTTGCTTCGATGTTGCTTCACCCTACAGCTCTTCACAACTTATAATCCTTGATCTCCCTGCATTCTCTCCTACTCCTTGGATCTTTCGTACATAGCCCTAATCACTCACTAACCCTAGGTCAATAAGGGTCGGAACACACGTTCATAAATAAAATACCTCATTGTCCTTCACAAATTCGGTCCCTTTTTGATACCTAAAGACCTACACCCTCGGTCAAGAGTGTCACCAGATGATAGATGGCGTACCCCTGAGGCTCTGGAGAGGCTACAGAGGAGGAGAGGTTACCCACAGTAGAGCTTCAGTCTGCCCTGCTCCATAGAAACCCGGACATGTTTGAGCTACGCTTTTACCATTCCTAGGTAGCTTTGGTCCTTAGGTTTCATTTTATCCAATTTATTTCATGTTTAAATCATTGTCTTAGAATAGAATATGTTAATTAGTTCGCCAGAGTTCTAGAGCTCCGGCCACCGTCCTCACCGTGGGCCCACTTGTTCTGACCACCGTGACCATCCCATTACCTTCCCTATACATTCTCTATACTCCAAGATACCCATTTCACCTCGACTCCCCTGGGATCGAGCCACCGAGGCCCTACAACATCCTTAGCCGGACCTCTTCATCACCACCCCCATTTTGCTTCAATGCCATGGCTAATCAGATCGAGGCAATTTGCCCTCGATCTATTATTTTCTCGGTGCACGTACGCAGCTGAACGGAACCCTTCTGGGCTTGAATCATCCTGCAGGAATTTTCACATGAGCCTTTGTCTACTTTGAGCTCCTAAGACCTCTCATTGAGGTCTTGGATCATTTTGAAGGTACCTTCGACTACGGAAGACCTCCCCAAGCATGTGGATTAGCTCAGTGTTGGGATGAGATTTCCAGGTTTTTTATTTATTGAATATAACTGTAATGCGTCGCTCCAACCCAAAAAAATCCCTCAATAAAAAATATTTTATTATTCTCAAGTAGATAACAATAGAAAAATGTAGCAAGAGAATTTTTGTTATTTAATTTACCTGTATAGCAACAGGATCGAACTCAAGGAGGCTACAAATCCCGAGGGTTATTCTAATAATTGGAAAAGATAAACTAAAAGGAAAGGGAATTAAAATGCCAACTATCTTGTTTTTTTTTGTCTTTTTGTTTTTTAAAAAAATATTTTACAATTTTCTAATTTCTAATTTTAAGTTTTTTTGTTTTGTAATTTTTTAATTTTTAAAAATATAATTTTCAAAATAAATTTAAACACAAATGAAATGCATTTTTTAATTTTCCAAATATGACAAAAAGGACTAAAATTCATAAATAAAATATTTTTTTGTGTTTTGATGCTTTTTACTATTTTGTGATTTTTTGAGATTTTTAGTTTTTTTAGTATTTTTAAAATGAATAAACAAATAGAATAATGAAAATAGTGAATAGAGAGGACTATTTTGCAAATTTAAAATATAAAATAAAGTAAAAAATAGCTACAATTATTTTTCCTAAAAAATATAATGAATTATCTATAAATAGGAAGTAAAATCACTATTTTAGAATTCTCTACAATGTTTTGTGATTTTTTTAGATTTTCAGTATTTTGCAATTTTTTGAGCTTTAAAAAAACATTTAATGCACAAAATTTGCATAGAAAATAAAAGGAACTTTTACCTAACAAACCATATAATCTTTGTCAATTACCTCCACGACCTTTGAAACTTCCTAATTCCTCCCTCACCCCCATAAACATGTTAACCTTTACCCTACAGACCCTATGGTTAACCCCAAATCATTTAACCGTTAAAACTAACCAAATCATGTTATCTTCTTTCAAATTATACCCATTTTATTTATCAAAATTACTATAGGTGTCACTCCCTCTAACATCATATATGCCCTCAATAACCACCTGTCCGCCACGATGACGACCATGGCCACTGCAGCATTAGACCTATCCACAGTCGAACCTCCTCCACCTCTATATGAACATGTCTCTCCCCGCCCACCACATCCCCCTGCTCGAAGCCCCAGCCTCCCTTGCTCCGAAGCCCTCCCCCTCCCTGCTCAATGCTCTTTGAACCCCTCCCCCAGCTCGTCGCCTTCCTTACAAAAGCCCCCCTTCCCACCGCTCGGCCCCGTCTGATCGAAGCCCCCTTCCTGCCCCACCCCCTAGTCGAGGCTCGCGCCTCCCCCTACATAATCTTCCACTCCTTCCCTATCCGTATGATCCCCTCCCCCTGCTCGAAGCCCCCGGCCAATTTGAAGCTCCTCTTCCTACTCAAGCCCTCCCCATCCCACTCTGGGGAAGACCCCCCACCCCACCACCACCGCCAATCTCCCTCAATGCTGGAAATTACCCCCACCTCCTCCAGTCAAGGTCAAGCAACCCCCCCCCCACCTCCTCCAGTCTAGGTCGAGCATTGTGGGGGGGGGGGGGGGGGGACGTTGTTAGAGGCATGATTATTTTTCTTCTCTTGCTTAATTATAGTTGCCTGATCATGGATTGGCTAGATTAACTCATTTTTAGGAAGTTAACTCTAGATGTGTCAATTTAATGGCAGGGTTCGTGGAGTAAGATAGAGCAAGTTTACGTGAGTGAGGGAGGAATTAAGATGTTTCAAAGGTCGTGGAGGTAATTGACAAAGATTATAGGGTCTGTCGGGTAAAATCTTAAAATAAAACATATAAAAAGAAAAACTATTCTAATTTTTTTAGAATTTTTTACGTAATATTCAATTTTTTATGATTTTTCAAAGTTCAAATAGAAAAAATGTGAAGTTTTTATTTTTTAGTAAATCATAAGTGATGAATACTCATTCATCACTCTTTATTCTTATATTTTAGCTACAAAAACCTTTGCAAATACATGTAGATATGTGTAAATAGGAATAATTACCAAAAGCATGCATTGTGTAAAAACCTATAATTAGCATGTTTTTGTGCAAAAATAAAAGAATAAAGATTAAAAAGAAAAAGAGGGAAATATTTAGAATAAATATTGAACAACCTAACCCAAGGGGAGGGCTCAGCATGGGCCTGACCGCATAAAAACCAAAGTAGAGGGAGAATAGGGGCTCATGTGTAAATATTTATGTAAATAAAATAAAGATATTTTCCCTCACCAAAAATATGCTTGTAAATACTTGTATATATTTATAAATATAAAAACAAAAGAAAAAGTTAAAAATCAAAAAGAACAAAAACACCCCTTTTCATCTTGTATTTAAACCACTCTTATATATTTATTTAGTCTTGTAAATAAATAAAATTAACTTTTCTAATTTTTGTAAATAATCTATATTCTTTAATGTAAATAAATAAAATAAGAACAATCAAATCAAAAACAAAATAAAAATAGCAAAATTAAAAATACAAAAATACATTGTACATATACCATGTATATAAATGTACATACATATTTATTTTACCTATGTATATAAATAATAAAAATTAAATAAAAATATCTTTTTATTCTTTATTTTATAATGTAAATAAATAAAATATAAAAGGGGAATAAAATTGTACAAAAATAACAATTAAAAATCAAAAATCAAAACCCTATATATTGTATATATACCTATGTATAGTACAATATTGTATATAGCTTATTTTTATTTCCAAAAATTAATTAAAAATCACTAAAAAATAAAAAAAATAAAAGAAAAATATTTTGTGTTTTGAGTTTTTGCTAAATCGGGCCCCTAGCTACCCTTAATTTTCACTCTAATATTCAGCCACGTA